>CM050427.1:15630472-16234922 GCA_027564155.1 Gymnocypris eckloni scoliostomus | reverse complement strand
TAGATGGTGACAGAGCCATTTGCTGACAGGTAACAGATGCTTAATAGATTCAAAACACATTGGCGCACAACCTCTCACACGGCCTTGTACAGCCATCATAAAACACGCTGCTCGTTTGGTCCTGCAGAAATGAGTTTCAGCTCATCCTGTCGATAAATCTCTATAGGATTTTTTTATTCCGGAGACAAGGTGTCAAGAAAGACACTGAGATTCTGTCCTTACTTCAGAATACCTTAGAATACCTCAGAAGTATTCAGGACCATCCCACATTAGTTTCAGAAAACACTTCATTACATGGTACAGTGATTAATTACATGAATTAATGATCCCATATACATATCTGAGAACCTTAAGAGGTTCAAATTGTTCCAATGTTAGAAACATTTGGTAACAAAGTGATAAAAAGTAATGTTTATTTATTTATCTATTATTTGCTAACATATTAACATTAACATCAACATTTTTTAAAGAAATTAACACAACACAATCAACAACACAATTCATCAAAAGTGACAGTACATATATAAATTACTTGTATAATGTTACATAGAATTCTATTTTAAATACATGCTGTTCTTTTGAACTTTATATTCATAAAATAATCCAGAAAATAGAAGCAGCACAACTTTTTTCAGCACTGATAATAAGACATTTTTCTTGCAGCAAATCAGCATCGTCAATTACAGGAATACATGTAATTTTAAAATATATTCGAATCAAATGAAAAGTCATATTAAATGTTTTTTTCACAATATTACTGTATTTTTTTATCAAATCAAAGCATTAACTATACATTAACTATATACTATACTAAAAAATTGTTTTATTGTTTGTAAAAATATTCCAAATTAAATTTATATTCAAGGTCCGTGGGCACAAATTAACACATCTTTATTTATTTTTGAATAATTACAGTGGGGCAAAAAAGTATTTAGTCAGCCACCAATTGTGCAAGTTCTCCCACTTAAAAAGATGAGAGAGGCCTGTAATTTTCATCATAGGTATACCTCAACTATGAGAGACAAAATAAGAAAGAAAAACCAGAAAATCACATTGTAGGATTTTTTAAAGAATTTATTTGCAAATTATGGTGGAAAATAAGTATTTGGACAATAACAAAATTTCATCTCAATACTTTGTTATATACCATTTGTTGGCAATGACAGAGGTCAAACGTTTTCTGTAAGTCTTCCCAAGGTTTTCACACACTGTTGCTGGTATTTTGGCCCATTCCTCCATGCAGATCTCCTCTAGAGCAGTGATGTTTTTGGGGCTGTCGCTAAGTAACACGGACTTTCAACTCCCACCAAAAGATTTTCTATGGGGTTGAGATCTGGAGACTGGCTAGGCCACTCCAGGACCTTGAAATGCTTCTACGAAGCCACTCCTTCGTTCGGCGGTGTGTTTGGGATCATTGTCATGCTGAAAAGACCCAGCCACGTTTCATCTTCAATGCCCTTGCTGATGGAAGGAGGTTTTCACTCAAAATCTCACGATACATGGCCCCATTCATTCTTTCCTTTACACAGATCAGTCGTCCTGGTCCCTTTGCAGCCCCAAAGCATGATGTTTCCACCCCATGCTTCACAGTAGGTATGGTGTTCTTTGGATGCAACTCAGCATTCTTTCTCCTCCAAACACGAAGTTGAGTTTTTACCAAAATGTTCTATTTTGGTTTCATCTGACCAAATGACATTCTCCCAATCCTCTTCTGGATCATCCAAATGCTCTCTTGCAAACTTCAGAGGCCTGGACATGTACTGGCTTAAGCAGGGGACACGCCTGGCACTGCAGGATTTGAGTCCCTGAGCGCAGTGTGTTACTGATGGTAGCCTTTGTTACTTTGGTCCCAGCTCTCTGCAGGTCATTCACTAGGTCCCCGTGGTTCTGGGATTTTGCTCACAGTTCTTGTGATCATTTTGACCCCACGGGGTGAGATCTTGCGTGGAGCCCCAGATCGAGGGAGATTATCAGTGGTCTTGTATGTCTTCCATTTTCTAATAATTGCTCCCAGAGTTGATTTATTCACAAGCTGCTTACCTATTGCAGATTCAGTCTTCCCAGCCCGGTGCAGGTCTACAATTTTGTTTCTGGTGTCCTTTGACAGCTCTTTGGTCTTGGCCATAGTGGACTTTGGAGTGTGACTGTTTGAGGTTGTGGAGAGGTGTCTTTTATACTGATAACGAGTTCAAACAGATGCCATTAATACAGGTAACGAGTGGAGGACAGAGGAGCCTCTTAAAGAAGAAGTTACAGGTCTGTGAGAGCCAGCAATCTTGCTTGTTTGTAGGTGACCAAATACTTATTTTCCACCATAATTTGCAAATAAATTCTTTAAAAAGCCTACAATGTGATTTTCTGGATTTTCTTTTCTTATTTTGTCTCTCATAGTTGAGGTATACCTATGATGAACATTACAGGCCTCTCTCATCTTTTTAAGAGGAGAACTTGCACAATTGGTGGCTGACTAAATACTTTTTTGCCCCACTGTAACTGCAATAAATATGAATATAAACCTAAGAGACCACTCAGATCATTAGGATCGAGTTAGTTAGAAATACCAAGGGTTCACACAAAACAAGGGGAGTCCGCTTTTAGCTATTTTTGCCGCCCACAGTTGGAACCAGTTTCCAGAAGAGATCAGATGTGCTAAAACATTAGCCACATTTAAATCCAGACTCAAAACTAATGTTTAGCTGTGCGTTTGTTGAATGAGCGCTGTGCTATCTCGTTTGGCTCTCAACGGAGGCAGTTGCTTTTCTTCACTCCCCGCCCTTCCCTTATTTTTCCTGCTTGCTTCTTTTGTCTCATTTCATCTATTGAGAGACTCTCTCTGCACGGCTCTCCAAACTAGAAGATTATGGATTTGATCAACTGGTCTCTCGATGCAATTGACACCATCTTCTCAACGAGAAATCGTATGTCTGGCGGCTCTTTCCGTGGAGGACATTGAAGATATCTACCTATTCGGTACCATGATAACAGGTATTTTGCTGATTGGATTAAGCTTTGCCCTGGGTTATCGAAAAATTCAGAAGATGGGAACAGCTGTCCAAAATCTCACAAGGCTGCCCGTTTTGGTTGAAGCTGTGGGAAGAGCGGTCAGCATTGAGACTGAGACTATTAACCAGAATATGAATTCTATCACGATGAAGCTCACGGCTTTGCAAGTGAAAATTGATTCTTTCGGAGACCAGAATGGACAGAGAGAATAGCTGTGAAAGTATGCAGCTGTTCGCCCCAAAGACAAAACAAATCAATCTTATCTTTTCTGGCTCCCCCGCACCAGCCTGCCTCGGCCAAGGCCATGCTGGACAACAACCCTGGGAAGAGCGCTGCAGTGGGACTTCTCTTGTTCCCTCCCGATTACAGACATTACTCCTCCCCGACCAAGTGCCTCCGGCTTTGTTCCGCTTGGTTAAGCGGGTCTGCGACCGAAACAAACGGCACCGGACCGGATGGCTGCTTGCCAGAGCTGGATATGTTTCCCCCTGTTGCAAAGTTGTGTCCATGTGTCACGGTGCACACACGAGGGAGGAACAGGAACACGCAGACGAGGATATAAACTCAAATTAATATTTAATAAAGACATCAGGGCTGGACATAACAGGACAAGGCAGGACTCACAGACAGGATACACCGGGAATAACAAGTAGACCAGACAACATTCAACTGAACAGGCATGAACTAATATACACAGGTAAATCATAGATAATTAGACAAACACGGCTGGACATGAATTAACTAATAATGACATTAAACAAGGACCGGAAACAAACCAAATAAGGAAACATGAGGTGGGGACACATGACACACGACAGAGGCCTGACATAACTCCCCCCTCCCGAAAGGCTCGTCCCGAGCCTTAACAATTCCATCAGGGAGGGGGGGTGGGCGCACTGGAGGCCCCTCAGGACAGACACAGACAGGAACGCAGGACGGGGACCTCCAGAGCAGAACAGACAGACAGGGACCATGGCGGAGCTGGGAACTCTGGAAGCCATGGCGGTGCAGGGAGCTCTGAAGGCCATGGTGGAGCTGGGAGCTCTGGGGACCATGGCGGAGCTGGGAGCTCTGGAGGCCATGGCAGATGGTCTTCGGGGCCCTAGGCCTCGACCCCCTCGGCCCGGCCCCTACAGCCAGAACCCTACTACCCCCCCCCCAAAATTTCCATGGGGAAGTGAGGGGGTATCAGGAGCCCTCCAGGGCTAAACAGACAGGACAGTACAAAACACGACAGGACAGCCCTCCAGGGCCAGACATACAGGACAGGACACGACGACAGGAAAGCCCTCCAGGGCCAGACAGACACGACAGGACATCCCACAGGAACCAGAAGCCCTCCTGGGCTAGCTCGGAGGCTGAGGCTTCCTCTGGGCATGACCAGGAGTCAGGGGCCCTCACAGGGTCCCTCAGCGACCGCCTCCACTTCAGCAACAAGGGGGCAGGCGGCTAGAATGGCCTCCATGGCCACAACACGAGGAGCCGCCTGCCCCAGACGAGTCTCCATGGACAAGACAAGACAAGGTAGTTAAAATGTTCCTGTGGGCACGACAAAACACACACGGCACTCCTGGCCGTAACATGTGGACTTGATCCACGGGGCTAGGGATAGCGGCGGCCAGCGGGGATGAATCAACGCCGATCCAGTGGGCTTGAGTCAGCGGCAATCCGGCGGGCTTGAGTCAGCGGCAATCCGGCGGGCTTTAGGACAGCGGCGGGCCGGCGGGCATTGATTCAGAGGCGGGCCAGCGGGCATTGAGTCAGAGGTGATCCGGTGGCGTGATCTCCCGCGAACGGCGCGCCTGGGGGAGCGGCAACCCAGGAACTAGGCAAGGATGCCGGCGGGCTTGGGAGAGCCACCGCCGGCGACGGATATCTTCTGCGATCGGCGGGCATGAGGGCTCGCGGCCAGTGGACTCGCGGCGCTCGCGGCGAACCCGCCGAACTCCCACGCCGACTTGCAGTGGGCTATGGCGGGAATGACGAGCGGCGACTTCCATGCCGCGGGACAGACATACACAAACACTGGAACAAAATAAAACTTTTCAAAACGGAAAACAAAACGGGGTGAATGGGCGCCGCTTACGGTTTTGGTCTGGTCTTCTGTCACGGTGCACACACGAGGGAGGAACAGGAACACGCAGACGAGGATATAAACTCAAATTAATATTTAATAAAGACATCAGGGCTGGACATAACAGGACAAGGCAGGACTCACAGACAGGATACACCGGGAATAACAAGTAGACCAGACAACATTCAACTGAACAGGCATGAACTAATATACACAGGTAAATCATAGATAATTAGACAAACACGGCTGGACATGAATTAACTAATAATGACATTAAACAAGGACCGGAAACAAACCAAATAAGGAAACATGAGGTGGGGACACATGACACACGACAGAGGCCTGACACCATGGTATATGTGCTTTTGTGCTGAGGTTTTTTTTTTTTCTGTTCTCACACTGTACTCCCCAATGGAGCATAGTCTGGGGGTTATTTTTTTTTCTCCTCTCTTTCCTCATGTAAATGCTGTATTTTTCTTCCATTCCCTGTCTTCCTGTTCTGTCTACCCCATTGTCAGATGTATGTTGTGTATGTATGAACAGGTTGATGGCTAATTTCGCTGGTACTTGTGACTAGTGACAATAAAGGGCTACTACTACTACTACATCCGAACTGACAGCACTTTATTTTATATATAATCATTTTCTATTCTTAACTGTTTTTAAATTAATTAAATCATTTTGTTTTATTGTTTTTTGTCATTCCTTGTTTGTATTATTATTTTTAATGTCTATTTCACTTCCTTATATGTAAAGCACATTGAATTACCACTATGTAAGAAATGTGCTATATAAATAAACTTGCCTTGCCTATTGTAAGAAACAGTGCATGAAGTTCAGCTTTCATTTAACATTCGTAAGGTGTATCTTCTAAGGACCCACATGCCCTTCACCCTGCAGTCCATGCTCTTCTCTCCTTCCTGTCCATAATTAACTAATTACGTTGTAATCAATATTGTAGATTCTTATTTGGCAATGTAAATCAGATAAAGCCGATAAGAGCCGGGGAGGTCAACAGGCCCATTCCCCATCCTCGTCTCCATTACGGGACGGGGGCGCGGCGGTCTTATCAGCGAGTCCGCAGGATGAGGCCATAGAAAAAGACAGGAATGCCATATTTTTCTGCCAGGTGAGTGAGCGGGAACATTCAGACTTTTGCGGAGGAAAGGTTGTTCTTGGTGTCACCGAACCCAACGCTGGGTGACGTGGAAGCCCTTTTCAAACTCAGGCCCATCATAGACTTCAAATGCTAATTAAAGGACTGGACGGCGATGTGGCTCAGTGCTAATGAGCAGAGAGTCTCATGCCGAAGACACATGTACAGCTTCTGTCAACACCGAACACCTATAATACAGCATATAATGGCTAACCCGATCACATCAATGTAGTTTTCTGGTCATTAGTACCGCATATCATTAAGAGAGCGCAAAAAGATCAGACGCACTCTTGATTTCTGCTTTATTAGCCTCATTTATTAAATGTGCAAATTAAATATGATGGCAGAAACACCAAAAACTTCCACATATTGAAGTTCAACAGGTTTACTTGCCATTAAAAGTCTGATTGAAGATCAAAAAGCCAACAATGACTCCTGCTGCTCATATCCACATAGCACATTTCACACTGCTTCTGATCAAGCAACCAAATAAACTTTTTTCGGACTCAAGTCACAAGGGTGCACTTAAAGGTGCCATGGTTACCATGCCAACCCTGACAGAACTGCTATAGGGCAGCCAAAGATAAAAGCATTCACAAATTCCCACTGGATCAAAACTACTGTAGTCTGGAACCTCCTAAGACGTAAGCGTAACCAATAACACTGTGTCACTATAGTCATGATTTTGAACATATAACCACTGTTCAAAATTTGGGGTCTGTACAATTTGTTAGTTTTTTTTTTTTAAATAAGGAAATAAATCCTTTTAAAAAGTGTTCTTTGAACTTATAAAAACTATAAAAAAACATTGATAATAATAAGAAATGTCTCTTAAGCACTAAATTAGCATATTAGAATGATTTCTGAAGGATCATGTGACACTGAAGACTGGATTATTGGTGCTGAAAATTCAGCTTTACAATTACAGGAATAAATTACATTTGCTAAAATATTATTTCAAATGGCAATATTACTTCACAATATAAAAGAAAATTCTCTAGGTTTCCGATCAAATAAATGTAGCCTAACTTCAGCTATTTGATTTAAGTTTAATCTCATTTATCTCATTTATGGGGCTTAATCCAGGTTTTTCTTGACAACCTTTAGCAAAATTAATATATAGCTGACCAAATTTACATAATCAATACCTAATCATTATTCAGCTATTTAAATTTACATTACAATTTAGCCTTATCCTGATAAAAAGTGACAATATCAAAAACAAATAATTTAATTAAACTAGTCAGCAAAAAACCTTGACTAACATAATTAGCAGACACCGTGAAAAAAGAAAGAAAGATTAGTTGTTGGCACACTTTATTTTTAAGGTCCAATTCTTGCAATTAACAAACCATAAACCTTTTGTCGCAATAAGCTCCTAATTTGCTTATTATTAATAGTTAACTTAGTGAGGTAGTTAAGTTTAGGTATTGGGTAGGATTAAGTATGTAGAATATGCATGCATAATGTGCTTCATGCATAATGTGCTTCATAAGTACAATTAATAAAAGACCTACTAATAAGCAACTAGTTAATAGTGAGAATTAGTCCCTATACTAAATTGTTACCAAAAATATAATACTATACACAAAACTGCTCTGTTAAATGCTAGCTGCATGTATAGTTGTGTATGATTAAAGTGAATCATACTGACAATATATTTCTTATTCTATTACATGAGAAAAATATAAAACGTGTTAATTTCCCTCAAGAGACACAAAAACATCATATCTTTATTAAATATAAGACTGTAGCAGCAGTCGATTCACAAGCTCATTTAAATGGTGCATACTGCTTGTGCCTCAGCATGCACAGTTTCTTCCAGTTTTTAATCCATATATTTATTGTGACAGCGCAATGGGAAAATGGCTTGCCCTCGGCGACAAACTGTCAACTTGAAAATGACTCCATTACATGATCCTCCTCTGAAGAGAGAGAGTGTAAAGGGAAATAAAATCCTGCTACGGAAAGATTCATATAATTTTGCTCATATCCCATTATACCTTCCAATAACGGCTGCCTTTCACTCGTTGGTGGAATAGTTACCGAGAACAAATGCCCTTCCGTTTTACATTTACAACATTTACATTTATGCATTTAGCAGACGCTTTTATCCAAAGCGACTTACAGTGCATTCAGGTTATATATTTTTTTTTTGTCAGTACATTCTGACAGTACATGTGTTCTGGGAATCGAACCCACAACCTTTGCTGCTAACGCAATGCTCTAACCACTGAGCCACAGGAACACACAGACAATTTATTTTATAATTTTTGTCCATAAAAGAGCTGTTAAACGAGCCAGACAGCTAACATGAACTGGTCTTGCATTAGACTGTATGCAACTTTTTTTTTTTTTTTTGAAATTTATCTAATGATATATTCTAATTGAGATCAAGTAAAACATTTTTCTTCATATTAAAGGTATATTTAGGTTCAACATATATATTAGTGGCATCATGTTGATTTTGACTCATTCATCACTAAATAAAAACTATATATTTTTGTATTTTTAATATATTTTCTAAACTATATATATATATATTTTTTTTTCTAAACTATATATATATATATATATATATATATATACATATATATATATATATATATATATATATACAGTGGGTACAGGAAGTATTCAGACCTCCTTACATTTTCAATTTTTGTTATATTGCAGCCATTTGCTACAAAACTATTTAAGTCTATTTTTTTCCTCATTAATGTACACACAGCACCCCATATTGACAGAAAACAGAATTGTTGACATTTTGCAGATTTATTAAAAAAGAAAACTGAAATATCACATGGTCCTAAGTATTCAGACCCTTTGCTCAGTATTTAGTAGAAGCACCCTTTGATTTAATACAGCCATGAGTCTTTTGGGAAAGATGCAACAAGTTTTTCACACCTGGATTTGGGGATCCTCTGCCATTCCTCCTTGCAGATCCTCTCCAGTTCTGTCAGGTTGATGGTAAACGGTGGACAGCCATTTTAGGTCTCTCCAGAGATGCTCAATTGGGTTTAAGTCAGGCTCTGGCTGGGCCATTCAAGAACAGTCACGGAGTTGTTGTGAAGCCACTCCTTCGTTATTTTAGCTGTGTGCTTAGGGTCATTGTCTTGTTGGAAGGTAAACCTTCGCCCAGTCTGAGGTCCTGAGCACTCTGGAGAAGGTTTTCGTCCAGGATATCCCTGTACTTGGCCGCATTCATCTTTCCCTCGATTGCAACCAGTCGTCCTGTCCCTGCAGCTGAAAAACACCCCACAGCATGATGCTGCCACCACCATGCTTCACTGTTGGGACTGTATTGGACAGGTGATGAGCAGTGCCTGGTTTTCCACACATACCGCTTAGAATTAAGGCCAAAAGTTATCTTGGTCTCATCAGACCAGAGAATCTTATTTGTCACCATCTTGGAGTCCTTCAGGTGTTTTTAGCAAACCCCATGTGGGCTTTCATGTGTCTTGCACTGAGGAGAGGCTTCCGGGCCACTCTGCCATAAAGCCCCGACTGGTGGAGGGCTGCAGTGATGGTTGACTTTCTACAACTTTCTCCCATCTCCGAATGCATCTCTGGAGCTCAGCCACAGTGATCTTTGGGTTCTTCTTTACCTCTCTCACACCAAGGCTCTTCTCCCCCGATAGCTCAGTTTGGCCGGACGGCCAGCTCTAGGAAGGGTTCTGGTCGTCCCAAATGTCTTCCATTTAAGGATTATGGAGGCCACTGTGCTCTTAGGAACCTTAAGTGCAGCAGAATTTTTTTTATAACCTTGGCCAGATCTGTGCCTTGCCACAATTCTGTCTCTGAGCTCTTCAGGCAGTTCCTTTGACCTCATGATTCTCATTTGTTCTGACATGCACTGTGAGCTGTAAGGTCTTATATAGACAGGTGTGTGGCTTTCCTAATCAAGTCCAATCAGTATAATCAAACACAGCTGGACTCAAATGAAGGTGTAGAACCATCTCAAGGATGATCAGAAGAAATGGACAGCACCTGAGTTAAATATATGAGTGTCACAGCAAAGGGTCTGAATACTTAGGACCATGTGATATTTTAGTTTTTCTTTTTTAATAAATCTGCAAAAATGTTTTTCTGTCAATATGGGGTGCTGTGTGTACATTAATGAGGAAACAAATTAACTTAAATGATTTTAGCAAATGACTGCAATATAACAAAGAGTGAAACATTTAAGGGGGTCTGAATACTTTCCGTACCCACTGTATATATATATATATATATATTAGGGATGTGCATTTTAAGCAAAAGTAATATTCGATAATCGCTGGGTATTATTCGATTACTATTCGAAAATCGCTCCCCTCCCACGCATGCACACGCCCACCCACCCACGCGCACAAACGTACACACACGCGCGCGCGCGCGCGCACACACACACACACAGAGAGAGAGAGGGGGAGAGAGACCATCCAGGCTTTCAATCTGTATGATAAACTGTTTAATTAATTAGAGAATAGTCTATCTTAACCCAAGAAAATGAATGGTTGTAAAGTATGATTGCTGAAACATATTAATATAACTTAACCTAATAACGGCATTTATTAACAGAACAGTCCGTCGATTATCAACTGCTCATAAGGCTAGGACATTTCTATTTTAAAAATGAGCATGAACATTCATATTATTAAAAAGAAAATCTTAAATCTGGTTAATGCATCAATGAATATTAAGCGTAAAACATATTGCGCGCTAAACAGAATATCATTCTTAAAACATATTACGCGCTAAAACATTGTGAACCGCCTGAATGACGCACTCATTATGTGAACATTAATTTTAACGTCTGTCTTCATAATAACCTATTTCATATATATAAATATATTAAATGAACATGTTCACATGCTCGGGAAGAAGACGGGAGTGTTGTTCACAATTAGTTCGGTGAACTTTGAATTGAAACAAGGAAACGAATATAGATCCCTGCAGTTTATCAGAATTCTCCGCCTGAGTCTGAGCCCGTCTCTCTCGCTTTCTCTAGCTGAGCCATTTAAATAGTTCAGTTTTGGTTTTAATAGCAAATTGGTCATTATTTTGTTTCCTTTCTTTATTAATTTAATTTAGAAATATGATTGGAACATCTTATTTTTGTTAAATTCAAGTTTTTTTTTTTAAATACCAAGTGGCCAGCAGGTTTGATCAGTTTATCCTTCTCAAATAAATAATTAACGTCATTATATTTTAAGAATAAAGTCAAAATTACGATCATAAAATCATGTTACATTGCCTGAAGTTAAAGTGACAATTACACCTGTATACTCTGCCAAAATAATAATAATAAGTGTGGCATCCAACCTGTCATTCTTCACATTTAAAAAAACAACACAAATATTTTGCATATAAATATAATATATCAACCAGTGGAATATTACTTTATTATTTCAGCAAAAACGAATAATTTGAATGCAGGAGCTCACGGCTTCATTAATGGGAAACAGGGCAGAGAAGCACTCTCATGCATCGTTTTGTTAACTTTGGTTTATTATTTTGAGTTGTTTGGGACGCTGTAACAAACGGCCCTCTCGCAATATAATGCTTAACATCTATTGATCACGCAATCAGCCTGCACGTATCAGAAGTTCCGTTCTCTAGCATGGTTAGCGCTCACACATAGTGTGTGTGTATGTATTGTGTACACACTATGTATGTGTGCCGCGCCCGAGTGCCGACAGTCCAGTTTGTGTTCAAGCACGCATGCTCTAAAATAAATCTGTGCATCTGTACTTCAGTATATAAATTCAATATAGATGAATTATTGCTAAAGTTACTTGCCAAGAGGGGTAGTTTGACATACTTCATGTATTTGCCCGTTCAGGCAGCTCGCGCGTGTCAGAGACGCGACTGTCGGTGCTCGCGCGGTTCACACAGAACAGAACACAGCGTGCATGTACTGAAAGGAGTTGTCTTTCGCGCCCAAATGCTTTTTAATCGCTTACATTTTTAAACAAACAAGGCTTAAAATCGCATGCAAATGATACAATTTAGTGACCATATGCAGTGGCCCGATCTGGCAAGTGACAAATCCGAGCGTCCTTCACGCCATCGGACAGTCTTTATTGTCAAGCCCTGGTAAACCTTTAGAAAATAATCGCACAACCTAATCGATATTCTATAATTAAATAGAATATTCGAATATTCGAAAATCGTGACCCATCCCTAATATATATATACACATATATACACACACACATATATATACATATACACAATATACATATGAAGAGCTCTTTTCCAAAACGCTATAAATCCATTTTAATAGTTTTCATGAAAATTAATTTTTTTTACCTAGACCCATACATTTTGTTAATATTCAATTTATCATGTTAAAATGGTCTGTTGGCTCAGTCTGAACATGTTAAACAATGATTGTTAAACCCCCCCGGGTCCGCACCATCACACCGAGCGGGTCTCGAACCCGGGTTTCCGGCGCGGGAGGCGGGCGCTCTAACAAGGAACGCCAAAGGCTACAACTAACGCTAGAGCGCCTCTTTGTGAGGTCAGGAGAGTGAGGTACATTTTAAACAAGGAAATATAACGATTTGGCATGAAACATTGATGGAGCAGTGAATAGGTTCAGTACACAGCAAAATGGCATGACGAACTCATTTTTTTTTTACATTTGGCGTTTATCGCGTTTTGGAAAAGAGCTCTTCATATACAGTGCTGCTTGAACGTTTGTGAACCCTTTAGAATTTTCTATATTTCTGCATAAATATGACCCAAAATATCATCAGATTTTCATATAAGTCCTGAAAGTAGACAAAGAGAACCGAATCAAACAAGTGAGAGAAACATATTTTCTTTGTCATTATTTTATTGAGAACAATTATCCAGTGTTACATATCTGTGCTTTGCACATTTTGAATAACATGAAAATTTGAATATCATGCAAAAGGTCAATATTTTTGGTCACTCACTTCAGAAAGTGAAACCCATATATTATATAGATTCATTACACAGAGTGAAATATTTCAAGTTATTGATGTTTGGTGATACATTTTTGGCAAAGTGTCTGTATTTAAAGTCACACCAGAGGTGTTCAGCTGAGATTAGGACTTGGCTTTCTGCAGACCAGTCAAGTTCTTCCACACTGACTGCATCATCATGTCTCTTTGATCCTTGCCTTATACACAGAGGCACTGTCATGTTAGAATATAAAAGGGTCCTGTCCAAACTGCTGCTATAAAATTAGAAGCACACAATTACCTAGAACATCATTATATGCTTAAACATTAAGATTTGTACTCATGAAAATTACTAAAGTAGTCAAACCTTTTATTATAAGGGGGTGACCCAATACTTTTTGCAATATAGTGTGTGTGTATATATATATATATATATACAAATACATATATAGTATCTCACAGAAGTGAGTACAACCCTCTCATTTTTGTAAATATTTTATAACTTTTAATGCGAAAACACTGAAGAAATTGCACTTTGCTACAATGTAAAGTAGTGAGTGAACAGCTTGTATAACAGTGTAAATTTGCTGTCCCCTCAAAATAACTCCACACACAGCCTTTAATGTCTAAACCGCTGGCCTTTGTGTGGCCACCATTATTTTTCCAGCACTGCCTTAACCCTCTTGGGCATGGAGTTCACCAGAGCTTCACAGGTTGCCACTGGAGTCCTCTTCCACTCCACCATGATGATATAATTACATTTACATTTAGCCATTTAGCAGATGCTTTTATCCAAAGCGACTTACAGTCCAGTGCATTCAGGCTATACATATTTTCAGCATGTGTGTTCCCTGGGAATTGAACCCACAACCTTTGCGCTGCTAATGCAATGCTCTACCACTGAGCCACAGGATCACGGAGCTGGTGGATGCTAGATACCTTGCGCTCCACCACCTTCCGTTTGAGAATGCCCCACATATTACCTTTACCTTCAGCAAGGCAATGGTCGTCTTGGAGGTGTGTTTGGGGTCGTTATCATGTTGGAATTCTGCCCTGCGCCCCAGTCATCGAAGGGAGGGGATCATGCTCTGCTTCAGTAGGTCACAGTACATGTTGGCATTCATGGTTCCCTCAATTAACTGTAGCTTCCCAGTGCCAGCAGCACTCATGCAGCCCCAGACCATAACACTCCCACCACCATGCTTGACTGTAGGCAAGACACTCTTGTCTTTGTACTCCTCACCTGGTTGCCGCCACACACACTTGACACCATCTGAACCAAATAAGTTTATCTTGGTCTCATCAGGCCACAGGACATGGTTCCAGTAATCCATGTCCTTATTCTGCTTGTCTTCAGCAAACTGTTTGCAGGCTTTCTTGTGCATCATCTTTAAAAGAGGCTTCATTCTGGGGCAACAGCTATGCAGACCAATTTGATGCAGTGCGCGGCGTATGCTCTGAGCACTGACATGCTGACCCCCCCAACCCTTCAACCTCTGCAGCAATGCTGGCAACACTCATATGTCTATTTCACAATAACAACCTCTGGATATAACACTGAGCACATGCACTCAACTTCTTTGGTCTACCATGGCAAGGCATGTTCTGAGTGGAACCTGTCCTGTTAAACCGCTGTGTGATCTACGCCATCTTTATGTAGAGCAACAATTCTTTTTTTTCAAATCCTCAGAGAGTTATTTGCCATGAGGCGCCATGTTGAACTACCAGTGACCAGTATGAGAGAGTGAGAGCGATAACACCAAATTGAACACACCCGCTCCCCATTCACACCTGAGACCTTGTAACACTAATGAGTAGGGGTCGACCGATTATCGGCGTCGATATTAAGCATTTTACCGATTATCGATATCGGCCATTTTAAAAACAGATTTGCCGATTATTTTTTTATTTTTTTTATGCAAACAAACATACTACTTACAGGTGACATTATTTATTGGTGAATAAATAATACAGGTGAAATTATTTAATGTTTAAATGCACTATTTGGCTCGATGCAGCCTGTCTGAGCTCAACACTCTGTGAGAGTGAGGCGATCTCTCAATCTCTGAGAGCAATCTCCGCCCACCGCTCATCTGATATGTAGGAAGTCACGAGTCCGACCAATCAACGCGGAAAACTGAAGGCAGTCTCACACCGAGAGCACTTGCTAACTGGAGCTGCGTCAGTGATCACGCATCAGTTGTCTCTCAAAGGTGAAGCAGCAGCAGACGTTGCTGAAGTTGCAAAACACCTCAATATAACCCATGATGTCCGCGATGTGGAAAATGCGGGCGGAATCGCGGAATGCAGTCATATAATGGAATTTACCGTATAACGCGGAATGTCACGGAATGTGTCGAAGTTTGGATGAATTAATCAAAAGTAGGTCAGTACACTTAAATCGACTCGCGCTATGGTCTAGTATCTATAAATATTAAGCTGCAAAAACACTATTTAAATATGAATCCTGCATGTTCTGCATCTCTGTTAATGAATGACACAGACGTGCGGTTTCATTTACTGCACACAAACATACTGAAGCGCGTGTGATTCTCGCGGTGTTTTCAGCATCTGCCGTCTCACTAAGGACATAAATACATGAACAACATCCCCAGAACTGCTCGGAGAGTCACTTCATGAGCATTTGACCGTTTCATTTGAGTAAAACGATCGTCATATCATATATACATAGGCTACAGAAACTTAAAAGGTCCTCATGGCAACCTGTCAAAATATAAGTTCGGTTTAGCCGAATATATTACTGTATGAGCTGTATGAATACAACTACAACAATTATTACAACTTTTGTTGAGAATAATCACACAATATGCTAAATACGTTTACTTTAAGTTTTACAAAATGTTTACAGAATGCTTCTGGGTGATCTCTGTACTGATGTTATTATTAATATTATTAATATTACTGTTTATTTAATGTTGTTGTTATTAACAGTTTTCAGAATTAAAGACATGTTTAAAAGCATTTAAAGAAAGTTTTTTTGTCAGAGCTCTTGTTATTATTAATTTTGGCATTCATTTTCATTTTTACACCAGACACGTATATCGGTTCAAAACATCGGTTATCGGTCTACTTGATCTGTAATAATCGGTATGGGTATCGGCCCTGAAAAACACATATCGGTCGACCCCTACTAATGAGTTACATGACACCGGGGAGAGAAATGGCTAATTGGGCCAAATCTGTAAATCTTCTCTTAGGGGTGTATTCACTTTTGTGATCAGCGATTTTAAACATTAATGGCTGTGCATTGAGTTGGCTACAATAAAATATTACTCTAAAATGTGCAGTTTTATCAGAGCACAATGCCACAGATGTCGCAAGATTTGAGCGAGCGTGCAATTGGCATGCTGACTCCACCAGAGCTGTTGCCCGTGAATTGAATGTTCATTTCTCTAACATAAGCCGTCTCCAACGGCGTTTCAGATAATTTGGCAGTCTATCCAACCGGTCTCACAACCGCAGATCACGTGTAACCACACCAGCCCAGGACCTCCACATCCAGTATCTTTACCTCCGAGATCGTCTGAAACCAGCCACCCGGACAGCTGCTGTAACAATCGGTTTGCATAACCAAAGAATGTCTGCACAAGCTGTCAGAAACTGTCTTAAGGAAGCTCATCTGCATGCTCATCATCCTCATCGGGATCTTGATCTGACTGCAGTTCATCGTAACCGACTTGAGTGGGCAAATGCTCACATTCGATGGCGTTTTGCACTTTGGAGAGGTGTTCTCTTCACGGATGAATCCCGGTTTTCACTGTACAGGGCAGATGGCAGACAGCGTGTATGGCGTCGTGTGGGAGAGCGTTTTGCAGATGTCAACGCTGTGGATCGAGTGGCCCATGGTGGCGGTGGGGTTATGGTATGGGCAGGCGTATGTTCTGGACAACGAACACAAGTGCATTTTATTGATGGTATTTTTAATGCACAGAGATACCGTGATGAGATACTGAGGCACATTGTTGTGCCATTCATCCACAACCATCACCTTATGTTGCAGCATGATAATGCACGGACCGATGTTGCAAGGATCTGTACACAATTCCTGAAAGCGGAAAACATCCCAGTTTTTGCATGGCCAATTTGAACTTTATTTTATTTTTTTCAAAATAAAGCAATAAAATCATTTAACGCAGTTAACGCAGGGGAGGGGTTAGGGTTGGCCACCCCATTCACAACTGCTGCCTCAGTCTCTTTTTTCTTGAAAAGGATTCCATTTATTTAGATGCAGAATCTCTTTATGACCTTTGACCACATCAAACGGGAGACGTTTCAGACAAGCGCTCAAACTAATAATTGTGTCCAACGTGTATTCAAGAATTTCAATGATATCCTCCCCCCATTTTAAATTCTTATTATCCAATGAAAGGTTTGATTTTTTTGTGAATTATTTATATAGTGTATATATAATATTTACCAAGGGTGCCGATATGTTTGGCCATGACTGTATAACACAGAACTGGTTAGTAAATGTACTGTTTTCATATTGTGGCTGCACTATCAAGTACTTCTTTTGGATTGATCCAATTCACTTCTATTGTAAGTTTCTTCTTGTACCCAGATTTTTTGGGAGGGTCAAGAGGAAATTAGTTTTGAAATGTATGCCACAAATTCTGCCCATTATGCTTAACTTGCATTGAACCCAGGATAATTATTTAAATAAAATAGTTAAAGCAACACAAGCATCAATTATCCCTAAAGTTCAATTTACTGCAATATTATCAAGGTGAAAAAAACTAACGTGAGACAGACAATGAAATCACAAAGCAAGATGACAACTACAATTACAAACGCAACCTCAAGTGCACATTCTTTCATCTGAGCAGATGTGAGAACAGGTTACGAGTACAAACACACAGCTGCGCGCTCAAACACGCACGCACGCACGCGCACACAAACACACACACACACACACACACACACACACACACACACACACACACAGAGGCTGAGCATGCATATCTGCACAGGAAAGGGGAATTCAAATCACCTCCAGGCTTCATTGTGAAAAGACAAATGACCAGGAGTGCGTGTGTGCTGCGCTAATGAGCACGTGGCTATTGTTGCACACAGTTGCCGATTGATTTCATATGAATCCCTTGCTCAGGCAAATAAAGAAAGGGTGATAGACTCCTCTGGCTTCCGGCGAAAGTTTAGGACCTGCGGCAGCCACGGGAGGCTTGCATTTTATTAGCGGAGCGCCGATTCAATTTACTTCTTTAATTACTTTGCCTTAATGAAACGAAACTTTTGTAGCATTTGTTGTGTATTTGTTGTAAAACACTGCTCAGTGATGCAGACCCAAGCAGACCCAAGCAGACAGACTTGGATGATGAATTTAATGAAGATGATTATGCTTAATTGGAATTAAAATTGACAATGGCCAATCGTCATAGAAGGTTCAACAGGAAGTAACGTTTCAAAACGAATACATATACTTTTAATTTCTCTTTCAATGCAGCAGAATAAATAAATTAAATAGTATGTATTTCTACTGACTACTGAGAACAAATATACTTTATTTAAAAAACTAT
Source organism: Gymnocypris eckloni scoliostomus (assembly GCA_027564155.1). Lineage (NCBI taxonomy): Eukaryota > Metazoa > Chordata > Actinopteri > Cypriniformes > Cyprinidae > Gymnocypris > Gymnocypris eckloni. The sequence goes on along the minus strand of CM050427.1, from coordinate 16,216,217 downwards.
ATATAATATCCCTTTTGGTTTTGGTTTCAATGCTTGCTGAACTGCTACATTTTGTGATGACATATTGTTCCAGTGTAAAATTGTTTTATAATAGGTCTCAACTGGAGGGTCGTGACCTGACATTCAATTGCAGTTTTCTTCTGATGCATCAAGAACAGCAGGCACACAACTATTTTCACACAACAATTTTCTCAGGCCAATCAGTGATCAGCAGAGTTTACACGTCACGTTTTGGTAACGGTACGGCTCGCATGGAACCTCGACCCAAGTGGTACTAAAAAAGTATCAGGTACCAGGTACAGTACCCAGTGGAAAACCCCCAAAAGTGAACCGCACTGCCGCACTGCATCGCGTACCATGCAGTGGAAAAGTGCCATATGTCAACAAGCACCATCTTTCAGATGAGACATTAAACCGAGGCACATCTCGTAAAGAGTAGGGGTACAATAATTTGTTTAGTGAGCAGTGGGATGCGGGGACATTTGGAGAGAGTGTTATAATACCAGAAATAATACCAAATAAATTGAAATAATATAATAATTATCAACACTATAATCATAGCCTAGTTCACCTCACTCCAAAACAAATCATTTAAATGTAACGTATGCAGAACAGATCAAGAATAAAAAAAAATAAGGCGAAACTGAAATTACCGCAGGGATCACGTACCTCTCGTTTCCGGATTTACAATGTCTTTCAATGTCAAACTATTGTTTATAATGTATAGGCTTCATGCACGTTCACATATTGACGGAAAATATCCTCTTCACATGCGCAAAAATGCACTTGGTATTACAGCAGCTGTAGACTGGTTGGTTATACTACGGACTCTTTAAATGAATACATGTTTTGCTGACTTATTTTATTTTGATAATGAACAGACTGTGATGGCAAGTTTGAATTGCGATGATATGTGGTATGTGTGTAAGACAGCTGACATATTAAATAGGCTACTCTATTTTTGGTCATACAGATAAGAGTTAGACAACCCACAAAGTATTAAAAAATATATATAATACCACTAGCTTCTCTCTATTCTATTTTTTGTTTTATTTATTATACAATTAACAAAAGCAAAAAAAGGCCTCTAACACTAGCTTGCTCTATACTTTTTTATTATTCTACCTGTTTTATTTTTAATTACTAAAAAACCTTGCTACATGTACTGCACATTGCTCTTTTGTTGATTTTGATTGCTTCCTCATTTGTAAGTCGCTTTAAAACGTCTGCTAAATGACTAAATGTAAATGTTTTCTTTCATTTTTGCACACTCGCAATACAAATAACATTTATGTTTTTTGTAATTAAGCAAACAAACAGGATGCGTGTTCTGTCATCTCGGTTCTCTGTTTCCTTTCTGTGAACGTTTGCGGATCGCCACGCCTCACATCTGTTTTATATCTGTGAATCATTTATGTCAGATATATTTAGCATATTTATACCTTTTCTATATAGATTATGATTATATTTTAATGGGAACAAAGTTTGTTATTTTTAAGGTATCTTATGCCTATACATTTCCTTAAATCATTCTGGCGACCCATTTTGATCCAGGGTTTGAAAACCTAGGCTGTATTTAGGTCCATGCAGAAACTTGTGAACGATGCTCTATAGTTGTGGCAACACCGTTTAATGACGTCATTGAATGTTCCAGGAAAACTGAAGTTGTATTGTCAGTGTCAGTCATGTGCGCCTTTTAACTGCTGATTTTGATCTGGCAATGATTCATTTACAAATTAAGCACTGGGTGTAACCCCAGTGTCCTGGCCAAATTTCTACCACTGGCCCTCGTCAATCATGGCCTCCTAATAATCCCCATCCACTTGATTGGCTCTATGAATCTCTCTCCTCTCCACCTGTAGCTGGTGTGTGGTGAGCGCACTGGCGCCGTTGTCCTGTGGCAGCTGGCGCATCATCCAAGTGGATGCTGCACACTGGTGGTGGTTGAGGAGAGACTAAAAGTATTTAGTCAGCCACCAATTGTGCAAGTTCTCCCACTTAAAAAGATGAGAGAGGCCTGTAATTTTCATCATAGGTATACCTCAACAAAATAAGAAAATAAAATCCAGAAAATCACATTGTAGGATTTTTAAATAATTTATTTGCAAATTATGGTGGAAAATAAGTATTTGTTCAATAACAAAATTTCATCTCAATACTTTGTTATATACCCTTTGTTGGCAATGACAGAGGTCAAACGTTTTCTGTAAGTCTTCACAAGGTTTTCACACACTGTTGCTGGTATTTTGGCCCATTCCTCCATGCAGATCTCCTCTAGAGCAGTGATGTTTTGGGGCTGTCGCTGGGCAACACGGACTTTCAACTCCCTCCAAAGATTTTCTATGGGGTTGAGATCTGAGACTGGCTAGGCCACTCCAGGACCTTGAAATGCTTCTTACGAAGCCACTCCTTCGTTCGGGCGGTGTGTTTGGGATCATTGTCATGCTGAAAGACCCAGCCACGTTTCATCTTCAATGCCCTTGCTGATGGAAGGAGGTTTTCACTCAAAATCTCATGATACATGGCCCCATTCATTCTTTCCTTTGCACAGATCAGTCGTCCTGGTCCCTTTGCAGAAAAACAGCCCCAAAGCATGATGTTTCCACCCCATGCTTCACAGTAGGTATGGTGTTCTTTCTCCTCCAAACACGACAAGTTGAGTTTTATCAAAAGTTCTATTTTGGTTTCATCTGACCATATGACATTCTCCCAATCCTCTTCTGGATCATCCAAATGCTCTCTAGCAAACTTTAGCCGGGCCTGGACATGTACTGGCTTAAGCAGGGGACATGTCTGGCACTGCAGGATTTGAGTCCTGCGGCGCAGTGTGTTACTGATGGTAGCCTTTGTTACTTTGGTCCCAGCTCTCTGCAGGTCATTCACTAGGTCCCCGTGTGGTTCTGGGATTTTTGCTCACAGTTCTTGTGATCATTTTGACCCCACAGGGTGAGATCTTGTGGAGCCCCAGATCGAGGAGATTATCAGTGGGCTTGTATGTCTTCCATTTTCTAATAATTGCTCCCACAGTTGATTTCTTCACACCAAGCTGCTTACCTATTGCAGATTCAGTCTTCCCAGCCCGGTGCAGGTCTACAATTGTGTTTCTGGTGTCCTTTGACAGCTCTTTGGTCTTGGCCATAGTGGAGTTTGGAGTGTGACTGTTTGAGGTTGTGGACAGGTGTCTTTTATACTGATAACAAGTTCAAACAGATGCCATTAATACAGGTAACGAGTGGAGGACAGAGGAGCCTCTTAAAGAAGAAGTTACAGGTCTGTGAGAGCCAGCAATCTTGCTTGTTTGTAGGTGACCAAATACTTATTTTCCACCATAATTTGCAAATAAATTATGTAAAAATCCTACAATGTGATTTTCTGGATTTCTTTCTTCTTATTTTGTCTCTCATAGTTGAGGTATACCTATGATGAAAATTACAGGCCTCTCTCATCTTTTTAAGTTGGAGAACTTGCACAATTGGTGGCTGACTAAATACTTTTTGCCCACTGTATTATTATATAGCAGAAGCATACATAATTAATAAGTTTTGTTTTCTTCTCCAGCTTTGCTGGGGGGTTATTTAACATACTATTTGTGCAGCAGCATGTCTTAAATATTCATCCATATGTTCATCCATTCGCCATATGTATTGGCAGTAGCAAGTTCCTGTACGTGCTTGCAGTAGCAGAAGCAATAATCTACAACTACAGCAGCAATTCAGCAGCAGTGTAGCATGATTTAAATATAGTTCTTTTGAACTTCCTATACATCAAAGAATCCTAAGAAAAAAAAAAGTGTCCTGGTTTCCGAAAAATGTTAAGCAGCACAAGTTTTCAACATTGATGATAATAGTAAAAAAAAATGTTTCTTAACGCAGCAAATCAGCATATTAGCATGATTTCTGAAGATCGTTTGACACTAAAGTAATGACTGCTGAAAAAAATTTTTGCCATCGCATCAATAAAATTACATTTTAAACTATAATAAATAAAAACTGTATTATAAATTGCAATACTATTTAAAAACATTCAATGCGTTTCTGATAATTGCATAAATTCAGCCTTGGTGACCATAAGCAACTCAAAAAACACAAAAAATAAGCACAAACCCAAACTTTTGAACGGTAGTGTTTTATATGTCCAGTTCAACCTCATGCTAATAATGTTACTAATTGTTGGGTCCATGCAGTTCATAGTACATTTCATAGTACATTTCCCCTACATTTCAATGATTGATTATGAAGAAGCTATTGCTTACTTTATATAATAAACAAAAGCGGTACTGTGTTGGTTTGCCACTTGATGTTCACCATAAAATCTGCAGCAAAGTCAGTTGAGAACCACTGATTTGTAAGAACTGAGTGGATGTGCTCTAATTGACAGCCAGCATGATTCTTCTCCAATAGGGAAGTGATCAAACTCTACATTGTACTTCTGAAAGAAAGACTTGTTCTCTACTAATAACAAAGCATCGCTCCACCAGCATATGAGAGAAGTTTCTGAAGAGTTTCTGTGCCGTGAGCTGACGCGTCATCCTCGTTCCCACAACACGCAGGCGCCAACTTCTATCTGCTCCACACACTGCCCTTCTGGACCCCGTCACAAAGTCCTTGATGTTATCAAAGCAGTTTGGATCCACTTTAATCATTGGGAAAATTGAGCTGCTTGTTTCTCTCCTCCCCTCCAACTCTCTCCTCCAATCTCGGACAGAATCCAATCACTCATAAGAGAGTCTATTGATTGATGTAATCTTATTGGGATGTGAGGTGAGGGGAAAAACATGATTGATTGCTTTTGTCTGTGACACATGTTGCTCTCGGCTAGCGATGCGTATCCTCTTTCATCTACTGTTTAATCTCTAAGAGGAGTTCTTAGAGACCCCCTGGCACGCTCAGCCTCCCTCCCCCCGTCGTCTCGCTGGTTTCTCGGTGCAGAGTGAAAGCCCGGTGGCTCTGTTGCTTGATCTCTTCTCATCCTACCACTTAGAACTCTATTTCGGCCCAACGCTCCTTTTAAAGGCTGATCCGGTCAGCCAGGTTCAGGGCAGGGGCCTTCGTCTACACAGCCCGCTGATTGGAAAGATAACGCATGACAACTCCGTTTAATCAAAGCATGTTTTAATACCATATTCTAAATCTCCCTGGAAAAAGCAAAGAGGATGTATTTAAGTTAAATTGGCTCCCGGCTGCAGTTTTACAGATCGTTATTACTGCAATCATCTTGCATTTTAAAGAGACACGGGCAATCGCCAACATCAGAATAATTCTTGGAACATTTAGGCCCGATTGGAAATTGAGAAGAGATAGCAAAGGGGCACAACATAAAAAATATTCTGGATATTTATATCAGTTCTCATTAAATGATAATGTAAACTTGTTTGAGAGAATCAGAATAAATTGATCAGTCCTGAACTACAGACATTCAGCAAAAGATTGAATAAAAGCAGGATAAAATAGAAATACCAGTGTTAGGCGATATGGTCATTTTTAATATCATCATATCACCAGCCTGTGAGATCGCCGATACACGATATTATCGTGCATGGGTGGGTGGGGTGGGTGGTATCTTCCAGGGTGGCAATCTTATCCGTGAGCAGTTCCCGGCGAACACGAGTCCAGCTCGGGTGCGAGAGTCAGCGCCATTACGGTGGAAACAGAATTACAGAAAGTGGTCGATTTACTCGTGAATTACGCAGGTTTAAGATTTACTTCTAATGTTTGTTAAACGAGATTAAACAGGCAATGTCTATAGCTTACATACAAACGAGATAAACAATGCAGTAAATGAGAAATAATTGAAAATAAAGGAAGTTATGTAAACAAGTGATTGTGGAGTATTTTACAAAAGTTTAGAGGATTTAAGTTAATCTGTAAACATTATTTCATGCATAAAGTAAAAAAAAAAGCTAGTATTATAATAAAAATAAATCAACCCAATTAGCTGGGTTAAATCAACCCTTTATGATGGGTTAAATAAACAACCGAATTTGCTGGGTAAACATTAATTGGATTGTTTTTAACCCAGTGATTTTTAGAGTGTAGGGATGTAGAATATGGTCATGCTGAATAACACTTTATTATTGGGACTCATTCTCACCAATAACTTATTAGGATGCCTATTATTAACATATTGGTTGTTTATTAGTACTTATAAAGCAAACATTCTGCATGACCATATTCCACATCTCTAAAAGCTTCCAATACCTAAACTTAACAACTACCTTACCAACTATTACCAAACAGCAAACTAGGAATTTATTGAGGCAAATGTCATAGTCAATGGTTTGTTAATAATGAGAAAAATCATTATTACTAATAAATACTAATAAACAGCCAAAATGATAATAATAGACGTGCTAATAAGTAACTATTTAAAAGCGAGAATTGGTCCCTAAGCTAAAGTGTTATGTATTTATTTATTTAAATAAATTAACACTTTTATTCAGCAAAAATGCATCAAGCTGATAAAAAGTGATGGTAAAGTATGATTTCTGAAAGATCATGGGACAGACCAGGATTAAATGATAAAACAATATATATTTTTAAATGTACTAATATTAAAGTTATTTTAAATTGCAATATTTTACAATAATACTGTTTTACTGTATTTTTGATCAAATAAATGCAGCTCCTAGGTGAGCATAAGAGAAGTCTTTAAAAACATTTTTAAAATCACTGAAACATTTTTGAACGGGAGTGAATATTGTAAAAAAAGTAACATACACAAAAAACAACAACATAGCAACAACCTAAAAGAGCCCACCTCGGAGTCTGATATTCTGGTCCCTATATATGGCTTGGGTCATTCCATCTACAGTGGGGCAATTAAGTATTTGATACACTGCCAATTTTTCAAGTTTTCCCACTTACAAAGAATGGAGAGATTCATCGTAGGTACACCTCAACTGTGAGAGACAGAATCTAAAAAAAAAATCCATAAAATTACATTGTATGATTTTTAAATAATTAACTTTCATTTTATTGCATGAAATAAGTATTTGGTCACCTACCAACCACCAATAATTATTTCTCTCACAGACCTGTTAGTTTGTCTTTAAGAAGCCATCCTATCCTCCACTCATTACCTGTATTAATTGCACCTGTTTAAACTCGTTACCTGTATAAAAGACACCTGTTCAAACACTCAATCAATTAGACTCCAACTTCTCCATTATGGGCAAGACCAAAGAGCTGTCTAAGGACAAAATTGTAGACCTGCACAAGACTGGGATGGGCTACAGGACAATAGGCAAATAGCTTGGGGAGAAGGCAACAACTGTTGGCACAATTATTAGAAAATTGAATAAATTCAAGATGACTGTCAATCTACCTCAGACTGGGGCTCCATGCAAGATCTCGCCTCGTGGAGTATCAATGATCCTGAGAAAGGTGCGGGATCAGCTTAGAACTACACGGGAGGACCTGGTCAATGACCTGAAGAGAGCTGGTACCACAGTCTCAACGGTTACCATTAGTAACACACTTTACCGTCATGGATTAAAATCCTGCAGCGCGTGCAAGATCCCCCTGCTCAAGCCAGCACATGTCCAGGCCCGTCTGAAGTTTGCCAAAGACCATCTGGATGATCCAGAGGAGGCATGGGAGAAGGTCATGTGGTCAGAAGAGACCAAAATATAACTTTTTGGTATCAACTCCACTTGCCGTGTTTGGAGGAAGAAGAAGGATGAGTACAATCCCAAGAACACCATCACCAACAAATCCCTGCTGTGTGCAAACCTGGTCAAGAACTACAGGAAACGTCTGACCTCTGTAATTGTCAACAACTGTTTTCTGTACCAAATATCAAGTTCTATTTTTCTATTGTCTCAAATACTTATTTCATGCAATAAAATGAAAAAATATATATTATTAAAAAATCATACAATGTGATTTGATTGATTTTTTATTTATTCTGTCTCTCCCAGTTGAGGTGTACCTACGATGAAAATACAGATCTCTCCATTCTTTGTAAGTGGGAAACCTTGAAAAATCGGCAGTGTATCAAATACTTATTTGCCCCACTGTATGGGGTAATTCGTCTATGGGATCTTTTTTTTTTCAATTTCATAATTCTCCAGGGAAAAGTAAAAATTCTGATTGCATAGAAAAGTAATAGCACGCCCTTTGTAACAAGCTGCATGATTTCAGATTAAACGTCCACACAAATGATGCACATGCACATCTTAGGGGTGTGTTCAAAAGTATGAAGCACGGTAATACTCGCCTTCAAAAACCTTCAGGATCTAACAATGTCATCCGAGGACATCTAGAACTAGTTGAAAAAACAAAGCACAAAACAAGGCAACAAACAAGAATGTCACACTACTCCTGATAAACTACAGATAAAACACCCCTTTAATACCAAAATAAAGACAGGATTACTTCCTAAATGTTTGAACATTGTAATTAAAGGTTTTATGCTAAGGGATTATTCTGCATGGTAATTTTGACTGGCCCTTTTGTGGATTAACTTCCTGCGAGCGAGAGCAATTTCCACAGTGACCCCACAAAAACGCTTGGCTGGCAGAAACGCAAATCTCTTGAACAATAACGATGTGTTTAATAGTAGCAACGGATGCTTGCACACCAAAACACCAAGTAAACCTCAAGACATCTGAACGTTTGCATTGTCTTGTCTGTGTACAAACCAGAAGATTGCATATTATAATTTTGATAGAGCAATAAATTGGCTGCTTCTTGGATTTACTCGGAGTCAGTGTTATACACAGGACTCATACTGCAACTGTTTAGTTCTTGGGCCCGCTACTTTCACCCATATGTATGGTAGAAACGCAGCAAATTTATCACTTGGGTCCAGATCAATTACTTGGGGAGCCACCACGTGACAGGGATCAATATGGCACAAGACGCTCGGCCATTGACTGCCGGCCATGACAAAGTGCCTCTGTGGCTTTTTGTGAATCTAGCCTTTGTAAGCCTCCTCCTTTTTGATTTACTGTTGAGGTGGGAATGGTATTATTAAGAGGCCTTTGTTTTACAAGGAGGAGAGGCAGTGAATGGGCTTATAGCTGAAGCCGCAGCAGCCGGCCGATGCACTGACAAAGTAACTCCTCTTTATTATCTCATTACTACATGGCTCACTCATTAATTTAGTCTGGTACTCAAAGCCAGGATGGCCGTTGGGGACACTAACCAGCCACCTGAGGGACGCAGTGTGTTTCTCGGAGTAGACAGCAGGGGGCCATAATGTGTTAACTTTTGCACAGTATTGCCTCTAACAGCTGATGGAGGATCAGTTTGGTGGTTTGAAAGATTCTGGTTAAGATTAAAATAAACATTTCTGGGTCGGTGAATGTTAAGCTTAACAGCACATGTGGAATGTTGATTACCAAAAAAAAAAAATAAATTCCAGTTGTCGTTTTCGTCAAAATCCAGGTTACAAGTGAGGCACTTGTAATTTCTGTAAACAGAGACAATTTGTAAACCTTAATATACTCACAGTTTCAATAGTATAGCCATAAAGATGTAAAGAATACACGCTAACATGATTTCTGAGTGTAAAAAATGCTTAACTAATCTTTTCTGTGCAAAGTTATATGTTGCCATAACAGTAACACTAAACAAACTGAAAAAAAAATTGTAACAGTTTTATAGCTCAAATAATATGAAAGTTTGAACAAGAATTTATGGAAGTGATTTTATGAAATTGCAAGATTCACAATTTTGCTTTAAATCATCCAAAAAAATGGCCCTAATTACATCCATTTCAAGTACTTCACATAGACCGTAATTTAGCTATTTTTCAGTTGGTCAGGGGTCAAATCAACTTTTTTTGTTGCAATAAATGTTGTAACTTGAACTTCAAGTCCTTAACTTGTAATAAATGCAGACTATTCATTTAAAATAAATGCATAAATACTAATAAAACAACAAGTTGTGTAATAAAATATGAAAGTATTAATTCAAACATTTATGTTTGAAAGAAAAAGTTTGAATTTTTTTAACAAAACTGAAAATAAATACATACATCCGAATAGTAGCAGATTCTGTTCTATATGATAGTATTTTACAGTATATTAAACCCACAATATTCCTGTAAAGCATTTAAATGGCGTTGATTGTGGATTTGGAAGGAAAGTTTGGCTGTTTTTACCACAGCGTCCTACAGCACCTCAGGTCTGGAATCTGGATCAATTCCAGGCAGTCTGCTTTGGCAGTAATGCAGTTCACCGGCTTCTACCATGCTTTTGCTAATTAGCTAGGCACCTCTGTGCTGCGTAAGTCATCTAGCAAATGCACAAAGAGGAGGAGGCGCTCGATCCCGAAGACCAGCGGTGCTCAAATACACTGCAGTGAACTGGCTTGGATAAAAGACACCGTAGAAGCTGCAGCGTAATAGATTTTAGCTGCTTGGCCACCCTTCCCACACTCTGCAGCCCTGCCGCTTGGGTTTTCTGTTTTAATAGTGGTTGGGAGTGCAAAAAAAAAAAAAGAGGTGAAGTCAGCAAAAACAAAATGCCACCATTAAATCATCTCCCTGAATCCCGTGTCAGGTCTGTAATAGGAAAGGCGCTCATCATCAGAAAGGTTACTGCTCTTCCAGAACATCCTCCTCCCCCGTTTTTCTGCTCCCTGGGTTCAGACCAGAACCGTTCCTCCCGCCGGACCCATCGTACCAGACCACTGGACTGACTATGAGGAATTGGGGAGCTCAGGTTTTGGTCATGCCAAACTGATTCTATCTTTTCAGTTGATACAATAAGAGGCTCAGAGCTTTGGTGGGTCGGGGCCACAGAGATGCAGCTTGTTCTCGCCACTGTTGTATAAGCACAAATGCTATTCGCTTACTAGCAGACACACTGGGCTTTTTGTTATGCCGCTAACTAGATTTTCCCATGAAAGCCTCTCCTCTCTCTCGCTCTTTGTAGAGCTGGCTTGGCACGGGGAAGAGAGAGAGACGGCTGGTGGAAAAGAGGGAGAGAGACAGGAAGAGTGCGCAAGTGTGAGCAGATGAGATGTGCTAAACGGGAAAACGGCGATCAAGAGAAGGAAAAACATCAGGTGAAAACAGCAGGAGAGAGAGTATTACACTAACTGAGATAAGTTACAGCCACCTTATGTCTGTTGGGGATCTTTTTCATTTACGATCAAGGCTATGGGCCATTAAAAGTCTGTTCGCTGACTGTCTTTGTATGCATATTGCACACAATGGCAGAAGCTGACTGAAATTGACAGTTCTAATTGGTGGCTGACCAAAAGGATTTTGAAGGCTAATACATCTTAAAGGGCAGAATGGCCGATATAAAGCTGGTAAAGCCTAACCCACAATTTAAAGTAAACATAACATTGTAAAATGTGCTTCTCTGTATTTCTTTTATGCTTTAAATTTGTTTTCTAATCTAGTTTTCTACAAAAAAACCCTGAATGAATATTGTTGGCTCTGTGATTTTAAGTCGCTTTGGACAAAAGTGTCTGCTAAATGCATAAATGTGTAAAAAACTATTCAGTGGAATTAATGAACTGAATTAAAACGGAAGTAAACTGAACTCTGGTAATTCTTTGCCTCCTATACCAATTAGCCTAACAGAAACATTGACCAGATGGAAAAATAAAATAAAAACTACCGGACAATTTATCAGCCTGGCTTATCCATCACGTTTACCAGCTTAACACATCCCTAATTGACACAGAACACAAGACAAGCCATGTCAGGTGACTTGTCGTTGTCATTAAGTTGGCATGCAATAGAAAATTAGGTCATTTTTTCTCCTATTTCTATTGTGATAATATCCAAGTGAAATGAGAATTATTTTAGGGTCGATTTTGTTCAACAGGTATTACATGCATCACTGCTGGATGGAAAGGATTATTGCCCTGCGCTCATATGTTATCAGAGCAGAGATGCTGATGCAAAGGGAATGGGAAATTAATATTTATACTAAAATTAAGAGTAAAAAAAAAAAAAAAATCCCGTTTTTATTTTACAGTGACTTTAAATATAGATTTTCTGTCTTAACGCAGTTCTGGTCAGAATAAGCTGCAGAGTGGACCAGCAGAACAAGACACATCTCTAGTGATAAACAACAGACAACCTGCACAATCCATTAGCCGGACCAACTGAGACCCATTCATCTTGATGGCAATTAGGTGAAAAAGTCCAAAGTTTATTAAGGCTTGCATGATGCTAAGACCACACTTGTGCGAAATGACGCATGGTAACAAAATCACTGCATATACACAGGACACAAACACTCACGAATGCAATGCCATAATCTCAGTTCAAGTCACATTAACACATAAATTATGGGGAATATCTAAGAAAGAGCTTGAAGAAGGACTCTACACACTCTCAAACATCAAAAAGAATCACAAGTGAGATGAAGGCGTTTAGAACAATTTACTGGATAAAAACAAGGCAAACGTTTTAGTCACATGTTGACCCTTTTCAATGCCAAGCAATGTCAGCTTGGCATTGAAAAAGGTCAACATGTGATCGAAACGTTTAGTTTTTTCGACCTTCAAGCTCTTACTTTTTTGGTCTACGCACTTCAGTTGGATTATTTTGAAGGCGCGGTGAGTCTCTGGCTGAATATCTAAGAAATAAATTACCATGTCAGATATTTACATTATAAATACATCAAGTTAGGGCTTGGAGATATGGCCTAAGAAAAAAATCCCAGATTTTTTCACAAAAAAATCTGATTTACGATTTAAATGTTTTTTTTTCCTGCTTAAAATCAATCTGCAGATGACAAAGAAATTGTTCAAAATTGAAGGTAAAATCTGTAAGTTTTAGCCACTAGAGGTCATATTTTAAAAGAAATAAAGGCGAAGCGTGATGACGCTATGAATGAGGATGTTGACCATTGGAGGTAATGGATTTTTATTTATTTATTATCTGTACCTTCCACAGTTAAGTTTAAACAGCGAATACAGAGAATGTGAGCACAGAACTTACATTGTCAAAGAACATTGTGACTGACTTAATCCAGCGCACTCTCAAAAAACACGTAATTTTCTTTCCGAGCACAGTATAGGGATGCGACGGATTGCAGGGGGTATGGGGGCTGATCACGATGCCGGTGTTGTGACCAATTCTGGTCCCCTGCCAGACTATTACCCCCATAGTATTGGTAGATTTAGGGTTAGGGCTAGGGGTGGGGTTAGGATTAAGCAATCAGATAGCGATTTCAACGAGAGGGGTAATAATTTGGCAGGGGGTCAAAAATGGGCACAACACCGGCTCAACATCATGATGTCTATCAGCCATCAGTGATGGACGATGGCATCAGGTGTGTTAGAGTTAAAGCAGCGCTGCGCGGAATGATCGCTGTGTTATCAAAGTACCGCAAGATCTGTCTGCTCTTTTATCGCTCTCGCGGTACTTTGATGTCACACGGTGATCGATCTGCACAGCGCTGCTTCAACTCTAACACGCCTGTTGTCTTTCAGCCCAACATATGGCAATTTGGCAAACGCGAGGGGGGGGTGAGCGTTGGCGGATGTTAAAGAGAAAACAGATTTTCATTCAAACAAGTCAATGTAAACTATACATTCGAGTTAATCGATAAAATTTATTTATGTCCAGCCGTACATCAAGTACAAAAAAATTAAATCAAGAACAAATTCATTTTTCAATTACAAAACATTTAGACCAAAAAACAAAACTGCAGCACGGCTCATGTCAGAAAGAGCACAATACTTCACTAAACTGACATCACATGACTTAACAGGTGACCTGTGATCTAAAAGGCTCCATCTTGCAACATTATCTCGGCAAAGCAGATGCAGTATGTGCCCCGAAAAAAACACTTACACACATAGGATGCTGTGAGCTAGGTAAGACAACTGTAGAAGAGAGAGATAAAGCTGAGGCTGAAGTCATCCAGAGAGGGAAAGATGTGTAAATCCCAGGGAAGGAAGTGTTGTGAGTAAGCAGTTTGAGAAGGCATGAGGCGGTTACCAATGGCATAAAGGCAGACGCCACAGGATACTGTCAAAGTGGGAAGTTAGACCCTCACGTCTGTCAGCCATCCTGCAACGAATTAGGTAGCTACAACTGTCAATGGTGCAATATACTGCGATACAAGTGAATAGGATGCATGGTTTGGGAACAAAGCACTTTTCAGTGTAAGAATTTTGTTTTGCTATTGCAAAGCATGAAACAGGATGACAGTCAAAGCAGAGGCAAGCTAAAATACCAATACAGCCTATGTTCACAACTAATTATGGTTACTTCAGAGTTTTAGCATTCTATGACTCCATTATTGGGCAAATCTCCTGTCAAGAACATTTGTAGGTCACATTTCACAATTTGGAAATGATTAAAGCCAAAATAATGAAGCATATTAATTATAACCTTTTTTTATATTGTGACACTTTTCATATATATATATATATATATATACACATACGCACACACATACATTATATGTATGTATGTATATATATATATATATATATATACACACAAAATTGTAAAGCATTCACATATCAAAAAGTAAACAAAAGAGAAAAAATAAAGTTAAAAACTATAGTATTGCATACTGCATCACGGTAATGGTTTATCAAATGAGAATAAAAAATAAATAAATAAAATACCCAAAACCATTATGGTAGTCAGTTTGGGGATGGAAAAAGTACTCAAAAATCATAAAAATAATGTCAAAATATTACAAATGGTGAAATACACCCAGATATGTTTTTGTGAGATTCACACCATCACTGATATGATACTAAGGAAACAACTATAAGTTTAAGAACGGATAATATCATTTTGAGCTTTATTATGCTACCACAACTAGTAAAAATGTCAAACACTTTATATATCTACAAAAAAAACATTTCTACTGATTCTATCATCTAACGACTTTTAACCATATAATTCACACATCACAGGTAAAATAGTGCAGAGTCAAGAAAAAAAAGCCTTAAAAGCATTCCTAATAAAAGCAAAACAGAAGACACAATTAGCTTTCAGAAGCACATTTGACTCAATCAACGCCGCTGATCGGGTCGAGCCAGTGTAACAGCGAGACAGAAAAAGAAAGTCCAGGAGAGCATAAAGAGAAGGTCAGATGACAGCAAATCGCTTGCAAAGATGGTGAAACGGCCCAGAATCTGGCTTAATCCACAGAGCAAAAGGCCAAAAACCAGGGTCACTGTTCATATATTCCACAAAGAACGACGCTATGTGCTTCCAAACTGGCTAACTGAGTATTCTGTCCATATAAAGTCCGTTTATAGTGTCCATTGAGGGTTGCTCTCCCCCTCCCAGTGCAAACAGAATCAATTTTACGTTAGTCCACATACGATAGTCTTTTCGTCTTTCAGAAAACTTTGCCAGACCGTCGTTTAACCATGATCAAGTCCATGGCACGGACCAATTTGGGCAGAATTTGGGCAGAAGGGACGGTCGAAGGTGGCGGTCGGAGGCGGCTCCTCTCCGACCCCAACGCCGCTCTTCAAACGAGTTAATTTCCCTCTCCCTTTCTCCCTGTCTCTCTCTCATCTGTCCTTTTCTAGGGGAGGAGGTGGTGCCTGGCTCTCACAACCTGTTCAATGCAAAGATAGAAAGAGTCAGGGCAACACACCTCACACCACAGCCGAGGCCAAACGGCAGCAAACCCGAACTAGCCGCAAAACATTGCATATCTCCTAAAAGCATTAGAAGTACTTGTAACCTGACGAGCCATTTTCCCAAAAGCAGCTTTATGTCAGATTTGTGACGTGACGGAAGTGGTGACTGTTTGGCACTTCTATTATGTTAGTGTCAATTAAAAGTCTCTTAGTCATGCTTGCATATTTTAGCAAAAACATAACGACATTACGGCATTGAAAAGCATGACGAGGAGGTGTTAAAGGAAGGGAAAAGACAGGATAATTGATCTGGATCTGCTTACGTTAAAATAATCCTGTTCGAAGGAACAGCAACTTCATACCGAAGGCAAGTGTTGACAGTAAATCAGACGGCTCATTACTGCCAAACCAAGTGAGCAAATACATGAGGCAGCCAAATAGAGAAGGCCCTGTGGAGCCAGCGCTGGCTCCCACTCACACATGCATGGCAGAGTCCTTATAACGAAGCCTGAACTTTAATCTCTAGGTGAATATAACCCCCGCCAGAGCAAACACGCTCTCGCACGCACAGATGCTTCAGAGACGCGTGTTGCACAGGCTTTACCCACCTCACTAGGTTTTCATTGTCGCCTGGGCCCTTGCAGGTGGTGCACTCGGTCCGCGTGTCATCGGCTTTGGGCTTTTTCTGCAGAGTCGACTGCCTCTGTCTGCGCTCCCGCGGCGAAGGTTCCTATGGAAACGCAAGCTATTAGAGGCAACCGCCGTGTGTGTTTGAATGAAGCTGGAGAGTGGAGAGGGCTGAGATTGCTGTGTAAACATACACAAGCTGTCTTTCTTCATCACGCTCTCTAAATATTAGAGGAAGATAGACAATCTTAAAGGAGTGCGGGGTGAGGAAGGGAAAGCTCACCTCAATCTTCTCCTCCTCGCAGATGGACGTTCTCTTCCTCTTCTGGCCTCTGGTTCTCTAGTCAAAGGGAAAATTAAATTTGGTCATAATACAGAATGCCAAACTTTTCAAAACAGTTCTAATATCAGGTTACTGTATTATAAGATTTATTAAAATGATCATAAATATTAAATTATTAACATTTGCTTTAATAAGTGCAAAAGGTGAAAAAACAAACATACCAAGTCACTTGTTATTTAACTTGATAACGTAACATCACCCCAGAATGTCCATGTTCAGAATTAATCAATTGACTTTAACCCTTAAAGACCTAGAACATTTTTGGGGCACCTGACACGCCTGCACCTTTCTTTGTTTTTTAAGACCTAGTGCATCAAGTGACATATATCATTATAAACTGGAGTACTTGAAGTTTCAGTCTAGCTAATGTAAAGTCCCATTTTTTTTTTTTTTTTCTCTAAGAATGAATGCATTTCCAGAAATGTAAGAAAAATTTTTTTTTTTTTACTGTGTACTCCAACGAAAATTATTATTATAATTTTTTTTTTTTGTGAAAAATCAGGTCTAAATAGTTTACTAACAATATAGATGTGTCAATATCTATGTAAAAACATTTTGGGAGTAAATAAAATGGAATCAGTGTTATATAATAACAAAACGCAGTGAAAAAGTAACTTTTTCAGATAAATATATTTTCAATCCGAGTATGAACAACAACAACAACAAGCAAGCGTGCAGCTAATAGTGAAAACAATTGCATAAATTCTTCTGCAAGTTGTGCATGTCCCATTAAACTCAATTATTGTGGGTGGTTGTCAGGGTATTGCTAGGTGGTTGCTAGGCGGTTACATAATGGGCCAAATTTGAAGAGCCCATCTCTAAGCGTCTAAGATATTCTGGTCACAACAAGATATCACACAAGCCCTCCATTACAGTAGGTAAATGGGATGTTGCCACCTATATTATTGTCTACCAAGGCCACAAACAAAAAGTCTGATTGCTTAGACAAGTAATAGAACACCTCTCCTCTACAAGCTGCTAAACTTGAAGTATCATTACTTCAAATACAAAATACAAAATGTAAATGATTCACAAACTACACACAAAATGAGTGAGAAATATACAGAGTGCAACAATTTTTTTTTTTTAAATGATCTTTATGAACTATATAATTATTGTTTACGTAATATAAATAGATCGATCCGCTGGCTGTACATTACTCCGCATCGGAATTGATTTTACCGGGAAATCACCTAGCGACGCAAAGACATGAATTCCAGTGCTTTATCCGACATGTACCACGGTTTAATCCTTGTTTTTGGTTTGTTTTATATCAAAGTACTCAGTCGTGTGTTTTAATCAGTCTGTGCTTTTTCAGAGAGTTCTCTCATGCAAATATGTTATTTTGTGTTTGTTTTCATGCACGCACCACAGCCTCTGCTTTCACTTTGCGTCTGAAATTAAACATTGTAAATGGGGAAGTCGTGGCCTAATGTTTAGAGAGTAGGACTTGTAATCGGAAGGTTGCGAGTTTGAGTCTCGGGCCGGCAGGTATTGTAGGTGGGGGGAGTGAATGTAAAGCGCTTTGTTTCATATCAAGAGTAATAAAGCGATTTATTGGATGGAAGGGGCATTTTCTGTACTGTTCATTCATCAACTGAAAACAGTGTTAATTGCATCAATGGAGACGAATATTTGTTAACAAAAATGTGTTGTTTTTTCTGTGACTATGACAAGACGTTGACATTGAATATCTGATGATTAAAAACTATGACGAAATGTCTTCGTTAACAAGACGAGACAGAACTAAAATGTTATTTGAGAACTAACGGACATTCAAAATACATTCTATAGGCCAAGTTAACTGTCTTGTCTTTCAAAATGTGCGTCCCTGTCATTGGATTGCAATAAGATGAGGGGCGTTTGCATATCTGGTCTCAGTATGGCAGCCGCAGCGGACGGATAGGCTACCAAAACACAAAATAGCGATCTGAAACAATGGCCTCAGCACCTGAAGGGTTAAGGACGGTGACTAGACGTCTCGTTTTCCCCAGGGGTCACAATTCCTTGTCGATTAACGTATGTGGAATCGAGCTGATAGAAGTGATCACTCTCTCGTGCACGCTCCACTTCTACAGTTCTTAAACAGCGCACGATCAGTGCTCAGTGCTCAAATACACACACAGCAGTCCAAATGTCTATTGTGTAGTAGAATATATCACGTAAACGCAGTCGTTTATGGCTTAAGTGAATGTAAACAGGTGGGTGAAAACAATGTGTCAGTATTACATGCATACCTTCCATCTTAAATGTAAACTAATCCTAATTAAAAACCTATCTGTGTCATTAATGTCATTTAACAAAAGATGTTAAATAAATCTTTACTGGTTAAGTAAACCTACTGTATCTGAAAAAAATGTTTAATTAGCATCACTACCAAACAATAAAAAAATACCTAAATAAATGTTGGCAACTGCAGTTTGACTAAAAGTTGACACAAATGCAATGACTTTGTTGACAAACTATGAAAGACTCAAATGACTAAAATGTGACAAACTATTATTTTTTTGTCTCAAGATAAAAACTAAGACTAAATAAAAAATGCCTGCCAAAAATAACACTGACTGAAAACAGCATTGATTGGGATTTAATAATCGACATTGGTTCATAAAAAAGAGAATATATTAAAAATGACAAATCTTTTTTTTTTTTTTACCCAGCCTAAGCATATTTTTTTGTTTATAGTGGCAACACTGTGGTGTTGAACATGAAAAACGACACATTCTGTTCATCTGTTCTCATCATAAATAAATAAATCCATAAATCCAAATAAAACAAACATATATGCTCGTCCTGTAGGTTCAATATTAAAAATTAAAATGAGAACAAAAATAGAATCAATTAAAATAATGGGTAATAATAGATTATGAGGGAATTTTTACGACCCTGTCGGACAAAATTACAGGAAAATTTTAAAGTCTAACGCAACCTCTGATATTTATATATATGTATATAAAAAGTAAAATGAGATTTGAAAAGCTGCTCAGTTGGATTGTACCGTGATGTAGTTCAAGCCATGTGGCAGTAAGCTGAACAGTTCCTAAGTTTAACGCTCTCCACGAGTAAACAGCTCACACAGAGCAGCTGGTGACTTGCGGCTCACTGTAGCTGCTACAGATGTCAAACAGTGGTGCTCCTCTCTAATCTCATCTCTCATTCAGTCCGGCTCCACTTGTATGCCATAGAGGGATTCAATCCCTTTGTTTAGAGCCCAGACCACAGCCTCAACTAGTGCACCTCTCTATCTAGATATAAGGCCATTCTGCAATTGGGTCAATCCTGACTGTTAAATTTGATTTTTGTGAGTGCCATGAACCAAGATTGAGTATCCAAACTCGTTCTCCACAGAGCACTCTCCTGTTCTGCACTATTTTTCTTGTCTACCATCAGCGGATCAACACTTCATCTCCATCACTGGCTGATAAACACAAGAAAAACAACAGCAGCGTTGCACGAGTCAAATCCAACGTCTCCACCTTAATGCGAAGAGGCGTATGAGTGTGCCAAGCTGGGGCTCTTTAAAAAGGGAAGAAAAAACGACAACATATTTAAACAGATTGTGAAAACAATTCCATCTGTCGCCTTTGGCTTGCCACCACACAGCAGATGGAACACTTATCATTATAAATGCTAACTGCTTCCACACTGCCAATTGGCACTTAAATGCCTCTGCCACTTTTCCATCGATGGTGGCACAAACAAAGACACTAATTTATTTAATTATTCCTTCATTACTGCATACTCGAATAAGGTAATCTATTAAAGACTAGACCAGTGGTCCCCGGTGCCGAGATTCTCTATGTAATGGTAAAGTACTGTAAACGTGGTGAAGGGCTGACGTAAACAACAATCTACACTTGTAGGAGGACAGTCAAGACGACTCTGCGAAAAAACCCTACTTTTTAATTAAAGACCTTGCAATGCTGCATCTATAAAAACATTGAATCAATTTTCACAAGATTGGAAAAGCTATTGGTGCATACAAAGGGACCGTAACAAAGAGTAGCATACTGCGGCATTTGACTAATGGCTTGAAATCCAGGACAAATAAGTAAAATAATCAAAAAGGTGTTCGATCAGAAAAAATAGTTTGCTACATAGTAAAAAAACAAACAAACAACAACAACAGTAGGAGTTTTTGAACTAAAGGGCACCAGAGGGCAAAAGATGAAAAAAATGTAATCAATAAAGTGATAAAATGATTCAATAAATATAAAAAATGTACATATTATATATATTAAAAAAATGTTTTACATTAAAAGGTGTTTTATCAGAAAAACTTAAAAACAAAAATTAAATAGAAAACATGAATATATAACTAAATAACAAACAAAACAAATCTGTGATTAAAGTATATAAAAAAATCTAAGTAAAGGGCACAAATAAATACACAAATGGTTAAATTAAAAAAAAAAAAAAAAAAAACTAATATTTTTTAGCAGTTGTGCATGTCCCATTAAACTCAATTATTGTGGGTGGTTGTCAGGGTATTGCTAGGTGGTTGCTAGGCGGTTACATAATGGGCCAAATTTGAAGAGCCCATCTCTAAGCGTCTAAGATATTCTGGTCACAACAAGATATCACACAAGCCCTCCATTACAGTAGGTAAATGGGATGTTGCCACCTATATTATTGTCTACCAAGGCCACAAACAAAAAGTCTGATTGCTTAGACAAGTAATAGAACACCTCTCCTCTACAAGCTGCTAAACTTGAAATATCATTCATGTCTGTATTGCTAACACTGCAAAAGTTTAATACTTGAAAAACCAAAGTATGACCAAAATGACCCTTGCTTTTGCATAAAGTCCTCTAGAGTCCGGACAAAATCTCAGTGTGTGCCAGTCATGAGAGCCATTTCAGGTGTGCAGGAGAGCCAGTATTCAGTGGCCACGGAACAGTGCGGCACATTAGTGAAGCAGAACACCACTGACTCCTGAATGGAAGGATGCGGGGGGTCGATTAACTGGCCGTTATAAATTAGAACACAGCTTTACAAGGGCTTGCCACTGCCACACTGGCTGGTTAAGGGCATTAAAAATGCAAAGCAGGGCTCTTTCAGCTGCTGCCACACTCTGGAGTGTAAGTGAAGATAATTTCCGCAATGAAACATCTTTCTCTGGTGGAGTTTACCCGGAGCTATGGAAGAGAGTTAAAAAAAAAAACCTTTTAATCCAGCTGCTTCTCCACTGAAGCCTTCGCCTCACTTCTGGGCACGCGTCTCCGAGACTAAAGGGAAAAACACATTAACCTGCCTGGCATTCTCAAGCCCACACTCACTTGTAAATACAGCAAACAAAAATATTGTACACAAGTCATTCTTTTACCTGCGTGTGAGCTATTTTGACAGCCATCACTCAAGGCGAGTGGCTGCAGTGCAGCAGGAGCCTTCTAAAAATTGAGCTTTACTTAAAAAAAAAAAAAAAGAGGTTTATTGACTAAGCTTTAAAACAAAAAGTTGAAAAAGACTAAATGAATGAGGGCTGGAGAGCATGTCGTTTCTCCGATGGATATCTTCCTTAAGGGAGCCGGGCTGCCGGAGCGCTATCGCAGGATCAGAGAATGCTGGACAGTGATAAGTGGAAGCCATGGAGAGCCTGAAAGACAAGCCCTATCTCAAGTCTGAAAAACACACACACACCTACCCTCACACTTCAATGTGGCACTCTGCCTCTACAGCTAGAGTTATTATTGCACACGTCTGATCTGAATATTCACTCTGTTACAGTAAGCTGCCTATAAAGGCAGCATTTTAAGGCATTAAGGTGAGATAACACAATAGTACACACTAGGGGTGTCGAATCAGAATTTTCTAATCTTCACGATATTCGACTGATAGTCGAATCATATGTTTGGGGACTGGGCAAAATACATTACCAAGAGTCAAGTCAGACATTCAACAGTAATTATTACTGACTTTAACACACAGTGAAAATGTGTAAAGGATGCATCGCAGATAAAAACAGGGTTAATGGTTTTTTTTTTATTAAAATATAGTTAACATTAAACGTCAACAAAACCCTAAGAATTCACAACATTTTTTTCAATAGTGCTCTTATTATGTAGGCATGAGTTATTAATGTTCTGCATTTCTGTGTGTAGCTGCGCGCACTAAAGATGACCTAAATTATAACTTAGCTCTTTTTTTAATACATGGGATTCAACTAATTTCTCTCATACAGAATACACTTTGTTATTTATGTTATGACTTTACAGGCTATCTGCACAAAATGCCCCGAGTGCGCAAGTGAACGTGTCTGCACGGCTGAGAATGAATTATTTTTGTGGATGCGTTCTTAATGCAACAACATGCAGAAACACAACACAACTATACTCAACATTAACAGCTTTTTATTATAATAGTGTTCTCAATAGTGTACATCATGTATATGACAGTCCAACTCAGTCATTACTATTATTGTTGTTTGTCCTGCTCACGATGCTCACGATGCGTGCTGAAGAGATAATCAATCACCGCAGTAGCCTTCTACAATGAAGTGCTTTTACTGAGATAAATACGAGATAAATAATAGTAGTCCTATATCCACTATATAGAAAGCAGCCAAAATATTTAGAAAAAACCTGTTCCCTACCTGATCGGAAAAATCCTGTCTTTCACTCTGCCTGTGTCAATTTGAGTCATTTTAAAGATTTAAATCCCTGCCGCCATGCTTTTCTGTCGGTCACGGATTATGAAAAGTGAAACCTAAAACTATTGGGGCGGTTGGATTTATTAATGCATGTTCAAATGTTTATGTATAGCTTCTTTCTTTCCAGACTCTTATTTACAGCATTATCATAATAGGCTGTATTAGCTTATTGGGAGAAAACCGGTAGTTCTGTGAAATCAGACATTTGAGCACCCCCATATAGCCAAAATGGCATGATCAGAACACCCTGCGAATATTCGACTGTGAGTCGAATCAGGCTCCTCCTATCAAAGCATCGAATCGTCAACTATTCGGGGTCACCCCTAGTACACACACACACTTGGCAAAAAGTTTTTTTCATTATTGCGTAGCGAAGTGTGAAGCACAGCTCACACAGCAGTTTTCTGTTGGTCAATGCTATGAATACGTGAGAACAAAATCTGGGTGGGGAAATCTTTTGCATGGATTCCTATTGAAATGACTGAATTTTGCCAGTGGACATTAGCCAAGTGATGGTAAATGTAACCACATCTTAAGGCTGTTCTCAATTTAACACTGCCTTAACCCTTGGTAATACCATGAAATGTTGAAGAAATGTTGTTCATAAATATTTACAAAAATAATTCAATACTGAAAAGCATTATTATCTACGTTTTTTTTTTTATCAAACTGTGTTTTTTATGCTTACTGGGTTATTGCAAGGCATGCAAGATAAACTTCTTCTAAAATGAATAGATACTGAAATCTCAAACACTGCTTGCCAAACTTACACTTTTTGTAAATCAGCAACAAAATCTGACAAACTGTCCCATAAATGTTGTTTTTGTATCCTCAAATATAATTTGTGTATAATAATAAGTGTATATTTCCCGTTGGTACAGCCGAAGCACGTGCAGCCCAGTGTGCGTCTAAAAACACAGTATATTTCTATGGAAAGCAGGAGCTTTCAACAGCAGCAGCAACGAAGCAATGATTTTACCAACTGGAAAGCTGCCTCTTTTCTTTATGGAGGGACGCATTCTGCAATATTTTTACACTTTTTCCCATTGAGCGAGACCATCTTGGTACTTATACACCGTCTTTGGCATCGTGCTGTTAGTTTAGCAACATGCTAATGTCAAATGTATTTGAATCAATTTTAAGGCAAGCAAGATGCAGCGCTATTTGTGTCACAGAGTGTTCCAAATCAGTTACTTGTGAGGTTGAGTTATCTTCTATAGCAACTGGTTTTGTACGGAGTAGGCAGTAGGGCAGCTCATTAAGTTTCAGAAACAATTATAAATGCTAATGTTCTAATAAAACTGCTAGGGAGCAGCTCCAGTGGGGTTTTTACTGATGGCTTAATTATGGCTGTATCAGTTTCAAGGTGGTTTTATAAAACAATTAAAGATGATAAAGTGTTTAAGGCTGTTCATTTCGAGGTAATCAACAAGGCTAGCTGTTGTGACCTTCACCGATAACCTCTGCAAAAGCTCAAGAGACTAAAGAACAGGTCAATTATCTATTTTACGGAGGAGCAAAGAATCAATTTCGAGTCAGCAAATGAATGTTTGACCTAAGACAATAGCTAGAGTTAAACCACCAATAATCTGAGAGAGCTAGAACGGACTAGTGGACAAAGTCCCTTGAGCCAAGTAATTCCCATTTTTCAAGAGATTTGTTGGTCTCTCTCTCAGCCATGTCTTCATTAACTTAAGAAGCTGAACGAAGACATAACTAATGATGCCATGGTTAGAAAGCCACCTTTATCTTTAGTGGCAATCTGTGAAACGCAGCTGCTGGGTATAAGAAGCCCAATTTCAAGTATTGGCTTTTTAACACACGTTCGTCATCAGTGAGCTCATGATATGCTCATACTCACAGTCCCTCTCACTTGAAGCTTCTTGGGCTCTGGGCTCATTTCTTGAGGGATGAATTTGATTGGTCCCTTGATCTGCCTCCTGGACCTTTTGGTTCCATCCGGTAGCATCTCCATGGCGATGTCAGCCTCATCACTGCTGGCCTGGTCGCACTCCGAGCACTGCCTGGAAAAGGATGAGCGACAGAGAGAAAGAGTGAGAAAGACAAAGGAGTCCAGTATTCTTTTGCTTTGGTTTTGGTTCATTTGCTTTCATTTGGTCATTTGGCTTTTAAGGTCCACGTCAATGTTTTCCACCAGAAGCAGATGTGTAGAATTAATTCCAACAAAAGGGTTGCTAAAATATTCTGCACAAACAATATATGAAATTGAAGGAATAGCCGAATTCTTCAGTATGAGCAAAAGCTTTTTGATTATACAGTATTACTGTCTCAGGGGCAGGCAGTTGCCAGTAATTAGGTATGACTTGGCCCCCCACACAATTGTATCTTTCAAATGCTTTCTAATTTCCATCCAGCAGTGCGGAACAACATCACGCTTTCTTATTCATGGATTAAATGAATTACACGAATCAGCAGCGAAAGCATTGGGCTCAGCTTGACAAATAAACAAAACACAGAAACGCTCACGCACGCAACTGTGGAGCTCCACATAAATTTTCACAGTGACAGTTAGTATAACCTTATGAAAGTAAACATGGAGGGACTTTATGAAGCACTGCAACTGGTATACTGCACTTAGAATTTGAAATCGCACCTTTATTTTCATACAAACCTTTGCAAAAAAAATAGAGCTGTTAACTTGACATGTCAATTTAGTAATTAATTATAACAAAAATGTGATAAAAAAATATTGCAATTAATCATGTCCCCTGACCCATATACAAATGTGATTTATTTCTTAGTATTTCATGTAATACGATTACAATTTTTGTTACATTAACAAAAAAGAGAATTGTTTATAAAATGTTTGTTTCCTCTAGATCACGGTTCACAAAATTTTGGATAAGTTAGTATTTCCAATTGTATTTTTATTTTTTGTATAATTTGATTTCGTATTGTTGCATGCATGGGCGACATTGGGGGGGTCCCAATGTTAAAGCAGCCAATACAGTGCAATCAAGAATAACAAGAGGAGGTTGCCTGCATTTACTAAACTGTGGAGCTTTGAATCTTGTAGCTGATTTGAATGGTGATGCTTCCCGTTTCAGTTGGCCTTTCATTTTTAAGCAGAAATGTGCACGCTTTTATTATGTTCATTTAAGTTTTCCATGTCTTTTCCCATGTCACTTAAAAAGTCAGGGTTTTCCCTGCATTGAAATTTTGGCAGCCGCCAGAACTAATTTGTGTCCCGCTAAAGCCGTATTTGATCGGTTCATGTGATTCATGAGTGATGAAAATGAATTTTTCTGCACATCTGCACTCATGACATGATTCACGAGCAGTGTTGGGGAAAGTTACTTTTAAAAGTAATGCATTACAATATTGCGTTACTCCCTAAAAAAGTAACTAATTAAGTTACTTTTTATGGAAATAATGCGTTACGTTACTTTTGCGTTACTTTTACTTTTTGAATATGAGCAGGGCTTGATTGTTTGTTTTGAATATAATAAGTTATATTTATAGCAAATGTAAAAGCCCTTTAACACCAAAAAGTGTGATGAATAAACCTCAGGCTGAAGGAAAAATTGATTCACGTCTGTACAGTAGAATGCAGAAAAAGAAGGTTCAACACTTTTGAACAACGAAGCACAATTGTTAGTTTATCTAAAGTAATTTTTGCTTATTAGTATGGTTGAACTGGATCATCAAAGGTCAGCAGCAAACACATCGGTTAATAAAATGAGATTAGATATATTTCTGTTGTTTAACATATTAAATTATTGCAGGTTTGCGTCATATTCTGAGTTTGTGTTTCACAGTTTTAATTCATTTTGATGAAAACTGAATCTGTTTTTTGCGAGTGGGATGAATTAATGCACATTCACATTTGGTCTAGACTAGAACTACAGTAAGATCATGTTTACACAGCGCACTGTCAGTCAATAAATGGAAAAAAGTAACTCACACATGTTCAAGTAAATTAAAAAGTAATGCGTTACTTTACTAGTTACTTGAAAAAAGTAATATTATTACGTAATTGCGTTACTTGTAAGGCGTTACCCTCAACACTGTTCACGAGCATTCAAAACTATGGCGCTTTCAGCAGTGAGTGTTTTCTGAAACCTCGAATAATGTTTCTGATTGGCTATTGCATTGAAGGAATCAAACAAAAACACATTGAGTTTGCCAGATTTTTTTAAATCACTTTCCATTTACTCATGTCATCCAAGATGTTTATGTATTTTTTCTTCAAAATGAAGGCTTTTGATGAATTCAGGATATTCCAGGAATAGTTCGCCCAATGGACTCCAAACGGTTGAAGATCAAAATTACAGTTTCAGAGCAGCTTCAAAGGGTGTGACCGTTTCAACTTCATTACGTATTATGTGAAGTCTGGGGCGCTTTCGCAGAACAGGTGAGCATTTGTGTTAATAAAGCAGATACATTTATTTATTTATTTTAAAGGACCGATCGTTTCACTAGATAAGACCCTTACTCATCGTCTGGTATCGTTTATAGCCCACTGAAACTGTAATTTTGATCTTTAACCATTTTGAGTCCATTGTAGCTAACTATATGGATACAAATCCTGGAATGTTTTCATCAAAAACCTTAATTTCTGTTCGACTGGAGAAAGAAATACATAAACATCTTGGATGACATGGGGGTGAGTAAATTATAAGGATATTTTAATTTGAAAGTGAACTAATCCTTTAATTGCTTGGAGCAAAATCCGCCACCCCCAATGTCGCCCATGCATGCAAGTTAATAATAATAATTTTTTACATTTGTTTTTAATGAGCATTTAATTATGACTGTTTGTATTTATTTATTGTATTTATCTTATACTTTACATTTGTATCATCACTAGCCAGTATTGATTATTAGAAAACCTGCTCCAGAGATATCAGCATTTCTAGAAGTTACTTCTATCACATTCTAATTTCATCTCCCTCTCCTGTTCTCACCAGTAGCTGTTTTTGGTCTTCTTCGGCATGCGTGTGAGAGGCGGATCCAGGCAGCCCAGGTGGTAATGCAGCTTACAGGTGTCACATAGCAGCAAAAGATGCTGATCTTGGTTTTTCTTACAGATCCCACAGCTGCACAGAACATGAGACCGTTTCTTATTTACAGCACACAACCATATTAAAACATTGCCTCTTAAAGCATCTTTTCACACATTGTTCTCCGTTTTAGCACATAATAATTTATTAACTCGAGGTCAATGTTTAAAAAAGAAATATTAGAATAACAGTGACCAGATGTCGTGACCAAAGCCGGGCACATGCTGGTGCTTCTGTATCAGCTGCAAGCTAACCTGTAGAGCATAGCTGGGAGGTTTGACGACCTCCCCGGTGATCCTCCCTCCTTCTTGCTTGGCTTTCTCTCTTTGGGAGCTTTCAGAACAGCAGGAGAGTTCAATTTCTGTAAATATAGCAGAGCACTGAAATTTAGATCCATTTGAAAGACACATAAATAGCGTAATATTAAACCACACCTTCATAACTAGAGAAAGTTACTTTTAATTTATATTCTAAAGAAAACATTGAGTGTTTGCCAGGGCAGTGCTGTGTTGATGATAAGGTGATCGGGCTGAAGCACCTCCAGTATGATATTCGGGTAACTAGATATGGCTTGCGTCCTTCAATGCATCTCTAGTGGATATTTCAGATTACGATTAAATTGTCTGCCAGCCAAAAACTGTAAGTTACCCACTTTAAAAAAAAGTATCAGAATATCTCTCTCCTCAAATAACTGCACAACGTAAGGTATTGATGTCCTTATCAAGCACTATTCAGTAAAATGCAATGAAACATTTTAGAGTATCATTCATTTTCATAAATCTGTTTTTGATAATTTGTTGGCAGATAGATGGACGAAGGGATAGATACAGACCTTTGTGAAAGTATTCATTATTCAATTTTTTATACGTTTTATGTTGCTGCCTTATGTTAACTGCTTTAAATTAGTTTTTTTTTTCTACATCAATCTGTACTCCATACACAATATTGACAATGCAAAAACAGAATTGTTACAACTTTGTAAATTAATTCCAAAAAAAAAAAACGGAAATAAGTACATTGCATAAGTATTCATACCCTTAACTAACTATTTAGCTGAAGCACCTTCACAGCCTCTACTTTCGTTTGATGCGACACGCTTTGCTCATCAGCAGTTGGCAATTATCTGCTATTCTTCTCCTCACCTCTTCACCTCTCAAGCTCTGTCAGGTTGGATGGGGGCAGACGCACATTTTCAGGTTTCACCAGAAATATTTGATTGGGTTCAAGCCCAGGCTGTGGCTGGGCCACTCAAGGACATTCACAGCGATGGGTATAAGTCACTCTTGCTGTGTGCTTAGGTCACTCTCCTGTTGAAAGGTAAACCTTCTGCCCAGTCTGAGGTTCTGAATGCTCTTGACTGGGTTTTCATTAAGGCTACCTCAATGGACACAAACGTAGGCTCAAATAAAAGGGAATGCAAATGGTGATACTCCTTCAAAATAAAAGGAAATCTATTGAGGAAAAAAGTGCTCGGAGCAAGAACAAAATGCTTTCAGATAACATCATCATCAGAGTTCAATCGAGAATGGTTTCTCCCTGAGAACTTTGGCATTTTTTGCTTGCTTATTAATATTCTCAGAATTTGATTCAATCTTCTTTCAATATTGTGTGCAGGATTTTTTTTGTATCCCCCCTATTCATGTTTTTCTTCAATGTTAAAACACTTATCCGATCCTTATGTGAAGAGACAACAATAAGCATGAACACTGTGGATCTACGGAGCTTTCAATATGTTTGTTTGAGAGGCCTGACATAGAAACAATGCCTTAACAAATGATGCCTTCAATAAATGGTGGGTTTGTGACAATAGAAGCTGGCCAGAGCATTTGTGGAAGTTGTTTTAATTAATGGTTTTCTATTTGATGCTGCTCTTGGCACAGAAATAACTCAATTTATGCATGTTTTTCTCTGGTTTTCTCTCCATGTAACTTTCCTAATAGCTTGCATCATGGTTACGATGCATCACACACAACACTGTGACCCACAAATAGTGCAAATACAAGGCAACATTATTTTAAAGATCTTTTTGACAAAACAAGGCCACTTGACATTGACATACACTCTGTATTTAAAAGGAAATGAAAGAAAGGGTGAGCTAGTTCTTACAGACACATAGAGGAGGTTACTATGTGACTTTCATTCTGGAAATAAGCAACGTTTAGACATTTTATGTATAGAGAATAGGTACAACTATTGCAATAATATAATGTTAATAAGTACAATTAAGGTTTTCTAAGAAAGTTACTTCTAGAGATGATTGGATTGGTTTGAAGAGAGAATAGCGGCCAATAGAAAAAACACAAATTCAATTTTCTGTCTATACATCTGTGCTGCATCTTTTCTGTCTGGGTTAATTAGAAAAATTATCTAGTAGGAACCGGTCGCGCAGCAACACAGAGCGGCTTCTCTCTAGAGGCTTTCTAATCTGAGCGTGCTCCGTTCAGTGTGCCCATGGTGACGGTTCCTCTCCACCGCACCACAGGGATTCTAACAGGCCGGAAAGCGGAGCGCGGAGATGCCAGGTTTCACATCCTGCAAGCTCTGGGTTACTGTGGACAGTCCCTCCTATCCACACTATTTCCGGGGGAATATTATTTGGAGAAAGGTGTTTGCCGAAGAACAAAATAAAAACAACAACAACACAAAAGCTACACAAAACAGCCGAACAGGCCGTTGGCCATCTGCTGAGGGAGCCAGACAGACTTTGCTGTGTTGCAGAGATTGTGGAGAATCCCATTGGTACATTGACAGGGGTCAAATAACTAACACAATTTCAAAATGGGGTGGACTTGTCTGGGGAGCCCACAATTACTTGTGTCCACATAAAATATTTAATTTAATATAACAAGATTTGTATGTATTTAACATTTACAAAAACAAACCATTTCTAAACAAAGATAAACAGGACTTATAATATTATATGGGGAAAGAACAAAAGGACCCTTTTTTGTCCATAAATTGACAACAAATTCACAAGTCCACAGCTGATTTATTTTTTATTCTCAAAAAACTTTAAAATACATAAACATAAGTATTAGACTAATGCAAAAATGTTTACTACAATATATCTGAGTTTTTGTACTGTACATAAAAGAGCAGATCAATTTGATTCGCCTTCATTCTTGAATTGGATTAATGTTTGAATTATTATCAGTGTTGAAGCGTGCATTAAGATGCAGCTGAAAGACACAACGTAAACAACCTTTGCAAATAATTTATAAACCAATGACCCTATTCTCATTTCCAGGGTTCTCTGATGTGTAAGTCATAGTGGTGATTGGAAACTACAACAAATATTAGGGATGTACAACGCACCACGGGACGGTTGAAAATCGATACAAATATGTGACTATTCAAATGCAGCATATTTTTAAGATCGTGATTAAAATACAGTGGTTGCCTCTAGCTTTAAATAGAAAGAGCACAGGCAAAGCCTTGTTTACATGCAAATATTTATTTTAGTTGTGTTATTTCAATTTAGTTTTGTTAACTGACATATTTCAATTTCTCAGAGAAATATGCAGAATTTTGTCCAAGCAATAATAAAAGGAGTCTACTTCATTTTTTTCAAAAACATTGAGAATCGTATCGCAAATCGTATCGCATCGCGAGTTGTTACATCCCTAACAAATATAATTGTTTCAAATACATAGCATAATTGGTCATTTTCTAAAAATGATGTGTCTGATGGTTCATAAAGAAGCAGCAATTAAGTTTTTTATATGCCTTTTTAACTAATAACTTTAAACTCTACACACAAAAATAAAAGTGCTTCACGATGCCATAGAAGAACCTTTTTTGACTAAATGGTTGCATGAAAAAAACTTAACATTTGAAGAAATTTTGTTTCACAAAAGGTTATTTCTGGTGAAAGAATGTTCTTCAGATTGGCTCTAGACTAACTTTTGCACTGGGTGCACTGGTGCGCTAACTTTTTCTTAGGTGCACTGGCACAAAAGTTAGGTGCACCCAAATTTTATATAGGCAATATTGACTAGTAAACGACTAACTAACAATCTGGTCAACATAAAGTTCTTTATTTGAAGCACAATTCTACAAGAAAGGTAACTTACTGAAAACGTGTTGGTGCTTAAAGTGCTTCACTGAGCAGAGATTTAAACTTAAAACATCTCAAGATAAATAAAATCTAAATTAAGTGTTTTAAGGCGTCAAACTGAACATCTCATGGCTCAATGTATTATGGACTATCCTCCATTGCAGTTACATGCCTCGGATGGCCAACTCCTGTAGTTTGGCTTTCTTGATCTTTGGCCTCGGCTAAACCAGCTGACCACACTCTCTAGCATTAAACATCTTCCAGACTTGACCCTTCTACACTGAGTCTTATCAGATCTTCCACTGTGTCTGAAGAAGGGATGCTCTAGTGCAGTGCTTCTCAAACCCCCCTTAAACCCATAAAACAATCCTGCGCCCATCCCACCACAGACTACCAAATAATTGCACTAAACATAATGAAAAAATAAGTATTTACAGTTTTTATAACCAATTCTTACTATGCAAAAGGAAGTATACTTAGGCCTTTAGTGTTACGTTAGAAGCATTTTATACTCATACCTTTTCTTGATTTAATATTTAGATTTTTTAGCTTTATTTTCATTTAAATGTTTAGTTTTGAAATGTTGTATGCATTTGTCATGTTTATTTCATGTCTTTATCTTCTTAAATGTGTGTATATAATATGTATAGTTTTAGCTTTTAATTTTAGTTACTTATTTGTAAGCCGCTTTGGATAAAAGCGCCTGCTAAATGACAAAGTAAAGTAAAGAAAAAATAACTGTTCTGTTCTGTCTAATCGTCTCTGTGCTCATACTGTATTTTAATGCAGCCAAATTCTCAATAAAACTGTTTTACTTTATATATTTGACTGTTTATGTTGTCAGTCAACATGATAAATATGAAATAATGACTGAAACACGCCCCTTTAAGAAATCATAACCAGCTCTCCTTCCAAGAAGCTAGTCTGCACAAAAATACTAATTTATAATTGTATTGAGCCGTTGTCTGATGAAATCAAATAAGAAACAATATAAGACAAGACAATTCCAGTGCTGTGATTTCTTCTATATTTGCATGTACATTTAGAGAAGCAATAATATCTGTTTTAACTGAACGGGCTCCTCTCAGACGCCGCTGAACAGAGCAGATGCAGAGAAAGCGCGCTGATCTCGCGCTGTTGCTGCGATCACAGAGACACTCTGAGAGACTCGATTTGTCACTAGTTGCTTTTGGAAAACAAAAGTTGCTATGGGGTCTACAAAGGCGCTAAATGTCGCTAAGTTAGCAACACTGCACGCATTTCTACTACTCACCTCTCTCTCTGTCTGACTGTAGCAGCACACGTGACGACGGTTTGTCAACGCCACACACACATACAGGAATATCTGGACCACGGCCAATCAGAGGGGGTCCGCCTTCACTATCTCTGATTGGTTTAGACCATTATATAAGCCTAACGGGGGTGTCTTTTGTTGAACCAGAGTTTCTGAGTCGCTGGATACTTTTTTTTTTTCTTCTCGAATGGCTGGACGCACCAGTGCGCCTTGGGATTTTGTTAGTCGCACCCGAGAGAAATTATGCACGTACACAAATTGGTCGCACTCTAGAGCCCTGGGAAGAAATGGTTCTTTAAAGATCCTTTGACCGAATGGTTCTTTTTGGAACCAAAAATGTTTTTTCTATGTCATCGCTGTGAAGAACCTTTATTTTTTAGAGAGT
The DNA here is from genome assembly GCA_027564155.1 of Gymnocypris eckloni scoliostomus. Taxonomy (NCBI): domain Eukaryota; kingdom Metazoa; phylum Chordata; class Actinopteri; order Cypriniformes; family Cyprinidae; genus Gymnocypris; species Gymnocypris eckloni. Next base: position 16,182,305 of record CM050427.1, on the reverse strand, counting down.
AAGATGAAAGTTTAATTTTCTTTTAATAAGAACATACAAAACTGTGGAATATTTGTTCACAAATAGTAGCTTGTTCGCATCATGTCAGGAACCAGATCAGTCCAATTTGTGAATCCGATCATTGTTCAATTTGATATCATTGATTTATGACATATTTGGAAATATTTTGCACACCAATTAACCCTTTTCACATTTCTGGGGTTCTCAGAAGTGTAGGTCATAGTGGTGAAACAGAAACTACAACAGATATAAGTTTTGCTTTACCATTTGCTCCAATAGTAAGAAAAGAGACAAGAGAAAAAATGTCAAATTTGTCTTCACGCCCCAGCCATTGAATTAGACAGACTCATGCAGCATTATTCATTTTCTGTAATTGAATGCAGTAAGGTAACAAAAAGTACAGTGTTACTGAAATTTAGAATATCATAATGACATGAAAGGAGAGTTCTCCTTCACCCAGGGTGGCACGAGAGACGAGACCCTCTCCTGAGTTCATCAATAATTTGAGGGTTATGTGCAGACACCAATGACTGATATGGAACGAAAATGTAGTAGATAGATGACACAAAGGAGCGGGGCGCCTTGACTGATGTTGCTACTTAAGCGCTGCGCATTTTCTAATTATGTGATTTATGACCATCATTGCAGATTCACTGGCTCGCTCTTATTCAGACCAATCGGCTCTCCTCGCCTCCTTCTACCTCCTCGCTCCATTATTGGGGCATTTATCTGCCGAGAGGACATTTTTAAAGATCCTTTTAATTAACCATCTTACACACTCTCTAAGCCGGGTAACAGGTTATTCAATGCAAATTAGGTTTCAAACAAGTGTGCATGGGTGCATACAAATGGACGCCTTTTAATTGTTTTGTCACTGCATCACAAGTGAGATAACAACAGGAGTGGCAGTTCAGACTGTTGCAATTTTAGGTTATCGCAAGGAAGTTTGGACTCTCATCTTCACTCCAGACAGGCATCTCATCAAATTCACTCTTCCCGGTGTATCATAGAGATTAAAAAGGTGACAAAACACAGAGGACTGGCGATACCTCCTCAGTGACATGTTTTCATTCTGAAGCCACACTGGCTTTTTACCACTACACTAACTCTCCACATATGTACGCATAATCTGCATGAAATGGAGCAAATTTATCTACGACAAAGGAGATAAACTTTTCAACAAACTTTTGGAACATTTTAAAACCTTGAATCCTAACAATTCCTTTCACGGTTGCTGTTGCCAATGACATTTTTCTTTCGGGGCATATCCTGCTAAATGGCATTCTAAGCACAGACTGTTATTTAGACAAAAGGAGAGATCTACAGAACATTTCAGACGTTCACATTTTCGCACTCATTAAGTGACCGTCACCCATGGCGACGCACCTTGGTGATGTGGTTGCCATAGTGAGCAGGGGAGAGGTAGGTGGCTTTTAAGGGCCGAGTGCATGGCCAATGACAGGTCAATCAGTTAGCGTAAATGAAAGAATTTCACAAACAGGAGGCCCATTACAGCGAAGAGAATTACCTCTATGCGGTCTACCCTGTGGGGTGCTGCCTACAATCTAGATTTCTTTCAATCACAGCTCATTACCCAGGTGCGAAAAATCCAGGAGAAGACTTCTGCTCTCTTTACAGTCAAAAATGCATTCAGCGAACAATACGCTCTCGCCACCAGATCCACGTGACATGTCACAGTACCCAAAACTGTGAAATGTGTCTATTAGCCAAAGAGATGTTGACTCAAATCACTTCACACTTTATTGACTAAAGGTTAATAAGCTATTATGTTCAATACAGCTTTCAAAATAAGAGTCTGATGTACCATACAGACATAAATGTTTAAATTTACGGTCATTAAAGGATAGTTGACCCCAAAATTAAAATGATCTCATCATTTACTCACCCTCAAGTAATTCAAAATCTGTATGAATGTCTTTGTTCTGCTGAACACAAGGGAAGATATTCTGAAGAAAATATAAGTGTAAAATATGGGCTCATTCCAACCTGATCAGAGAGCTTGAAGGAAGCGGTTTGTATCAGGGTGGGCTGTAAGCTCACTGGAGCAGTGATAGATGAGGCGTACAGTCGGATCAAGGATGGGATGGGGCGGAGAGAGAGACGGAATGAAGATGGACATGGGAGAGAAAGGATGAGGCAGTTGAAGGTAAGCCATACCTGTTCAAGGATCCCCCCCATCATGCTCCATATGGCTTGGCCCTCGGTCCTCAGCTGGCCATTGACATTCTGCAGGTCCTCCAGAGACTCGCACAGCTGTGGCAGATAAAACCGCAGCAAGGCGGGAGATAAGATAAGACAAGGACAAGTTGAGCAGCTCAGTCTGTTACACATATATACACACACACACAAACACACGGCGGAACTAACATGTGTACAAATGCACAAGTGTACACAAATCTGTGAACATCTGAATTGCCAATACATGCATACGCTTAAATTGCATTACAAAATCCAGGTTGATTTTAGGCAAACAACAAATGCTACACATCAAAACACACTCTCGCATAAAAACAGATTCAGAGCCCAACACACCATGAAATAAGGCATTATACTTCCTGCGTTTACATCGGTCTCTTTTGCACACACACACACACACACACACACACACACACAGCTGTGGCATTTTGCCGTACAGGGGCCACTCTCAGCTCCAGACAGTAGATAAGCATCAGGCCGGCGTTTGATAAAGACGATGATGAGAGGAAACAGTGGAGAGGTGAAGTTATTATGGGTATGTGAAACGAAACTACAGAGAGCCGCCCTTATCTCCGCTGTCTGTGAAGATGAGGCTCCACGTAGGGAGCTTGAGCTAACATTTATAACCGGCTCCTCTCCACCACTCACTACAGACGGCTCAGCGGGGGCTAACACATATTAATGCAATTATTCATATAGTTACATATCGTTAATTTTAATGGTTTTTACAAAAACTGTATTAGTAACAAATTTCAATCCTATTTATAAAGTTGCCCCTACAAGTACTTGGGCATTTAAAGGGACAGTTCACCCAAAACATTTTCTGCCGAACACAAAAGATGATAGTTTGAAGAACATTGGGTTTCAAACAATATTGGACCCTATTTACTTTCATTGTATACACAAAAAGGTGTACCAACATATCTTCTGCTGTGTTCCATAGAAGCACAAACAATATATATTGAATTGCACTTTTACTGTTACTCATACCTGTGAAGTCAAAGAAAAGGTGTATTTTCTCATTGGTGACGCAAATTGCACTGCAGTTTCCAATTATACAATGTTAAAAACATTGAACCAAACAATCCAACTTACCATGTAACATACTATACAATTCAGGATTATTAGACATCATTTCCAGATGACTCAGTCCCTGCCTTAGACACAACGTTTGTGAATAAGCAGTGAGCTTTCTACAAATGTTGATTTTCATCGGGATCTCTCTCCAAGGCCGGCGTCGTGCTAATGCATGTTGAGTGCCGTAATTAACAACACACACCATTAATATGTGGCGCAGAAAGACTGGATGCCACATTAACTCTTCCAACCTTCTCTCCTTGCTTTCATTCTATTCTATCTACCCAAATCTGCTTCAAGAGATCATTTTTAGGACGATTGAGGGTAGGAGGAAAATAAATAAGGCAGCACAGAACATTAGTTGCGTTATACCAGGGGTTTGGAAAATATATATTTTTTATTTATTTTTATTTGGATTTAGCATTTAAATTAGTTTAGTTTTAATTTAATTGTTCATAATTACATTTTTAATTGGTTAATTAAACCAACTTTAGTTGGTTGGTTTGTACCAACTATTATTTTTTTTTCTTTTGTACTTATTTTTTTAACTTGTTGACGTCGCTGTTTAAGTTGAAGTGTTAAAATCACTTAAACGTGAAATAAGTAAAAGCTAAACAAAAAATAACAAATAATAAAAATAACAAAAGTAATAAATTAACAAACACAAACTTTTTAACTTTTTACTTTTAAGTCATTTAGCAGATGCTTTCATCCAAAGCGACTTACAAATAAGAAAAAGTAACTAAAACTATAAGTTATAAGTCTATAAATACTATATATACACATTTAAGAAAATTGAGAAATTAAATAAAATGAGAAATGCATACAACAACATTTCAAAACTAAACATTTAAATGAAAAACAAAAAATAAAGCTAAAAACATTTCAAAACATTAAAACAACAAAGTATACAAATTATTCTAACATGACACTAAGCCAAACACCCACATATATATATATATATATGGTATTTCATTTCCATGCAGTATGTTTATGTTTTAGTAACGTTACTAAAATAAATACAATTTATTAAAACTAAAACTAAAGTAAATACCTATAAAGACATATGAAATTCATACATAATTAATCTAAAATTAAAATAGATAAATCAAACGGCAGTAGTTTATGAGTAATCCTAAAAAAAGAACACTGCCAAACACACATGCTAACAAACAACAACTTACACATAGTAAGAATTGGTTATAAAACATTTCAAAACATTAAAACAACAAAGTATACAAATTATTCTAACATGACACTAAGCCAAACACCCACATATATATATATATATATATATATATATATATGGTATTTCATTTCCATGCAGTATGTTTATGTTTTAGTAACGTTACTAAAATAAATACAATTTATTAAAACTAAAACTAAAGTAAATACCTATAAAGACATATGAAATTCATACATAATTAATCTAAAATTAAAATAGATAAATCAAACGGCAGTAGTTTATGAGTAATCCTAAAAAAAGAACACTGCCAAACACACATGCTAACAAACAACAACTTACACATAGTAAGAATTGGTTATAAAAACTAAAACAGAAGTGAAACAAGTAGTAGGAAAGAGGATAAATAAAAAGCGATACTTATATCCCTTGCTGGTGTACCTGCCTGGTGGAGTCAACATAATTGGTTATGTTGCAATGTTGGAAATATTTCTGTTTTAAACCATGAAGGCGAGCCAATGGATATCACACAAGTTTTTTCACCAGGGTTTGCACACGTGCAAACTAAACGCAAGATTTATGCCGGTGAACGTCTTAATCTCAATCATTTCACTACAAGCAGAAAGTGAAAGTAAAAACAGAATGACGGAGTAATGACGGAGCTTTCAGCATCTGACGCCGCTTATTCTCTTAGAGACAAAGAGAGACGAATCTACTTCAACATGTGCTGATAACGGAATAGCATATAGCTGTTTTACTTTATTTCCTTTATATTTCTCTTGTGGCCCGTACATACTGAAAAAAAAAGAAACATGTTTTGTGTTAAATCGGAATGTTTTTGAAATTAAATAAAGCTTTTATTTCATTTATTTTTATTGATGACTGCAGTGTTTTAATTATAGGACTTGAATTCATTGTAGGTAACCTATTGCCTAAAAGATCTGTTTTAAAAAAAACATTTGAATTGAGGAGTAAATATTGCCTAATCTTATCCTCGCAGCGCGTCAGTTATGCTGTAATTATTGTGTGGCAAATTAATGTAATATTGCCAATAATTGATGTTTTTTAATTATATATATTTTTTTTAAGTGACGTGTGGCCAAGTATGGTGACCCAAGTGCACACACCCAGAGCAGTAGGCAGGCAATGCTGCGTGCCTGGGGAGCAGTTGGGGGTTTGGTGCCTTGCTCAAGGGTCTCACCTCAGTCGTGGTATTGAAGGTGGAGAGAATGCTCGTTCAAGGTTCAAGGTTCTTTATTATTTGTCACATACACAATCATACAGGGTATAATAGGTAGTGAAATGTTAGAATAGGTAGTGAAATGTTAGTCGTTATTCACTCCCCCACAGACAATTCCTTCCGGACCCGAGATTCGAACCGAGAAGTCCGACGCTCTATCCAGTAGGCCACGACTGCCCCCATTTTTGACAATATCTCTGGCTATTATCGATCCGTCTTTCGACGCACCCCAGCAAGGCGAGGTCGCAGGGCAGACAGCACGTTGCCAGTTACATCGTTTGGACTGCATTGTTGAGTGCATTAGCACAAATATTTCACACACTTTAAGCTCTTTTATTTTCCAAACGTAATAGGATTAGTCCAAAGAATCATTCGGTTTGTAATGCGTACCGGACCGAAAGCCTCGTACCGAACGGTTCAATACAAATACGTGTATCGTCACACCCCTAATAATTGGCATTATATAGTAGCTGTTTAGGAGCTTTTCCGCCCGCTCCTAGGGAACTATTCCAGCAGTGCGCCGTTATTTCCTGGTGTGCGAGCCTCTGCTTAAGCCCCAATGGCCAAAACAAATGGGCTACGGACAAGCGCTTATGAAAAAAACAAACAGATGCTAGCTAGAGCCTGGAATAGTAGACGGACCTTGTTGTACTCCATGTGCAGCGTCTCCTGCTCTGTCTCCAGCTTGTCCTTAAGGTTCTTCTGCTCCACAATGTTGTCCTGGATCTGAATCATCCTCATGTTCCGCTCTGAATACCAACAGACACGAACAAATCGATACTGAGATTGCTATCAGAGTACAGGAAAAAGTTTATCAAAGGAAGATTGAGGGAGAAAGTGTGTAAAAAGAGGAACGTTAAGACAAAAAGAGGGAGAGAAAGTGCACTGATGGAGGATAGGCCTCCTGCTAGAACCTAATGGAGTGTGTGCCCAAGGTTACTCTACACATCTGCTCTTAACATCACTCATTTGGAGGGCAAGTGCCTAGCTGCAAGGCTACAGAGTGGGATGCATGTCTCACGCTCGCTGTCTGATACCGCCTGCTGTTCCGCAGGCAGATTCAAGTATGTTAGGGAGAGAAAATCACATGCTGCAAATGCATCATTGCTAGTTTTGGCCATTAAAATGAAAAAGTGGAAAATATTATCATAAGAGGGTTGAGAAGTGCCGATTCTCAAACAACAGATCGATCACAGGCGTGATGAGTTAACAAAGACACTCGGGACCGTTGACAGAACTGTGACATGTTTTTAAGTCTAGTCCATTTAAATATTCAAACAATTTCAAACGATTCAAGCACAAGAACACACAAAAGAGAATCATATGCTTGAACACAAGCACATATTAAAATGTCAAAATGTCTTGGTGAGTTATCCTCAAACTATTATTTTTTAAGTGAAAATAAACAGCTGAGAATGAAACTGCATGTGTATCAGTTTACTGGATATGTGCATTAGGTCTAATGTACCTGCTGCTGTCTGTATCATTAATGATAATCAAACAACAAAAGACAATGAGAGAATAGCTCAGCGCTAATCTATAAAGAGAAGACTACAGTGTTGTTTTACATGTGACTGTTTATTTCATCTGTATCTTTGTTCTATTGTTTTTATTTTTACCATTACATGTTTTGTTTTTATATTTGACTGTTTACTTGTCTTTAAAAGAATAGTTCACCCAAAAATGAAAATGTACTAAACCTCAGGGCATGCAAATAACTTGAATTGAAAATACATGTGGTTAACTAGTGGATTATTATTATGTTTTTATCAGCTATTAGGACTCTCATTCTGATGGCACCCATTCACTGCAGAGGATCCATTGATGAGCAAGTGGTGTAAAGCTGAACAAACAAACTCATCTTGGATGCCCAGAGGGCTAGTACATTTTTGGCAATTTTTTCGGGGATAAAATACTGCATAAATATTGTTGAAACTTTATATTAGTTAAACTAGATTGAGCTGTGGTAACAACATTTGAATTGTTTCAAACCACCCACCTAGGTAGTAGTTAACAAAGTCTGCCGTGAGGGCAGGCTGCTTATGTTTACGCCGTCCGTCCACGCTTGCACTGGTATCGGACGTGTCCACGGGGAAGATGTCTGTGCTGATACCCATAAGCTCTGCTTTACGCATCAGCTTACGGATGGCAGAAGCACTAGAGGTGAGTGGCCGGGGAAGCTTCTCTCGGGGCACCCACGCCTGCGGCCGAGTGTTTCGAGACAGCTCTGCTTTCGCTCTGTACTGCTGGAGCCGTGTGGTTATTCGAGCCTAGATGTCGGGAAACCACAAGCATTCAAAAATAAATGACTGATCATTCAACAGCCTATCTGATGTATGGAAGACAGTGTCTGGCATCAGAGTAAAGCGGACCTGAGCTTCAGGTGTGAGCTGTTTCTCCCTTTCCTGCAAAGACACTTTGCAGTAGGACTGCAGGGCCAGATAGTTCTTCCTTTTCCATTTTCTGTCAAAGCGGTCTGCGTGCTGCTTGCAGTAGGCAAAAAATGGATCTGCAATTTCCTGAGGGTAAAAATGGATCATGGCTTTAGAGAAAGACTCCCATGAGACCTTAAATCTTGAAATATAGCTTGGTAAAACAGAGAAAATGAAAATTCAGTGATAAATGACATGCTGTTTTATATTATTGTTATTAATAATATAACATAGATGGGTCCAATTAAAATTATGACTGGATGAAATGCATACACAGCCACTGTGAAATGGCGATAAACAAATCTGCATTAATGTATTAAGGCAGCAAGCTAGATTGCTTGGCAACCTTACACAGTATAAAGTGTAACACAGCACCTCAAAACTAATTGCTTTATTTTTTTATTCTCTCAAATAGGGGTCTTCAAACTTTTCCTTACCACACTACCCTTTGGTAAACAGTGATGTTACATGTTATTGTGTAAAACTGAAAATAGCCTGGGCAATAATATCATGCGTATGTTAATGCGTTTTCAGATTTTATGATACCGTTCAAAAGTTTTAAAATTAAATTAATCAGAAGTAAATGCAGTATAATTATAACATTACAAAATATTTCTCTTTCAAATAAATTGTGTTCTTATGAACTTCTCATCAAAGAATCCAGAAAAACATTCAGCAGCACTACCATTTTCAACACTAGAAACGTTTCTTGACTAGCGAAGCAGCATATAAGGATGATTTCTAAATGATCATGTGACACCGAGGACTGGGTAATGGCTGCTAAAAATTCAGCTTTGACATGACAGAAATAAATTACATTTTAAATTACAACTCAGTTATTTTAAATTGTAATATTTCAACATACTACAGTTTTTTTTTTTTGATCAAACAAATGCTGCCTTGAGGAGCATAAGAGAGCATAAGGGGGGGAAGAAAACAAAAAACTTGCCCACCCAAAATTTGGAATGATAGTGTATTTTCCAAAGCCATTAAAATAATGATTAAAGGGGACCTATTATGCAAAAATCACTTTTATAAGGTGTTTGAACATAGTTGTGTGGCTGCAGAGTGTGAAAACAACCAGCCTATAAATGTAAAAATCCACCTACTCATTTTTTTATTAAAATCAATAAATCATAAACAGTCTCCCCAAGCAAACAATTTCAGATTCTCCCTGTGTTCACATCACCAAGGGAAAAAGTCCCTCCCTTTTGTGACGCTCTCTGCCCTATTAGCATAGACACAGGCCTGAGTGAGAAGCTGCGGTCTGCCATTATTGGAGATATATACAATGTCAGCGCTAAAAAGGCTTTACAATTGTTGTGTTTTGAGATTCACTAATGAGCATAGGAGTCTCCATAGACGCCCTCCATCTGAGCCGCTGAGGACACCGTGGTGAAATTTAATTTTCAAAGGAAATATCCCGGAAAAAATCAGTAAAGTCTCCTAAATGTTTAGGAATCAATAGCAACGCTTTGTGCGCGAACGTCAGCTCCGGCCAAAGTATCACACGTTTGTTTTTCAAATTGCCTTTCTGAAAGAGCTTCTTGGCACTCTGTAAGGCTAATGATGCTAAAGCTACCATTGTCTCTGTCTGTTTTCACTGCTGCTGCCTTCAAGTGCTACCAGAATGATCTTGAATAGGAATGTGGGTCGATCGCTTGAAGTTGTCGAGCTCATGATCAGAAGTAGGACAATTTGTGATAGCATGAGAACAGCTATGTTGTTATTTTTTATTCAGTGCTCCCCGTCTGTGTAATTCATAAACGTGAATTTATTATGCACAGTATAATCACATGACTGACTTTGAAACAGTAGTTTTTTGTAAAGATAACAGGCTTGTACTAATCATGGAATGTTTATTTGCAAAGGCTAGCACTGCTAATGCGGGAGCTTGACCTCTTGAAGCTCCGCCTTCTTCTCCGGGAGCACCAGCTCATTTGCATTAAAGCAACATTCCCAAATACAGGGCGTTTTGGCAATTTTAACAAGCTACAAAAAATGATCTGTTGGGTATTTTGAGCTAAAACTTCACATACTCACTCTGGGGACATCAGAGTCTTATTTTACATCTTGTAAAAAGGAGCATAATAGGTCCCCTTTAATGTACAAAGTCATACATGCACATCACATTTTACTGATGCTTACTTAATATAATTTATTCTGGAAGGAATAAATGGAACAAGCTGACCTATGGCTTCTTTGGCTACGTTGAAGTTGATTACATTTTAAAATAATATGGTATGTTGTTTAAAATTTGTATGAAATACAACATGACTAACAGATCCTCTTAAGTTTGGCCATGGACCGATTCCCTTCTGTTGAAAAGTCTGCTTGAAACAAACACTGGTCAACCTGGGTGTTCAAGACAGATTATTAATTTGGCAATTCCCCAAGCAACCAATAAACATAAAAACATTGTTCAATGTTCAGTGATATCTATCGTCCAAAAGCATGAAAAAACCTTGGCTCTGGTGCAAAACCTACTTCTTAAAATGCGTACAATTTGGACAAATGTGAGGGAAAGGCTAAAGTCCTTAAGAACAAAATCTCTGAGTGGTTTGATTAAGGTTATTTCTAGATATTTCCCATCATCTTAAATACCTCACTTTTGTTAATGAGGCACAATTGCTGCAGGTTTCATTTTAAGTGTTTGTGTGCTCAGACACCTGATAATTCTAATGTACAATTTGATTACGGGGAACAGGAGTATCTTCTGAAATACAGGCTCGCTGTTGGGATAATGATGCCCAGCGCTCCAGATTTTTATAGACCATCGGTGTCTGAGCATTCTCTGATAGCCGTGATAAATAGCGAGTCACAAAAGGCCTGTGAAAATTCCCTCCTTTTAAAGAACAAGTACATTTTGCAGAGAATGTGGGAGCTGAAACTGAGGGGCAAGACAATGACTGATGTAAGGCTGGTGGGATTTTTCCAGGAATGGAAGGGGACTGCAGATCTGCCTTTCTCAGAAACAGCTTTCTATGGCATGAGAGATAATCTTAGAACAATGTCAGCCTATTTCAGCAGTTTCAAATCTCTGCAGCCGAGACGTTCGCAGCAAGTTTCTCTCACTGAGCTCACATCTCCTCGTCACAAGCATAGCATTTCACCCCCTCCCTCGAGGGCAGATGGAAGCACAGCCATTTTCATCATCCACAGAATAATTTAGGCTTAAGGTGTCTCGCTGGATGCTATCAGCCCACTCACCTGTTGATACGAGGCCCTTTGCACAGCTGACTGGATTAAGTGGATTGCAGTGAGTAGGCACTTTTCGCCAGTGTTTATCTACGCTGAATGTCACCATCATATGCTTCTCCAATATGGACTGCATATTTGATCCACGAGGCTGATGGTCTGTGACCATGGCCTGGGCTGGGAATTTGCTCAACTGGATGTTTTTATGCTTATAGCTATCTGTTTGATAAACTCGCACACATGCACTTCAAACGTGCATGTAAAAAGCACGTGTTGACAGAGAATCAGAATCTTCTTAAAGGAACAGCTCACACAAAAATGAACATTCATTCACCCTCAGGCCATCAGTTTGTTTCTTCATCGGAACATATTTGGAGAAATGTAGCATTATGTCACCTGCTCACCAACGAATCTTATGCTGTGAATGGGTGCCGCGAGAATGAGAGCAAACAACTGATAAAAACAAAACAATAATCTACAAGTAACCCAGTGTAAAAAGTCTCAAGTGCATCAATTACCTTCTTGTAATTGTGAGAAACCGGATGAATGTAAGAAACCAATCCATCTGTCAATTATGGCCAAAATGCGAGTCAATCCACGATAATTCTTCCACCAGTGAAAAATCCATCCCCTGCTGTCCTCTCACATAAGAATCCATTAAGATATTAGCACAAGACTTTACTTGATGGACAAGAGTGTTGTGAATTATTGTTATGTTTTTATCAGCTGCTTGGACTCTCATTCTGACGGCACCCATTCACTGCAGAGGATCTACTGATGAGCAGGTTATGCAATGCTAAAATTCTCCAAAATGTTTCAGATCATAAAATAAACTTTTATACCATAAATAAGTCAAATGAACAAATGTTATATCTGCATGATTATTTTGTCATTTTAGAGCTTGGTTGCCCCAGTCCTCATCCGTTTTCACTACAGTAAAAAGACTGGCCAGTCTTTAAAAATGCACCTTTTAGTGTTCCACAGAAAGAAGTCAGTCCAACGGGTTTTGGAACAAATGTGGGTGAGAAGTTAAAAATCAGTATTTGCTTTTAAATAGATCTAAGGAATAGTTTATTGTTGTTGGTATTTATTTATTTTTTATCCTTGAAAGAGGTAGATAAGAGCTGGAATGTTAAAAGCATGCTGCTAAACATTACAAAGCTGGCATCACAAGAATGCGACTGTGGGGGAAGTTGGAGAAAAACATTAAATGCAGTTCAAAGAGGATGACCACACACGAACCTCTTCCGCAGCAGCTTCAGACAGCAGCCCTTCTCGTTGAGCACACGTAACGTGGAAGAACGAGCGGCACATTCCGGCATCACAGCTGATGCAAACACCAGTTCGAGCAAAGCGTGCGTCTTCACACAAACTGCACTCCTGTAAACCATTAACCCAAACAGACCATTGTGACAACAGCAAATGACAGAAAACTACCAAGAAAACATGATAGGGGAAACTTTCTAGCATTTGCTAACTTCACATCTAGTTACTTTCCTTCTAAAAACTTGGGATTATTTCTATTTTTGCAAAGGCAAGAAAGGTAAACCGAAAGCTGATTCTGTAATAGCTTTAATATGAAAAAAAGATTGTTAAACACCATTATAACAATCCCACACTAATTGACTGTATAGTTCTATATTTAAGGTGGACAAAGAGTCTCTAAAAGCCCATTTGACTTTCTCCAATTACTGAAGTTTAAAATTAAAATAATAATAGCCTTTCTCTAGAAGTAATTTCTTTTCACATGTACAGCACAAACCATTAAAGAAAGCCTTTCAAGTGCTTCTAAAGTAATTTGCTTCCCAGTAAAAGGAACCTCTTCTGACTTACTGACACATAAAATAATGTCAGATAGAGTAAATGTCAAAATGTCTACAGTCGACAGAAATTCTTGGGAGGGAAGCGAAAGACGCCCTTTGCTCAGAAAAGGAAGTCAGCATTTCAGATTTTTTATCAGAAATGTATTTTGTTTTTAAATAAAATGTCAAGAAAAAAGAACAGGATTTCAAGCAATTCAAATTAGTTAATATCTAGGATGCACCAATTCAACAGCTATTTTACTGATTGCTTTTAGCTGATAGCCTATATAAATCTGTGATAATCTGACAGTGATAATAATATAATATACATTCATCCATTTACTCATATACACTACTGGTGAAAAGTTTGGGGTAGAAACTTTAACAAAATTAATACTTTTAATGAGCAAGGATGGATTAAATTGCTCAAAAGTGGTGTTACACAATTTACAATGTCACAAAACATTTAAGTAAAAAAAAAATGAAAATAATAATAGGGGAAAAGTGGTTTCCAGCAGCACAAGTGTTTTTGCTGGTTTCAGAATGTTTCTTGAGCACCAAATCAGCATATTAGAATGAATTCTTGTCATCATATAACATTAGCCATATTCTGTATTGTATATTTCATAACATTTTAGAATTTAACAGTCTGGTGCATTTTGCAGCAAAGTAAAGATTTATTTTAAATAAATGGCAATATTTTGATCAGTAGTTGTTGATTATAGTGTTCAAATACTGATTATCATGTTGGCTTACCACTATTAATAACCTCTTCTTGAGTTAATGTTAGTTTATTTTTTAGCTGTCTGTCATTAGTAACTTTTGGTACTTGCCTTTGCTCCGTACTTTGAGTAGTTCATCTCTGTGAGTGTTACAGGCCGCAGCTTGTCAATGTCTCCAAATGCGACCCCTGGAACATAAAGTGCACACACCACGTGCACCCACCTTCAGAAGAACAAAGCAAAGTTGAGCATTCATCCATAATATCTGTTTTACAATTATCATAGTATAAGGACAGTTCCTTGTTCACATCGTGCACTGAATAACAAATCATATGTTCATAATAACATTAATTCAGGGGTCCACCATTAGCAGAAGAAAGCAGCATCTAGTTAATGGAAGACTATACACTATTCCCTGAATAACTGCTATAACCCTTAAGCCATTCAGAAGAGGAAATGCTCAGTTACAGGTTCAAATGTACTCTAACTTGACCATTCGGTGAGACAGAATTTCAAATGCAGACTTTAGGAAGGAGAATCGAAGTCCAATATAAAGATATCCATCTTTGGTGAGCGCACGCTCCACACTTTAATTTGCTGTGTTTTTCATGCTCTAGTGAAGTAGTAAATTTGGGTGCAGGCGGGCTGAGGAGCACTATCAGTGATAACGTGGCTTGAGTCTTCATGCTTCAGACGCTCTCTTCCTCTCCCTCTCTCTCAGCCCCATCCATCTCCTCCTCCTAGCCAAATCCACCACCACCTCTCCTTCACTCATCCTGCACATACCTGTGCCTCTTCAAGTATTTCCCTTTTTTAGCATTTTCCAGCATCTTAGCTCAGAGGGTGGCATAAAAACTTTCAACGGATATACAACAATTAAAGGCGTAACTCAAACATGAAAGGTGTGATGGGGATGGCTGTGCCTTTAATGAGTGTGATTAATGATGATAAAGGATAATATCAGACCAAGCATCGGTTAAAACTCACCTTCCTGCATCAGTTTCTTTGAAGATGCCGTCCTGACTGGGACAGAGCTCACAGCTGGGTTTGACGCCATTCTTACACGCATCACAGAACCACGGTTCTGTCGAGTTCTCCGAGGCCGAGCTCATGATAGAGTCACTTTCACCATCGACACCATAACAACCTGAGAAAAAATAAAGAAAGGCTGTTTCTCAATTCCAAGAATGCAAAGAACGGACTTGTGCTCTCGAGGAGACCGGTCTTGCCAGGCTGCCTTGAACGAACGAACTCGGAAGAACACGAGAACACCGAACGCATCATTGTGAGAATTGAGATGCGCTATGATCTTGCTAAGTCGAAGCAATAACTAACTGACAGCAGCACGCAATGCAAAAAAAAATAACATAACATAGCAAAAAAGTCATAACGATTTTAAAACATTACATTTTAGTATAGACAATATTTTTATATTTTATAGATTGTCACTGCATTTTTTAGAGAAAATGATTAGGCTATGCATGATGTTACATATTCTTTGCCAATGTTAAAATTATTTTTAATATGCCAATAAAATATATGACAGGGTTTCTCACTTTATTCAAATTATGCAAAACAACAAATGTTTAGTTTAATGAGCTGTCACGTATTTGTGAGCTAGCAGCTGTAATCTCTTCAGCGAGAATGAGAAGCTTGCAGGCTTCCGTACGTCGTTCGCATGCAGCGCCTTTTGGGATTTACAACAGTTTGATTCTCCCAAGTCTGCATTCGATGCATCCTCGATTTCAAGAACACTTTCATGTGTCCTCTGTACTTGCATTCTTGAGTATTGGAATTGAACTTCCATGGTTAATGATGGTTAACGAGCGAGAGAACAAGTTGCAAGAGATCGCATAAGAATTAATATTGAGAAACGGCTCAAAGAGTACTGGCTCAGTTCTCCTTATAAAGTTGTTACATTGTAAACTATTCACAATCAGAAATACTGAATCTGTGCAGTATATGCACAAATATGCGTATAAACATGTTCAAATATTGAAAACAGTTGTGCTGGTTAAAATTTCTGTGGTAACCGTAATTTCTTTTCAGGACTGATAAATAGAAAGCCTAAAATAACAATTGATAAAAAATAAAAATAAACATTTTTTAGGGTGTTTTCACACCTGTAGATCGATTGCTTTGTTCCGAAACAGGGATTACAATTATTACAATGTTGCGTTTTATTCTTGGTGCGGTTCGCAGTAAACTGTCCTCTGATTGGTCAAAGTTTCACGGAGCTGGAATAACAATAAACATGATTCATTTGGAAAGAGAGGCAAAAAACTCTCTCTCCACACACACGTCAGGATGGATCGTCAACAGCTTTGAGTGCTTATTGTTGTCTTTTTGTAGCTGTCGATATATTTATTGATGTATAATTTTGAGCAGGAGTCCAGGATTCATTCAGGAAAACATTGTTAAAATGAACATACTACGAGAGCAATAAGACGGCATTATAAAATGAAAAGGCGCGTTTTGATTTTGAATGGCGAAGACGTGCACACCCACTGCTTTTCATGGAACTTACGTAATCACCACCATACAGTGTGATACAGCCTGGTTCGTTGGATCGGATTGCTTTTCACTACAACCGAACCACTCCCGAGTTCGTTTTCAAACGAGCCGAGACCACCTCGTTCAAGCGATCTCGGACCGATTGTTTTGGCGCGGATCCGAACCCGATTGCCATGTTCACATAGGTCCAAACGAACCGAGCTAAGGGGGGAAACATGCCAGATTCTGAAACAACGGACTAGGTGTGATTTTTACTTCAAAATCTTGAATCTTCTGACATATTCATAAACGGACACATATTTCAGCTATTTAATTTTGCTGGAGAAAGAAACCTTAACATTTAACAATAATGAAAGAAAGAAAAAGCAAATCTTTATAAATCTGGCACATTAAAATGTTTATTTATTTTATTTTTTTGAGAGAAATGTGAAAATGTTGGCAGGGCAACTTAAAACATAAACTACAGCAGAAAATATCCTTAGTGCTAAGCTGCCTGATGTAGGAAGCATGCATGACAGAATGTCAAAAAACAAAGAAATCTAGAGCACAGAATGCTTTTGTTGCTAAAACTTTTTCCCAGAAAAAGCTATCAATAAGGCCATTTGATCAAATGGTAGCATCACAAGTCAAAGATGGAAGCATTGGGCCAACAAAAGCATTTTAATGCTGTCCCCTTAATTTCCTCAAGTTGCAAAGACAATTACCGTGATGATCAGGTTACCATGACGCCTATTACACTCAGCAAACGTGCTCCGTGCCACCAATAAGGGCGGCAATCAGCTCCTTCTCAACACTGCAGAGATACCGTTCCCCTTCCTAAAACAGCAAACCAGCCCCAAGGCATTGGAGAAATTGAGAGAGTTAAGTAAATAAAAGTTCAGGTACTTTGCATACTCCCTACAAAAGCCAAACAGCAAAATGTGCAGAGAAAGCTTAAGCATGGCTTTTCTTTGAGTTTCAACCAGCAGGCTAAAACTTCTAGGCTTGTGATGATAAAAACAGCAGAACTTGGGAGCGGTAGATATTAAAGCTGAGGGGAAAAATTAAGGTGTGCAATTTTGTTAGGTACATAATGTTTGTTTGCCGGAATCATCCAGGTCACTTTTTCCAAGAGGAAACACAGGTGCATGAGAAGAGCACACAGCACCTCTCACCAGAGCGACCAAATAAGAGGCATTCGATATCCTCATCTTGCAGTCATCTTGCAACCATGTGGTAATGGGTGCCATTACGAAGCCCAGCCGGACGTTTATTTTCTTAAAGAAAGGTATTGGGGAACACTGCTGGTAACAGTTGGGTGCGTATTACTGACTGGGCTTTGAACCATGGGGCAGGAGCTCGCAATGATCCGTTAGCTGGTTTAACGGACTTACTGCTGAACCATCAAGCAAATCTCCGATGTTCCTTTTGAACTCAGATACAAAGCTGGACCTGCTAAGCCACAGGGTGCTGGCTAATATGAGCTAAGCTGGAAAAAAGTGATGACTATAGGAGAGCTTCATAATCCCCGAGGAGAAGATTATCCTTGTCAGAAATTACGAGCTTGGCAGTTAAAGAGCGACCTGGAGAATGGTGGTGACAAAATCAAGAGGAACGCTTTTAAGATTTAATGGAGGAAGGTTCAAGATTGGCTTCAGAATGAGTTAACAGGCTAGGCTGGTGTGTGCATGTGTCAGAGTATAACTGAAATCAGACAATGAGGCAAAGACTGCTGATTTTATGTGCGTGTTCCTAAACTATTTATTTGTTAGGTGTTCAACTTCACTCTTATGATGTGCAAACAATGACGGTTATGCAATAATTTATCTGCATACTATACAAATGAATGAATGATGCATTTATATAGCGCTTTATTGTGTATTGTTGTACACCCAAAGCGCTTTACAATCATGTGGGGGGTCTCTCCTAAACCTCCACTTGGATGATGCGACAGCTGCAACAGGAAAACGGCGCCAGTGCGCTCACCACACACCAGCTACAGGTGGAGAGCAGAGAGAGTCATAGAGACAATCACACCCCTACTCTTTACGAGATGTGCCATGGGATTTTCAATGACCACAGAGAGTCAGGACCTCGGTTTAACATCTCATCCGAAAGATGGTGCTTTTTACAGTATAGTGTCCCCGTCACTATACTGGGGCGTTAGGACCCACACAGACCACAGGGTGAGCACCCCCTGCTGGTCTCACTAACACCTCTTCCAGCAGCAACCTAGTTTTCCCAGGAGTTCGCCAATCCAGGTACTGACCAGCTCAACCCTGCTTAGCTTCAGTGGACAACCGGTCTTGGGCTGCAGGGTGATATGGCAGTGAGAATGACAGCGAGTTGGTTTATTTGCATCTTTAATAGCCAAAGGGAACAAAATAACTTAATTACTGTTCTGACTTCAAGCAAATGATTCATTGAAGTCATTATGATATATTTGCACAAAAGGTCTTTTTTTTTCTTTTAGCAAAACTTGCAATTACAGTCGTCTACAGAAGTAAATATGTAAAAATACATTAAAAACAGTAATGTTGTGAAATAGCATTACTATTAACATAACATTTTAATATATTTTAAAATGTAATTCATCCCTATGATGGCAAAGCTGAATTTTCAGCATCATCACTCCAGTCCTCACTATCACATGATCCTTCAGAAATCATTCGAATATGTTGACTTGGTGCTGAAGAAACATGTCTTGTTAAAATGAATGTCAAATAAATTCTAGAGAATATTATTTATTTGAATTTGTAAAATGTTTTGCATCAATGCGAAAGTAAATGTAACAATTTATTTATGTATTCCCTTTTTAACGCCATGCCAGCATCAAGGCTATGGCAATCTCTGAATAAATTATACAAGGTATACAATTAACAAAAGGTTAAAAGACATTTCAGATGTACACTAGACAAATTAAAAAGTTTCACAGTCATTTTAGTTTGGCATAAGGCATGATGGTGGTTTTTCCTTTTAATACACATCCACGTGTAAATCTTGTATGACCTAAAAGACACCTTGTAAAAACAACTTGGTCATACCTAGATTTCAAATTAATTTTAGGGCTGTAAGGGTATGGGATTTTTTCTTATCGCGGTGAAGAAGCAACAAATACCGTGGTTAATCGCAATTATTAAAAGAATAACAACCTGAGCAATCTGCAGAAACAAGCCGAGCTCCACATGCCCCATGCTTTGTTCTGGTGAGTTGTGCTAAACGTCGATTCCTATTTCTTTAGACCAGGGGTTTTCAAACTTTTAGGAAGTACTAAATGTACTAAACAAATATAAGCTAGTGTTTTTGTTATGTAAAATAATTTTGTTTTTCATATATTATTTTCAGACATGAGCAGACCTATGCACTCACGTAATTAATGTTAGGCATTTAACGAACACTTACAAGCGCGGACTTTGGCAGAATTAATTCAAATAGTCATCAGCAGCCATTAGTTCTTAGTTATTACAGAAATGTGGCAAAACATCTCTGGAGAGAACCTCAAATTATTCAATTTGAAAATTATTTCCATATTTGGATCAACATAGACTACATTTGTGAACGCACACTTTCTGCAATGTCGCGTGTCACGCTTCTGTGCGCGTCTTACAGACTGCAATTTACAATGTCAACTTCATTGTACTGTTACTCATTTCGAGCAGAATTTCACTAAATTGGTTCCCGACAGCATCAGGTGTTTTATTATTGGTGAGTAGAATTATTTATTTAAATAAATTGAATCGTTCAGATATCATAATATTTAGGCTATAAATAATATTATAAATCTGGTTGGTTTGTATTGATGACGTAATATTTTAATAACATGCCCGTGATTCTTACACTTGGACCATAGTACGCCCGGTGGAAAAAAAGGTTGAGAACCACTGCCTCAAGTCATTGGTATTCACCTGCTGTCTGTTCGGGCGCTTCAGGTGTACGCGCGGCGAGCCCAGAAACGCTCTATCACAGCGCGTGAGTACCGCATTGAGATGTCTTGGGCTTAAAATTACTTTTATGTTTAAACTGACAAGACAAAACACTTTCTTGAGGAAGCAGCACTGGCCTGATCGTTAATATAGTTTTGGGGGTGAAACCCAGCTAAAATGGTTTAGAACCGCCTGCTGGTATAGCGTGCGTGATTATACTGAAACATAAAAATGTAACCAGTTTACCTGATTCAATGTGATGTCCGTGTTCGAAATAATAACATGCCAATCCGTAGTTGATTTCTGACACGACTAACCGTAAATCATCTTACTGATACTCCAGCCAACTCTAACTGTCGACTAACAGCGGAGTCAGATTGTTTCAGCGGATGGATAAAGGTTTGCTAGCTCGATTTATAAATTCTCAAGGGAATGTCTCTGAATTAATTGATTCTCGCGCCCCCCTTGACATGTGCTGGCGCCCCACTGGGACAACTAATGAAAACCCCAAATTCAGTATCTCAGAAAATTTGAATATTGTGAAAAGGTTCAATATTGAAGACACCTGGTGCCAAACTCTAATCAGCTAATTAACTCAAAACACCTGCAAAGGCCTTTAAATGGTCTCTCAGTCTAGTTCTGTAGGCTACACAATCATGGGGAAGACTGCTGACTTGACAGTTGTCCAAAAG
Source organism: Gymnocypris eckloni scoliostomus (assembly GCA_027564155.1). NCBI lineage: Eukaryota > Metazoa > Chordata > Actinopteri > Cypriniformes > Cyprinidae > Gymnocypris > Gymnocypris eckloni. The sequence continues at coordinate 16,161,326 of CM050427.1, read as the reverse complement.
ACGACTATTGACACCTTGCACAAGGAGGGCAAGACACAAAAGGTCATTGAAAAAGAGGCTGGCTGTTCACAGAGCTCTGTGTCCAAGCACATTAATAGAGAGGCGAAGGGAAGGAAAAGATGTGGTAGAAAAAAAGTGTACAAGCAATAGCGATAACCGCACCCTGGAGAGGATTGTGAAACAAAACCCATTCAAAAATGTGGGGGAGATTCACAAAGAGAGGACTGCAGCTGGAGTCAGTGCTTAAAGAACCACTATGCACAGACGTATGCAAGACATGGGTTTCAGCTGTCGCATTCCTTGTGTCAAGCCACTCTTGTACAACAGACAGCGTCAGAAGCGTCTCTCTTGGGCTAAAGACAAAAAGGACTGGACTGCTGCTGAGTGGTCCAAAGTTATGTTCTCTGATGAAAGTAAATTTTGCATTCCCTTTGGAAATCAGGGTCCCAGAGTCTGGAGGAAGAGAGGGGAGGCACAGAATCCACGTTGCTTGAGGTCCAGTGTAAAGTTTCCACAGTCAGTGATGGTTTGGGTTGCCATGTCATCTGCTGATGGTTGTTAACTGTGTTTTCTGAGGTCCAAGGTCAACACAGCCTTATGTATACCAGGAAGTTTTAGAGCACTTCATGCTTCCTGCTGCTGACCAACTTTATGGAGATGCAGATTTCATTTTCCAACAGGACTTGGCACCTGCACACAGTGCCAAAGCTACCAGTACCTGGTTTAAGGATCATGGTATCCCTGTTCTTAATTGGCCAGCAAACTCACCTGACCTTAACCCCATAGAAAATCTATGGGGTATTGTGAAGAGGAAGATGCGATATGCCAGACCCAACAATGCAGAAGAGCTGAAGGCCACTATCAGAGCAATCTGGGCTCTCATAACACCTGAGCAGTGCCACAGACTGATCGACTCTATGCCACGCCGCATTGCTGCAGTAATTCAGGCAAAAGGAGCCCCAACTAAGTATTGAGTGCTGTACATGCTCATACTTTTCATGTTCATACTTTTCAGTTGGCCAAGATTTCTAAAAATCCTTTCTTTGTATTGGTCTTAAGTATTATTCAAATTTTCTGAGATACTGAATTTGGGGTTTTCATTAGTTGTCAGTTATAATCATCAAAATTAAAAGAAATAAACACTTGAAATATATCGGTCTGTGTGGAATGAATGTATACATTATACAAGTTTCACTTTTTGAATGGAATTAGTGAAATAAATCAACTTTTTGATGATATTCTAATTATATGACCAGCACCTGTATATAACAAAAAGTACCGATAAGAATACTGTTAAAGTACCGGATCGATAAGCAGTATCAATAAGAGTAGTAATACCATTAAAACCTTAACGATACCCATCCCTAGACCTCTAGCTTCCTCCTGCAAATACCTTGCAAAAAAGTGTGGTGAGGACTTCAACACAGCGGTCGGAATCACATTACCGTGGTGATGCGGTAATGCGGTTACAGTCACAGCCCTAATTAATTTGTAAAAAATGTAAAAGATTCTAACACTAGCATTTATTTAATATAACTTATGTCCATGACAATTATCCCCTTATATCTGCCACATGTCATTAATATAAGAGTTTATCACAGGTTGGACATCACAAAAAGGTTTGAGTGCTTATTTTGCAGTGATATCTGCTTTCTCATTACCAGGAAAAAAAACAATATGACTTAAAACCGAGCAGAAGAAAATACTGAATTTTAAATGTAACAATATACAATTCGGTAACACTTTATTCCGATAGTCCACTTTAGACATTCTACTAACAGTAAGTAACTTTGCAACTGCATGTCAACTGGCAGTCATTAGAGTATTAGAAGACTGTCTGCTTAATATCTTCTAACACTTTATTTTGATGTGTTCACAACAACATACAGAGTATGAGAAACTTTGCAAGTATATGCCAGCATTCTACTAAACCTAAACCTAACCTAACAGTCTACTCTGAGAGTTAGTAGTAGTGATCGACCGATATTGATTTTTTATAACCGATACCGATATTTATACGTTTATGTAACCGATAACCGATATTCAGAACCGATATTTATTTACTGTTATAAAGTAAATAAATAACAGAGTGAAGTAGGCTTGCCGTGATAGACGTGACGACGGTTATACTGGTGTTAAGCCGCAACACTGTTACATCACTTGCTCACCATGGCACCGTCCCCCACCGTCCTTTAGATTGTTTTTATAGTAATAAAAATAAATTCGTTCAGATAGAGGACACTAAAATTAAAACTGAACGCTGCTGACTAACTCACAGCAGTCTAGGTCTGCATTACCGCGGCTGTCCCGACCAGATTTCTTACTCCGCTGTCCTTGAAGCACGTGCAATTCTCTTTCCCTTTTTTTTGTATTATGCTTATCCTATCATTTTAAATGACAGACTGTGTCGAATTTATTTATTTTTTCTCTGCTGCACTTTTCACTGTGTTAACAGCAAGATGTTAAATGAATTTAGTGTTTTGACAAGACTAATAAAATAGCTATTAGGCTAAACCTTCATTTTTTTCCTATTGTGTTGTAGGCTGAATGTTAGCATAAACGAATTATATCCTGACAAAACAAATTATAATAGGGATAACAATTTTTGTATAACTTTTTTCCTCTCTGTGAAACTTTATTCCGTGTTGGCAGCAAAATTTTATTGACATTTTTCAGTCAATAAATTCAAGACTCTTGACAAGACGAATAAAATAAATACAATTTTGTGCAGATTAAACTTTTATTTGTTAGCCTATCTCTGTCTTTCATCAGAAATGTGAACAAACAGAATATATCGCGGGAGCGGGTGTGTGCGGAATAAAACCTAAAAAAACAGTCCCGCGCAGACCTCTACATCACAGATCAGATTTCATTTATCACGTGAAGAGATGACAAGAAGAGTGAGATAGACAAGATGAGAGACATGAGGTGACACAGACAAGACTAGATGCGGAAGAGTTTCAAAACGAAATGTAAAAGCACCCGTTTTTAGCCTGTTGACTTCTGAGTCTGACATTAATCTAGGTCAAGGAGAAAACTCACCGAGATCTACCGGGTGAAAAGTAAATAAATGATAAAATACACATTAAATAAATAATTAAAAAGGCTTGTTGTGATGTATCTTTATGTTGCATTAATTTTATAATAATAAATAAAATGGTGTTTTATTATTATGCACTATTCACGCCGCTGTATTCAACTATATACTGAGATGTATTCAACTATATAGCCCACTGAGCTGTATTCAAGCAGAAATATGAGTGATCGAGCGCGCGACACGCCCGCTTGCGCATCATTTATAACGGACACAGCGCTACATGCACGATCATGTCACTGTAATCAGCTTTACCTTGATTACAAAACTTGCCCATCCAAACTTGTGTGTACCAGTGTGACACTGGCTTCTGTTATCGAGCGAGAGCTGTAGTTTGTGTATCATGTTCTCATACAGAGTTTTTGAGCCGCCGTTCAGTCTGTATTCACAGCGCCACGAGAACCGTATTTCTCCTCATAAACACAGAATACGTAGAGAGGTGAATACGATCTATTACCCCTGATCTAAGTGATAATGTTTTAAAAAAAAAAACATTCGTTTCTCATTTATTTGGTTCCACAGTATTTGCTGTTTTTATTTTAAACACTGCTTGACGCCGGTGCTGCTGATATTAAAGTCAAAGTAAAGCAGCGACGGCGCTTACAGGCTTATTTAAAACCTGAGGAAAAGAGGGAAAACTCAAACAAAATATCAACTTCATTTTAAACTACAGTTTTAGGTTCATAAGCTGTTATATTCTCTGGAATATTGAAATAAGCTATAACAAACAAAACATTGTAGGCCTATTTTATTGCATTGCTCAACTGGCATGTTATATCAGAATTCAAATGTTTTTGTCATTCTAGATTATGAAAACTGCTGACAGCGCGGTTTATCTATGTATTTACACAGAACTACTCAAACTGCGATCGCTTGCAGAGATAATAAATAATTAATTTCGATAGAGATGTATTTATTTAGATGTTTATTGGTAAAATAATGGTTCGATAGTAAATGTTAATATAATTCAGCGTGTTTCAAACAAGTTAATCTTGTATAAAGTTACATGCGGTGGTTGTGCTGGAGCTTCTCCTGAGTGAACAGTGTCCACTGCTCCAGGTGTGTGTGTGCCCACTGCTCCAAGTGTGTGCACACTTGGATGGGTCAAATGCAGAGAACAAATTTCACTGCTGGTTATAGCCTGCTCTGTATAATTATGTATGTGACGCCAAAAAAAAAAAAAAAAAAAAAAAAAAATTCAAAACCGATATTTTTTTTTTCCAAAACCGATAACCGATAATGGTAAAATGCTTAAATATCGGGAAAAATATCGGTAAACCGATATATCGGTCGATCTCTAGTTAGTAGACATGTAGTTGCAAATGAATGAGAATTAGTTGACATGCAGTTGCTTTTACGTATAGACAGTAGCATGACTAAAGTTGACTATTCAAATAAAGTGTAACCTATAATGTCCTTACTGTCACTTTTGATCACCGTAATCCATTCCTGCTCAATACATATTCATTTAAACTAAATAAGCAAATCTTAACGACTCCAAACTTTTAAATGCTAGCATTTTCTTTCATGAAAAATGTAAATTATTTAAGCTAAATAAGTTGTCTAAAACTTTAAACAAGGTAGGCAAACCACCAGAAAACAGTAAAAATTATTTTCAGGGGTAATCAACAACTGCAACTTTTACTCGGTACTGAAGTCGGAACATTGCTTTAATATGAAGTACTTTGACTCGTTCAGTCTTTGTCAAATGATTAATGAGTAAACGTTCAGTGCAGCGATGTATTTCAATTATATTCACTCGGATTCTTCCCTTAATGCTAATATTTTTCATCCAGGATTAAGTAGATTTATTCAATAGCTCAAATATTAGCCAAGTCAGCATGCGACGCAGAACCACAGAGAGGAACAACAAAATCGAGTCAGGGGGCTTAGGAATGAATGAACAGGGCCAATTAGAGCCCAAAGACCTGGCAGATGAGAAAGAGAGAGGGGGAAAAAAGATGAGATAAAAGCTTCGAATGGCAGCTGCCTTGATGTAAATCAGCAAAACGGATTCACAGTTACTAAAACAAGTCTTTTGAAAACCAGCACTCTCTCTTTCACAAAACAATACAATCATTTTCATAACCAGCAATGCGTGGAATAAATCATTTCCTCATTAAGAGGCGAGTGAAAAGAAATAAAATTGAAAACAAAATCAAGATTCCATCAAACAAGATAACATTTTAATTTAAAACTTGTTTAATTCTGTGAAGCTGGTTTTGTACTGGGATGAAACCAATGCGATTCAGCAAGGCACCTTTTTAAGAACAAAGGCTTGAATTTGCTTAAATCGGATTTATCCAGCAGTGTTTGAAATGCTTTGTTCCAATAGTCAATGAAAGTCAAAAGTGTTTTCACTACTCCGGCATGTAGCTATTGAACACATTACATACTTAACTACTGCACATTATAAAACAACATTTTCAGGCTTTCATTCCATTACGTTTCCCAATCAGATACTTTTTATTTCAACCAAATCAAACTATACAGTACAATAACCACTCCCTGAAGCACCCGGGGGTTAAGGGCATTTCTAAAAGCACAACGCTGAAATGTTTTTAGGTCCTTTCACATCCTTTCCAAAAGATTAAAATCAGGACTTTGCCTGAGCAAAGGGATAATGTAAGTTATTCGTCCAGGTGCACCAGTGTAAAAATGCTTGCGCAAAGTGGTTTCAATACATCCTCCAACACTCCGCATAGCAAATACCTTCAAGCAAAACTGTTTAACTTCTGATGAGAAAACTATTCATAAAACGAAGGCAGTTCAGCACACAAAGCTGCTCACTGTGTTCCCAAAACAAAGACCTATCACAAAAACGGTCATAACACAACATGATATAAAGGGGAAAACAAAGCCATTATTCCTGTAGCAAAAATACACAGCTAAAAGCACAAGACAGACTAGTCTCCATTTGTTTTAGTATGGTTTGCACTACACCACGTTTTAAGAGTGTGTCCAACTGAAACATGGTAACAGAAGTGTTTCCATTACTCCAACCTCTGGATTGTGTGCTTTGTGCTGTGAACAATGTTTTCTATAATGCATTAGATCTACATCAAAAGAAAAAAGTTACAAATAACACTAGTGCACACTAGGAATAATTCCAATTATTTTAAAAAATATATTTGTATGTGAAATTCTATTCCGTTAATGAATGACTCCAATAGGGATGGGTACCGAAACTCGGTATTTAATCGGTCTCGGGGCTAAATTATAAAAGACCGGAGTATCGATAAGCTCTGACGTTAACGGTTCTGTTATCGGTACTGGAGAAATTAAGAAAACACACATACATTTATTATTGCTATATATATACACATTATCTTGCAAATTATATCCCGCCAGAGTCACCAGCTGTTTTTATATGCAATAATATTCAAACTCTTGTCTATGATGCATTTTTGCTATTCCCAAATCAGAAGCGCGATCGCTCACGTGGATGAGTTCAGCACGCGCAACATAAGCCCTGTTTATGATAGAAGAGAGAACTAACCATTAAAACATGCTTACACTTAAGGCCTGTGGCTGTTATATTAAACTGAGTTCATTTAATGTTTTTTTTAGCTTCTAAAGATTATAGCCGTGTTTCTTCTAACACAACTTCCTTCTCTTCACAGCGGCGCGCATTCGTTCCTCCCTGACCAAAACTTAACATCAGAATCAGATCAATCGTCTGTCGATTGTTGTAAAATGCTGTCTTTACAGTTACTAAATTGCTGGACATGTTTGATAATGAAATGTTGGAAGTACAATCCACACGAGAGATGCTGTTCCTCAGGCTGAAGTGTGTGTGCGTGTGTGTGTGTGTGTGTGCAGGGGCGCGGGAAGGTGTTTTATGTAGGGGGTGCTGTGGGGGTAGTCAATTTCTGCATATAAATATTACGCCAAATAGAAACAGAAAATCGTGCTATAGCCTACGCACTTTCATGAGATCGTGTTAGACAACAATTAGCTATTTTACAAATGGGAATAGGCTACAATGAATTCATAACAATGTTTTACATTCAAGTTACATTCAAGCTTAAAAACCCTTAAAATGTATAGTGAAAAGTTTTTTTAAAAGCATCTGGAATGCAATAAAGTAATTTTAAAGCTGTTTTTAAAGCATTTGCTGCATGGATTAAAACGATAGGCCAATAAATAATTCACATCAGTCAGACAAAATTGCATTGCAACAAATCCTTTAAATTTCAAGGACAAAGATTTACATACTTTTTTTTTTTTATTGAATACAATTATAAAATAAAACGCAAATTATAATCGGGCCTGTTTTAGGCTTTCCCTTATTTTTATATTTTAGATGGTGAGGTGACGGGGAAAATGACTCGCCATTTCCTCATTGGAGAAATATATGCATCTTAACGGATTACATAGGCTAATGAAGAGTTTTTGCTTTGCTTTGAATTATTTCGTTTTAAAGTAGTATTTTAAAGCTTTCTATAGATATATTTATCATATCTCTGAGCCAGTTTCGAGTTGCCGAGTTTCGGTTCATCATTGAAGCCTCTTGTTCAAAACCGGAAGAAAGTGCATTCTCTGTTTTCCTATTTTATAAAAGCACAATGTTGATATTGTGAATGCACACAAATAAAAGTAGACCCTTTACAGTTCAAAATGATATATTACTCTTACCTTTATGAGAAAAAAAAATCACACGGCGTATTTTAAGTTGTTTTTACTGTAAGAAAAAAATCCTCCATGTCCTGTAAAGCTCGCTTCAGCTTCCACTCTCCACACAAACGGTTGGATATTGCACATTTATATAGGTTAAACATTTAAACTAACACTGTGATCTGCTTGAACTGTTTATAGGCCTATCTATCGATTTTATTTTAGTCAAGTCTTGATGATTTGATAAGGCTAAATTAATCAAACATAGGCGATCAACTCTGATGCTGGCCGCTTGGTCGTTGCTTAAAAGAAAAAAAACATTTAACGAACAAAAAATGCTCCCAAGGTTTTTCTAAATTAACTTTATGAAGAAAAAAAAAACGAAACATCGTCTAATCACTTTTCCATTACATACAAAACTGAACTATTTTAGCTATAAGCTGTTTTGGGAGAAGGGAAAGACTCATATCGCTGAGAACAAAAAAAAAAAGTACATCCATGATATTTCCATGTTCCGCTTTTAAGCCACAACCTACAAATTCTTCAACACAATCATAGCATTCACAAACATAAAAGCAAGCATTGGCAGTGCTGCGTGCGTGATTTGACAGGATGTAACGCATGCATCAAATAGCCCTGCATCAGTTTAATAACTTTGATAACTTTAATTCTTACAACTGTTAAATTAATGGGCAAATGGTAAATATGTCGAAGATCACATAGAAATAGATAGCAAAATAGCCAATGTAAACTAAATGTTATAAACATCGGAGCAACCATATACATTTTAAATGAATCTTTATTATAACAAATTTAGCCTATATATTTTTTATTCACAACAGTTTACAGTTGCCCACAGAAAAAACAGGGTGCTGCAGCACTCTCAGCACCCCTGTTCCCGCGCCTGTGTGTGTGTGTGTGTGTGTGTTTGCGCGTGTGTGTGTGTGAGTGCGTGTGTGTGTGTGAGTGTGCGTGTGTGAGTGTGCGTGTGTGTGTGTGCGTGTGCGTGTGCGTGTGCAGCGTGTGTGTGTGTGTGTGTGCGTGCGGCGCGCTCAAGCGGCGCGTCCAAATCACACACAATAAATGGTATATTTGTCAGTTTGTTTAACTTTGTTTCTTTGTTCATGTTCTTACTCTATCTTATCTTATGTATATAAAACACAAAAAATGCCTGCACACTGCTGCATTTACAAATTGATGTTTTATATTTATTTAATGAAATATTTATTTAACATCTCAGAATATAAAGCCATGTTAATTAAGCTGCTAATCTATCATAGAAATATAAATTTCATACATATATGTGTATGTATGTATGTATGTATATATGTATGTATATATATATATATATATATAAATAACAAAAAGTACCGATAAGAATACCGTTAAAGCACCGGACCGATAAGCAGTATCGATAAGAGTAGTAGTACCGTTAAAACCTTAACGATACCCATCCCTAGACTCCAAGTTATGTTTTTTTGTGTGTGTGAATCAAATGCATGGGCTACAGCTTCCAACTTCCTGTGTTTTGTTGTATTTGAGACTTAAACAAATGCGGTTAGACTGGTTGTTTATGACATGAAAAGAATAGGAAGTAACCAGAATTGTAGAGCAATCAAACCCATTGTTGGTAGTGTTAATTAAAACTGAATTAATGATGAAATAAAATATTAATAAAAAAGGGAATCGTTGCCATGGGAACTAACTAAAATAAGTTTGTGCTTAAGTCCTAAAATGACTAAAACAGAAACTTAAAAAAATATATTAAAACTAGATAGAAACAAAAATGAATACAAATATAAATAAATAATACAAATCACTAGATCATACATTTAAATTCAAACTGAAAATATAAAAACAAAATCTATTTCAAAATATCAATACATACTAATTATATAAATAATACTAAAATAACACGGATCAAAACCAGAATCAATAGATAGTTAGTAAATATTTACGTTGACAACGACTAGATATAATTACATAAAATCTCAAATTTGCCATCAGTCTGGTTTATGGTGTCATTATTCAAGTTTCTCATTAATTTTACAACTGAAATCAGGAATTGATATGGATAAGAACTGAACAAATTATTTTATGAAAATTACAGTCATTTATAACACTCAACATTGAGTATTTAGATTGATTATAATGCATCCATGCGTTCTTAAACGACCCCTAATGAACACATGCTTATTTCAGTGAATATTAACCAAGCATACATTTGGATATGAAAGTTAACTTATTCAAATAAAAAAACAAAGTGAGATAGCAGAAGACAAAAAAACAAACAAAAAAAACTATATTCTCTGAGGACTAAATTAAAGTAACTATAACTTAAATGAATTGTACATCTTTGGGGAAATAATTAACTTTACGGTCCAGAACTCATTAGGGTCTTACTGAAATCAATACCAGCAGCATGGTAATTGGTGTTCCAATGAGTGCAAAGCCATTACTGAACGATGTGATGCTTTTTACTGGGGAACGGTTTTAATAAACTCACTCCACGAATGACAGTGGCGACCATTACAACACAGCCGGTAAAATTCCTCTTTTTGTTTTAATGAACTACTAAAGGACATAAAAACAACAAACAAGTTGGAGGCGGAAAACAAGAATTCATAATTAGCTTGAATAGCCATTGCAGACTAGATCAAGTATGGTGGGGAGCGCCTCTTTTAACACTTCTCGGGTAATGACGAGTGTGCAATTTGAGCGCGTTAGAGTTAGATGCTAATCAAAAGCATTGTGCGAGCGCTAGTTTGAGCTCAGACGGGAAATGTGTCAACTACTGGAACCAAAAGGCTCCAGTCTTCCTCTCTGCTCTGATCGAAGATGAGTCTCCAGCACTTCTCTCTGATAGAGTCTTTCTCTTTAGAGTTCGAGCGAGGCCATATGTGAGGTCAGAGCCTCCACAGACTGCCGAGCTTCAGAGTCAAGCTGCGAGACACTTGTGCGCATCTAGGGATGACAGCTTCTCTCTTATCTTCGGTGCTACTCTTGTGGCCCCTTTACTCCATTACTTTATCATTCCACTTTTCCTGGCTCCTTCCCAAGAACATTTACAAAACTCGCTGCCTACGGATTTATCCAAATACTGTAACGTTAAGCAAAACTGTCACTTGAACTTTCTCTCGGTAAATAGGCAGATTAGAATTTAAATCCTTTGTTGAAGTTGCCACCCATACACCCCCACAGTTTGAGACGTGACATCCCATTTTGTACTGCGCCAGGCTGCCGAAAACAGACACTTTTCAATGCTTTACAAAAGTTCTATGATTTTCGTGGAAGCAGCCTAACCCAAAATAGCTGAAGTGAAGAAACAGCAGCCGATCGCCGGGCTGGGACAGCAAACTACCCGCTGCATGTGAAGAGCACTACAGAAACCGCACCTTATTCAGTGGTACTCTTCTAAAGGTCACCTTTTCAAACTAGTGCACAAATATCAAGTGAGCATGTGTGACAGTCAGCCATGAGGGCCGCCCCACCTCCTGGACCAATCATGCCCTCTCCGACTGGGAATAGTAGTACCATGGAGCAGCTGGTATTAGCAGGTGGCAAGCGACTGGCCCAGGTCAACAATTTTGCTCTGAAAAAGCTGTCCAACCACTTGGAAGCCGTTGCCATTCTCTGTCCTGATGTAATATATACGAAAATATCATTCATGTGAATACTGGATCAGTTTAAATACATTTTAATAATAAATGTTACAGAGATAGACTATTGATGAAAAATGTGTTCTTTATTCTGCAGAACACAAGAGATACGTACAATGGAATTCCCTGGTCATTAAAAATTACATTTGGTTGCTATCATTGTACAAAATATCTGTGTTCCAAAGAAAAGCCAAAGTGGTTTGAGAATTATGGACAATTTTGTTATTTTGGCTGACCTATCGTATAATTAGGGATGTCAATTTAGATTCTTTTTCCTAGCCGGCAACCGACGCTCATAAACAGATTATTAATCGTTAACCGACAAAATTATTTTAAATTAGAAATAAATACAATTAGAAAGAATAAGTTGTCTAGGACCACTGTTATATTCAGAGGTGGAAAGTAACGAATTACATTTACTCGCGTTACTGTAATTGAGTAGCTTTTTTGTGTACTTGTACTTTTTTAAGTAATTTTTTTTAATCTGTAATTTTACTTTTACTTAAGTATATTTTGTGTGAAGTATTGTACTTCGCTACATTTTAAAACGCATTCGTTACTGAGTAAAAAAAAAATCGTGGAAACAACTGCAGCAAATAATGGGCAGAAGAAGAAACTGGCGCTAAAATCACAAGAAAGATGCAGACGTCAAGACAGGCGTTAATGGTGCAGACCCAGCTGAAAACCAAACCCCGTCGTATTCTACTGAAGTTGAACTCGAAGGAAATGAAGTGAACCCCTGGCCATATATTCATGCTCTATTATGCAGTGTTAGCTGTGTTTGCCTCGGGAGACCGAACTAGCAGCTTATAACATCTCGACATCGCCCTTCGCTAGCATGTAGAGGTAACGTAAATACTTACATCATTGCATTTGTGGTTTAAATGAAGCTTGATATGGAATGATATGCCATCGGACATTAAATTGTTTTTTAATAAGTAAAATGAGGTTTAACATTTTTTTAGAAATATTTAATGATACAGTACTCAGTAAATTGTTGATCTTGATGTGAATAAATTTTGGGTTGGTATGTTTTATTGTATTGTTTTTATTGATATGGATTAATGTAATTTAGTTTTTTTACTTGTTGGACCCCAGGAAGAATAGCCACTACTTTGGTAGTGGCTAATGGGGATCCAAATAAACAAAATAATAACAAATAAAAAAGAATGGGCTGTAAATAAATAAATAGGTAGAGATTCTGCTTTACCATTTTAAGAGCAAAACTGCATTTAAAAAAATTTGTTTCCAACACAACAAGCTTTGTTAACTATGAAAGCAGTAAATTTTAAAAACTATTTTTTCACAATTCTGTGCAAGAATTCACCAACTTTCAAAGTGGATCATTGTTATACAATTTGAACCAGTTTATTTTATAGTTTTTGCTTAAAATTAACGTACATAAAATATTATAATAATCATAGAAAATTCTGTACCATTATACCAAATTCTTCTGAATCTAAATTAATATCTTTCTTCTGAAATGCTTTTAGAATTATTTGTTCTACTAAATTACTGAAGACGACTTCACAAATCAATGAACGAAATTACTCGAAAAAAGATTAGTTCGCTTTTGCTGAACGAGACTCAAAGGTCCGAGTCGGTAAAATGATCCGAACTTCCCATCACTAGAAGTTGCGTGAGCATATCAGTCCACGCCCTGCACAAGAATAGACCGTGAACAGTTGTTCAGCGCAGCTTCTCACGTGTTGGATGAGAAAAGAAACAGACCAACTTGTGACAAAGCTGAAATGCTTCTTTTTGTAAAGAATAAAACGTTCAAACGTATAAACGTCAGTTCTGTACAAGACTATTATTTTTATTTTACCTTAAAATTACTTAGTTTTATTTAGTTTCACTGGTAACTATCTTTTTTTCTTTACACCAATTTTAAAAATGACAACAAATGCTGAATGTTGATTAAGTAACATCTTTGTTTGGACTGTTGAATGTGTGTTGGTTGTGTTGTTTGGATTGTAACTATGCAATTGTTGCCTTTGATTTCACATGGTTACTGTTAGTGTTTTCATTTAAGGTCAGTTTTATGTAGTTTCAACCCAATTTAAAAACCATCTTGTTCCATCTTCAACTGGGGTGGCAAATAAGAGGCAGAATTTGTAAAGATGCTTGTTTGTTTTTTCTAATAAAATATATTGATAGGCATTTAAAATTAGTTTAATATGCTATATCCATTACAATAAAAGCTTAAGAACATTTTGATTTTTAAATAATTTTAATCAAACACTTGTGACACAGCCACTTATGTCTATGTCATATTGAAGTAACACCACAGACGTAATTATAACACCACAGACTTTATAATGCAAGCTACTATAGGCTCTGTGTTACCAGAAAATACATTAACACCAGAGACAGTAACACCACATACAAAACAGCCTAAATCTAGACTTTTCTAAAATGGAGGCTGCCATCATGATGATTTCAAGATCAGGGGACATTTTGGAAATATGTGTTTTTTTTTATAAAAATATGCCAGATCTGCAAGTTATCAATATAACACCACATACACTAATGACAACATGAAATTGCCAGAGATTTAGCTAACTTTAAAATGCATAATAAATAATGTATTCCCCATGCACCCCTCAGATCAACCAGCACCTGCAGTGACCTTTACACACAGGAAGTAGTCCAAATAGAATTCTCCCTTTTCTTAAAGGGGTGACATCCATTGTTGTATCACCACAGACATGAATTTGGGGGGTAACTTTCTTCTTAAATATATATATATTTAAACAATTTAATATTATACATGTTAAATAAAATCTTTGAGTTTTTGAATGTACAGGAATATAAGTGAGCAGGAAACCGTGCACCCAGATGCAGCTTTTATTATCACGGGGGACTTTAACAAAGCCAACTTCAGAACAATAGCTCCAAAATACTTTCAACACGTCACCATCAACACGGGTGGAGATCGTACACTCGACCACTGTTACTCCCCCTTCCGGGACGCATACAAGTCCCTCCCCCGCCCACCTTTCGGCAAATCGGATCACTCTTCCGTTCTGCTCCTGCCTGCTTATAGGCAGAAACTGAAGCGTGAAGCGTCAGGACAGTTCATTGCTGGTCTGACCAATCGGACGCTATACTACAGGACTGTTTTGATCACGTGGACTGGGACATGTTCGGGCAGCGTCTGAAGACGACATAGGCGTATTCAGATACGGTCACGTGTTTCATCAGGAAGTGTATAGGCGATGTAGTTCCGACCAAAACAATCCGGATCTACCCCAACCAAAAACCGTGGATTAACAGCGATGTTCGATCAGCCTTGTCAGCGGACATCTGCCTTTAAATCCGGAAACACTGACAATCGGAAACAAGCCAGTTACGATCTCAGGAGATCCATCAAAGCAGCCAAACGAACATATAAAAACAAAGTTGAAGAACACTTCAACAACAATAACCAAGAAGCATGTGGCAGGGCATCAACAACATCACAGGCTTTAAAGGAAATAAACCAGCTACTGTGAACATTGCCTCCTCTCTACCGGACGAGCTCAACACCTTTTATGCTCGGTTCGAGGCTGATAACACCGCACACACAGAGAGCGCTGCCGCTGCCGCAGAAGAGGTCAGTCCACTCACGCTTTCTGTCGCGGACGTAACCCGATCCTTTAAACGGGTGAACATCCGTAAGCCGCAGGCCCAGATGGGATACCAGGCCGTGTGCTCAAAGCATCGCTTTCCAGCTAGCTGGGGTTTTACAGACATCTTCAACCTGTCCTCTCTCTGTCTGTGGTTCCCTCGTGCTTCAAAAATCCATCATTGTACCCATACGAAGAAAATAAAATCACATGCTTGAACGACTGGAGGCCCGTTGCTCTGACCCCCATCTTCAGCAAGTGTTTTGAGAAGCTTGTCAGAGACTACATCTGCTCTGTGCTGCCTGCTTCACTGGACCCACTACAATTTGCATACCGCAGTAACCGTTCCACAGACGATGCTATTGCCTTCACCCTGCACACTGCTCTCTCCCACCTGGAAAATAAGAACACCTATGTGAGGATGCTGTTCGTGGATTATAGTTCGGCATTTAACACCATAGTGCCTGCCACACTGGTTGCGAAGCTCCAGACTCT
Source organism: Gymnocypris eckloni scoliostomus (assembly GCA_027564155.1). Classification (NCBI taxonomy): domain Eukaryota; kingdom Metazoa; phylum Chordata; class Actinopteri; order Cypriniformes; family Cyprinidae; genus Gymnocypris; species Gymnocypris eckloni. The sequence goes on along the minus strand of CM050427.1, from coordinate 16,145,850 downwards.
AGGACTGAACAGATCTCTGTGCAGCTGGATCCTGGACTTCCTGACAGGCAGAAGTCAGGTGGTCAGAATGGGCAACAACACCTCATCTCCCCTGATCCTCAACACTGGTGCACCGCAGGGTTGCGTCCTCAGCCCACTCCTGTACTCCCTGTACACACCGACTGTACAGCAACACACAGCTCGAATGTCATCGTCAAATTTGCTGATGACACAGCGGTGATAGGCCTGATCACCGACAACGATGAGACGGCCTACAGAGAGGAGGTGAGTACCCTGACTAAATGGTGTCAGGAGAACCACCTCTCACTCAACATCGACAAGACCAAGGAGCTGGTGGTGGATTACAGGAGACAGAGCAGAGAACACACACCCATCACCATCGACAAGACACCTGTGGAGCGGGTGACCAGCTTTAAGTTCCTCGGCGTTCACATCACCGAGGATCTCACATGGTCTGCTCACACAGATGCAGTGCTGAAGAAGGCACATCAGCGTCTCTTCTTCCTGAGAGGCGGCTGAGGAAGTTTGGAACGAGCCCCAGAATCCTCAGATCCTTCTACACCTGCACTGTGGAGAGCATCCTGACCGGCTGTATCACCGCCTGGTTTGGAAACAGCACCGCTGGCAACCGCAGGGCTCTGCAAAGGTCGTGCGAACTGCCCGCCACATTGTTGGAGGTGAGCTTCCTCCCTCCAGGATATCTACACCAGGCGGTGTACAAGGAAAGCCGGAGGATTATCAAGACTCCAGCCACCCGTCCCACAGACTGCTCTCTCTGTTGCCCTCAGGCGGCGTTTCCGCAACATCCGATCCCGCACTAGCCGACTGAGGGACAGCTTTTCCCTCAGGCTATCAGGCTAATGAACAGTCAGAAATGACCCACCCTACAACACACTCCCACTCACACAACATGCCATGCACTGCACTTTAACACAGTTCAACTGGACTACGCACACACTGCACTAACACAACCTATCTGCTATCACTGGACACCATACAATGCACATCCACGACACTGCATATGAATAATCTGTTGCACCTTTGCACATCTATCTGCTGCTCAACCAATCTGCTGTTAATTTATAATCTGTTGCACCTTCACATTATTACTATGTATAGACTACATTATGTACAGATACTGTACAGATTTACTGGATTTTTTTTCTGGAGGTATACCTATGATGAAAATTACAGGCCTCTCTCAACTTTTTAAGTGGGAGAACTTGCACAATTGGTGGCTGACTAAATACTTTTTGCCCCACTGTATATATAGTACTTATTAATCTTGGTTAATGTTAGGTATGTGTGTTTAATGCATAATGTTAACATACTAAACATATATTAGTAAACATTTATAATTTATAAATAATTATTGACCTTTATAAGTGCTATAATAATGTAAATGCTGTGAATGAATTATAACAAATGTTTCTTTAAAGTGTTATAGCCCCCTGCTTTGACTGTTAGAATAACACTTTAAAGAAACATTTGTTATAAATAGCACGCAGCAGGTTCACAATTTTTTTTGTTTATATGACAATTCTTTGTCATGTTGATTTTACTATTGTGTCTGAGTCTGAGCAGTGCAGCCAAAATAATTTCCCTATTACAAAGACAAATTCTTTCAAGGTAACAAATATAAAAAAGGTATGGTGGATAATTAGACCAAAGTGGGGGAAGATAAAAATCTGTGTCATTATTTTATCTTTGTTATTAAAAATAAGAAAAAGATGCACATTACAAATACACATAATATACAAATAAAACAAACAGTGCTTTATTTGCAGGTACAAGTTTAGTTTTAAACCTGAGTGAGTTTCTTTCTTCTGCTGAACATAAATGCTATTTTAAAGAATGTGGAAAACCAAACAGTTTCTGGTCCTCAGTGACTTGCATAGTATTTTTATACTTCTATCAAAGTCAAAGTGGACCAGCAACTGTTTGGTAACCCACGTTCTTCAAAATACCTCATTTTGTGTTCAGTACAAGAAAGAAATTAATACAGGTTAGAGACAATATGTGATTGAGTAAATAATTACAGAAATAACATTTTAGGGTGAACTATCCCTTTAATTACAGTCGGCGGCATGTTTAGTACTGTCCCTTTAAGACCTGCACGCATCTAATATGAGGCACGCATCCGTTTGTCTCAGCTGTTTACTTTAATTTTAGACATAACCAACTGAGTCTATAAATAAACCTTGTTGTGTTTTGACAGTATTGGCTCAAAAGATAACTTGGTTCAGTTATCAAGCGCTGTTAGACAGGCTTTTCCATGCGCGCTCTTCAAGTGTTCGGGCTCAGAAAAAGCGCACGTCTGACCACCGTTGAATGAAACATGTAAGCGGAAAGCCTTTAAAACACGCAAAAAGGTTGTGAATAAAACTTACAATTATGAATTTATGATGCACTTACTAACCTGTCAATCTCTAATTCTCTGAAAATATCAGGATGAGCAAGTGAGAAATGCTTAGCCAGATTGGATGTCTTGCCTCCAGTTCGTTCAACTTTATCATCTGTTTTGTATGCAAAGTAATGTCATATTTCACGTCTACTGTTCTCTTCATTTGTTTGTTTCGGGCGCGTTGATGGTTTAATCAGTTTGATCCATCGTGTTGTTCACTTGTTCTGGTGTCACATTTACCGGATGCGCAGCAATTTGAGAAGCACTGCCGCCTACAGGTGAACTCTGGAACAGCAGCGTGTGATATACCGAATTGTGCAAAATTATGATATCATACCGTTTGAAATATAATAAATACTGGTAATTTTACAGTACCGGTATACCGCGCATCCCTAATCGGTGCATCACAAGAAAAAAACACAAAAATAACATTAGAACTCCTCCCAAAACACAATAGAAAATGTAATGGATTTAAGGGTTATAATGGCAATTGTATTGGTTTTAATGTAAACTATAATGGTGTCTACTGGTATTTGATGCATTGATTCTATTGGTGGGATGTAATCTAGCAGATGGCAACCAATAGAACAACAGTAATTCCTATTGGAATAATGCCCAAAACAAAAATATTTTTTTTCCTTCAGGAACACTCCTGAAGGAGAGCGAGAGACTTTACGTGTCTATAAATCGGAGAAGTGTGGGGCTCTGAGAGCTGCTCTTGGCATGGTAACGGACTCCTGGATGCTTCAAGGTTGCCCTCTGATTCAGTGGCGCTATGTTATGAAGTAGTGAGTGAGTGTGTGTGTGTGTGTGTGTGTGTGTGTGCGCGTGCTTGGAATGGATCCCCCACTGCTGTTGTATATGTGTCATCTAAACAGGATGGCAGAGCCAGTGACTGATTTAACCATTTTCTAACTCAGACAAGCTATCAGTTTGAAAGTGCAGCTTATTTGACTTAGATAACACCGCTGGCAGCTTCAGACTAAAAATGACCCAATAGCTCCTAGAATTAAACTTTTTTTTTTTGTTGAAAAATGTAAACAATTGCTTGATACAAACAGTTCTGTAGAAATGCCATAGTTCATGCTCCATAGCCTTTGTGCAGGGGCGTAGCCATCATTTCAGAACTGGGGGGGACGGAATGTCTAGTGTTATGCCTGTTTTTTTCAGTTAACCCTTGTCTAATTGACATTTTATTTTTAAATCATACCTTTTTGCTTAATATGCTTTATGATTATATTATTATATATGAGTATAAAACAGAAAGAAAGAAAGAAAGAAAGAAAGAAAGAAAGAAAGAAAGAAAGAAAGAAAGAAAGAAAGAAAGAAAGAAAGAAAGAAAGAAAGATAACAGCTTGTCACTGGCTGGCTTTACCCTAATAAAGGACATCTTTGAACCTTATTTAACCCAAAACGTTTCATAGTTGTACATCAAGGTACATATTGGTACTCTAAGGTACTAATGTGCACCTTTTTGAGTATAAGTTACAAAGATGTCCTTATAAGGGTACTTTTGTTTGCATATTTCATATTGTATTTTGTGTATGTTGTATGTAAAGTACATGGCACACAGTAATAGATACTTGCACATTCACAAACTACTTTACTCTGTTCTGTTCTATTATACAGTCCATGTTTCAGGAATTCAATAAAAAAGTAATTCAAAACAAACTATTGCAAAGAAACAATGTATTGAGCTCAACTGACAAACATGTCAAGGTATGAAGACCCTATATCAATTAAACAATGAGATTAAATAAACATTTAGTGACATTTCCTTTAAGCTTCCTGGCTGGTTAGTTTAAAAGTAGTGGCTTTTGACACAGTATTAAAGCTAGCATATCTAAATATATAAAGCTACTTAAAACTGAAGTATAAAAAGTACAAATTAGTCTGATTAATCTATGTTAAAAGGTATAAGACATATCTGATCATAGACAATGCTTTAAATACATCTGAAGCCTCATTCACTCTCAACTCTGAATTCACTTCTGCCTCGGTCTAAATAAAGTAGTGTTTGAAACATGTACATACAGAAGTAAATAACAAATTAAGTACACTATTGGACAATAACCAATCCTCTGTTTCCAATTTTTTTTTTTTTTAGTATGGGAACACATATTAACTATTAACTATGATGTTTGCCTCAAACTCTTAATGTACTGCTTATTAATAGCTTGCTTGATTGTAGTTGTTAAAATATATGGTCAGGAAGAATACCATAACAAGTTGTTTATCGTACTAATGCAAAAATAAAATCTATATTTTACTAATAATGTGTTTTTTATGATTGGTCCATATATAGTCCTACAAGCACTTGTGTAGTAATATATTTTATACAATGTAAAAACAGCCAGGTGTTAAAAGCCAATCTATCTGTTCTCACATGTGAAGTTTATTTTTCTTGGGTGTCATCTTGATTCTGCCATGACAAACCTAGGCTGTCTGTTTCTTGTCCATTGTTGACAACACATAAAAACATAAAATTAGTGCAATAATGAAAGAGCACCCCTAAATTAAGATCGTTCCTATATCGGATCGCCAATGCATGCATACTTGATTGAAATACATTATGTAGGATTGGCAGAGTTAAACATGTCACAACGCTGTAAACGCTGGAAAATCTCTGTTCAACGTTATCTTTATACTTCTTTGAAAGGTTCTGATAACATACATACGTGTTAAAATAAAAGGCGTTACAACAGAGTTACAAACAAAATACACTGAAAATAAGTGCATGTTTGTCCAGGCAGCTTTTTTTTCTCCTTATAATTAACATCAAAACTTGCTAATTATTCAACAAGAGCAATAGACAGAGTCACTCAACATTGTGCAACACTATTCGGATACCACATGCCAACTTACGCTGCTTGACTTTTCGTAAAAAAGGAGTGAAGAGTTTTTTGTCGCTTTGAACTCATCGCGACCTCTATGGATGTCGTATACAGCGCGGGACCGCGGGTGCGAGTTAGAGCGTGTCCTAACGTGACAAACTGAGTGACAGATTGCCATGGAGTCATGTATAGACTATCTTGTCTTTTTGAAATTTAAGCGTATGCATTTATATACATTGCTCCATTAAAACCTCAACATGTCGAGAATCTAACTGTCCATTGAAAAAGTGCGGGGGACGAATTAACTTTTTATAAAAAGTGAGACACATCCCCCACGTAATCTAAGCCCCTGCCTTTGTGGATGAATTGTATGTGAACACCCCCCCCCCCATCCACTTTTCAAATAAATGCTATTCATTTTAACTTTCTATTCTTAAAAAAATATAAAGATAATAAATGTTTATTTTTATCAGAATGATTTCTGAATGATCAAATGACACTGAAGACTGAAGTAATGGCTGCAGAAAATTCAGCTTTGCAATTACAAAAATACATTACATTTCAAAATATACAAAATAACTTCATAATATTTATTAAAATATATTACAAAAATATTATTAAAATATTTAACGTGTCAATAATATCCTACAGTATTACTATTTTAGTCTATTTTGAAAATAAAGCCAATAAAGCCATGCTGAGCATAAGATACATTTAAAAAACTTTTTAAAAAATGCCAACCCCAAACTTTTCAATGGTACTTTATATTTTGTATTAAAATCATTGGATGAATGAAACCAGGATGATTATCATTACATTGCTACACTTTTTTTTCCTCAATAGCAATGATAATTTTGTGATAATTAAAACTAAATCATATCAATTTCAAATGTGTATTATTGATTTAATTTCAACTATTAATCTACGGATATTCTTACGTTTATTTAAAGCATATCTTGAGATCACATAACCAGCCATGTTTCTTTTTTTTAATCAGCTGATTTATTTTGAAGGTTATTTCCAATCATATGTAAAATGTGCACAAACTGAATCTCAATAAAATCTCTGTATTCAAGCACTGTATTCAAGCAGAACAGGCTTCTACTCTTTTTTCCCCTCTTGTAGAACTACCTGTGAGGCTTCTGCAAATCAACAAAACATCAGCACAAAAACAAGCAGTAAAGAAAAAAATCAGTGAGTAACTGAAAATTAGTGGTGACACATTGATCCAGCCAGCCTGGCTGGTGTTAAGCAGGCCTGTCTAAATGAGACGTCCGCCGCTAAAAGATGCATTAAAGCGTAATTGATTTTTGTTTCCAACGAGTCAGAGTCACAATTAGCTAATAATGTGGGATGATGAAGATCACTCTCCGTTCTGTGTTTATTCTCCTTGTTTGACAATGCAATCTATAGTGTACAGGCGCACAGTGAGTGTATGGCACTCTCATATGTATATGAGATGAGTTTCACAACAAACTTAAGAGCAACAGAATTATTGCTTGAGATTGTTATCTAAGTGAAGTGGTTTCCAGTGGTTTTGGACCTTCTAATGTAAACAAGGTGCATCCTTATTATTAGTAGCATCTTGGTTGCATGATGTGCATACATTGCATAGCATGGCTAATTATTTGATATAAACGTGAGCTTTGATTAGAAGACTGGTATGACTGAAGTATTCTTATCATGCGTGTATAAATCATATTTCTGAAAACTATATGTAAAACTTAGCAAAATGTGAGTGCACCTTTAAGATCGTTTGGTTCAAGTTAGAGATTTGCGATAGGAAAGGAGGAACTGAATATTTAAATATATTCTAGAACTAAGTTTTCAAAACTTTGTGCAAACATTTGAGATCAATATTTGAGCTGAGTTTTCCGCGGCAGGCAGCAGAGTTTGGGATTGTACCTTCATGCACGGTCACGCCACAGTTGTCACACTGGATGATCTCATCCGCATCTTCACTGTTGTCTCCCAGACACACGCAGCAGATAAGGATATGCTCCATCCGCTGGGAGCTCCAGGTCTGGGGACGTTCCAACAGAGAGTCCTGAGGAAGCAATGGATAACTTAGCAATCCAACTCTAGTAAGGGATGTAACGACTGATAGGACTAGTGTCCTCTACCACCATCCAAATATCTTCCTCTGAAAAAAACGGAAACGGACTAGTGTGGAAAAACCCTGAGACAAAAAAGTAAAGCAGCTCAAAAGCTTCTGCTCAAATTCCACCTCTGAGATTGGAAGATTAGCCAATCCAATAAACTGAAGTTCTCAGATAAGCCTGTTAACAAGGATTGCTCTTTTCTATCAACAATCTGATGGCATGTGAGCCAACGACTGGATTATCTGATTGCTTGTGTATTCCTAAAAGCACAATAATACATTTACATATGAGAATTCAAGTTGATTCCATCCAACTCCATCCATCCAAATAGGGCACACACATACCAGTTTTCAGTAAACGATGGAGACAGAAGCATAGTGTATTAATAAATCATCTCGGAACTGTACTTTGTGAAGTTGCTTGCATTAATTGTAGGTGGAATGTATTAAAATCTTAACAATAAACATGAAGTACCATTTAGATCTTTACATACACTACCATTCATAAGTTTAGGGCTGTAATGTTCTTTAATGATAGTCGCTTATGTTCACAAACATTTATCTGATCCAAAATGCATTAAAAACAGCAATCTTATGGGTAAGTATTGCAATTTAAAATAACTGATTTCTATTTGTTTTATATATATTTTCAAATTAAATTTATTTCTGTGATATAAAAGCCATTACAGAAATCATTCTAATGTGTTTATTTACAGCTCAAGAAACATGTCTAAGTATTATCATCAATGTTAAAAACAGTTGTGCCGATTAATATTTTTGTGAGAACAGTTATGCATTTTTTTCTGGATTCTTTGATCAAAATAAATATTTTGTAACATTATAAAGTATTGACTTTTAATCAATGTAATGCATCTTTGCAGAATAAAAGGATTACTTTCTTTCAAAAACATTTCTTACTGATGTTAAACTTTTAAACAGTAGTGCAATATCAGGAGATTTTACCTCATTGCCCTTCCCATGTGATGTGCTGTGGCTGTCATTGGTCTCCTCCTCATCAAACGCCCCTGTGCTTTTTCCTGCTTTCCTCTTTGATTTCTTCCCTTCTTCCTCACTGTCACTACTACTGGTCTCGTTGTCATCATCCTCATTGTCCTCTTCATCACTACCCCCGTCCTCCTCACTCCCTTCTTTCTCCTTCCCAGATGATGCCTTGCCTTTCTTTTTTCCTTGTGTGGGCCTCCAGTCATTGTCATCCTCGCTGTCATAATCATCCATTTCGTGTAGCTCTTCCATTGTAGTGAAGTCCAACATGGGCCGGTTCCGCCGTAGGTTCCATTTTTTCGGCTCCGCTGAGATTTCCTCTGCGGTGCCAGTACCATTAGTTTCTGTATCGGAGGATTTTTCTCCTTTTTTGCGATTCTTGGAGGTTTCCCCTGCATCTTTGCTGCTGGTCTCCTCAGAAAAAGACTGCTCCTTGGCTTTCTGCTCTTCTTCAGTGTCTTCAATCAATTCTTTGGCCTCTTCGTCATCTATGCACTCTTCATCGGCTGAGCCAACAGCGTCAGAGTCGCTCTCAGAGCCCGCAGCACTGTCCTTTGAACCCTCCTCATCACTCCCGTTGCCAGTGCCCTCTGAACCTGATATACAAGTATGTGAGAGTACATTAGCAGAGTCCTTTTTGTTTTTGGGGAGGAATACAACACATATTTCAGATGCGATGCAACAAAAAAGACTCTTCTGACAGCAAGCTTCACTTTAAGTGTTTCATAAGTGTTTTATAAATTATTTAAAATGAAAGGTATTTTTACAAAGTAAAATAAAATTCTTACAATTATTTTATACACCATAAGCATCACAGCTAGCTTATGTGGACTGAAACTGGAAGATAATTTTGTAATAGTCTTTGAAGTAACAGTTAAAATAGATAAATACTTTTTTTAGCGGTATTTTGTTCATTAAAATGTAATTTGTTGTAGAAAAAAATTTGAAAAGTTATAATTTTAATAAATGTATTTTAATTAAACTGCAGTCGGGTTATTTTGATTAAGTAAAACATAACCAACAAATCCAGGCAGCTAACTAATGCAATAAAAACATGATAACAAAATATATAACAGTTTTAATTTATTAAATGCATCTCTAAAAATATGATGTGTTAGGGTTAGGGTTAGGGACTTAAGTACTTTAATAAGTACTTTATTTATAGTTAAAATGTTAACTTCTGGCATGACTGGCTCAGCATAAAAAAATATTGTCCAACACTACATTTTGTTATGTAAAGATAGATGCTACGATGTTGAATTGCAAATTAATCTTGAAAACGTTGATTAAATTTGAGCAATAATCTGAGTGATTGGATAAACATGAAAACCCATCCTTCCATCTAACATTAACAGAAGGCTTCATGAAATGTGAAGCACCATGCATTTAACATGTATTTAACACCACCATGAACTAGGAAAATGTGGCTGGTAATTAACACATTTTTATAATTGTATACAGCCTATGACAAAGATATATTGTCAGATCAAAATAATTTGCATTTTATAATAACACTGCATTTTATTCCTGACCAGAAATTTCTACATGCTGGCAAACTCCAAGACCCAAAGGGGTCAAAGTGTTAGAATTTCATTATCAGGTTGAAGATATTTCTGCACTTTTGTTGACAGAAGCTTGATGGGATAGCTTTGCGTTAACCTCCGTCTGTCATGGCGATATGGAGCCATGTCCTGTGTGACTCCAGTGTTAGTAATGCATTGCAGGAGGTCTAATCTACAGGCAGCGGAAAGACAGTGATGCACGTAGTGATGAAGGTCTCATCTCCACCTCAGCAGCTGTTTTCATGACATGTGAGAAAACCCATGCAGGGGCCTAGTTTAAAATGGCCAGCTGCGGTATAAATATAAATGTAACAATCAGTTATGTTTTGAATGTTTCAACTATATGAGACTTGCCATCACTACTTGTCATTATTTTACAGATCCACAGTACTATTACTTTTTTTTTTACATTCTCCCTATACGAACCACTTACATCGATGTGACAAGAATTAGTTGAGTTGTTTTTTTTACCTGACGCATCTCCGACTTCAAAATCACTGTCATCTGAGCTGTCATAATCCAGAACATCCAGCAAGGAGTCAGCCAATGGCTTCACTTGCCGCCGCTTCGACCCCCGATCCACTAGATAAAGAAATAACACTTCCCAATGAGACTTTTTAGAAAGAAGTGTAATACTAAAATAACACATACAAATATACAACACAATTATCTAAAACAATTCAAATTAAACAACTAAATGATTGTAAAGTTGAAATTAAGCCTTTTTGGACCAAATCCATTTAACTGTCATAAAACTGCCCTGCAATAAAAATATTAATACAGAAACTGACATAGGTAACACAAAGTTTGAGTGTGATACCTTCCACCACCATGTAAGACATTATCTTCACACTTGTGGTCTCTGACTGTAAATGTATTCAGTGTGTAAATGCATTAATTTAAACGATCAACAAATAACGACAGACTGTAGCTGTTTCATATCCCTCACTCACACACTCACACACACACACACACACACACACACAAACACACTCTCTCTCTCACACACACACACACACACACACACACACACAAACATTATGTTGGCTAAAAATGTTATGTCTGCACATAACGTTAGGTCTCTGATGCCCTACGATGCTGTCACAGTAGACAGCTCACACAGAAACACAGTCTGGTTATTTTATTAAGCTGGCTACAGAAGCTTTCTGGAGATACGAAGACAAACACAAGGTTGAAACATTTTCGTATTTCCCTGAAATGTGTGATAATATGTGTTTATAAAAGTGAATGACGTAGAAAGGAACTTCACATCAGTTAGCCAGCGAGCTAAAGCAACAGTAGCCTCATGCTATCTATTAACGCTTATTTATCTTATTTCACACCACATGTTGTAAATTCTAATGGTGATTCTGTTGCGCTATTCTTTCTCTTTCAACGTGTATAACATTACAGAGAAGTTTACTCACTTTATGGGATTTTCGCGTTTGGATAGCTTGAACAAAGGTACAACGAACGCCTCCTCAGCTCATGTTCTGCGTAGTACGTCTACGACATTGTGTATCACGTGTGCACATTGTGCTGACGTTCAGCTCACAAAGTAGGAGTTAGAAACCATAGCAACTGCCGCATCAGTTGGACCGGTGACATTCCGACGCCAGAAAAAAAAAGAGTTTGAAGTTATTGCCATTATTTGTTCGCCAAATGCTTGTTCCCTCCACAATCGTGTTGTTTTCATTTTGCGTCGTAGTTTTAAAACTATAGGCTATTTTCCTACGGTGGCCGAGAAAGCTAAACGCGCTGCAACTTCAGAAAGCACATGCAAATCAAGAAAACATATTCATCAATTTGACAGCAGGGGCTGAAAATGCTTACAACACAAACAACTAAAGAAACACACTGCAAATGGTCACAACACAAACAACTAAAGAAACACACTGCAAATGGTCACAACTCAACCAAATAAAGAAACACGCTACAAATGGTCACAACACAACCAAATTAAGAATTTGTTTTGCAGCGTGTTTCTTTAACTGGTTGCGTTGTGAGCATTTGTAGCGTGTGTTGTCAAATTGACAAAGTTGATTTGTTTTGTTTTTTTCTATTTGCAGCGCAAATTGAGTTGAACTCTCTCGGCCACTGTACTACTCACTTATTTATTTCACTATTTGTAATATAAAGAAAAGTAAACCACTGAACACAGCTGCTATTTAGGCTATATGAAACTGTAACAAGTTAAAACTTGTGTTAGTACTCCTGTAAGACTTTGGTCAAACAAATAAGTAAATGGACAACGCCATCATCATTGTGTATGTTTACATTTATGTGTCTAAAGAACATTGTTCAAATCCATCTAAGGCGTTTTAAACAAACCTTTGATTCTGGCCGAAAGTCCATATTTCATAACGAGGCTTCCAAAAAGTCCATCCCGTGTTGTCCTCTCACATCAAAATCCACTGATATATTGTTTAGAACTGTTTGAACGGCTTTTGTTTGTAAATAAGTTACTTATATATTATTGTCATGTTTTTATCAGCTGTTTGTACTCTCATTCTGACGGCACCCATTCACTGCAGAGGATCTACTGGTGAGCAAGTTATGTAATTTATCTAAATCTGTTCCGATGAAGAAACATCCTCCTCTACATCTTGGATGGGTGAGTACATTTTCAGAAATGTTTCATTTTTGGGTTAACTATTATTTCAATCAGTGATGTTGATTGATATAGCCTACTTTAGAGTTAGGCTATAGATTGAAAAATGCATCAAGAGGCAATACTGACAATCACTTATGTTTCTCAATCACTTCAACTCCCTAAATTATGGATATTGACAGTTTTTTTTTACGCACTGCTACCATGAAAAAAAAATAAGTAGATTCTCATCTCTCTATTAGATTCCTCTCTTTTAGTGTTACTATACTCTGTGTATATATATAAATCTATATGCTATTTTATTGGGCTTGTTGTGAATTTAACTTAAGTGACAGAGTTCAGTGCTTAGTCAGTTTATTTGATTTATTTGTTTGACAAATGTGACCCTGGACCACAAAACCAGTCTTAAGTCGCTGGATTATATTTGTAGCAATAGCTAAAAATACATTGTATGGGTCAAAATTATAGATTGTTCTTTTATGCCAAAAATCATTAGGATATTAAGTAAAGATCATGTTCCATGAAGATATTTTGTAAATGACAAACTGTAAATATATCACAACTTACTTTTTGATTAATAATATCCATTGCTAAGAACTTAATTTGGACAACTTAAAAGGTGATTTTCTCAATATTGTATTTTTTTTTTGCACCCTCAGATTCTAGATATTTACATGTATTCATTTAGCAGACACTTTTATCAAAGCAACTTACAATTGAGGAATACAATAAGCGATACATTATAAAGAGGCAAACAGACACAGGAAGTGCTTGTAATACAAATTTCTAGGCATTGTTCAGAGCAAATTCTAGCCAGACTGGGATAATTATTATTATTATTTAATATGAAGTCAAGTGATGATGGAAGAGATGAGTTTTCAGGTGTCGCTTGAAAATTGTCAGGGATTCAGCATTCCAGATGAGGGTGGGAAGTTCTGAAGAGTGATTTTGTGCGTCTCTGTGATGGTATCACGAGGCGTCGCTCACTAGCAGATCTCAGACTTCTGGAGGGATGTAGATTCGTAATAGTGAGTGGAAGTAGGTGGGTGCTGAGCCTGTGGTTGTTCTATTTGCAAGCATCGGTGTCTTAAACTTGATGCGAGCTACAACTGGTAGCCAGTGCAGGGAGATAAAGAGAGGTGTAACATGGGCCCTTTTTGGTCAGCTGAAGACCAGTCGTGCCGCTGCATTCTGAATCATTTGTTGAGGTTTGATTGTGTTTGATGGAAGTCCAACCAGAAGAGCATTGCAGTAGTCCAGTCTTGAAATGACAAGGGCCTGGACAAGAAGAGCATGCTCTGTCAGAAAGGGCCTGATCTTTCTGATGTTGTGAAGTGCAAACCTGCAAAATCGAGCAGTCTTTGCGGTGTGCTCTTTGAAGGTCAGCTGATCATCAAAGATTACACCAATATTTCTGACTGAAGTTGATGGGGTAATTGTAGAAGAACCTAGCTGGATGGTGAAATCATGCTGCAGAGTTGGAGTGGCAGGGAAGACAAGAAGCTCAGTCTTTGCCAGGTTGAGCTGTAGATGGTGTTCTTTCATCCATGCCGAGATGTCTGCCAGGCAGCCTGCAGCTACCGTTGGATCATCTGGTCGAAATGAGAGATAAAGCTGTGTGTCATCAGCTTAGAAGTGGTAGGAGAAGCCATGTCCCTGTATGATGGGACCCAGTGATGTAGTGTATGTGGAGAAGAGGAGGGGTCCTGCAGTCTCAGTTGAATTTCCACGACTGAACCCTGATTGGTTAGCATCCAGTAGGTTATGCTTTGACAGAAATGAGGATAACTGGTTGAAAACAACTCGTTCAAGCGTTTTCACTATGAATGGAAGGAGAAAGACATGTATGTAGCTATCTGCAAGTGAAGTGTTTAATGTAGGTTTGAATGCAGATGGGAAGGTGCCTATGAGGAGAGATGTGTTGATGATGTGTGTGAGTGCTGGTAAGGGTGAAGGAGAGATTGCTTGGAGAAGGTATGAGGGGATTGGATCAAGAGGGCATGTTGTAGGATTGCTGGAGAGGAGAAGTTTGAATACTTCGGCCTCAGTGAGGGGACAGAAGGAAAACAGGAGAGTTGTATTAGTGGATGTGGTTGGTTTGAGTTCCTGCGTTTGTGGAGCTGAGAATTGGCTACTGATTTACCTAGTTTTGTCTGTGAAGAAAGTGGCAAAATCATCGGCTGTTAAAGAGGTGGTGGGGGGTGCGGGACAGAGGAGAGAATTGAATGTTTTGAAAAGATTGCATGTGTCAGATGTGCTGCTGATCTTGTTGTGGAAGTATGAGGTCTTGGCAGTATGGACTTCAGCAGAGAAAGATGAAAGCAAAGACTGATAGATACTTATGTCCGAGGGATCTTTAGATTTGTGCCATATTCAAAGAGCCTAGTTGTATATTAGCCAAATATTGTCCTATCATAACAAACCATACATCAACGGAAAGCTTATTTGTTCAGCTTTCAGATTATGTATAAATCTCAAAATCGAAAAATTGACCCTTATGACTGGTTTTGTGATCCAGGGTCACAAATCAAGGTTCAAGGTTCTTTATTATTTGACATATACACAATCATACAGGGTATAATCAGTAGTGAAATGTAGGAGCTATTCAAATATTTTAATATACTTTAATACAAAACTTGAGTCTGTCTTGTAGTTCAAAAAAGATATGAAATAATTAATTTCATTACCCTTTTCTAAAAAGTTGTTAGAAAAGAAAATGAACTAAACTTCATTTTACATTTAAGGTTAAAACAAGTCTTAAAAGTATCATACATTTGCAGAATAACAAGAACAATATTATGAGACTGGAAATGACTATTTTGGGCTTGTTTTGAGAGCGTGGCTTGTTTCTGTCGTCCTCTGTTGACTTTGCCAGTTTAGCAAACAGGAGACGATTAAAATAAATGAGCCTAGATTGATCCTGATACACAGCGAGGGGAAGACTGATGGGGAAAGGCACGCGCAAGGGATGATTACGACTGTCCTTGCCCGATGACAAATGGCACTGTATTGTGCTGCAAAGCCACCGTTTTTTATCCCTTGGCATCAAAACACTTTCAGATATCATCATAAGCATCATCGTCATCATCACTGTCACCATTGTATTGCCAGCATTTTCCGTTGTAGATGACGTGATATCGCCAATGAATGACATTAATGTTTCATATTAGCCACGGAGAATATGATTGTGCAGCAGCGCAAATCTGTCGGTAAGTGTTATGTATGTATTTATTTATTTTTAGAGGCATTATTGTGGGCTAAATATATTAATAATGCATCATTTTCCATCTATATTAAGAATGGTGTAGTTTATGAATTGCTGTAAATTGCAGAATTAATGCTTAATGTATTATAATATATTAATCAAAACTGACAGTACGACATTTGCATTGTCACAAACAAATCTTCTCTGTTCATAAAATATACTTCATTAAAAAAGTACAATTCCTGAAGATGATTTACACACAAATATTAAACAGTATTTTCAACATTGATAATAATCAGAATTTTTTCTCAAGCACAAACGCAGCATACTAAAATTGATTTCTGAAGGATCACGTAATACTGAAGACGGGAGAAATAACTGATGAAAATAAGTGTTTAAAATACATAACTTTTAAATTATTAAAAAGTATATATTTCAGTTTACTCAACAACAAATCCCATACAATCCCAAAACATTGTAAGAACGTATTAATTATACTATTATATTCCCATTATGTAAATGTTATTTTGGGATGTTATCTAAACGTTAAAAACAGATTTTTTTTATTTTTTTATTATTATTATTCTTGGTTCTGTGAGCTTTAAAGACAACATTAAAGGGCACATTGCATTGTGTTATTTTGCAAAGATTATTGAAATGTTACTTCTGTATGTTCTCTGAACTATGGTAAATATTGACATTTAAAAATTAAATGTTCCATTAGGGGTGTGCGATATGACGATTTTTGACCGTGGACGATAAAAATGTCTGACGATCTGCTTTTGAAGAAATATCGTAGTATCGTGCTATAGCACACATTCTATCAGCTGCAGTTCTGGCGGCTCCGTCTCTATATAGTGTACAACACGACATACAGCGGTAGAGTTCCTCTGACAGGACACTGCACTTATTCACGATCAAGCCTTGCCGGTAATACGTTTCATTCACGCGCTGGTCTGACGTACGCTTTTTCTGAGCGCATACACCAGAAGCACGGGCACTAAAACCCTGTCAAACAGCGCCTGATTAATGAACTAAGTTATCATCTAAGCTAAACACACAAGGTTTACATATAGACTCAGTTGGTTAGGTCTAAAATGAAAGTAAACTCAACAGCTGAGACAAACAGATGCGCGCCTGCAAATTAGATGCGTTAATTTCTGTCATTATTTACTCACTCTCATATTGTCCCAAACCTGTATTCATTTATTTCTTGTGCTGAACACAAAATAATATATTTTGGTGAATCTGGGTAACCAAACAGTTGCTGGTCCACATTTACTTTGATAGAAGGGAACATATGTGTAAAGACTGGTCAAAGGCATGTGGATCCACGTGCAGTTTATATATTTATTAGGCAGAGGCAGAATCAAACAGGCAATGGTCAGTGGGCAATAACAGGAATATCAGAGGCAGAGCAGAGACGTAAACAATACCAGGCAGGGGTCGAGGTCACAAGCACAGGTTCAGAGTTCCAAGGTAAGGCAGTCCGGGGTCAAACACAGAAGTAGCAATCAGAGGGAATGGTAAACGCTCAGAAATGTCAGCCGGGGCAAGAACAATACTTCGCAATGTTGAAAGGAAGTGTGTTGCTTAAATGTGTGTGTGAGAATGAGATGCAGGTGTGGTGAAACAATCAGGGTTAATTAGTGATTGGTGACAGCTATGTGATTGGTGTAATGGTGGATGGGAATGTGTGAGTGCAGTGAATGATGGGAAATGCAGTCCATGGGTGATGTGAAGTTGTAGTGTGGTGAGTGGCAACCAGATTCGTGACAATATGGAAGTCACCGAGGATCAGCAAACTGTTTGTTTTTCTTGTTCCTTAAAATAGCCTTTATGTTCAGCAGAAGAAATAAACTCACTTAGGTTTAAAACAACTTTTGAGTAAATGATGTTATAAAAATAAAACACAATGACAGACTCGACAGACAGATGGCATAATATTTATTTTTGGGTGAAATATTCCTTTAACGTTAATAAAACAACAAAACACAGAGAAAAATCACGCACTATTCTTGACTGAAAAATGTTAATACAGTGTCTTTAGGAATCAGACTATATCAAGTTTTATTTTTACATTTGTTCATTCAGTTTCTTGAATACTCCTGCTAAATACATATTGTACCTGGAATAAAGCACTGTTTGTTTTACTTGTATATTATGTGTATTTGTAATCTGTATCTTTGTTATTATTGATTTTTTTGTATAAGAAAGATATATATTTTTTAAATCTTTGCCCACTTTAGCCTAAATTGGCCTTTGACCATCATGGCCTCCTCTCCACCAGTACGCTGGTGTGTGGTGAGCGTTCTGGCGCAATATGGCTGCCGTTGCATCATCCAGGTGGATGCTGCACATTGATGGTGGTTGAGGAGATTCCCCCCTTCTATGTAAAGTTCTTTGAGTACCCAGAAAAGCGCTATATAAATGTAACAAATTATTATTATTATAAATATCTGCAGTTCTTTTTTTATTTTTTGATACCTTGAAAGGCTTTATAATAGGGAAGATAGTTTGGCTATACTGCTCAGACAACTTGCAAAATAGTAAAACCAGCATGACAAATAATCGTGAAAAAATCATGAATCGTGATATTAAAAAAAAATGTGATATTATATTTTTCCCATATAGCCATAAATGTTCCATAAACAGTTTATAAATAAAGTTTTTGTACTAGCGTTTTCAGAATATTACTAAATACCAGATACATTTGAATGTATAATGTGCTATTCATGTAACTTTTTGCTTATGTAATGTTACCTTTATGCTTGTAATGTTACCATTAGCGAATTATCTGAGATTGTTCCGTTGGCTGGTGGGAACGAGATACTTTTAGATTACAAACAAAGAAATTACACTTTCATGACTATGTTAAGTTTGCATTCAGCATTATTCAGTATAGCAATGATATCGGTGAGGGACCGAGAGGCCTCTAAATAGAGAAACCCACAGAGGAGCCGCATGAACATATTGAGAAACTATATTGTTGCAGATATCTGTCAGCTTGATGAAGCAAAAGACAGAATCAATTACATTAAGAACAAGAATAACATAAGGTTTAGGAAATCAAAACATTACTATAAAGACGTACTGTGCCACAGCAGCTTTAAAACCTCATTTGAAGAGGAGTAATTGCATGTGCTATTATTAATGAACCCTAAAGAATTGCGCCAATGTAATGTTTTGCATTTAATTTGAAATATTTATCCATTCATATGGTGTAAATCATATCACGTTGGCCACCGTTTATCTTTGCTGAGGTGCCCATTGCTTTTCCTGACGAACTCTTTCACTGGAGCGTGTGGCTGAAATTGAGTGAGTTTGATTACAAACACATAACTCCTGTGTGGAGATGTTATCTCTGTGTTGTCTTAATGTCACCCTCCGTGTGCAGGGCTGCGCTAATTTAATCGGCATTTTAGATATGATTATTTACTCCTTAGGATAGAGACAATCTTTACCAATGCACAATCCTTTAGTCAATTTGAAACTGAAATGTATTGGCAAAGAGAAGTTAAGAAATATTCTTGTGAAAGCTGTTGAAATGATTAACGTGGAGCTCATCTGAGCAAAACAAGGCCATTAAAGGAATAGATCACCCGAAAATGAAAATTCTGTCATCATTTACTCACCCTTTGTTCCTCACACTGAGCTACCGTGGGGCTTCAGAAGCCGTGGAAAATGGTGCGTGAGTCATATACTATTACCATGCTTTCATGGTGCTTTTTGGAGCTTGAATGTGTCTGGTTCTCATTCACTTTCACTGCATGGATGAGAGCAGCATACATTCTGGTAAACATTTGCTCAGGCGTTTGACAGAAGAAAAATGCATTAATTAATAGCTGGATATCTTTACACTTTACTCTTATTTCATGCTGTTTTACAAGTGCTTACACATTACTATAAAAGGTGGACAAAATAACTGAAATGATATATAAAGAGCTTATTAACCCTTTACGATTCCTGTAAAATTTGCCTAAAATTGGGCCATTTGGATGATATGCATGGTGTTGGTCTCCTTTGAAAGGTGACACTCTGAGGTTTGTTTTTCAACAGTCAGAATCACTGTAAGTCTTACTGATATTGAGTAATAGCACTTAGAACACACTAAACAAAGGAAAAAATAATTCCGCCTGCATTTTTGTTTGTAAATAGAAGCCTGCAGATGACTATAGCTGGGAGGTATGAACTGGGAAATACATTGGGATCACAGAATGAAGCCTTACCAAGCCAAATTTTCCATTTGATAAACAGTATATTAGAAAATTAGTGTTTTACACATGTTTATCTAATTTTATGTCTAGACGCTTCCAAAACAATTACACTTGGGAGACTCCAAACGATCCTTTGTAACCAACGACACATACAATGCTGTAATTCTTGAATGCTTTAATGTAGTCATAATTTTGGGCTCTAATGAAAGGTTACACTTAGAGCTATTCAATTTGTCATCCGGATTCACTGTCAATAATTGCTGACACATAGTAACTGAAGCATAAACACATTATAGTGACATTTATACATAGAATCCAAAATGTGTACATTACATATATAATTACATATATATTTATAATTTATAATCTAAATACATTTTTTCCTATATTTCTATTTCTGTACATAGTACATTATTTAATTTGTGTTTTGTTTCTTATATTGGTGTTATATTGCATCCCTACTGTGTTATTCCTATGTATGTCTGTACTATCATGCATGTCTGTATTATCTCAACAAAAAGTGGTCTGATAAAGACACTGATTGTACATGCTGTGTTTATTGTATCTTAAAATGTGTACATAGTTGAAATCACAAGAATCTCAGCTTTCCATGGATATATGACATGTTCAACTTTTTTTTTTGAGTTTTTGTTTCTGACGACTTTACCCTGTCACCACTAGGCGTCCCGCCGGCGGGAAAGGGTTAAGGAGTACAGGTATCATTCAGAAAAGCTTCTGTTCTTTTGAATAAATGGGGTGGAAATTCATGCTCTTGAACTTACCATTAAAGTTTAGTTTAATGATGTTTGAGGATCAGATGGTTCTAATAGAACCTTTTGAGGAATAAATATAAAGAAAACAAAAGTACAATATTGTTGCCAAATGTTGGGATTGTTCCAATGCAATACATGTAAAGTGGTATCAAGAACAAAATGTGTTAACAATGCATTTTTTTAAATAAAATAACAGTAACAAAACACATATGCATCAGTAATATGCACTCTTATAGCACTACAACTACAACTACAACTACACTAACTGATTCATAAGTGTTCCACTAAAAACAGCCGGCAATTCAAGATTATTTGTATAGCACTTTTTAACGATGCAATCGTTGCAATGCAACTTCACAGGAAATTAAGTTTCTAAGATAGATTTATATTGTAGAAACTCGATATAATTAACTTATGGTAAAATTTGGTTAATTTAGTATAATCGCTGATGGTTGGCTTCCTCTGAGTTCCTCTGAGGGGTTGGCATCATCTCTTCTCAGGTGTTCAGTCATCTCAGATCATTTAAGGGTTGGATCCAGACTGAAGCTTGTGTAATTCCTAGTTACCACGGGATGTTAATCCCATGGCAGAAACAGAGAAACAAATAAAGACTATTAGCGTAGCAGTTATTCCATCCAGGAACAACCCTGGATGAAATTATCTGTTCAACCCAAGCTAAAGCATAATAATGTGTGATTGATCAGATATACCTGCAGTATAAGATTATGAGATGCATTATATGAATGCTTGGCTAAAGAGATGTGTCTTTAATCTAGATTTAAATAGAGAGAGTGTGTCTGAACCGCGAACGTTATCAGGAAGGCTATTCCAGAGTTTGGGAGACAAATATGAAAAAGTTCTACCTCCTTTAGTGGACTTTGCTATTCTAGGTACTACCGAGAGTCCAGAGTTTTGCGACCTTAGGGAGTGGGTTTGATTATAGCGTGATAGAAGATTAGTTAGGTACGCAGGAGCTAAATCATTTATGGCCTTATAGGCAAGTAATAATATTGTGTAACTGATACAGAACTTAATAGGTAGCCAGTGCAGAGACTGTACAATTGGAGTAATATGATCAGGTAAGATCTAAACCATCTTAAAGCCTGCCCTTGAATACCTGTAAAGTTTTGTCTGTATAGATTGTCGTCGTGGGCGATGTGCTGCGTACCATCTCGATCAGGCTCCTGAAGTCCCACTTCAGTGTCTGCGTCTACAGCAGCTTGGTGTCGTTAACCCCCGCGTGAATCACAACGGCTGCAACACTCTCATCATCCTTCAGCATAGCGGGTATCTGCGCAGAAACTTTCTCATTTGCACTCAACGGAGGCGGTCGCATTTTTTCTCTCCCCGTCCTCACCCTTATCTTCCCTGCTTTGCTCCCTTGTCTCGTATTGAGAGACTCTCTCTGCACTGCTCTCCAAACTGAAAGATTATGGATTTGATCAACTGGTCTCTTAATGCAATTGACACCATCTTCTCGATGAGAAACTTGGGTTCCGGGGAACCTGACTGCCCCGACGGAACGTTCGCAGCTGGCTACACAATGGACGCGTGGGAGAGGTGGCGAATCGTGTGTCTTGCGGCTCTTTCCGTGGAGGACATTGAAGATATCTACCTATTCAGAACCATGATAACAGGTATTTTGCTGATTGGATTAGGCTTTGCCCTGGGTTATCGAAGACGGGAACAGCTGTCCAAAGCCTCACAAGGCTGCCCGTCTTGATTGAAGCTGTGGGAAGAGCGGTCAGCATTGAGACTGACTATCAATCGCAATATGGATTCTATCAAGGAGAAGCTCACGGCTTTACAAAGGAAAATTGATTATATTGGAGACCAAAATGGACAGAGAGAGTAGCCTGCAAAATTGGAATGCGTTTACTCGCCCCAAAGACAAAACAATCTTATATTTTTCTGGCTCCCCCACACAGTGGCCTTGGCAAGGCTGTTGTTGGAATCTACCCCGGGAGAGCAATGCAGTGAGACGCTCTTGCTTCCTCCCCCACCCTACAGACATTACAGACATTGCCCCTCCCCCGACCACTCGCCTCTGTTCGCTTTGATCCGCCAGCCTGTCAAGCGGGTCTGACCAGCGCCGGATTAGTGGCTGCGGGACCGGATGGCTGCTTGCTGGGCCGGATTCACTTCCCCTGTGGCTATGTCGTGTGTCTATGGTGTATGTGCTTTTGTGTTGCTGAGGTGTTTTTCCTGTTCTCACACTGTACTCCCCAAGGAGCATAGTCTGGGGGTTATTTTTTTTCTCCTCACTTTCCTCATGTTATGCAGTATTTTTCTTCAATTCTACTTGCATTTCACCACTGATTATACTCTGTATGATTGTGTATGTGACGAATAATAAAGAACCTTGAACCTTGAGAAACATCAAGAACACGAGCACCAGGGAAACAGTGAGTGTGCACTTTACCTTCAGTTAACGTAGCACGAACGTGCCGGATGATTGAGTCTCCGATGATCACAGCATGACGTTCCGTCTCGCAGAGAGGAGCGAACCGGTTACGGGAGGAGATCTCGAAGACTGGAGGGGGAGAAGTCGTCGACCGGGGCCTGGATCGAGTCTTCCGCTGGGCCTGCTTCCCAAGCAGCTCGTGGATCTGTCTCTCCACGGCCTGCTGCTCCAGCTGCACCGAATGCACTCAGGAATCGGACTTCACTGTTTGCAATGCATGTTATGATTCACTAAAAATAACTGACTGATAAGAGTCTTTCGCTCAGGAATTGGACTTAACTTTTCACACATATAGGCCCATTATAGACCCTATACTGAAATATTGAAATATTATTAATACATTCTTATCTGATGGTGGAGATTACCATACTGTATATACCGATCCTGATAATATTGCAGCAGTCATGTCATACCTGTTTTCTATCAGCTATTTAGAATCAGAATTAGCGATTGGCAAAGTGTTTACAAAAATGCCTGAAAGACTGTCAAAATCAGTTTGGTTTCAGATTTGGTTTCTCACACCTCAATGAGGTACTTTCTGAGACACAACAAAAAAGCCCTGGATAAAGACTTTACCTACAGTTTGAAACAATACAGAAATGTATTTGATTAATCCGTATTGGCGACAGAAATGCTCTTTATTGCACCGTTCAGTTTGTGAACAACCAACACACACTGTACTCTAGTTAAAGTCCAATTATATCCATATATTTAAAACGGTATCATAAAAGAGTGGGTGCACTTTTGACAGGGGCGTGTGCCCAAGTACTTATGTAAGGCTAGAAACACTCTTGGTTCGCACTGTATATTTTTGATTCACTGCAAAGAACCACCTTACAGGAGTTATTCATTTTAGAAATTGGACTTCACTGGTCGCGCTTTTGATTCACTAAAAAAGGGTTCATAAGGATCATTTACTAGTCGTGCAGGATGCTCAGTGTTTAATATTACACGGAACAGTTTCTGAGAATGTTTTTCCTGCTATAAGCAAAGGAACCGGAAGTCATGAAAATATTTTTTTTTAAGAAAAAAAATCGAACCGGTTCTGGACAAGAATGAAATACATTCTGATCAATAACAGTTTACTGCTTCCAGCCCTTATGATATGTAGGTCCAATGATTTAGGAAGCTATTTGAGCTTGACATTTGAAACAAAAACATATTTTTGTACATACATTGTCTGTACCTAAATGAGCAAAACTTTATCGCATATTCCTTCAGTCGTTGGACCTAATGTCTCCCATGCGATGGTGCTAATTTTCAGGCCTCCTTTATCTTACACCTTCTGCTAATTGGCAGTTAGCTTAATGTGACTCTTCTTTGCAAATGCTTTTGCAACCGCTAGCAGTTACTTCAAAGTTAAACTCCCTTTTCATGTGGGTTCAGTTATTGTCTACAAATAACAGTGGGAAACATTCCTCGGGACATGGCATAATATTTGACTTGCAGGTCATGCTAGTTTTGATGAGGTTAATAGCGTAGGTCTCGCTGGCCGTGCACAGATGAAAGGATGACCACACGTCTGTGTAACATGTTTTGTCCCGAGCCTCGGGGTATGTCTTTTTAACGTTGCATTCTCAAAAGTCTGCCTAACATTTCCAGATATTCAGCTTTAATCAACTGCCTCTCCTGCCTATTTCACTCTGCTATTCTTTGAATTAGATACACTGTGTTTCCTCTTTGAAGTTTAATTTGTATTTAATTTTGTATCATCAATGATCATTCCATTTTTTTCTTCCCAATTGTAAAAAATCATAACCCTCGTGTTCTGTATGACATTTTTTATTGAATTTGATTATTCATATCTGAGGTAGCAGCAACCATTTTTGGTGTCTCTTGACAAACTCAAGAAAACACCCTGACATTCGTATTGATTCTATCTGGACCATAATCAACCCGTTCAAATTTTATCTTCAACAGTTGTATCCTGGAACAAGTTGTGCCTGGTTGACCTCACTCTGGCTGAGTAAAAGGAACAAATCCAATGTTATTAACCAAAAAGGCGTCACTTTTCTACATTATATTCAATTAGTATCATCCTTTCATTATCTCTAGAAAGGGGTTCCTAATTTATATTTTTTTTGTCAGCCAAACCAATTAGAGCTAAAACATTCACTTGAATTGCTGTCTGAGATTTTAATGTTAATATTTCAATAAATAACTTGTACATTTGCATGTTCACGGTTCTCTGATGTCAGTTAATGGGTGCATGACATGCAAGTACACAGGTTTTGAACAGTATTATCTAAAACTAAAATAATAACAATAGTTTTTTGAGCAGCAAATCAGAATATTAGAACAATTTCTGAAGGATCATGTGCTCAATGATGTTGAAAATTAATCTATTAATTGTTCAGTCTAATTTGTTTGTTTTAATGTTACTTTTGATTTTAGCTTTTCATAAAAAATCCCCCAGAAGACCGAAGCTGAGATCTGACACAAGGCCACTAATGAAATCATTCCATCATGCCCTTCCGTACATTAGCCTTCAACCTTCCTACTTTGTATGCTTTGATGTTTCAATCATATTCAGCCAACGCGGCCACTTGGATGATCAATAGAAAGACTGGAAAAGCATATGTCTGACAACTTTCAATTTCGTTAAAAATGCGTGACTATTTCTAAAAGATCTGGCCACTCTCCCATTGGTGCAGTAGACAGAGCTTCCATTTCCCTGATGGATTGGCTGTCATATTCCGACAGTGCAGTGCTTCTTTTAGTTTCTAGACGTCTCTGTGCTCCTGACGCCACAGTGTGCTGTCGTTTTTCTCCCTTATCGTCCTGCTGCTTTGCTCGGCTCCTAGACATAAACACAAACAAGCAACTGGGGAGGAATATCATTACATATTTTTACAAACTATCTCTTTAATGCTAGTTACTAACTAAGCAGCAAAAAAGGAATTGCCATTCCCTAAACATATCTCATTTAATTCACTTTTAGATGTGAAAGATGTGATCTGAAATGTTTCTTCCAAAAAATGAAAAATCTGCTATTATTTACTTAAATTATTTTCATTTGTTAAGAATTGTGCTACACAAATTTATTTTTTTTGAAGACCATCACTGACACTCTTCTTAAAGGGATAGTTCACCCAAAATGGGTGAAAAATTCTGTCATTAATGACTGACTCTCATGTGATCTCAAACATGTAAGATCTTCATTCATCTTCAGAACACAAATTAATATATTTTTCCAAGAGCTTTCTGACCTTGCGTAGACAGCAACGCAACTACCAGGTTTAAGGCCCTGAAAGGTTGCAAAGACATCATTAAAATAGTCCATGTGACATCAGTGGTTCAACCATTATTTTATGAAGCTACTGGAAAACATTGTGCACAAAGACAACAAAATAACAACTTATTCAACAATTTCTTCTCTTCCGTGTCAGTCTGTGTGGTGCTGCTGACACAGGAGCACCGTTAGATGTTCTGCACCCGTTGAATAAAGTTGTTATTTTCGTTTTCTTTCTTTCTTTTCTTTTCAATTTAAACACATGCTAGAAGGATGGCTTTGACCATTGTTTAGAACTCAAGTTAAACTAAGTTTAACTTCTAAATGCTATTTTTCTATTCCAATTTTCTTTATGCTCTGCATGTCGTTTTCAAACATAAAAACACGTTGTGTGTGAACAGCCCCTAAAAGTGTTCCAAATGAACTATATTTTCTTTGTGTAATAAACAATGTGAAATTGAATCATTATTCACTGAAAATATTGATGCCCAGTAGCTTTTCTAGACACATTCCTAAGAATTACTGTAGCTATCCCAGTTTGTTTTTGCTTTCTGAACAATTTATTCTTTGGAATCAGAACTTTTGAGTTAGTGTAATTCATAAAACAGGTCTGAATGATCAGTTTCTCAGGTTGAACTCACCTCGGTTCTGTTCTGGTTCTTAGGTTCAACTCACTTACTCAATAATTTGGTCGCAACCAGTATATGAGGGAGAATTTATTACTTTGTGTTCCACAGAACAAAGACTGGAACATGAGGGTGAGTAAATTATTTCGGTCATTTTTAGGTGAACCCTTAACATGGTCGACTGTTTTGTTGGTCGGTGGCGAGTTCTCGTGCTTTTACGTGTTATATGATGTCATGTACATGTGTAGGTGATATGTTGAATGATTGCATGTTTGGCTCCTACAAGCATGTGCTAGTCTGTTTTTCTGTTTATTTAAGTTTATCTATGTTGGTGCAGTAAATTACTCCACTCATGTTCATGTGTAAGCGCACGTATGTGACCTAGTGGACATTGTCTTCCTGGTAAATCTGGACTCTCCTGAAGGCCTGTATGAGAGCGTGGGCTTATCAGCGTCGACCAGAGTCTCCCCCATTCCCAGCTACCTCCGTTGCCTGAGAGGAAAATAAATTGCACCCATGCAGTTAATAAGAATGAGAAATACTGAGTGAGACTCACACAACCATTACAGAGAGAGAGAGAGAGAGAGAGAGAGAGAGAGAGAGAGAGAGAGAGAGATGTTTTGAAATGGCTGAGATAAACTTAAGTGTCACAAACAATGTTTTTGGTCCATGAAACGAAACATCTCCCCATGCCTTCATTTTCTTCTATGGTTGGTCATAATGAACAACTAGATGCAGTTTCTCTGGCACAAACAAACCACCAAACTATGCAAGCACATACACTAACCTAGCTCCCCCTCCACCTACAAAACAAACACTTATTTCCATCACATTACGCCGGAAGTGTCACGGATGCATATTGAATTCCCTTCACCGGTGTGACTGTGTCTATGACAGGTAATTACATATTGAATGCTCTTTTTGTTCATTCGTTTCCTGGAGAGGGAAATCCATCTCTTGCATGGTGAGATTGTGTCAAGAAATTTCATTTTTTATTTTCAGGTTCAAACGTTATAACGTGCTATCAGAGCCAAGTAGAGCTGGAACCACTATTCACTTATCTATCGTGAAACTGCATGAAATTACCATAGTTATTTTATTTACGATTTCAGTGCTCTACATTATGCATAGTGCAAGATGCACTAAAATGAGCCATAAACAGCCATAGCACAAATATTGAAATTCAGATTAGTCCTCTTTGTTTGTTTGTTTTGATGTATGTCTCTGTGTATTTGTATTTATGTTTGGTTATAAATATGTATATCTCCATTATTCCCCAAAGGCAATGATTTTACCACATTGTTCAGTTCAAAGATTCATAAGCGTCAGACTGCATTTTTTGTCTATACCTGGAATGATATGTGTTTCAGTAACAATACTAGGATAACTTTACCTGAGAGAACTAGAAAGCACTAAATAATGTTAAAGCTTTGGATTTCTGGCTTTGATTATTCACGAAGGAAGTATCAGAAACTCTGAATGGTTAAAACCACAATCACAAGTCAGTATAGAATGATAATGTATGAAAGAAGATCAATCACAATTCTGTAGGAAAATTCATATAATTCATTTAAATGATGTACTTCAAAATGAATGTAAATAGTATATGTGTATGTATTTGTGTTGCACCTGCATGCATCTAAATGTGTGAGTGTGTGCTGTACTTCTGCCAGAGGATTCAGCAGAACGATGCATTGCTTCAGTGTGTTGGATTATGGTTGGTTCTGCTTCCGTTTGGCTGGTGTGTGACAGCCCAGCAGGCACACACTGCATTCCCCTTACAGAAGACACCGCAGACTACCTGAACTGCTGGCTGTGCTGCTGTCTGTCTGCTGGAGAGCTAAAGTGTGGTTTTTTTCAATTTGATGCATGAACATCTCTTTTAAAAAACACCTGCCAATGATATTGTTAGCATGCATTACTCACAGCACTGAACAATGAGCTTCATCATTTGAGAAATTATTTGCAATGACCGTGCTTTACTTTTGTGGTGGATGGATGGATATATATGTGAAAAATTGAGGTAACAATTTATTTATGGTGTCCCTGTTACACATTACATGTATCATAATAATACATTAGGCACAATGCAACTAACCCTAAGCCAAACCCTCATATTAACCCTAACCCTAATGTAGTTAATTAATATTACTCAGTATTTAAATGTATATATATATATATATATATATATATACACACATATAAATATGGTTACATTATATATTTATACATATAAAGTGATGTATTAGTATTTTTCAATAATTCTTCAATGAAATCGTTTTGTTTAATGTAGATGTAAAATTCCAGATTTTCAATGTAACTGTAATTTATAGGCCTACACACAACGTTGTTACAGCATTCATCATTTCTTATGCTACACTGTTATAATAAATTCAGAGTATAAGTTCTCCTGCCGTTTTCATCAAAACCTGATTCATTTACACATGCCAGTCCATTACGTAACTGTTTCACTCCAATACATTTCATATGCCCCACATTTGATCTAAATACTTCACAGGGCAAAATATACACAAACGATCTCTCACTTCATTCAAATTGCCCTGCATCCATCACAGGCCCCCATGCTGTTTGGCTCAAAGTGTGCTGTGAAATACTCATATTCATTTCCTCCTGATTATGTCAAACTGATGGCAGTGATTACCCTCTCTTACATACACACACACACACACACACACACACACACACACACACACTGCTCATTGCACAGAACATCATAAACAATGTACACAATGTACACATCATTAGCTTTTGTTTTGATCATATTTGTTTGACAAAGTGTCTAGCTGCGTGGCAGGCAGGCCTGTTATTTGCCATTTCAAGAGGAAGAGCTCAGGGAAAACAGCCTGTTGGGGTATGAGGCATTAGTTTGTGTGATTAATTAGCATGCATCTGTCTGCTTAAAATTCATATGGCTTTATGCGTTCTGAGTGGCGTTTTCATTTTTAGAAGGAGTCTGTGTGTTTGTGTCTGTCATGTCAAATGTCGAATGCAAGAAGTATTAAACTATGTTCATTTTGTTAATACATGTTCTTCATTGTGTGTGGCTATTGTGTGCATACTGTATTCAAAGGAAGTGAAAATGTTGCCAGTTCCGTCGTTACAAATTGCCTGCAGAGGGCACTGTACATTAGAGCAAATAAATGGGCACTGCTGCCATCAAAACACAAACTCATAAGAATAGTTCAGCCAAAGCTCGGATATGTAACTGTGGCTCTTTTAACCAAATCTAACACAAAAAATGTATCAGACAATACTTACATTAAAGGTGATGTATGTAATTTTGTGGCTGCTAAATACTTTCTTGTCCTACCTTAGTATACAGAGACAAGTAAGACAATACTATGTTTTGCTTTTTCCCAATGGGCCAAGGTTTAGCTGGTTAGCATGGCCCAACTATCCCCTTGTGATTGACTATAGTAGCAGCACCATTCAAACACATGCAGCTGTCACTGAGATGAATTGGACTGCCAACAGATTTCTCCGAATATTAAAGAAAACTGAGGCACCATCAAAATCACCTTATTATGCAGACTTCTGTGCTAATTTACACTATTTCATGTCACGTGAGTAGTGTATTTACACTGAAAAATGTGCAGTGTAGTGCCCTCCCAGCTAACAAAAACGAATTGTCAGAACGTTTTGCTAACATTCCCATTAAGTTATGAAAACGTTATTTCAGAATGTTTTGTACATGTAACGGGTACCGTGGCAACGGCACCGTGGTGAACAGATTGACTCCTGTAACACAGGAGAGAAACGAGGAGACAGTGTGTCAGGTTCGAGCTCTCTGCAGTAATTTATTCAAGAATTTTCTTCAGCAAACACATCTCTATTATTTAGAGTTATTTTATGTTTCACATATTACATATTCAGTGTTTTTTTAACATTACAATGAATTTCAGTGTCCATGTCAATACAAAATCCATAATAAAATACACCTCTGAGTACCAAATGCATGTTCACTTACTCTTTGTGCTTGTATTTTACACTATTTATCAAAATGAAATGTAAAGACAATGGTAATATTCACCAGCTATGTTTAGGATGCTTAGTAACTTCTATTTCCAGTATTTTATCAGTATCACGTTAATACAGTACTGCAAATCATGCTCAAAACTACTAAAGTGCTCCAAATGTAGCTTCAAACCTCATTTTAAACTGTAACCATTTTTGTCTAAACTCATTGAGAAAAACACATTTTCAACTGATGGTGGGAAACTAACATACAGTGAGCGAACCAATACTCGTTGACATTGCAAGCTCATAAAATACCTTTGTGTGCATTTATAAACATGGAAAAGTGTGTGTGTTGAGCTGATTTGCTCCCTAACGTAATGTGCGCGTTGCCAGTAGGCCGTTAATCTGCCGGACTTTGCCCTCTCGTTTCAAACTCGTTACAAACAAAATCAGAAACAGACCCTAACGAAAATTACTTCACTAAAGCAGTTCACTCATATATCACACACATTTCAGCATGGCTAAATTCTAGTTCTGATGTGTTGTTGTACATTTACCAACCTGTAACACAGGAGAGAAACGAGGAGACAGTGTGTCAGGTTCGAGCTCTCTGCAGTAATGAGAAACCCACAACTCACGCAGCTAAACCCGTCACTTGATTTCGCCCCTGCTGGCCCGGAGCAAACACTACACAATTCACTTTTTGAAGAAGGAAAATCACATTAAAAATAAAAACCCTTGGAATACTTTTTCAAAAGAAATACAATAACTTGTGTTCAAATAAAAGACAATAATTCTGAATATTCTTGACACAAGTATGACACTTTTGTGGTCGTCACACACTTCCGTCAAAAGAAATGGGTCCCACCATTTTCTGCTAAACTTTTCTTAACTAAAATTCTCTTTTCTCTTCCTAACAGGCACCGGAACTGGTACTATGTATGGTGGTGATGTTACGGTGTAAGGCATGTATGTAAATAGGGGTAAAGGGTAGAATAGGGGTTAAGTGGATATGTTGGTGTTGGATAGGGTATAAGTGAGTGCAGGGGTTGGGTGGTATGAGGTACAATGTAAGCAGGTGATTGTAAATGTGTGTTTGCCATATTAACTGTGGCTTGTGTTGTCAGTGTGGGCTGACCAAGGTTCTCATATGTAAAATCTGTCTAGGTTGTCGGCCCCGACTTGATCTCCTGACCTCGGTCTGGTTGTCTGGCACCGTATTGGCTGGAGGCTGTTCCTCCTGGATGAGCTCTGGGGCCTCGTCATATCCATCTTGTTCCTCAGGTCCAGCAACAACAGACTGGTCTTCATCCTCTCCGGAGTTTTCTATCTCTGTGTCTTTTCAGGCATCAGATCTGCTTCAGGTAAGTATTGCATTCTAACTCTCTCTTCTTCCTGGGCAGGAACTGGAGTTGGGCAACCCAGAGTGATGGCGGGTCGTTGTTGTGGGGCTACAGCGGGTATCTCTTGTATCCTTTCTGCTGGTACCCTCAGCCAATAACGATGGCCATCTGAGTCATCATCAGAATCTGAGTCTGAATCGGATACTTCCTGCAGATCTGTACATCCTGGGACATTGGTACGTCGAGTCTGGCGTTTACTTTTCTGTGTCCCCTTTTCAGGAGCGTCATGGCCTGGAGGAGCTTCAACTGGAAGGTCATTCGCTAACAACAGCAGATTGCGGTGTAGTGTTCTTGTCTTCCTATTGTCCCCAGACTCAGGGTACACTACATACACTGGGTTATCCGCGAACTGTTCTTTGACAACGTAGATGGACTTCTCCCAGTATGACCGTAGTTTTCCTGGTCCACCACGCTCACTGAGGTTCCTGACTAAGACCCTATCGCCAGGCTGTAATACCACTCCTCTTGCTTTCTTGTCGTAAAGCACTTTGCCTTTGGCACTGGCCTGTTTGCTATTCTCATTGGCAATTCGATAAGCTTCAGACATCTGCTTTGCCCACTTCTTTGCATATCCCTTTGGCGAGTCAGGCCCTGTCTCTTCAACCAACCCAAACAGTAAATCAATGGGAAGGCGAGGATGACGGCCATAAAAGAAAGAAGGGTGAGAAGCCTGTGCGTCGAGTACAGTTATGCGCATGTATGACTTGTGGGATTTGGTCTTTCCATCGCTCCTTTTCTTTCTCTGGCAATGTTCTTAACAGCTGGAGTATCGTCCGATTAAACCGTTCCGCAGGGTTTCCCTGGGGATGGTATGGTGATGTTCTCGAATGACGAATTCCTGACAGCTGTTGAAGTGTACGAAAGAGCTCATTCTCAAATTCGCGGCCTTGGTCGTGGTGTAACTTTGATGGATATCCGAAGCGGAGGACGAAATCATTAAAGATGCGCTCAGCTGCCGTTTTCCCACTCTTATTCTTTGTTGGATAAGCTTGAGCAAATCTTGTAAAATGATCAACGACCACAAGGATATATTCATAGCCACCACGGCTGGTCTCTAGATGTAAATAGTCAATACACACCAACTCTAGTGGCGAGCTTGATGTGATACTACCCATTGGGGCGCGAACATGAGTAACCGGCTTCTTTGATTTTATGCATGGACATTTCTTAGTGATATGATCCTCGATCTCTCTAGCCATAAAAGGCCAATAGAATCTCTCTCTGGCAAGGTTAAGGACCCTTTCCGTGCCAACATGGGCCATTTCGTTATGGAGTTTCTTCAGGACAAGGCCTTTGTACTTGGCAGGGAGCACCAACTGCTTTCTTTCATTAGCACGCCTGTACAGGAGACCATTCTCCAAGACTAGCTTTCCCCATTCATGGAATAGTCTTCTGGTGGCCCCACTAGCAACTTTCCGTATCTCATCAGTTAAAGGTGTACCAGCCTCTTTTAACTTGATCATTTCACTGATGGCTTCATCTGCACGTTGTGCTTCCACAAGCTCATCATGGCTAATTGCATTTAAGTGATCGAAGGAGGGAGACGAGTCAGCTTGGGAGGAGATGTTGAGAGCCGCCACCCAGGCTACATCTTTCTGTTTGGCTACTTTACTTCCATCCCATATCGCGCGCACCACGTCTTCGGCACACTCTTTAGTACAGGACTCAGCATAAGCCTCAATGTCCAAAGGGAGACGTGACAGCGTGTCAGCGTCTATGTTAGACTTTCCTGGTCTGTATTTTATGTCAAATCTGAAATCGGAGAGTTCCCCAACCCACCGATGGCCTACAGCATTTAGCTTTGCTGTGGTCATAACGTAGGTCAGTGGATTGTTGTCTGTATATATCGTGAAGTGAGGTGCATAAAATAAGTAATCTCTAAACTTTTCACACACAGCCCACTTCAGGGCGAGGAACTCTAGTTTCCCACTATGCAGATGGTAGTTTCGCTCAGCTGCAGTTAAGGTCCTAGACCCGTACCCAATAACTCTCAACTTGCCATCCTGGTGTTGATAAAGAATCGCGCCCAGCCCCTGGTCTGAAGCATCTGTGTGTAAAACGAAGGGTGAGTCGAGGTTAGGGTATGCCAACACGGGGGGGCTAACAAGGAGAGACACTAGACGGCCAAGGGCTTTCTGATGTTCGAAGGCCCACTCCACAGGTGTTCTGGATGGTAGTTGTGGACCTTTGCTTTTACCACGCTTACAGCTGCTTGTTCTGGCTTGACTTGTAGTAGCTCATAAATGGGCTTTGCTATCCTTGAAAAGTCCTGTATGTAGGAACGGTAATAGCCCAGGAACCCGCTGAGCTTTCTCACATCTCCAACTGTCTGTGGTGTCCTGCTGGCTTTGGGATCGATCCTCACTCCCTGAGCTGACACAAGACGACCCACATATCTTACTTCCTGTCGAAATAGCTCACATTTCTCAGGTCTCAGTTTCACTCCATGTTGCTGGAGAGCTTGGAGTACTTTGCGGACCCCTTCCACGTGCTCGTCAAAGGTTTTTGCGTAGCAAAGTACGTCGTCAAGATACGGGAGACAGTAATCATCTCTCAAGGGACCCAACATCTCTTCCATACTCCGCTGGAAGGCTGCGGGGCGTTAGAGAGGCCAAAAGGGATACGGACCCATTCATACAGCCCCCAGGGAGTAATGAAAGCAGTGAGGTGCTGGGAGTCTTTGGCGATAAAACCCTGATGATAGGCCTTTCCTTGGTCAAGGATGCTGAACCAGGAATAGCCACCGAGTGTGTCAGTCAGGTCTTGTATCCTAGGTAAGGGATGTCGATCAGGGATGGTCTTCTGATTCAAGAGACGATAATCTATGCAGAGGCGGAGTGTACCGTCTTTTTCGGACGCAGACCACTGGTGCAGCATAAGAGGACTTGGATTTGACAATCCAGCCTTTCATGAGCAGATCTTGTACATAGTCTTTCACTTCTTTGAACAGTGGTTTGGGGACCGAGGAGTAGGCTCTCTGCACTGGAATCTCGTCTTTGAGGGTGACTGACATCTGTAAACTAGGAATACATCCAATATCATGACTGTCTCGCAAATACAGCTGATTCTTCCCAAAGCATTTTCTTGACTTTCTCTTGTTCCTTATCACTCAGATGGCTGAGGTCCACAGGAGGCTGCCACAAGGCTGAAACAGTTTGAGCAGATGGTGTGGTGGCGGCGCTGTCTACTACTACTCTGGGCCTAGAACTCTCTAGTGGATTGCTCTCGATCACCCTAGCCACAGTCTGGACGCTACCAAGGGCTGTCTTCCTTGGTATAGTGACAGCATGTTTAGTGTTATTTGTCACTGGTATAATGACATAAGGTCTCTTTGCAGTCTGTATTTCTAGTAGGCCCTCCTCAATCTCAAGCTCTGTGAGATGGGCACTGTTTTCTTCAGGTTCAAACAAGAGAAGGGGGTCTGACTGATCTGTAGTGGACGGGATCCGACACTTAACCCAGGCTACTTGTCCGGCTGGAACTGCAGTGTCATAATTGCCAGTTCTTAACAGTCTCTGATACATAGAGGGTTTGTCAGTCTGAATGAAGTTCACCAGCAGCTCAACTTTATCAGCAGGGACAGATATTGCATCAGAAAGGAGCATGGTGAGGGCTGGAACAAGTTCTGCTGGGCGATTCTGAATCACTTCCTCTAGCACATTAAATCCAAGTAGTGGCTGTGCAAGCGGGATGCTACAGATGAGGAAAGGCACCATGATAGACTGGCTAAGAACACCATTTCCCCTGAAGCTGACTGCGATGAGGACCCAGCCATCAAAAGGGAGGATGTCTCCATTCACAGCATGTACTTCCAACTCTTCTCTCTCATCAAATATTTCACTGAGTGGCCTAATGGGTGCGTCTGGTAGATACTTCTCTTTCCAGCTTTTATCGATCATGCTCACCTGAGCTCCAGTGTCTAGTAAAGCGTTGACTGTCAAGCCATTAAGGTCACATCGCACAAGGGCTTTGGCTCCTATAAACTTGGCCAGACGCCTACTTGTTTGGGTGGGCATGGAAAGAGAGGGTTGGGGATTGACTTGTTCATTGTTTTCTTTTGGTCTCTGATTAACTAAACGTGTCTTCGTATGACTCTCAGAGTCCCATACGTTACACTCAGCACTGTGGGACTGAACGTGAAGCCCGGTCACTGCTTGTCCCGTGGCAGGGACCGGCTCCAGTTTTCCGGACGCTTGGGCTTCTTCAAACAGCCTACTGCTCTGTGGCCGTCTTCACCACAGTAAAAACAATGAGTGCAACCTGGGTGATTCTGTTCGAGGCAATTGGCACAGCTATTTGATCTGGTTTTCTTTTGATCCACTTTGACTTGGCAGTGATGGCAAGATTCTGGGTTTTGAATCCGCTGTGGCCGTTGCAGCAGTTCAACTTTATTCATTAACTCTTCTACTTTCTCAGTTAACTGTTGGAGTGCATCAGCCTTTGGCTGTTTATCTGGAGCATCTTTCTTTGTGCTACTGCCTTGTACTGCTGCAACTTCAAGCTCTGTGCTATGCACGCTTATTTGTTTCTGCTTCATAACTGACCCCAAACGTCTCTGTCTCTCATTCTCAGTATTTGTTATCTTCATCATTTGCTTTAGGATTGTCTCGTCAGACACACTGCTATCTGAGAGAAATGGTTTAAGTTCTCGACGTATGTCATTATGCTTATGGCTGAGGCCCTGATATATGGCGTGAAGGAAAATGTCTTGAACCGTGTTTGCATTGTATTTCACTTCTGTGTCAGCGTATTTTGAAGCAAATAGGATCTTTTGTTTGAGTCCTATTACCGGTACAAGAACTGTTGTGGAGTCTCACCGTCATTTTGTTTTGTGCACATAAGCTCTTGGAAAAGTTCTGTGTTGCTCCTCCCCTAAATGGGATTGCAAAACCCTTCAGCTCGTCTATGGTCAAATCATCCTTGTGCATTAGCATGTCTTTAAAGTTTCTAGATTTAATGACTCTGAGAACGCCTCTCAGTATTTCAGTCTCACTGAATCGTTCTTTAACACCCTCATCGATTTGTCTGCATATGCTATTGTAGCTTAAATCTGAGCTCTGATCACCGATCTGTCCACCTTGAATCTTGAACTCACGACGAAGCAGTGAAAGGTCTCGAAGGGGGACGGCTCGGTCATATTTTCTGTGTGGCTGTTGTTCAGGTGTGTGAGTGTTGTTATATTGTTGAGTAGATTGTACTGGTGCCGGCGTGAGTGTAGGTGATGATGTGGGGTTGTTTATGTATTGCAGGACTTTGTTGCTAAGCTCAGCGTAGCTAGAAAGCATTCTCTGTAACTCTGTGTCAGTGTTCTGTGTGGTTCTGACATCAGTAAGTGTGAGTGGGGGATTGGTGATTGGTGAAGGGGTAGCTACGCTGACCGCAGCTGTGTGGGTAGTATTAGAACCACTGGCTGTCACGTAATCAGTTGTCAGGTTATCAGTAATTGTCACTGGCTGACCTACTGTCATATTCTCACTCAGTACTGGGGTTGACATTATACTGTGCACATTACCTGCTTTAGGTTGAGCATAACGAATCTGAATGACATTATGCACAGTATCATTAAGCTCTAACAACACTGCCATACCTGAATCCTCAGATTCCACCAAAGTGTCACTGTTCATAAAAGCTAGAATGTACTCGAAGCAACTCTCTTCCTCGCCAACCTGAAGCTCAGATGAATCCTTCCCTGGCACAGGACCAACATTTTGGGCTAGTTGGAGAAGTTCATCGGCCGTCAGCATGAGTAGACTCTTCTTGATGCTCCACACCAAGCCTTTTCTCTCACCGTCCGCCATGACTGCTTTTCTCTCTTCCTCACAGTTGGTTGCTCTTTTCACCCGTAGCTTTTGGTCTGGTTCCACGTGTGCAGCACCGTCGTAACCTCACAGGCACTTGGTCTGGTGGAGGCAGGGCCTGTGTATCTGGGATGGTGGATGGTTGAGGTAGGTCGTATCTTCGCGATCAGAAGATGAGGGGAAACACTGGCATCACGGATGTAGCACCCAATCTTCCTCTAACTTCAG
The DNA here is from genome assembly GCA_027564155.1 of Gymnocypris eckloni scoliostomus. Lineage (NCBI taxonomy): Eukaryota > Metazoa > Chordata > Actinopteri > Cypriniformes > Cyprinidae > Gymnocypris > Gymnocypris eckloni. The sequence goes on along the minus strand of CM050427.1, from coordinate 16,107,412 downwards.
GGCCTGAAGGCGCCAGCTCTTAGAACATGTCAAACTGCTGAGTCTGGTCGTGCTTGTAGCCTGCGCAACTGCTGCCGCTCCCCGTACGGGCCACCAAAAATCTGTAACGGGTACCGTGGCAACGGCACCGTGGTGAACAGATTGACTCCTGTAACACAGGAGAGAAACGAGGAGACAGTGTGTCAGGTTCGAGCTCTCTGCAGTAATTTATTCAAGAATTTTCTTCAGCAAACACATCTCTATTATTGAGTTATTTTATGTTTCACATATTACATATTCAGTGTTTTTTTAACATTACAATGAATTTCAGTGTCCATGTCAATACAAAATCCATAATAAAATACACCTCTGAGTACCAAATGCATGTTCACTTACTCTTTGTGCTTGTATTTTACACTATTTATCAAAATGAAATGTAAAGACAATGGTAATATTCACCAGCTATGTTTAGGATGCTTAGTAACTTCTATTTCCAGTATTTTATCAGTATCACGTTAATACAGTACTGCAAATCATGCTCAAAACTACTAAAGTGCTCCAAATGTAGCTTCAAACCTCATTTTAAACTGTAACCATTTTTGTCTAAACTCATTGAGAAAAACACATTTTCAACTGATGGTGGGAAACTAACATACAGTGAGCGAACCAATACTGCTTGACATTGCAAGCTCATAAAATACCTTCGTGTGCATTTATAAACATGGAAAAGTGTGTGTGTTGAGCTGATTTGCTCCCTAACGTAATGTGCGCGTTGCCAGTAGGCCGTTAATCTGCCGGACTTTGCCCTCTCGTTTCAAACTCGTTACAAACAAAATCAGAAACAGACCCTAACGAAAATTACTTCACTAAAGCAGTTCACTCATATATCACACACATTTCAGCATGGCTAAATTCTAGTTCTGATGTGTTGTTGTACATTTACCAACCTGTAACACAGGAGAGAAACGAGGAGACAGTGTGTCAGGTTCGAGCTCTCTGCAGTAATGAGAAACCCACAACTCACGCAGCTAAACCCGTCACTTGATTTCGCCCCTGCTGGCCCGGAGCAAACACTACACAATTCACTTTTTGAAGAAGGAAAATCACATTAAAAATAAAAACCCTTGGAATACTTTTTTCAAAAAGAAATACAATAACTTGTGTTCAAATAAAAGACAATAATTCTGAATATTCTTGACACAAGTATGACACTTTTGTGGTCGTCACATACACGTTAAAAAACGTCAATTTTTTTATGTATTAAGAACGCTTTTTGTGGGGTTTCTGTGAACGTTACAGGAACATTCCATCCTTCCACTTTTAAAACATTATGAAAACTTTATTACAGAATGTTTTGTACACGTTCAAATTGTCCAGTTTTTTTATGTTTGAGGAACATTCTAATCTACCATTGTCATAAAATTATGATAACTTTATATTTAAATGTAACCCTCTATGTTTGAAACACATTTATTTTATGTCATGAGAATGTTTTTTTTCTGATTATACAAATGTAGGACAAACATTCCCTTTGATATTTTATGCCTCTTATGACAACGTTATTTTTAATGTTATAATGTTATAAACATTCAAAACTTTTTTTCTATGTTATGTGAATGTTACAAGAACATCCCAATCTAACATTTTCATAACTGTCAGAAGTGTGGGATGAGGCAACGACTCAGTAGTGCAGAAGATAGCATTTTATTAATAAAACCAAAACCAAAACAAATAAGGAAAACTACCCCGTGGGGGGAAAACTCAGCTGGCAATTTGGCAGGAAAAGGCAAGGCAGGCTCAGGACACAACCAGAGAACATATGACCGACAAACTGGCACAGGACTACAAACACAAGGAGAATAAATAGGGAGCAAATTAGTAGGGTAAAGAGGGTCAACAGGTGGGGCAACTGAACCAATAATGAGGTAACAAGATGGGCGGGGTCAAGACAATAGACATGAGAGCACATGGAATCAAGACAGAAATGCTCACACAAATCAAAAACAAGCACATGGCCAGCAAAACAAATCATGGGCCATGTGCAAAACAAGACCAACACGCGGTTGAGCATCTCCAAAGCTGAGCCCGATGCGATATGCATAACGAGTGATACGATACATTCAACATACATATGAAGCAGCTACCGATGTAAGGAGATACGATTCACCCCTATTATGATGCAGTACGATCTGATTTCAATTCAATTAAACACAATGTGATATGATGCAATTAAAAAAATTATATGCTATGCAATTCAGTATGGCACAGGGATGTGCCCGGATCCGAATACCATATTCGGAAAGGAAATCACTGTACTACAGAACCCCAATGCTAATATGTTACAAATGATGCATCGTTATATAAATGCCAACTTATAACCGATGCACACTTTTTTAATTGATGCATCGCATCGCTAACTTTTATGCCGATACCCGGTGCGAATTGGTAAATTTTACCATCCGTAGAACACGCAGCTAATGAGAATACTCATAAGCCATGTGTACACACAAGACATGAAAGCATGCAGCCATTGAAGAACACAAGCTGCATCCTACACAGCACAAGACAAAACATAACATGAAAGCACACAGCCGATAAAAAACATGAACTGCAAGCAACAACACAAGAAAATTAGAAAAGCACGTGGCTGAACATGAACTGCGTGCTCACGTGGACAGAGAAGATTACAGAGTACTCTATACAAGATTATTACAAGAACCTCAATCGTGTATAAATAACATAAAAATGTTCCGAGAGTGTTGTTATAAGAACATTTTCTTTTAACATTACAAGAACCTCAATCGTGTACAAATTACATAAAAAAAACTTTCTGAGGGTGTTGTTATAAGAACATTTTCTTTTAACACTACAAGAACCTCAATCATGTATAAATAACATAAAAAACGTTCCGAGAGTGTTGTTATAAGAACGTTTTCTTTTAACATTACAAGAACCTCAATCGTGTATAAATAACATCAAAAATAACGTTCCGGGAGTGTTGTTATAAGAACGTTTTCTCTTAACGTTACAAGAACCTCGATCATGTACAAATAACATCAAACTAACATTCCGGGAGTGTTGTTACAAGAATGTTTTCTCTTAATATTACAAGAATGTAAATCAACCATAATAACGTTGTTAGAACATCCTATAAACATTATTTTAAGAGTGTTCTGTCTAACCTTTAAATACCTTTGAGACAATGTTAATGAAATGTCTGGGAACATTCCCTGTTAGCTGCGCTACGAATACATTTACATTTATATTTAGTCATTTTGCAGTCGCTTTTATCCAAAGCGACTTATAATTGGAAAAAAACATAAAGAAATTCATCTTGAAGAGGCAAACGGACAAAGGAAGTGCTTGTAACACCAAGTCTCAGACATTGGGTCTCATTTACGAAACGAACGTACGACCGATAATTGGGCGTACGGTCGTTTCTACGCAAAACTTTGAATTTATCAATATGGACGTGAGCGGTGGCTATGATCAAATCTCATGTCAGGTCTGAGCTCGTGTGTGCAAGTTTTTGAGTTAGCCTGAACTTGCGTACAGCCTAGAGAATTTCGGAGAATTGTATAATGACAGCGTTTTGTTCATTTAGATTAATTTCTAAAAGACAAACAAAGCTTTTTTTTTCAGGGCTTTAGCTTTATATGCGCAAATAGCAGCAAAAACAATAGACAATAAACTCTAGGGCGAGGCTTCTAAACCGGGGAGTTTTTTAGGGGCGTAATATTCAAATAACGATTGTTTTCAGCTGCCACATTTATCAATGTTCAAACTTTCGTACGATGGGATTGGTGGCATATGAATGTTTCATAAATGAAGGTTTTCGTTGGTTTGTTCGCTCGTATCTGCGCTCGTTTCTCCATTAGATTGATAAATGAGACCCATTGTTCAAATAAGTACAATCCAGCAAGGGAATGAGAGAAAGATAAAGAGAAAGAAGAAGGCTTTTTTATAGTTTAGGATGAAGTCAAGTAGTGTTGAAAGAGATGAGTTATCAGTTGTTGCTTGAAGATTGACAGGGATCCAGCATTCTGGATAGGGGAAGGAAGATCATTCCACCGGCCAGGAACGGTGAACGAGAATATTCTGGAGAGTGATTTTGAGCCTCTCTGTGATGGTACCACGAGGCATCGCTCACTAGCACATCTCAGACTTCTGGAGGGGATGTAAATTCGTAATAGTGAGTGGAAGTAGGTGGGTGCTGAGCCTGTGGTTGTTCTATATGCAAGCATCAGTGTCTTGAACTGGATGGGAGCTGTAACTGGTAGCCAGTGCAAGGAGACAAAGAGAGGTGTAACATGGGCTCTTTTGGGCTCGTTGAAGACCAGCCGTGCCGCTGCATTCTGAATCATTTGTTGAGGTTTGATTGTGTTTGATGGAAGTCCAACCAGAAGAGCATTGCAGTAGTCCAGCCTAGAAATGACAAGGGCCTGGAAAGAATTTGTACAGCATGCTCTGTCAGAAAGGGCCTGATCTTTCTGATGTTGTGTAGTGCAAACCTGCAAGATCGAGCAGTCTTTGCAATGTGCTCTTTGAAAGTCTCCTGGTCATCAAATATTACACCAAGATTTATGACCGAAGTTGATGGTCTAATTGTTGATGAACATAACTGAAATGTGAAGTAATGCTGTAGAGTTGGAGTGGCAGGGAAGACAAGAAGCTCAGTCTTTGCCAGGTTGAGCTGTAGGTGATGTTCTTTCATCCATGCCGAGATGTCTGCCAGGCAACCTAAGTTCCGTGCAGCTACCGTTGGATCATCTGGTCGAAATGAGAGATAGAGCTGTGTGTCATCAGTGTAGCAATGGTAGGAGAAGCCATGCGCCTGTATGATGGGACCCAGTGATGTAGTGTATGTGGAGAAGAGGAGGGGTCCAAGAACCGATCCCTGGGGAACCCCAGTAACCAATTGATGTGCTTTGGATACCTCCCCTGCCCAGGCAACCCTTAAAGACTGACCAGTGAGATAGGATTCAAACCAGCGAAGTGGAATCCCAGTGATGTCCAGTGAAGAGATGGTGGACAGGAGGATCTGACGATTGACAGTGTCAAAAGTGGTGGATAAATCCAGCAGAATGAGGACTGATGATTTGGAATCGGCTTTTGCAATTCACAGGGCTTCAGTGACTGAGAGTAGCGCAGTCTCAGTTGAATGGCCACTCCTGAAACCTGACTGTTTAGCATCCAGTTTGTTGTTTTGTGAAAGAAACAATGAGACCTGGTTGAAGACCAAACTCGTTTGAGTGTTTTCGCTATGAATGGATGGAGAGAGAGACAGGTCTGTAGTTTTCTGTAAGATAAGTGTTTAATGTAGGTTTTTTGAGCAGTGGGGTTACCCGACCCTGCTTTAATGCAATGGGGAAGATGCATGTGAGAAAAAATTTGTTTATAATGCATGTGAGTGCTGGTAAGAGTGTGGGAGAAATTGCTTGGAGAGGGGATTGGGTCTAAATGACATGTTTTAGGATGGCTGGAGAGGAGAAGTTTGGATACTTCCGCCTCAGTGAGGGGACAAAAGGAGAAGATGGGAGTTTGAGCAGTGGATGTGGTTGGTTGGAGGTCCTGTGTGTGTGTGGAGGTAAAAACTGACTACTGATTGTTCTAGTTTTGTCTGTGAAAAAGTAGCGAAGTCATCAGCTGTTATAGAAATGGTGGGAGGTGGTGAAGGAGGACAGAGGAGAGAATTAAGTGCTCTGAAGAGAAGTCTGGAGCGCTGTTGTGTGTACTTCAGCGGAGAAAGATGAAAGCAACGATTGATACCTACTCGGGTCCGACGGATCGTTAGATTTATGCCATTTTCTCTCTGCTGCTCAGAGTCTGGTTCGATGTTCACGAAGAACATCAGATAACCAGGGGTTAGAAGGGGCAGTCCGTGCTGGCCTGGATGAGAGAGGACAAATGTCGTCTAGACAAGAGGTTAAGGTAGAGCATAAAGTGTCAGTTGCTGCATTCACATCCAGAGATGAGAAATGGGTGGGTGAGGGAAGAGAGGATGATTCTACCGAGGAAAGATGGGAGGGAGAAAGGGAGCGTAGGTTTCGTCTAGCAAAATTTAATGTAAATTTAATGAAGAAATGGTCAGAGATACGTAGTGGTTGTACCAGAATGTTATCTGCAGTACAATCGCGTGTGTAAATCAAATCAAGTTGGTTGCCTGATTTGTGTGTGCTAGTAGTGGTAAGTAGTGGTAGTGGCGAGTACCCGCAGTATTTACTTCTTCAAACCCTCCTAAAAAAAGAAGTCTTAGGAGTCACTACCCTGTGTAGTGGAAGGCTCTAAGCATGCTAAACCCAGCAACGGCACGTCATGTGTGTGTTTTTTGTGTGTTTGGTTTTTGGGATACAGATATATAATAAACAGCATTCTCGCGTTCAAATATAGCTAGGTGCTGTGCAATGAAAAATGCTTTTAAAATTGACAAAGTATCTTTAAAATATATGTGCAACTCTATGGAAACATATTATTTTGTCAAATATAATTCAAATTGTTGTTAACTAAAACTAAAACAAAAAAAATTGACCAGCTCAAAATATATGAACAGCTTGACAGCAATATTGTCTCAACCAATATACATTTTTTCCCCCAACTAATAAAGAACATAGTATTTTGGAAACCTGTGTTAAAACAGTCATTGTCTTTTCTCACTTCTGCTCGGTGGTAGCTGCAGAACAAAAATGTCTCACCTTTAATATCAACAGAATATGAAGACATTCTGGCATGTTAGCCACTTTTTGGAAGCACATTTATAGCCATATAAATGGAAGAATTTGCAGACTTGCAGATTTCTAAAAGAATTTGCAGATTTCCTCTCAGACCTATTGGTTAATGTTGATAAACCACTAATTGTTGAAGATTTTAACATTCACGTTGATAATACAAATGATGCATTAGGACTTGCATTTACTGACCTAATAAACTCTTTTGGTGTCAAGCAAAATGTCACCAGGCCCACGCATCGTTTTAATCATACACTAGATTTAATTATATCGCATGGAATTGATCTTACTGATATAGATATTGTACAAGATATGGTCTAAAAAATATTTTTAGAAGCTTCATTTCATGGGAAGTTGCTTTGCAACGATTGTATCGTAAAAAGCGCTATACAAATAATATTGAATTGAATATCTTCCATTATAAAATTATATTTATTTTTTAATTTATGTCAACTAGTAATTAGACAAAGCATCTTAAAAATGTGGTGCTCATGGGACAAAAAATTATAATAAATTATATAATAAATAAATTATAAATCAATTAATAAATAAAATAAAAAATAAATAATAATAAAACCGAAAGATACACTTTATGTGGAAAGATATAGAAATAAAATGTATGCCAAGTTCTGTTATCTGTCAACTCTAGAAGGTACAGGCTGATGGGTTATCATCGCAAATTGATGATATTCACAGCACAAGCTGATTGGTCCATGTTGCAAAACATAGCCAAACGTAGCCAGTTAGCTTGCTGCTTTTAATTTAAATGGCTGGTTGGCATTCATCAGAGCAGTTTGCAGCATGCTTTCAGAGTTCCTCTGAAACCCTCTACCTTCCCCAGCAACAACTGTATGGATCTGCTACGGGTTATCTGTATATATATATATATATGCTATTTGTGCAGCAGCAGCAGTCTTAAATACTCACAGCACTGTATCAGTGTATGTACTGGCAGTAGCAAGTCCCTGTACTTGTTTTGCAGCAGCAGCAATAATCTACAACAACAGCAATGACCAACAACAGCAGCAGTGTAGCAGCACTATTCTGCCGAGACCAAATCCATTAACATACCATATACGTTAACATGCAAAAATATTCAGAGAGTTAAAAAAATAATAGTGATATTGTCACAGTTTGTCTTCCTCTGCCTTTGTCTCCTCACCCTTATATGGTCCTTCCTGTTTCCCAGTCATTATTAGTTCAGTCAGTGTCAGCCTTGTCTTGATTATGTCCCAGGTGTCTCCAGTTATGTCTCCCTATATAAGTCTGTTCTACCCAATGTTACCTGTGGATTATTGTTAATGTCAGCGTGTCAATGTTCTTACCTGTGTTCCTGTGCCTCCTCCGTCTGTTCGACATTAAATACCCTGTTTGTTTCTATCCTCGTCTCCTCGTTCCTGGATCCCCGTGCAGCACCGTGACAGAATAATCCACCATACAAGAGCTACTCATCTTCCTTCACGGCGATGGAGTTCGCCGCCTGCGTCCTCGCCCTTAGCCGGCGGAATCTCTCCTTCGTGGAGTTCGCCGGAGAATTCTGCAAGTTCGCCGCGGTGACGGAGCTCCACGACGCGGCAATCCTCCATCTGTTTCGGCTCGGGGCAAATTACCAGCGCCCTATGGATCTCCCAGACACCACAGGATTGTGTTGGAGAGGGATCTACGGTGTCTGGGAAGTTACCGGTCAGTCGAAACCAGCCCACGAGTGTCTCCGCTAGCCCGCCCAGCTCTTCTTCGCTGGTTCTGCCCAGCTCTTCTTCGCTGGTCCCGCCCAGCTCGTCTTCGCTCTGCTGGTTCCCGAGCGCGCCGCGAGCGCGCTTCGAGCGCCGCGCCCGCTTCCCAGCGCCGCGAGCCCCCGCTTCCGAGCGCCGCCACGAGCCAGTGCCTGTGCCAGTGCCTGCTCCGAGACTGCGCCCTCCGGTGCCTGCTCCGAGAATCGCCCTCCTCCAGTGCCTGCTCTCGCCAGCCTCCTCCAGTGCCGGCTCTCGCCAGCCTCCTCCAGTGCCTGCTCTCGGCCTCCTCCAGTGCCGGCTACCGCCAGCCTCCTCCAGTGCCGGCTCCGCCCAGCTCTCCAGAGCCCCTGCTGGTTCCGTCCAGCTCTCCGAGCCCCTGCTGGATCCGTCCAGCTCTCCGAGCCCCTGCTGGATCCGTCCAGCTCTCCGGGAGCCCCTGCTGGTTCCGTCCAGCTCTCCGGAGCCCCTGCTGGTTCCTTCCAGCTCTCCGGAGCCCCGCTGGCTACATCCAGCTCTCCAGTGCCCGCTCCGCCAGCGCCCTCCAGTGCCGGCTCGCCGGCCTCCTCCAGTGCCCGCCTCGCCAGCGCCCAGTGCCGGCTCGCCTGCCTCCTCCAGTGCCGGCTCCTCGCCCGGCCTCCTCCAGTGCCGTCGCGGCCTCCTCCAGTGCCGGCTCCGCCTGCCTCTCCAGAGCCCCTGCCGGCCCGTCCGGCTCACCAGAGCCCCAGCCGGCCCGTCCGCTCACCAGAGCCCCTGCCGGCCCGTCCGGCTCACCAGAGCCCCTGCCGGCCCGTCCGGCTCACCAGAGCCCCTGCCGGCCCGTCCGGCTCACCAGGGCCCCTGCCGGCCCGTCCGGCTCACCAGAACCCCGAGTGACGGCTCCTCCTGAGCACCCCCCTGAGAAGAGGTTCCCCAAGAGAATTTTGGGGGGGGGCTACCCTCCATGGCCTCCCAAGCTTCCTGCTCTGCCACGGAGGCATCTCAAGCTCCCTGCTCCGCCATGGAGGCATCCCGAGTCCCCGGATCCGCCGTGGCCGCCTGAGTCCCCGGATCCGCCGTGGCCGCCTGAGTCCCCGGATCCGCCGTGGCCGCCTGAGTCCCCGGATCCGCCGTGGCCGCCTGAGTCCCCGGATCCGCCGTGGCCGCCTGAGTCCCGGATCCGCCATGTGTCCTGAACGGTCACCGCCCTGGAGGTCACCTGTCCGGTCTCCTAGAACCTTGAGGCCTCCAGGCGCCCACCCTCCCTTTCGATGTCATACGGCGCGGGACGCTTATTGGAAGGGGTAATGTCACAGTTTGTCTTCCTCTGCCTTTGTCTCCTCACCCTTATATGGTCCTTCCTGTTTCCCAGTCATTATTAGTTCAGTCAGTGTCAGCCTTGTCTTGATTATGTCCCAGGTGTCTCCAGTTATGTCTCCCTATATAAGTCTGTTCTACCCAATGTTACCTGTGGATTATTGTTAATGTCAGCGTGTCAATGTTCTTACCTGTGTTCCTGTGCCTCCTCCGTCTGTTCGACATTAAATACCCTGTTTGTTTCTATCCTCGTCTCCTCGTTCCTGGATCCCCGTGCAGCACCGTGACAGATATATACACACACACACACACACACACACACACACACACACACACGCGTACTATTTAAAAAAAAAATCAAATTGTTGTTAACTTTAACAACACTATTACAATTGTTTATGTTAATTGAAACAACACTGAAATATCATAAAATATCTCACCTAAACAGTTTTGGTGCATCATATAGGACCAGCTTAACATAGCAACACTGGCTCATCCAAAATATGAGAGGGTAATTGGGAAACCTGTTTGATAAAAAATATTGTTTTCTCTATTCTGATTACTATCAAGGCAATATGAAGACTTCTTCCATTATCTTCCATTAAAAGCATGTTATGCCAGCATATGGTATGAAAATAAAAATGCTAGTTATACCTTGAAAAGGCTAAACAGAAGTTTGCAGGGAAGCTGGGTTAATACAGATCTTGGTGGTAAACCTTTCTGAAGCTTGTATTTAAGCTCTTCTGCTGGCATCCACCACCCAAATCAGGTAGCTGGCAGAGAGCTTAAAGCTGCACATTGTCAGAGTGAAGGCGGTTTGGGACTGTTTGTGCTGTGTTTGTGTTGACAGCAGGTCTCCAAGTGACTGTTCCCAGAGTGCGAATCCCCAAGCTGGCACTGACACAAAGCTAGTCCTGGATGAAAGGCTGAGGTTGCATTCTGAACCTGGCTTTCCAGCCAAACAACCCCCAATACGGACTCGCCATTATTAAAAAACAAATAGCATTATGGTTGGAACAGTTATGACGTGTCTTGATAGTATACGTACGTCACTTGTCTATTCAATGTGTGTGTTTTTATCAGTACATACAACACATGCACCGTATTTCTTTGTTGTTTCTTCTTGCCTGAAGTCGTGTAGTGGCTTTATAATAAGAAATTTACCATATTTGTTGACACTAATCATGCAGAATTGAAATGCTTGAGGTTAAATACAAAATTTGCACCTTAAATAGCACAAAACAGAAAAAATAAAAAAGGGTGACAATCTGTAAACATTAAAATACATGCTCCTACAGTATAGCAACATGATATAAACCACATACATGTTAACATGATTTTAGGGTGGAAAAATATTACTTGCTAACCTTTCCTAAGCTTATGTCAAATTTGACATGTCAGTGATCATCAAAACCATGAAAAGACCAAAATATTATTACAACAGTTTTACAACTTAAATAATACACACATTTGAATAGAATGAATGATTGAATTATGTATTTATATAGCGCTTTATTGTGTATTGTTGTACACCCAAAGCGCTTTACAATCATGTGGGGGGTCTCTCCTCAACCACCACCAGTGTGCAGCATCCACTTGGATGATGCGAAGGATGCCACAGGACAACGGTAACAGTGCGCTCACCACACACCAGCTACAGGTGGAGAGGAGAGAGAGTCATAGAGCCAATCAACGAGAATTAATGTGATTGTACAAATGATAAGCTTCACATTTCTGCTTTTGAATCCTGCCAAAATGGGTCCCTTGTGACTTTTTTTGTTTTTAAAGAAGTACAGTCTAAATTATTTTTTTGGTAATCAAGATTGTCCACAAATGCTGTCAATTGAACTTGTATTGAATCTGAGATATTGCTTTATTTGCTTTAGTTTGCTTCAAATATTGCTTTTATCCCTATATGTGTGAACCTAAAGGCATAGACCTACAACAACCAACAGCCCATCACGCACATGCAGCAAGCTTCACAGAATTAGGAAATATCCTGTAAATGGTTGACATGCTAATCTGCTTTAGCCGTCTAGCCGATTATCAGAGGTGATTTAGCAGCCCCTGTTCCTCTGCTGGCAAGGTGTGATCCTGGAATGAAATTCAAGGCATAGCAGCTATCACGCCGCTATCAGCGATACCCCCGGATTGGGGGAGAGTCTGGGTGGCCTGGGGGGACGGGTAGCTGAAGCTCAAGACCGAGATGTTAGCCATCGACAAACACACACCACCCACGAGTAAATTAGCAGGGCAGGAGGGGCAATGACCTCGAGTGTTCGAGATGTCCGGCTGACGTGGAAGGAAACATCAAGGAGGAAAAACCTCGGAGGCCATATAAGCACTTTGCTCCGATTTATCTCCCACCCACCCTCGCTCCCTCCAAACTTGCCTTCAAATGCCTGCAGGTAGAGAAGCGATTTCCGCCTTGTATCTGAATAATTCCCCCTTCTAAAAAAGTCCCAGGAATATTAAACTAAAATCAGCAGAGATCAGAGAAAAGGGATTATGGCTGAGTAGTAATCAGAGCGTCTCTCTGCTCTGAGTTTTTCACCCTCTGTGCGTGAACAGAATCTGAATTGAGACTGTTTGGAAGATTTACATGTGGCTCATGCAGCCATTGTGTGATAGCGACAAGGGCAGATTAAAGAAAACAAAAAAACTCTATAAATGAACTAACATTATTTCAATTAAACTACGGCTGTCATGTCAACATGTTCATTTAATGCAATTAATTATGTCAAAAATAATGTCAAATTAATTAAAACTGGCAACACATAATGAATAAGCAGGCATACATGAGGGACAAATTCATTGCGTTCAAAAATAGCTAGATGGTGTGCAATGGAAAATGCATTTCCCCACATTTTGTTGTTAAATGAAAACAAACTAAATGGATGACAAAGCATCTTACAATGTGGTGCTCATTGCACAAGGCAGATGCAACTTATTGCATGTTTATCGTTTACTGTATGATATGGAAATAAAAAGAAAAATAAATCTTGATTAAATGTACAAGTTGTAAATGTAAAAATATTCAATCAAATGTTACTGTTTACTAAAACTATTATAAATTATTTTCATAAATGTAATATGAGATGAAAAATCTAACTGAAATAAAGTAAGTTGAAGTACTAAAATGACATAAACCGAATTTCATATAAAGCATGCTAAATATAAATACTAAACAACTAATATAATATATTTGTAATATTTAAAATTATTTTAATATTTATATAAATATTGAAATATATATTAATAGTATACAAATAACACTGTATTTATTTAACAAAATGTAATAAACAATTAAATAAACTCAAATAAACTGCTTTTTGTAGTGTCATTTAATGATTTACTCATCTGACTGTCACGGGTTGATGAGGCACAAACACAGGAAGACGATGGAGATCAATGAAAAGGTATTTTAATAAGTAAATCCAAGAGACGGGCAATACTATAATCTAAATCCTGATAATATGCAATATAATTACAAATAGTTTGATTAAAATCACTTGATTACATTTTAATCAGTGGAATGCCTTGAATGTATTATGATTATGCCTTCAAGGGACCTGGAATAATTATTACAACTATTCAATGAAGCACTTTATTATTAAATCTACCAAATAGTATTTATTATATACCTGTATAAATATAAATTAAAATAATGCTATATAGAAATATAAAAAAATATATATTAATAAATGTGATAACAGTATATAAATAATTTATTCAAATCACTTGATTAATGCATTACATTTATGATGATTATGCCTTCAAGGAACTTAAAAATTATTAAAACATTCCGTGAAGCATTTTAATATTAATTATACCAAATATAATTAATTATATACCCGTATATTACAAAATAATACTATCACCACACCGTAAATGTTGCACATACTACTTGTCATACACTTGTACACATACCGTACCCAAGTGTGCTCCCTTTGAACATCTCAATGAGTCTTATATACTTGCTGAGCAGTGAAAGGTTCAACGTGCTGCTGCAAATTATTCAGAACTGAATTCATCCTGAAAAGCCAGATTGATCTATCAGAGCTGCACTGCTGACATGCTCTACACCGTGGCCTGTGCTTAAGATGCTAAACGCCTGCTCTCGGGGTGAGCGTTTGTGCTGAAATAAGCAGCGCACCCTCCATCAGTTTGAAGGAGTCTTTCTCCACCATGCGCCCAAGTCATCCATAACAGGACAACCTCAGCAGGCAGCCGTACACATGCGTCGACCCAGGCAAGCAACCCTGGGAAAAGTCGAGCGAAACAGCGCGTCTCTTTGAGCGATGGATAATGCATTCATTCAATCACAGGCTTGTCAGAGAAGCATCCCTCCCTAGATAAGAGTATGTTTGATTTCTTAAAGCCCGAGCACTGATTGGATAGGGGAATTGTTGTCTGTTGTGGGGGGATGCAAATGAGCATTTTACAATCTTCTCCATTGCTTCCTGCTAATTTGTTTTGATTTTTCTTGTATTCCTCAGGGCCCCTAGCTCATTAGCAGTGATTAATCGGCGAGTGCCGCTGCTTTGGTGCCTCCATTTGCAGAGCCTCCATTTTGAGCCGGACCCCGTTCCAGAGACCGACTCCACCAGCAATATGTTCAAAGTTAATTCAGCCTGCATCTTAAATGGAAAGCTCAAGGCATTGACCTGCATTATAACTTTTCTGAAAGGAATTAACAGTGCTCTATGGGCTACAGTGTTGGGAAACGTTAATATTAAAGGGAACATTCTACATTATTGTGAGACTCCTTAAAAAAAGTAGTATATGTACACGTGGCTGAGGCTGATGTGCTTCTCTCTGACATTTTCCATCAAAGTCGGTAATTTTCATTAACTTCTATTAAGCTAATGGTATTTTCTAGAATTGGATCCTTTTTACATTTTCATTAAAGGGAAAGTTGAGACTTTTTAAGATTCTTAATGTTTAAAAAATGTCCATCATAAAGACAAAAATGGCAGCTATACAATAAGTGTAGATTAAATATTTAACATTTTGCTAAATTACCCATGCATTTACTTGAATTAATGAGTAAATACATATTTACATATACATATACATATATATATACATATATATATATATATACATATATATATATATATATATATATATATATATATATATATATATATATATATACATATATATATACATATATATATACACAATTGGACATTGTAACATTTAATAAATAAAGGTTAAAACATAAAACATTTAAAAGGTGTTTTGTAACACATTGGTAAATGGAAAAGTTTTGGAATTAAACATTTTGTACTTGGCAAAGTAATTTAAATAATTACCTAACTGTTACTATGAATCATTTGTACAGATAATCAGTGAATACTGTTCTTGGTTGTTGGTTCTTGGTTGTACTCTTGTCAGGATTTGTGGTCACAGTGCAGCATGTCTTTCTACATCTTAGTCCAGTGAGTTCTTTGCTTGAGAGCTTTCATTTCTGCACCTGTAAATAGCAAATAATGCAAAAGTGTCTATTACTAAAGTTCTAACTGAAAGCACCAACCTGAATGAAATTAAATATATATATTGTATTAAAGCACATGTTATTTGACGGAATATTTACTTATTATTATTTACCTATTTCATTATGTTACATGTACTGCGTTGTCATAACACTTGCGTATTATTACTCTTTTGTTGGATTTGAGTGCTTCTATTTTCCTCATTTGTAAGTCACTTTGGACAAAAGCATCTGCTAAATAACTGAAATTTTAAATGGAATTATAGCACATTAAGTGGCGGTCCAGCATGATTAATATTTAAAGTGTGTATCATCCTAATTAAAGAGATAGTTTACCCACAAATGAAAATCATTTACTCCCTTTATGTCGTCTTGAGACAAAACTGTTGGTTTTGATGCTTGACGCTTTTATCCAAAGCGACTGAGGCTATACATTTATTGTCTGAATGTGTGTTCCCTGGGAATTGAACCCACAACCTTTTAACCTTTTTTGTTTGTTTTATCCCCTTACACAAGTGCCCTTTAGGTCCTAAAGCTTATTTATGCCATGGAATATAAAGGGTAAAGGCTAATTGTGACTTTATCTCAATTTTTTTTCTTGCAATTGTGAATTTACAGTATCTCACAATTCTGATACAGTCTGCATTGCAACATGTAAACTTGCAATTCCAATATAGAAGTCCGAATTATGAGATAAAAAAGGTCACAAATATGTTTTTTCCTTTTTATTCTGTCATGGAAACAAGCTTGCATAGGGGGCACCATCCACATCCAACACTTACCCACTAAAAAGCAATTTCAATCAAGGTTCCAATTGAATTTCTGCATGGGGCCTCTATTTGTTCTATTGTACATTCTATAAAGTAATGACTCATTCAATTTGAGACAGTATGTTGCCAAGAATGAACATATTCAACACTTAAAAATGTAAAGTGGGTTTCAGTTGAAGGTAAACTAAAGGCTAAATTACAAAAAAAACGATGGATTTTTATTTTGTGTATTATATGCAGGTAGAACTGAGACATGACAAGTAATGCAGTTTTTGTAATGCCATTATTTGTTATCATTTTGACAAGTCTATGCACTATGATGGTTATATGTTACTGCTGGATAGAAAACCAGTGTTAATGTTTTGACCAAATGACTCAATTTTGAATCAGATTTGCTGTGTTTTGATATTATGTAGAATAAGGTATTCAGCATTTTGAAAAGTAGAGATTGTATTTATTTACCAAAATGTTGTTTTGGCCAGCAAATTAACTATTTGGCTAATTGTGTGATATAGGTGTGTTGCTGTGTTAAGAGTTTAGAAAAAGTAATTTAAGTATTCGTAAACGCTTGTTAGCAATTGAAAAAAAGTAATATGTACAAAAATCTTGATTTATTATCCAGCCATTGTCTGATAAAATCAAATAGGCTACACATAAGATAAAGACAATAGCTGTGCTGTGATTTCGGCTATACTCGCATGTAACATTAGAGAAGTGACATATCTGTGTTTTAACTGACAGTGGAAAGCGCAGCTCCTTTCAGCCGCTCGCAGAACAGACGCAGAGAGAGAGAGAGAGAGAGAGAGAGAGAGAGAGAGAGAGAGAGAGAGAGAGAGAGAGAGAGTGTGTGTGCACGCTGGGAAAGAGAGACCTTGTGCTCTCGCGGCAGTCAGCCGCTTAATGCTTAATATTTTAATTTGCTACAAGCAGGATACACAAGAAGCACATTCACCTCGGACATGCAGACGGTTGTCATTGTAATAAAACGTAAACAGCAACTGTTCGCGTATCCGCGCTCAATGCGCATCTTGTATTTGAAAAGCATTTTAGGGGGCCCTTAGCTTTTGAGGGCCCAAGGTAGTCGCCTACCTTTGCCTAATGGCTAAGTCTGCCGCTGCTTACATGGTATAATCATGGTCAGTGCAGGCATTTACTTGAACTTACTTTTCATCGATTCTAACTGTTCCTTGCTTGTCCCGCCAGAGAATAATACAGATGCAGTCCACTGTTTTGGACTCCAAGCTCTGCTCGGTGTTCACAGGTGTCTGAGGAACATCTGAAATTTCTTCTGCGATGACACTTCTCTTGGTTACAACAAAACATAGGTTAAAATAAATTTGTGGCACAATAAGATACATAATTAATTATTCCTGTATGTCTACTTTCTGAGTGAAGAAGCAATTAAAATAGCAACACAATTGTGATTCTGTGTTTTGTTGTAGTCTGTTACATGTGTTTTGGTTGGTGAGCACCTGTACATAAGTCTACTTAGTGCTTACATAGCAACTGTAATAGCAGGACACAGCTACTGCAGATTATCTCAGACATATTGATACATATACATTTGATTGCAGTACATTCTCATCGTAAAAATCACTGCAACTAGCTTATGTATTTAGTTAACTGAGATTATTTGACAATCTTCTATAGAATTAGAATACCAATAGTACAAACATATCCTCTTCACTCTAACATTCTTTAAGTAATTACGTTCAGTTAAATTCATAAAAATAAGAACGTGGAAACTAAATCTACAAACCTTTCTCCTTGCTTGCCCTGAACCATCATCATAATCCTCTTCTTCATCTGTTTGTTTGCGGATCGGAGTGTTGCTCTTCAAAAGTTTAGTGTAGCATAAACATTCTAGACTCGCATAACTGTACTCAAAGATAAAAAAACATAGTTGATTATTAGTTTAAGGTGGAGCATAACAATTTTTTTTCTGGCAAATCAGCAGTATCGCACACAAATTTAACCTTTCGCAAGTTTCATTATGGACTTGCTAAATAAAATACTAAAATGTAAATGCATATAATGCTTATGAGAAATATTTAATCAAAAGGATCCCATACATCCACATCTCTTGGTAAATAATCCATTATGATTTGCTGTTATCACAGCCCAGAGCACAGCACAGCAGATACAGAGAATTGCAATTCGTTCAACAAATGGCGGCCGCACCACTGTGTGACATCACGTGAAACCCATGATTAGCTTTTCTTTCCTATCACAGTCTTGCTCTGTTTGCCAAACCCTGCCAAGAAAGGATGCCATAGTAACAAAGAAGGTAGGAACTTATGACAAAACTGCAATATCTCCAAAGTGCTCTCTACTTATGACAGATTCAGCCTTTCAAATCTAAAACATGCATCTCTGTCCTCTTCTACCCTACACCTAAACTTAGCCCTCACAGGAGACGGTGCATTTCTATTTTCCTCAAAAACTCACTCTGTATGATTTATAAGCGTTTTTTAAATTATGGGGACACTGAAAATGTCCTCATAAATCACCTTCTCCTTGTAATACCTATGTCATACCCATGTCATTATACAAATTTGTGTCCTCATAAACCACATAAACATGCCCACACACACACACACACACACACACACACACAGAGAGAGAGAGTACTCTGAAGTTTTATTTGCTCTTCAGAGCAAACATGCACACCGGTTTATGATGAGAGTTAAATCGAGGAGGTTAATTGAAAAATTAGATAAACAAAGCACCTGGAATGGTGCAGAGGAGATTGTGCCTGGCAGCTCAGATGGGCCACCACCATTTTAGCAGTGATGCTACCCCAGACCGCACCAGCCTGACAAAATCACCCAGTTAATTGTCTTGCTGTTTCTTTACCTTAATTTTGTTCCAATTAGAAAAAAAAGGCAAGTAACTGTCTGGTATACTCATGCCATGTACTAATTTGTTACTAACAGTGTAGATTTGGTAGCAGGCGATGAATGCCATCTGGTTCTCTTTGGATGCTAAAGTCATTTCTTACTGATCCTTGAAATATTCCAAAAGATTTCTGCATGCCAAAATCTACATTTTAGGACAGACATAGTGTCAAAGTTGAAACATATGCAACAATTTTACCAATAACTTGAATACAAATCTTGAATGGTTTTCATCAGCATTTTGAGGATTTTTTCTCTCTCCCAACAACAGGCATCTTGAAACTGATCATACCTGAACATACTCAGTCATCAGTTGCTTCACTTTCATAATGTTGTTAAAACTTTTCCATAAAACTATGCTTCAAGAGTAATGCAACCGTTGCATAGCAATTTGAGCAGTTGTAGCAATTGATAGTTAGATCATTATAATGAAATGAATAGACACTCAATTCAGATGTAATGTGTGAGCTGCATTTTGAAATAGTAATGCATTACATTTACATTATATTTATGCTCTTAGCAGACACTTTTTTTTTCAAAGAGACTTACAGGTTATACATTTTTTGTCAGTAAGTGTGTTCAAGAAGATAGATCAAGATGGAATTTTACAATACTTTTATAATAACTTGTGTCTCGTTTTTAGCTGACACCTACTATTGTATGGTAAAGAGTAGCTGCTAGGAGACACTATGCTAAATATATATCTTTGTGTTCCACAGCTGAAAAAAATAACTGACAATTTTTTCATCATTTACTCATGAGGGTAAATGAAGACAGAAGGAATTAATTATGGGTGCCACTGCGCTTCCTGTAGTGGCAGCATTCCATGACTGTTTAGAGATTGTATGCTCAGCTCATTTTCTGGACAATAATCTATATCTGAAATTAAATTAGGTGTGTCCTAGATGGCCTTTTTAAATCCTTGAAAGATTCGCTCTCAAAACAAAGCACATCTACTGTCACTGAGCACCCCTCCTTATTTTGGCGTGGGGTGGGAGTCGGTGGGATCCAGGGATAGTGAGCTTGTTATGTTAGTTTTAACTAATTAATATCCATTCTTCATGCTGTCTGGATGAATGCCCTATGGGGGAGGAGTGAGAGAGAGCTAAATGCCATGACTCATGCATGAATTTCAATTAGTCCAATCAGCCGTGATTTTCATGCTGCTGTCAATAATATGTAGAATTGTGGGCTTATCTGTGTTTGCCATGCTGTTTGTGATTTTCTTTCTGATACCCAAAGGAGTGAACTGTGCTCTATCCTTGCAGCATAAACTGAGGAGTCAGCAAGAATATGCAGTTTATTCTTGGTGACTACTTACAAACCATTTTAAAGTGGCTTATATGGTGTTGGAATTATAATTTGAAATTCAATATTGCCACTTAACTCTTTGTGAGTCTGTTGGGGAAGCAACTTATTGTACAAAAAAGCATGCATTATTACACCATAGGGAATTATACTTGTCTTTTTGAGACTAAATGTAGCAGTTTTTCCTCACAAACTTATGAAACAGCAGGTCTATATTTAGTTAGCTCATAGCGGATCAGAAAAGTTCAGCAGAGTAGCAAATACCTTCAAAGTTTATCCTAACTAAGTACAGTAAAACTCCTGAAAGTAAGTGTTTGGAAACCAAAGACTACATCTCTCTCCAAACCTCCCCAGATTTAAAAGGACACGTCATCTTCCTGTCTTTCTAAAAATGCTCGAACATCAGAGAAACGTGTGTGCAATAAAAGAGGCTTTAGCATTCTCAAGCTCTTCCACTTAAAATAAAAATAACATCTTAATTTGCGATTTCGCAGCGCTACTTTGAAGCCTCCTGCCTCACGGACACTGAGGAATGATTAGCATATGTTAGCATACGGGCTTGAAGCGACTAAGCTAGATATACATAAAGAAGCAGCTATATTAGCAAACGAAAGCTCAGTCTGATACATGCTCTGATGTTCACTTCACCTTAGATGGACACAGTGAGACCATGTTAGCAACTGTTACTTACAGTATACTGCAGGTAACCAAAACAAACCCTGAATTCAGAGCTGCAAGCCACATTGATGAAAAAAAAAACATATAGAAATGTATTTGAATGTAAATGTGAATATGGCTAAGAATGAGTTCTTTAGAACAGTTACGTTATGTTAATCTGTAATAGATGTATATACAGTATAAGCAGTATTACAATTTGAAATAACTATTTTCTATTTCAATATATCTTGAAATGTAATCTAATCTTGTAAGGTTATGAGGGCACAATGAATTTTCAGCAATCAGTACTCCAGTTTTCAGTATCACACAATTCTTCAGAAAACATTTTACACTGAAATAAATAAAAACTACGAATAAACATATATTATTGAAGTTTGTTGTGTAAGAAAATACAATTTCAGTCTTTCTACTTCAAAATTGTACATTTAATTCAATGTGCACTTTACCTTTTTGTAGTTAATTGGGAAATGTACAAGCACTGTTAAATTTTTTTTCTTCAGTGTAATATGCTGATTTGGTGCTTAGGAAAATGTCTTATTATTATATGTTGCAAAGAGTTGTGCTGCTTAATTTTTATTAAAAACAATTATCGATTTTTGAGGGATATAAAGTTCAGAAGAACAGCATTTATTTGAAATATATTTTCTTTGTAAAATGTATTTACTGTCAATTTTGATCAAACCCAGCAGGCACACAACATCATAAGACGATGATATTTGGTTTAATATTGGATGCGGCATTAGGTGACCAAAATTCAATGTCCATGTTAATTTGATGTTCAATACCAATGTCAGCTAACATTGATATTTGTTGTTTTTAGGTTGTGTCTGCTGGAGATATATACTAGTTAAAAAGCATATTAATTTCTTTTCGTATTTATGTAAATTTCATAAGCTGAAAGAGAAACCTGATCCATAAATTGTTAACTATTGTGGAGCAACAGTTTGAAAAGGACTAAGTTAGTCAATATCAAATATTGACTGCAAAATCAACTTTTTGTAATGCCTATCCGGTGATTCACTCGGCCACATTAATGTAATGTCTTTAATTATTATAATTAGTTTTTTTCTTCTTAGCAAATCTTTATATAAGCAATTAACTGTGATTTAATTTACTTAATTAATAAGCATATCATATCATTTATTTGATTAAAATTTGTTTCGACTCGCAGAACTAATTTATCTATGATACTCACACTCTTGGGAATAATAATGATGACGATCATGACTGCTCCACAACAAAACATAGCAAAATTCAATGGACCTTCTGGGCAAATAATGACCATGTGATCACTGAGA
Source organism: Gymnocypris eckloni scoliostomus (assembly GCA_027564155.1). Taxonomy (NCBI): domain Eukaryota; kingdom Metazoa; phylum Chordata; class Actinopteri; order Cypriniformes; family Cyprinidae; genus Gymnocypris; species Gymnocypris eckloni. The sequence goes on along the minus strand of CM050427.1, from coordinate 16,085,231 downwards.
GTGGGAGAAAGAGAAAACAAGACTGACATGCTTTTTATTAAACACAATTTACACTGAAGGAAACATTCAGTTGTGTAATTGTGTATAGTGTACATTGTCATTCATGTATGCAGGCTTAGTATTGGCCTTGTTTATTTATTCTGTCAAATGTTGCTCCAAGAACTCTGTACTTCTCGGCGTTATTCTTTATGGCCTCCTCTCAGAGGCGGGGAGGGTGAACGTGAAAGAGAGAGAGAGGGGGCGGGGGTAGACTTAAAATGAGAGCGGCAAAGGGATTGTGAAAAGGATGAGAGAATTACAGGGGTAAGCGAGTGAAAAAAGAGGGGGAAGAGAGAGAGAGACAGCGAGAGAGAGAATCAAACTCTCTCTGAATTGGGCCCAAATATCCAAGGTTAATTTTGTGAGAAAGCTGCAGTGCCCAGATAAGACCATCCCTGCAAATGAGTTCTGCCTGCCTGGATTACAGCTAAATTTATGCAGCTTTCCTTATCCTTTCACAAGCTCCTCTGAAGTGGCATAATTAACTTGCACACATAAAATGTGCACATTTACTTCTTGGTGGTAACCATTCCTCATTTCAACACTTTGATTCTTCCGACCCTGTTCAAAAAGGTACTTTTTTCCCATCGCGTTCACATAAGTTGAAAGATTTAGCAGACAGCTGAAACAACACTGATCCTTTAACTCCCTTTATTGTATTGTGTTCCGTCATAATATTAAATTATTTTCACAAACATGTTTACTATGCCGATTAACATTCTAACCCCGGAGGTTATGGTGGCACCAAAGCCACAGCAAATTTACATATCACTTATGGGACTGGAAACAGGCAAAAAAGCTGGCAGAAAGCTGTTTATGGCCGGCTTGACTTCAGCAGATGGGAAGTTCAGTGTGTCCAAGCATGGCGTAACATTGTGGAAATCTTCAAAGAAATGCGACTGAGATGCAAGTACAGTAAGCCTCTCCTGAGGTTCTGCTTTGGCATTACGTTTGATACCCCTCTCAAGAAACCCTGGGCTCTATAGGCTACTGTGTTTATCGTTTCAGACGTCTCATTGAAGGAGGCCTCTGTCACCCTCTCTCTACTCCTCCACTTGGTTATCTGGCTGTCCCTCGACGGCCCACTCTCATTTTCTCAGGGCATTGCCTTGAAGTTCTTCATTCGTGACAGAATTCTGTCTTTTTTGTTGTGTAATCCCTTCGCAATATCTTAATCATTACTTCGTTTCCAGGGCTGCACCTGAGTGGCATCTTCCTCTCTATCAATAATTCACACGTGCGTATCAATATTAATGGACATCTATTCTTTTGAGTAGTACAGATTAACCTGGACTGACCTGCTTTGTGTTGTTTAACAAGTGTTTGAGGAATGGAAAGCTTACTCAAACAGCTTGTGTGAAGGAGTGGATCACAGTTAATTTACTTCAAAGTGGATATAGAAGAAAGAAAATAGATTCTAGACAAGTCTAAAACTGACTGATTATAGTTGAATAAGGTCCGATTTACAATGCAGCTTATTCTAGGCAAGAACCACCCACTTAGACTGGACAAAAAAATAAACAGTTTGATTGACATGTAAATTGCCGAACCACAGTTTGTTTTGTTTTAACATGCTATTTGGGGGTGGTTTTATCAAAAGCAGATTATAAATAAATAAATAAATAAATGAAAGATAGATAGACTCGGTTTACAAATAAACCTATCAATATACAATCATAGACTGGCACAAAAAAAAAAAAATATACATATACAGTATATATATATATATATATATATATATATATTCACTGAACAAAATTATCAACACAACACTTTTGTTTTTGCTCCCATTTGTTATAAGCTGAACTCAAAGATCTAAGACTTTTTCTATGTACAAAGGCCTATTTCTCTCAACTATCGTTCACAAATCTGTCTAAATCTGTGTTAGTGAGCACTTCTCCTTTGCCGAGATAATCCATCCATCTCACAGGTATGGCATATCAAGATGCTGATTAGACAGCATGATTATTGCACAGGTGTGCCTTAGGCTGGCCACAATAAAAGGCCACTCTAAAATGTGCAGTTTTATCACACAGCACAATGCCACAGATGTCGCAAGTTTTGAGGGAGTGTGCAATTGTCATGCTGACTGCAGGAATGCCAAACAGAGCTGTTTCCCGTAAATTGAATGTTTATTTCTCTACCATAAGCTGTCTCCAAAGGCATTTTAGAGAATTTGTCAGTACATCCAACCGGCCTCACAACCGCAGACCACGTATAACCACACCAGCCCACATCACCTGCAAGATCGTCTGAGGCCAGCCACCCGGACAGCTGCTGCATCAATCGGTTTGCATATCCAAATAATTTTTGCACAAACTGTCAGAAACTGTCCCCGTCTCAGGGAAGCTCTCCTGCATGCTCGTCGTCCTCATCAGGATCTCGACCTTATTGCAGTTCATCGTAACCGACTTGAGTGGGCAAATGCTCACATTCGATGGCGTCTGACACTTTGGAGAGGTGTTCTCTTTACGGATAAATCTCGGTTTTCACTGTACAGGTCAAATGGCAGACAGAGTGTATGGCGTCGTGTGAGTGAGCGGTTTGCTGATGTCAACGTTGTGGATCGAGTGGCCCATGGTGGCGGTGGGCTTATGGTATGGGCAGGCATATTTTATGGACAAGGAACGAGTGCCGCTGCTTTTTGTGTGTGTGTGTGTGTGTGTGTGTGTTTTAAATATACATATAAACATACACAGTAAACACATATAAAAACACAAACTTTTATTTTGGATTAATCATTATTAATCCATTTGACAATCATAGTGTGGAAAAATTCATTTAAAATAAATAAATAATATACTGGATAAATGAAAGTATACAATCAGAGAATCTCGCAGAAAAATATTTAAAATAATAAAAAAAAATATTATATAGATAAATAAATAAATAAAAGCCAAACTGCAAAGCCAAGTGATATTTAAATATTTATCAGACTGAAAAAAATACACTATTATTGAACTACAGTTTTTCTCAGTCACTTTGGTGCATTTCTCAGATCAGAAATGAAATTTTCAAAACTACTTGTTCAAGCTCCACATCATCTAGTCACTTGAGCACATCATAAAAGCAGTTTCTCGTTCTTTTGAACAAATTGCTATTGCTTTGGTACATTCATGCAACTGATTATGAACATTTATCTGCGGTTTTCTACATTTTCAGTTGCTAATATCAAATTGCTCAAAATGTATTGTATGGTTCTCTGCAGTAGTCTTACCCCTCAAAACAACTATTCATTATTTCATTAGTTCATCGTGTAATTATTAATTGTCATTAGATGCAATGGTTTATCTAGTTGTCATGAAGTGTCAAGCATATTTTCTACACGTTTCTATTAGAATTTTTGTAAATTTGCCATGAATTGTGCAAGTGAATCTTGACTTTCACTAATGAAGAGAATATAGATCAACCAATAATTATATACCAGTTCTCTGAAATAGCTCAAATGTGTATCTCATGAATCTTCAATTGGAAAGCATAGAGACAGAGGACAACACAAGAGTTACAAATTCGGACAGTGGATGAACATCCAGAAAACGATGTTAACAGACGAGAGGAAGAAGAGGAGTAAGGATTCATGGTGGAAGTGTACACAGGGAAAAGAGAGGACGAGACTGAAGAGGCCAAGAACAGAGGCGTATATCAGATAAAATAAGGGCCACTATTGTGGACCATGTTGTCAATCATGGCCTTACAATGGCTGAAGGGTGCAGCTAAATATTGGGAGATCGACCATATCCTCAATAATTAAAACATTCGAAACAGTCTCTTTCAATCAAAATATCACATACAGTACTATGTAAATTTGTACTTTTGAAAGGATATATGGCATCATAAGAATTGCAGCTTTCTGCATTTCAATACAGTTCAGTAACTGTTTTCCAAACTGTTGGCATCATTTACAGCAGGTAACACTAGAGTGCACTGTTATATTGACAACATGAGCATTTTGACTTGTTTTTGAACAATGACACAATTAATTTTCATTCTGATGCCACTGATATGTTTATTGATATAAATACTTACTTTTGAGAGATGAACTAAAGATGAACTAAAGAGTAAGTTACAGGCTTTTGCAGGTAATGTATTGTGTGGTGCGGTTTGTATGAATTGTTTTGAGAAATACACATACTTTGCAAATATTAAGGATGATTAGTGAAAGTCACCAAAGCGATTGAGAAAAACTGTAATATTGAAATTCACAGTGAAATGAGTCTGTAACAAACTGGGTTTAAAACAATACAAATCAAATACATGACTACAAACTGGCATAGAGAAAATGTTGAAAACCAAATAATTACAGTAGTAGAGTGAACTTAACTGTGTTGCCCTTAGAAATTTAAATGCTATTACAATAGCATTAAATGAAAAACTAAAACTAAACGAAACTAACAACATTAACTCAAAAACGAACTTAAATAAAATAATAATTAGCAAAAATAAATACTCGTGTTTGTGATTTAATAAGCTCTCATTCTGTGCCAGAAAATCGGGCCTGTGGTTGTTTTGGGAAATAGATGGCGCTTCATGCACGTGAGCTGCGTCATATGCGGCTATTCACAGTGAAAGAGTTTTTCCATTTAAAAAACAAGAGCGGGCTATGAAATGGGAAATAACCAGTGTTGGGGAAAGTTGCTTTTAAAAGTAATGCATTACAATATTGCGTTACTCTCTAAAAAAGTAACTAATTACATTACTTAGTTACTTTTTATGGAAAGGTATACGTTACTTTTACGTTACTTGCATTACTTTTTAAATATGAGCAGGGCTTGATTAGAGGTCTGCACGGGCTCAAACTGAAGCCCAACCCGGCCCGCATCATACAGCAGGTAACCCGACCCGACCCGATTTGACAACCCGAACCAAATCCCCCACAACGAATAACAAAAAAGGAAAATGTTGCATTTCACGATTGCATGCAAAGAAACGGATTAATCAAGGCTCTGCCATTTCACAAACATTTACCAGTTATTAAAGTTTGTGAACATCAGGTGCAGCGGTTGTGCATACATTCTGCCGAGTTTATGAATTTTGTTTGGACAAGAAGATGATGACCATGCAAATTATGGTCATTTTTTGTCAGTTAAGGCTCGTTAGCATTCTGTCTACTTTAAATCAGACATAAGCTCTTAAATAAGATTGTATTTATTTGAATGCATTAATCATTTATTTGAATTAGCGAGAGAGAGAGCGAGAGAGAGCGCGAGCGCGAGAGAGAGCGCGCGAGAGAGAGAGAGAGATGAATGTTGCGCGTGCATGTGAACCTGCGTCTGCGCGTCTCTCTCTACAAGCAATGAGGCTTAGTTACTTCAAAAACAGCGATTTTGCCGCTTCATTGCAGATAAATATAATGTTGTGACTTGCGAGTCAGTAGCCTGTCGAAGCTATTTTACTAATAAAAGTTTCCGTGCTGTTTGTGTGCGATCTCTGATATGTGTGTGCGTGCGTGCGTCTATGAAAGCAGCGAAGCCTCTGCATATAGTTTTGGTTTAGCTACAAACCCGACCCGACCCGAGCCCGAGGCTATCCATTAAACATTAACCCGAAACCCGACCCGAAACCCGACAGTATTTCGGGACCCGCGGGTTCGGGTCGGGTAGCAGACCTCTAGGCTTGATTGTTTGTTTTTAATACAATAAGTTCTATTTATAGCAAATGCAAAGCCTTTCACACCAAAAAGTGTAAAAAATAAACCTCAGGCTGAAGGAAGAGTAAATCATGTCTGTACAGTAGAACACAGAAGATTCAACACTCTTCAGCAATTAAAAAGCAATCAAGCACAATTGTTAATGTAAAGTCATTTTTGCTTATGTTGAACTGGATCATCAAAGGTCAGCAGCAAAGACATTGGTTAATAAAATGGGATTAGATATATTTGTGTTGTTTAACATATTTAATTATTGCAGGCTTGCGTCATATTCTGAGTTTGCATTTCACTGTTTTAATTCATTTTGATGAATACTGAATCTGTTTTTTGCGAGTGGGATGAATTAATGCACATTCACATTTAGTCTCTAGAACTACAGTAAGATCATGTTTACACAGCGTACTGTCAGTCAATACTTTTTTGAAAAAGTAACTCAGATATTTTCTTGTAAATTTAAAAGTAATGAGTTAATTTACTAGATACTTGAAAAAAGTAATATTATTTTGTAACTCGCGTTACTTGAAGGCCTAATGCATTACTCCCAACATATCAAAAATGACATGGAAATAATAAAAATGCACACCTTACATCACGCAAACTTTTAAAAGCGTGCTTGACGTGCGAGAACAGCATGAGTGTGAGTTAATAGACACAGAATCAAAAGTTTTGGATGAGCTGATTTTAGTGAATAGTCATTGTGTCACACGTTGCGATTACTATGGTAATGTCCACCTCGAGTCCATGACACGAGCACCGCTTTGACTGTATAAAACGCTTGAAAATGAGAGAAAGCGATAGCCACGCTGTGTTTTCATTGCTTGCTGTGTCCTGTGTAAAAGGGGCTTTAGAACTTTAGAGCTGGGATTGATTGCATTGCTCATCTAAAGCGCCTGTGCGCTTGAGTAATATGAGGTTTCAAAGCATTTTAGATTGTTTCTTCTTATTGTGTAGGCTACGTTCATAGAAAGAGAGACAGGACATACAGTAGTGTGTACCGGTGGCTCGTCTGTACAAGAGATCCAACAAATTAAAGCATTGAAAACACAGATGGACAAAAATAAAGTGTACAGAGTTTCAATGACAATAACAAATAATATGTCTGCGTCCCAATGTGCACACTGTCCATGCTAAATTCTATGTGATACTGTGATTCCATTTTAATCTTTCCAATCAGTCATTCTTATATTTAGGGCAGATAGGGTGGATAGTATGCACATTGGGACGCAAGGCATGTTTTCTCAAATCCAGCACTGGAGGGTCATTGTCCTGCAGAATTTAGCTCCAACCCTGATAGAAACTCAACTGCCTGATGCTGTCTGGTAACTCTGAAAACCCTTGATTAGCTTGTTTGCAAACTGTTGGCATATTAAACAAGATAATATATTTAATATGAACATGACTGTGAATTAATAAATTGTATACATATAAGTTGCATAATTTTTTTTTTTTGTTGAATTGTAAATAATTAGTACAAAATTAATTATTTAATTAAAATAATTATTAATAATATAATAATATATTACGAGGTTTGCACAAGGAGTTAACTGTAAACTGAATACATTCAACTTTGCTAAAATTACGTCTTTGTTTGGTCTACACTGGAAGTGTTCCATTAAACCTGTTAAACTATAATTACTCAAATTGAAACTAAAATATATTAAAACTAAATAGAAATGTGTTCACAAAATAAAAACTAAACTAAAACTAACAAAACCATTAATTAAACTAACTAAAACTAAACTGAAATTATAGGAAATTTGAAAACGATATTAAAATAAAAACAAATTCTAAAATTCAAAACTATAATATCCTTGCTCTGGGCCTAAACAAATCTTTGTGTAGCTGGATCCTGGACTTCCTGTCAGGCAGACATCAGGTGGTCAAAATGGGTAACTTTACCTCATCTCCACTGGTCCTCAACACTGGTGCTCCTCAGGACTGCGTCCTCAGTCCACTCCTGTACTCCCTGTACACACACGACTGTACAGCCACACACAGCTCCAACGTCATAGTCAAATTCACCAATGACACGACGGTGATAGACCTGATCACTGACAAAGATGAGACGGCCTACAGAGAAGAGGTGCATGCTCTGACACGCTGGTGCCAGGAAAACCACCTCTCACTCAATATAAACAAAACCAAGAAGTTGGTGGTGGATTTCAGGAGACAGAAGAGAGAACACACCCCATCATCATCAATGGGACACCTGTGGAGTGGGTCAGCAGCTTTAAGTTTCTAGGAGTCCACATCACTGAAGAAGGCACAACAACGCCTCTTTTTCATCAGGTGCCTGAGGAAATTTGGAATGAGTCCCCACATCCACCACTCATTCTGCACCTGCACTGTGGAAACCATCCTGACTGGCTGCATCACTGCCTGGTATGGAAACAGCACCAGCAGCAATCCCAAAGCTCTGCAAAGGGTTGTGCAAACTGCCCACCACACTGTACGAGAGAGCTCCCTCCCTCCAGGACATCTACATCAGGCGGTGCATGAGGAAAGCCCGGAGGATCATCAGTGACACCAGCCACCCAAGCCATGGACTGTTCTCTCTGCTGCCCTCAGGCAGACGTCTCCGCAGCATCCCATCATGCATAAGCCGACTGAGGGACAGCTTTTTCCCTCAGACTATAAGGCTGCTGAACACTCAGAACTGACACACACAGCACACCTCTCTGTCCATACCATTCACCACGCACTTTAACTCCACCACCACCACAATTTTTACCAACTGGACTTCAATGTAGCATGCACTGCACTTTAACACAATAATTCTCTGCCAACGTTTATTTACCAACCATTACATCTACAACCAATATGTGTACATTTCTGGATTATGTGTATTATATTTGTATATTTAATATTTTTTCTTGATATAATGTATATACTGCATATACATGTATACTGTCATTTGTAAAGTGTCTAAACGTGTATAATGGTATTTGTTTAACGTATATTTGTTAAATGTGTCAATTGTATTCTGCACCGTCTGGATCACGCTCCCAAGCTTTTCACTCACCACGGCACACGTGCTGTTGTGTGATGTGACAATAAAAGTGATTCGATTTGAATGATTAACCCGGCTATTCATTTAAAAGACGATTTAACTGATGAATGTTTGCAATAAATTACATTTATTTTATTTACAAAAGTTTAATGTCTAAACGTGTTAGCTGTGACTGTCAGGAATACAGCTGAGAAGCTCTGAATGTGAGATCGTGTGTTATTCCCTCAGTTTCTTTAGCAGGAACGAGCAGCGCAGCAGAGCTGCAAATCTGGCACTGTGATCCACAGCTCTCTGCAACCAGATAAAATGCACAGCGCTGTTTATCTTGATGAAAAAGCGGCATAAATCTTAATTTAATGAGCAAAAACTAATTAAGTGATTTAGAGAGAATTATAATTCTATTCAAAGTGAGGAGCAAGATAAATTGGTCCCACATTATGAAGTCTCAATTGATATTTTAGATGCATTTAAGAAAAAAAAGTGCTTTGAAACAGTCAAATCTGCACTTTTGAAAAGCCACTGCAATGTACTTCTATGTTTCTAAAGTAGATACCATTTTCCAGGAATTCCCCCTTTTCTTTCCTTCTTTCTTATTTTTCTTCTTACTATTATTATTCATATATTAAAAGAGGTTTTTAATTGTGCCAGTTTTTAATCATGCATGGTGTTCACTACAGTGGACAGAGCCATTTTTAAATGCTGAAAATAAAAAAATAAAATGCAATACAATAAAATTTATATATAGTTAAAAAGAAACATTAAACATTTTTCACTTATCATTCATGCATTTCTTTGTGAATTCTCTACCATAAAACTGAATGTAATTGAGAGTCAATGCTATCAGCTTCTAGCATAATACATAATATTTATATTCTTATTTTATTCTTAACAAAAATAAATGTTATTTTTTTCCCTTTGAGATATAATTAATAATATTCTTTCCATTATTTGCCTAATCTACTTTAAACCTCTGGAATATACAGAGAGCTATGAAAACAATCCTCTCAGCTTCTTTAATAAAAACAAACGGCATCTAGAATCTTTATGTTTGAAACGTGTGGGATGAAGCTAATGCTCAGGGGTAGGCCCGTTCTTCAAATGCATCTTTAGCAGTTGCTTGCCATTTTTTGTGCCTTAGGTATATCAGCAGGAGAGCTCAATGTTAAGTAGAACACATTTAACGTCATCAATTTTTCTTGATATCACACTGCTATCTCGTCCCTATTTAACATTTTTGCCACCGAACGCAGGAGGAAGTCACAGTTGTTTGAAATCTTGGTACACCTTAAACCTCCAACCAGCACAAAAGATGCTACGGAGGACAAATCCCTCATGTGGAGAGGTGATTCGAGTTATTCTCATGAATTATGGGAATTTCACGCTGTGCTCTATGAGTGGAAAGACCCTCCGTGCGGGGACACGGAGTGACTGAATGTTCTTGTTTTAGGGATGGGATTGTTGTACAGCGGAGGAGGAATTAATTTGTGTCATCTAACTTGTCTTTGGCTTAAAAATCTCATTTTGATGAGATAGAAAATGCAGATGAATTCGCTAAACCTCATCCGCCTGAATCACTCCGGGACACAATGAAGTCATAAAAACCACATGGAAAGTCGTTCATCACTTTTTTTCCACAGAGATCTTTGCCCCTAGCAAAATCAATCAGGGATCTCTTTTATTACACCATCTGTACTGAATAGCGGAAACAATTTGACCCAAGATCAAGAAAATTACGCTGTTTGGAGTACTAGTTCTTCACTTCAGATTAAAAGCTCATACCGCAGCGATAAATAACCTACTTTTCACTCAAAACAAGCCAGTTTCTGCCTGTGTGATGACAGATCAACAGTATAATACTCACGTACAAGTGCATCTTAGTCAACATTTGTAGAAAATACCACATGGTCTCAACAATGTTTGTCCAAAATCAGGAAAAAAATTGATACCTACGGATTTAGACAACAGCAAATCCTTAAAAAATGCTAAAGCATCAAGCGTCACACACAAAGCTTGCCACTATGATGCTCATGTCAATCTTGGCCCGCAGCTATGATTACTTTTGTAATCTAACATTATTTATGATCCAGATAACAGTGATTTATTTTATTCATTTGGATTATATTCTTCTGGTCTGGGTTCAGCCAAAACAATTGCTGATTTAATTTGCAATGTCTAGGTCAGTTTGTATGAAATGTTTTCAAAATATATTCTGCTGAGCCTGAAACTCACGAGACGCTACCTTTGAGCTCCAATATTAGAAATTACTGTACCACTGTTCTCCATTATTTCGCCTCTAACATCATGACGGAAAAGTACTGTAAGCTTCTGTCTGAGTTCTGCTCACAATATAACAGTCAGGACAATCCTAAGCTGCTTTAAATGAGACAGCGCTGGGTTTCTGGCTGGAGCATTTGAGTGAGCGAACAATGCACTGGATTGTCTTTTTATGTCTCTCTCTTTCCCAATCTCTGGTGGCTCTGTCTAAAATCACTGTGCTGATTGCAAAGACGACCGATGTGTTTGATTTGGCTGTGATTAAGACACTTTATTAATTTCACTTCAATGGACAATCAACAGTTAGACAGAGGACTCACAATGCTCTATCTGCATTTACAGATGAATAGAGCGCAGAACAATATTTCGATTGGGGAAAAGAGTGCTTGTTGTTTGTGTACAGAATTTTTTAATAATAGAAAACTAAATCTTCCATATAACCCAAGGGAACAGCTGTGATGAAGCACAGCACAGTACAGCATTTATATGCATAACACACATTAGACTATCATGTTTTAATTACATGTTACTTATGTATTTTTAATAACTATTGAATGACTTTAAGGTTATTCGTGTTTGGTATGCATGAGATTGAAAAATCATGCTTTAAACATTTCTTCCGATCAATTATTTGTCAAATGTATCAGTCTTGTTATAGAAATCATATCCAAAAGTATTCTTTGCAAGAGCGTGTAAAATTCGGACCATGTGACTTATACATGATTTTTGATGGGGGTGGGCAGAGCAACACCCCTAGCTAAGATCATATCTAATTGGTCAAGACACCCATTGGGACGGGTTCAAAAGCCAAGTTTAAAAAACTAAGGACACCATCAAATATCTCTCTTCTCTTTTTGCTTCTGCTTTTGCCACTGCATTTTGACGCTGCTCTTTGAGCGCCATTCCAGCATGCTTCGGCCTGCATGCCAGCTGCAAACATGATGAGAAGAAAAACACCTAGTCTCATTACATCAATTTATTATTTTACTTTAGTTTATTTTCTTCCCGTTGAGTTTCGTGTTTAAAAGTTGTGGTTGCTGCAAAATCGGAGCTGGACTACACCTGCTTCAGACTTCAACCAGACCACAATATTTTCAGCTAACGCCCAAGACTTCACTACGAACGACAACTGAACTGTCTACTTGATTGGCTCTATCTCTCTCTCCTCTCCACCTGTAGCTGGTGTGTGGTGAGAGCACTGGCGCCGTTGTCCTGTGGCAGCTGTCGCATCATCCAAGTGGATGCTGCACACTGGTGGTGGTTGAGGAGAGACCCCCCACATGATTGTAAAGCACTTTGGGTGTACAACAATACACAAAAAGCGCTATATAAATGCATCATTCATTCATTCATTCATTCTGTCAGTCAATGAGCAACCTCGGGAAACCTCCTTCCTGTAACGACAGACGACAAAATATAATTCCTTAACACAAAGACAATGCAAGTACACACCCCAGATTCCTGCTGAGCTTGTGTATTTGATATAAATTTTAGCCTTATTGAGAAACTCAATGCGAGGGTTAAATAAGTGATTGATGGTACAGGTCTATGCAATAGCAAATATTGCTATAAGCTTGGGGTTTCACATTTTCATCCTCTTAAACTCATTCTTTCCTCCAATGTGTGCATGTGTTAGATTAGTTTAAATGTCTTAGATTTATCATATCTAAGTCTTATTTATATCGAAAAGAGAAGTGTCCTGTGTATTGTGTGAACAAGTTGATGTCTTAAACTGCTGATCTTGTTACTGTTTTATTAAATAGTGTTTATACTATATTTTGGATTTTAATATCCAGTGCAGATTTGATGTTATACGGCTCGTTCAGTTAATCGCTGCCAACTCAGTGATCACCCGTGAAACAGTGAGTCTGTTCAAATTCCCTATAAAATCATAAATAATTTTCTTTTTGAGTTAATTGACCTGTTTGACTTATATATTGTGTATTATACTACAGCTGATTTGCTGCTCAATAAATATTTCTTATTATTACCAATGTTGGAAACACGTCTGCCTAATATTTTTGTGTAAACTGTGATACATTTTATCTTCAGAATAAAGAGAAAGTCCTTAAAAAAAACTTCATTTATTTTAAATAGACTTTTTTTCTCAGTGTTTTGCTGTCACTTTTGATCAATTTAATGCATTCTTGCTGAATAATAAAAAATACTCACTGACTTGCACATACAAACATACATGTTGATTACTGTTGACCTTTCTGTAAATCTCCTACAAAACAACAGAGATCACACCTTCAAACTAAGATTCACATCTTCCACATCTGAGTGCCATATCAATATTGTGCAGACTTTCATATGCTTTTATATGCTTACATTTCAAAGTAAAAAGAAAATACTGCTAATTAGGAAGCCTAATACCAGTTTGTACCAGCACTTAAAAATGTTTGCGAACAGTTTCGCAAAGATTACTGTCACAATGTAATCACATGTCAATATTATTTCACACGCTTTTAGGCATGATAGGGCATGTACAACTCCACCACAGGGAAACAGGACCTTGTTTTTCCAACATTCAAATTGGCCTTGAATCAAGGAGCACTTAGCGAGGCCTAATCAGCCCAGTATGTCTGCAACCTCAAGAAATTAAACAGGGCTAATTAGCATCTGAAAGCGTTAATTTGTTTTGCAACAATTCCAGTGCTATTTAAATACCAAACACAAGAAGAAGGAAAAAACCCAGAGCGTGCTTCGCTTTAGATTATTTCATCGACTGCTGGCCTTTTTGTTGTCTTTATTCATATTCCCTTTGGTCTTATCCATCACCTCCCCCACCAGCACTTCTCTCCCATGTGCCACAAAATACAGCAACAGCTTGTAGGTAATTGATCAGACAAGCCAACTGTAAAATATTCATTTTCTACTTCAACAGCCAAATAAATCTCAGGGGAGGTTTTCAGAAGACTGCTCAGATATTGCTTATGTGTAGCCAGTTTAGCGCGGCACTCATTGTGAAGAGTCAGTCGGGAGGGGGTTCTGCTTTAGGATGAGTGCTGGTCGATGGCCGGCCAAGCAGCACATCGGCCTCGGTCCTGCCTCAGCAGCACATAGTCGGGCCTAAGACGGGATTCAGATTTGCACAACACGCTTCACTTAGTCTCCAGTGTCCACACAACATAAGGGTAAAAGCCTGAACTATGCAGTCACAGAGAGCGAGTAATGTACAGATAAAAACCAGCAAAAAAAAATACACTATTCATAAAACAGAAATAAGCTTTTTAAAGAGCGTTGGAATTAGGGCTGGTTTGAATCACAATACACTCTGTGATGATGTACATTTTACAACCTATTTGTACAGCAGTAAATAAATTCACACAGTTATCGGTGCTCAGGACTTCTGTTTTACATTATTTACATGTTAGAGCAAAAAAATGAACAATGAGGTAATGAGATACTGAACATTTATGCCAGCACTTCCAAGAAAAAAAGTATTAAAAACATATGGAACTTTGTGGATATTGGGGCATGTTGTCACACTTTACACTACCAATCCAGTTCTCACTATTAACTAACTATTAACTACAACTTTTGCCTCAGTAATATCCTAATATGCTGCTTATGAATAGCTAGGTAGTTTTAAGTTCAGGTATGGGGTAGGATTACGATATCTACAATATGATCATGTAGAATAAGCCCTTAAATATAAGATTTGTTTTTCATGTTTTATTTAAGTGCTTTTTATTTTAGAAGTCCTTATATGCTCACAATGGCTCAATTTGTTTTGGCCAAAATAGAGTATAAAACATATTTAATGTATATTATATAATTATAATATTAAAATATTATAATTGAATATAACTTTTCTTTCTGATTATATTTTAAAATGAAACGCATATTCAGTTAATTGTGCTGCTTACTTTTGTTTAAAAAAAACATGTTATATATTTTTTAATTAATATAAAGTTCAAAAGAAAAACATTGATTTGAAATAGATGTCTTTACTCTCACTTTTGATTAGTTTAATGCATCCTTTCTGAACAAAAGTGATAATTTATTAATTTGAATACATAAAAAAAAAAAAAAATATATATATATATATATATAAACAGATATATAAATAAATTGTCACAAATAAGCCATTTATAACCTTTAAAATTAAATGTAAGCAGTACACCAAAAAAAAAAAAAAAACATTATGAAATTACACAAAAAAGTTCAAAGGGTAATTTGATTTGATTTGATTTTATCAATACATATCATAATTTATAATTTAATGTATGTACAGTGCATATCAATAAATTAGAATGTCGTGGAAAAGTTCATTTATTTCAGTAATTCAACTTAAACTGTTAAACTTGTGTATTAAATAAATTCAATGCAGAAAGACTGAAGTAGTTTAAGTTTTTGGTTCTTTTAATTGTGATGATTTTGGCTCACATTTAACAAAAAACAACCAATTCACAATCTCAACAAATTAGAATATGGTGACATGCCATTCAGCTAATCAACTCAAAATACCTGCAAAGTTTTCCTGAGCCTTCAAAACGGTCTCTCAGTTTGGTTCACTAGGCTACACCATCATGGGGAAGACTGCTGATCTGACAGTTGTCCAGAAGACAATCATTGACACTCTTCACAAGGAGGGTAAGCCACAAACATTCATTGCCAAAGAAGCTGGCTGTTCACAGAGTGCTGTATCCAAGCGTGTTAACAGAAAGTTGAGTGGAAGAAAAAAGTGTGGAAGAAAAAGATGCACAACCAACCGAGAGAACCGCAGCCTTATGATGATTGTCAAGCAAAACTGATTCAAGAATTTGGGTGAACTTCAAGGAATGGACTGAGGCTGCGGTCAAGGCATCAAGAGCCACCACACACAGACGTGTCAAGGAATTTGGCTACAGTTGTCATCAGAGGTGTTTTACCTGGGCTAAGGAGAAGAAGAACTGGACTGTTGCCCAGTGGTCCGAAGTCCTCTTTTCAGATGAGAGCAAGTTTTGTATTTCATTTGGAAACCAAGGTCCTAGAGTCTGGAGGAAGGGTGGAGAAGCTCATAGCCCAAGTTGCTTGAAGTCCAGTGTTAAGTTTCCACAGTCTGTGAGGATTTGGGGTACAATGTCATCTGCTAGTGTTGGTCCTTTGTGTTTTTTTGAAAGCCAACGTCACTACACCCGTTTACCAAGACATTTTTAGCACTTCATGCTTCCTTTGCTGACCAGCTTTTTAAAGATGCTGATTTCATTTTCCACCTGCCCACACTGCCAAAAGCACCAAAAGGTGGTTAAATGACCATGGTGTTGGTGTGCTTGACTGGCCAGCAAACTCACCAGACCTGAACCCCATAGAGAATCTATTTGGTTATTGTGAATAGGAAAATGAGAAACAAGAGACCAAAGAATGCAGATGAGCTGAAGGCCACTGTCAAAGAAACCTGGGCTTCCATACCACCTCAGCAGTGCCACAAACTGATCACCTCCATGCCAAGTCGAATTGAGGCAGTAAATAAAGCAAAATGAGCCCCTGCCAAGTATTGAGTACATATACAGCAAATTAACATACTTACCAGAAGGCCAACAATTCACAAAAAATATATATTTTTTTAAATTGGTCTTATGAAGTATTCTAATTTTTTGAGATAGTGAGTGTTTTGTATGTTTGACTACAGAACCATGTTAAACAGCTCTGATGGGGTTGGACCTTCAATATCTCCTTCACCTCCAAAGTGTCAAACTCATTCCTTGTTACACACTTACAGCAGCAATGAAGGATATTTTTCATACCATGTATGACAGAAGACTGAGAGGAATTAGACAATGTTCTTGTCTATCAATTATACAGTATTTCCTGTGAGCATTTTAACATGGCATAGACATAAATCAGACAAACTGTGACCACATCTGCACTCTATGTGTTTATGTGACATGTTTGTGTAATCCCGTTAAATGAAGTGTAATTGAAGGGAAATATTTAATTTATTCACAGTTTAGTAACATCATATTTCTCTAATACAATTTGAAAAGAAGTGTAGAAGTTATTAAAGAACATTTAAACAATTGTCGATTTATCCTTTTTAGAAGATAGGTTATTGACCAACGAGAGCTATTTGTTGTTGTGTGCCCTGCGTGTCGATGAGCATGCGCACACTGACTAAAGAGACAAGCCTGACAGAGAAGAAAAGACGTGATCTGATATTAGCGATCTAATTTAAAGAATAATAGATTCAAATCCTCCGAAAAGTGTACGAAAGTATTAGAATTCATTTATTTTGAGCCATCCAGTATCTGAAGAAACCGATTCAATATTGTTGAGTCTCATTTTACTCGTTCACCGACGCCATTGTTTGTCACACGCGAGTGTGTAAGAGACACGTGCCTGTGTAAGAGTACAATCTATTACAGAGTTCACCGACGCCATTATTGGTCACGTGCCTGTTTAAGAGAAAAAATACAATTGATACAGAGACCAGTTTTTTTTCATTAGTTTTTTGTCTTCCGTTTCTCTTTCTTCATGATTCTACGGATTCGTGACACTCCTGTGATCTTCTGTGACATCCTGTGAATGTAATGCCTAACCAGCAGAGGGAGCCCTCACCCGAATACTGACTGTGCTCCACTCCCTCTGCTTCTCTAGTCATTACCTGTTTGTAGCATTTATAAGCATGCTAGCCATTTGGGCCTGTGCAAAGTATTGCCAGTATTCCTGCCTCACCAAGCGTTTCTCAAGTATCCTGTTGACCTATTCTGTGTATGATTTTGCCAGTTTAGCTGACTACGTACTCTCTGGATTTTCCCTTCTGTTTTGATTGCCTGATAACTCGATCTTTGTGTTTGGACCTCTTGCCTGCCTACTCGTCTTTGTCTATTGGATCAACCCTGTGTACGTCAAAAGATTGGACTGTTCATCCGGTTTTGACCCCTTGCCTGAATTCACGTTTCTGTTTTATAATAATAATAATAATTTGTTACATTTATATAGCGCTTTTCTAGACACTCAAAGCGCTTTACATAGTAAGGGGGCTATCTCCTCATCCACCACCAATGTGCAGCATCCACCTGGATGATGCGACGGCAGCCATAGTTTGCCAGAACGCCCACCACACACCAGCTTATTGGTGGAGAGGAGACAGAGTGATGAAGCCAATCAGTAGATATGGGGATGATTAGGAGGCCATGATGGTCAGAGGCCAGTGGGCTAGTTTGGCCAGGATGCCGGGGTAACACCCCTACTCTTTTTCGAAGGACATCCTGGGATTTTTAATGACCACAGAGAGTCAGGACCTTTGTTTAACGTCTCATCTGAAGGACGGTGCTTTTTCCAGTATAGTGTCCCCGTCACTATACTGGGGCATTAGGACCCACACAGACCACAGGGTGAGCACCCCCTGCTGGTCTCACTAACACCTCTTCCAGCAGCAACCTAGTTTTTCCCAGGAGGTCTTCCATCCAGGTACTGACCAGGCTCAACCCTGCTTAGCTTCAGTGGGCAACCGGTCTTGGGCTGCAGGGTGTTATGAAAGCCCCTTTAATAAACTTCTGCTAATGGATTCTACCTCAGCCTCAGTGGCCTCATTACAGTGAAACTTCACATTTTGCCAACCAAATCTGTTACAGAGTGAAAAAGGACGACACATCATAAAGAAGAGCACAATATCCTTTCTTTCAATTATCAGCCTTGCTTTATTAATTTACGACGATCCCAAATTTAAATAAATATTAAGTTCCCTTCCTTGAGGGAACTGATAAAGAACAGGGAAAGAAAATAAACTGATCAGTATTTTTACAGAACATTGAACTATTGATGGTGTATGGTTACCCATAACCCATTTTATTGACACCAAAGTCCTTATTGGGACAGCTGTAATATTTTGAGAGAGAAGTTATTTATTGGATTCATTTCTTTAATTGTATTTCTGTCTGACATTAAAATGACCGGTCCGTGTATATTTTTTGGGGTAAAAGAAAAGTGCACTCAAGGTAAGTTTTCATATTTAATTTTATATATTGTTATATGGCATTGTAATTTACTTTCTTTTATTTTGGTTATTATTTTCTCTATATTAAAATGAATTACATTCCAAGTTCACATTTAACTTTGTGTCTGACTGTTGTTTCTCACCACAACCCGCCACCTCCTTTACGATCTCTAAATCTTCTGATAAATTCCATTCCATCTGCAGTAACAGCAATTAAATGTCACAAAACACACGGAGCACAGGAACACGGAACGAGGATACGAGGAATTCACAAATAGAGACTTTAATGATACCAACGGTGGACAGGGATCACAGGCAGGGAAGACATTCAAGGACCAACAAAAACTCACTGAAAGGACTGGGGCTTTTAAAGACAGGGTAACGAGGGAACTAAGGAGACACACCTGGAATCAAATTAAACAATCAGACGTGAGGGAGAAACTGGGTCACAGAACAGGTGGAGCAAACACACAAAACAGTCCAGGGGCGTGACATTACTCTCCGTCATCGGTGGGCTCGGGCTGATGCTCCGTACCGCGGGGAGATGATGGGCTGGGCTCTGGGTCCGGAGTGGATCTGGTGAGATCATCCTCTTGGGAAACTGTGAGGGGCGATCCGTTTCTCACCAGAGTCCACTCCACGAAGGCGGCGAAATACTCTCGTGGACCTTCTTCGGACAACTGCGCTCTGCACGCGGTGTTCAGGCTTGCATCATAGAATGAGCAGAGCGCGTCGTCCGGATAGCTGGTGGTGTTAGCTAAGAACTGGAACAGTCTTGTATGGTCCTCGAGAGATCGGTCCTCCTGCTCCAGAAATTCGGGCCTGAGGAGGGGATCCATAGGGAAACACAACGGAAAGAAAAAACACTGAGGGAAAATACGGAAAACAAAACGGAGGGTGGACGTAGAGGTAACTGTTATTTAGGTTGTTGGTCCTTCTGTCACAAAACACACGGAGCACAGGAACACGAACGAGGATACGAGGAATTCACAAATAGAGACTTTAATGATACCAACGGTGGACAGGGATCACAGGCAGGGAAGACATTCAAGGACCAACAAAAACTCACTGAAAGGACTGGGGCTTTTAAAGACAGGGTAACGAGGGAACTAAGGAGACACACCTGGGATCAAATTAAACAATCAGACGTGAGGGAGAAACTGGGTCACGGAACAGGTGGAGCAATCACACAAAACAGTCCAGGGGCGTGACATTAAATGATTGCAAATTCCTTAGACGCATGTTACATTTGCTCTCCCACTGTCTTTCATGAAGTGTTTTTATACTCTTGAAAATGAGAAGGAAGCACTTTAAAGATGCATCGGCGTGTTTGTAAAAATGAAACAGTTAGAAATCGAAGAACGCTTTTACAGCCCTGTTAATTAAATGCCTTATCTATATTATGCAGATGCTTCATAAATGAAAATATTACACATCACCACTACCTGCCCTGGAAAACCTCATTGATGCATTTAGAATAATAATTAAGTATAAGGAAAAATAAACCAGTGTCTTATTTATTTATAATTTTTTTATAAGTAATAACAAATGCTAAAAATAATTTAAAACTACGAAATGTACGTCATATTTCATATTTTTTTTCACCCTCACAACAACTTGATAAATTGTGCTTTATAAATATCTACGTAAGCTCATGGAATGGGTTGATTAAACTTGGCATAATCTCTGGGCTCATCCGTTCAATATCATAATACTTGGATGTAATCCCCTTGTGCACTGGTCTGCTCTTCCTAGAGTACTGGATTAGATCCTCTACTTTGTACATTTATATATTTATTATAGAATATATCCCCAACAGTAATATTACACTAATAATGTAGGAATGATGACCAGATAAACCAAAATAATAAATTTACAACAGAAATATAAAATTAGAACTAACTTTATGGCCATCCTTTAATAGCAAATATAAAGTGTAGAAGCACCGTAAATCATATTCAGCTCTAATTTGTTTATTTTCTGATTTAAAATAAATAAATAAATATAAAAAAGAAAATAATAATTTAAGATTACATTTAAATTTCCAATTGCCCAAACGAGTGTTTTTTAGTATAATTGAATAGTTCATATTAATATTTATATATTTTTTAATACAATTTTATAATTATTTCGAATGTATCAATTTTTATTTTATATTTTCTAATGTAATATATGTTAATGTTTCCATAATCTATTGTGCATTTTTGTCATTTTTAGTAGTTTTTGTTTATTTGTTTCTATATATAGTTTTAATTTTTTTTATTTCAGTTTTAGTTTTAGTTATTTTTGTACATTAAGTTAAACAAAATTACATTTAGAAATGTTGCCTTGCCAACTAGCTGAAATTATAATTTGTATTCTATATATAGATGTTATGCATAATACATTTATATATATACATTTTTTTATACATGCCACACTTTATTTCAAGTAAAAGTTATTTATGGTTTTAGTTTTAGTTTCAGCTAACTACAATAACCCTGGTTACATACGGCTTGCAGGGACTAATGCACATTTTTTATTCTCACTGATAGTCAGTGTGGTTTAATGCCACAAAAATGTGTACCTTGGGATCGGGAGCTTGATAAGATCACACATCTCTGGTAGGCGCTCTAAATAGCTTTATGGAAATACGTCTTTGAGGAAGACATTTTCTGCCGCTGATAATACTGCAATATAATACGGCTTTGAGAATGAGTGTGTTTGTTTGTGCAGGAGTGGTGGAGTAGTGTGTGCCTTTATAGTGACCTTTGTCTGAATAAGGATCTGTGCATGGGCTGAAATGAGCATGATTGACTGGTTCCATTGCAAAGTGTGTCCTTTAGATCTGTGAACATTGTAACTGTGTCTGAAAATCTCAGCGTGAAAGCACATAAACATATATCAGCATACAAGAACTGCAGTTCTTATTATCCACAGGAGTTATTTTGGGGGGGTCGGTGCACTTGCCTAACTCCTAATTTGCTGCTTATTAATAGTTAGTAAGATATTTGTTAAATTATACCTGGTCTCATGGCATTTACGTACCTGGGTGCACTTTTTAGCGAGACACGAAATACGTGCCAATAACTACATTACTGCAGTTTCCAAAATAAATGAACACTAGAGGCTGTAAAACTTCGACATCTTTTACTCCTTTTCACACAAATTTACAGAGTTTTGATTAATAAAGCGTAATGTTCACACAATTACTTGAATAATATCATGTTACGACTTCAAAACAATATAAAAAAGCTGGGAGATTTGAAAACTGATGCTTTTGAACATTAACATCACATACAGTATATCCAGCTTCATATCTATGGGTTTTCATAGACTGTAAGTTTGTTCGGTAGCTCACGGAGTACGGAGATGTACTTAGGAGGTTAGGAGTTTAGGTCCGAATCTCGTGTAATCACGGTTTGACAAAGCAATTCAAATCTGAAAATAAGGAAGTTGAAATAGCACAGTTGCATCAACAAATACGTTTTTATATCAGTTTTGCATTTGTTAACACTATCGGGTAGGTTTAGGGTTGGGTTTGGTGTAGGGCATGATAGAGCATTAACTTTTAGAGACTGACCCCGGATATTTGAATTCTGAACCGCTGCAATACATTTCTGTAGCAACGTAATAAAAACACAGCAACATTTACCTATATCTACGTAATAAAAATGTTCCAGGGTTCACGTATTTAACTTGAACTTGAATGATTTAGATTATCAAACAAATTTTAATATTACACAAATATAACCCAACTAAATACAAAATGCAGTTTTGAAATGCAGAAACAACTACAATCAAGCATTTGTGATAACTGACAATGAGTCTTTCACATTACTGTGGAGGAATTTTGGTCCACTCTTCTTTGCAGAATTGTTTTAATTCAGCCACATTGGAGGGTTTTCGAGCAAGAAAGGAGTGTTTAAGGTAACGCCACAGCATCTCAATTGGATTTAAGTCCGATTTTGATTTGGCCAATCCAAAACCTTAATTTTGTTATTCTTGAGCCATTTAGAGGTGGACTTGCTGTTGTTTGGGATCATTGTCCTACTGCATAACCCAAGTGTACTTGAGCTTGAGGTCACAAGCTGATGGCTAGACATTCTCCTTCAGGATTTTAAGATAGAGGGCAGAATTCATGGTTCCATCAATTATGGCAAGTCGTCCAGGTCCTGAAGCTGCAAAGCAACCCCAGACATCACACTACTATCACCATGTCTGTTGGTATGATGTTTTTATTAAATGCTGTGTTAGTTTTATACCAGATGTAACGGGACACACACCTTCCAAAAATTTAACTTTTGTCTCATCAGTCCACAGAATATTTACCCAAAAGTCTTGGGGATAATCAAGAATATTTTTGGCAAATATGAGATTTTGCCTAGGAACTCTCCCATGGATGACGTTTTTGCCCAGTCTCTTTCTTATTGTTGAATCATGAACACTGGCCTTAATTGAGGAAAATGAGGCCTGCAGTTCTTTAGATGTTGTTCTGGGTTCTTTTCAAAGTCTCTTTAAGACAAGTCATGTCACTTGGCAGCCATCTTTGAAACTTATCTCAGGCATGCAAGTGCAGCTCCTATCTCTTTGAATGGGGAAACATCACATTTTCCCAAACTGATCACTAAGCTTACAATTAAATTTCATATTTGAAATGACCAAAGAAATCTGACAACAACTGTGTCATAAATGTTGTTTCTTTTGCTCAACTAGCATTATAAAAAGCTTATTTTTCAGGTTAGACCAGTCAGTGTGCATGCGCAGTCGTGAGCGCTGTAGTATATCAAGGACCGAATCAGACAAATCAAGATTCGATCGCAGCATGGTTGAAACATGAGGAGCCGAATTCCACAAGACAACAGCAGGAAGTCATAAATCAGACCCTAGCTCCAGCCCGTCTGAATACAGCCTGCAACAGCAAAACCAAAGGAACACTTAATGATAATTCCAATGCAGGAATTTGGTAATACATTTGAGGAATAAATATTGATGGACAAAGAGATGCAACATGTGACCATTACATGTAAATCTGTGATATAAATCACAGCTACAGACTGTAAAATCATCTTAAAGGACTTTCATTCTCATTGTTAATGAAAATAATAATTTATATGCATAACTGCATATTATGTATGTGACCCACAAATTTGACTATCCTTGTTTTAATCATTGTGTTTATCGTGCTTTTAATTAGTATTGAATAGCGTAAGCCTTAAGGGTTAATGTCATGTTTGGTATGTATGAGTGTCATAAGTCTAGCTTTAATCATTTCTTTTGATTGATTTCCTGTCAAATGCATCATATTCTGGTTATAGAAATCACATTCAAAAGGATACTTTGCAAGAGAATGTAAAATTCGGGCAATGTGACTAAACATGACATGTTGATTTATTGATTGGGTGGAGAAACAGAGCCAGCATAGGATCTAATTGGTCAAGACAACCATTGGGGGGTGTCTAAAAGCAGAGGGTAAATACCCAGGACACACTTCTCCTCGCCCTCTTGAACTCTCTTGAATGCTCCGTCCTCTTGAATTCCTCTCTCTTCTTGGATCTCTCTCTCTCTCTCTCTCTCTGGAAAATGAACTCTCTTGAAAATGCCATCTAACTTTCTCTTCAGCCATGTGCTCTGGACCACAACCCAGCCAGTAGTTACCATGATGAGAAGAAAAACCACCTAGTCTCTTTACATCCTTTTATTCTTTGACTTTAGTTTATTTTCTTTCCGTTGAGTTCGTGTGCTAAGTTACGTTTGCCAACGGCAACCAGCCCAAAAACTCCCACTTCAACCAACGCCCACTTCAACGACTCCTGAACTCTAAGCCAATCAGCGACTGGAGAAACCCTTTCCCGCAAAGATGGAGGACAAAGGGAATCCTTAAACACAAAAGCGGCAAGTACAAACCCCAAGATTCTTGCTGTGCTGGTGAAATTTTAATATAGATTTTAGCCTCATTGAAAAGTCAATGCGAGTGTTAAATATGTGATTGATGGTTGTTCAGGTTTATGCAATTGCACATATTGCTGTAAACGTGGGATATCAAATTCTCATTCTCTTAATCTAATCCTTTCCTCACTTTCTCTTCTGCAACGCGTGAATGTGTGAATGCTTGTGTTCATGTGTAGATTAGTTTACATGTCTTAGCATTATATAAATAAAGTCTTGTTTATATTGAAAAGAGAAATATCTTGTGTTTTGTGCTCATAAGTTAATGCCTTAATCTGTCGATTTTGTTACTGTGCTATTTAATAGTGTTTTCACTATATTTTGGGATTTTAATATCCAGTGCAGAGTTTGTTATACGGCTTGTTCTGTGAATCGCCGTGAAACAGTGAGTCTGTTCAAATTCCTATAAAATCATTAATGATTCCTTTGAGCTAAATTGACCTGTTTCCTTATAACAATATATATATTATATGTTATCATTGCAGCGCATCTCAGAACGCTAACTGTTTATATAGCAACCGGGACTTCTAACGGCAGCTGCAGTGACTTTACCGATTAGCAATTGGCTCTTTCGGCCATATTGAGTATTGCATACTTCCCCATTCAAAACTATACATTCAAAACTATAAAACGAGTGACATGTCTTGGGCATTCTATAGTCTTTGGTTTGGTTCATAGATTCTCTATGGGGTTCAGGTCTGGTGTGTTTGCTGGCCTGTCAAGCATAGTCATTTAACCAACTTTTGGTGCTTTTGGCAGTGTGGGCAGGTGTCAAATGAAACAAATGAAATCAGCATCTTTAAAAAGCTGGTCAGCAGAAGGAAGCATGAAGTGCTCAAACATTTCTTGGTAAACGGGTGCAGTGACGTTGGTTTTCAAAAAACAAAATGGACCAACACCAGCAGATGACATTGCATCCCAAATCATCATAGACTGTGTAAACTTAACACTGGACTTCAAGCAACTTGGGCTGTGAGCTTCTCCACCCTTGCTCCAGACTCTAGGACCTTGGTTTCCAAATAAAATACAAAACTTGATCTCATCTGAAAAGAGGACTTTGGACCACTGGGCAACAGTCCAGTTCATCTTCTCCTTAGCCCAGGTAAGACGCCTCTGATGACAACTGTAGCCAAATTCCTTGACACGTCTGTGTGTGGTGGCTCTTGATGCCTTGACCCCAGCCTCAGTCCATTCCTTGTGAAGCTGCGGTTCTCTCGGTTGGTTGTGCATCTTTTTCTTCCACACTTTCCACACTCAACTTTCTGTTAACATGCTTGAACACAGCACTCTGTGAACAGCCAGCTTGGCAATTTGGCAATGAATGTTTGTAGCTTACCCTCCTTGTGAAGGGTGTCAATCAGTGGCGGCTGCTGATCTTTTAAAGAGGGGAAGCTCATTTTCGGCCTAAATCATAAAAATTGTCCATTTATTTATATGTAAATTCTGCCCTACTTTTCTTTTCAAGAAAATGCTCTGTAACCCTGTCGTACCAACTAGGCGTCTTTTCCAGTGACTTGACCAGTGTCCTCTCAATGGCCAGCAGAGCTAGGCTGCTTAAACGGCCTTGGCCCATTGTGTTACGGGTGTAGGACTTGAGCCGCTTTAAACAGGAGAAGCTCCTTTCTACACCTGCTGTGCAGTTTGCTAGCTGGCTAGTTCAGACTATATGAATTAATGAACAAACGATCTAATATATATATATATATATATTTAACTCAACGGAGGAAATGTGGGAATTATGTTAAACTGAAACAATGAATGTGGTGTGAAATTGTGTGAAATATACGATGAAGGTTGCAGCAGTTTGTCTTCGACTACACATGCAAAATCCGCGATGGGACTGAGTTGGAAATGGAGACACAGAGTGATACCATCAGAGGTGGAAAGAGTACAAAATATTCTACTCAAGTAAAAGTACCATTACATTACTGAAATTTTACTTAAGTACAAGTAAAAGTACCAGTCTAAAATATACTCAAGTAAAAGTAAAAGTAGCTCATTTAAAATTTACTCTGAGTAAAAGTACTTAGTTACATTTTAACAATGAGAGGGAGGAAAAATGGGATGGACCAAAGGTGTCAAACTCAGTACCTGGAGGGCCACAGCCCTACACAGTGTAGATATTACCCTAATTAAACACATCTGATACAGCTAAACTAATCATTTAGGCTTATTTGAAAACTACATGGTATGTGTGTTGGAGCAGGGTTGGAACTAAACTCTTTAGGGCTGTGGCCCTCCAGTAACACCCTCCAGAGTTTGACACACCTGGGATATGGGCCTATAAATCTCAAACTTTTTAATTAAAGGAATCAGTTATTTAGAATAATAACACATTTAGGCTGTTACCAGGGAAATTAAATCAGTATCAACAAAATTAATCTTTGCAATGCAGAGGAAATGCAGAAGCTTCATCTGAAGTGGCATTTAGATGTATTTAAACACTGACATGAATGCATTTAGCCTGCAGTTACAAAAATGCAGAAATAGTTTTGATAAATAAGACATAAAATGTGACCCTGAACCACAAAACCATAAGGGTCCATTTTCCTAAATTATGTATTTATACATCATCTGAAAGCTGAATAAATCATATTTCCATTGATGTATGGTTTGTTATGATCGGACAATATTTGAAAATCTGGAATCTGAGGGAGCAAACAATCCAAATATTGAGAAAATCTCCTTTAAAGTTGTTCAAATTAAGCTCTTAGTTTTGATATATTTACAGTAGGAAATTTACAAAATATATTAATGGAACATGATCTTTACTTAATATGCTAATGATTTTTGGCATAAAAGAAAAATGTATAATTTTGACCCATACAATGTATTGTTGGCTATTGCTACAAATATACTCCAGCGACTTAAGACTGGTTTTGTGCTCCAGGGTCACAAATGTTAAATAGTCATTTGAAATAAAAAATAAAAAGATACTTTAAATGTTAAATTAGAACCACCAGTAGGTGTCAGCAAGTCACTCATAAGAGAGTCATTGCGATTGAACAGAATCATTTAAACGGTTAATTCATTCAGGAACAAAACACGTCATTGCTCAGAGTCAGAGACGCAAAACTGTGCTATGGTGGCTGTGTTTGGTATTATTTTTGTTGTCGAAATAGAGCAAAAACAGGCAATATGGTGTCTAAAACGCAAGTCTCTTAATTAACTTCTTGTTTTTTGAACTGTTGTAAAAAGCAAAACTACAGGCCTATGTAATCATGGTGATTTTTTGAGAAAAATGGCATTCTTCATGTGATGTTGACTTACTATATTAAATTATATAAATATATACATTTTCTGCTTCTATATCTTCAAGTTTTGTGATCATTCTAAACGCATTTTAACAGACTGAATCACGCAGTGAAAGAAAGCAGTCCAGATGCACGCGGATTAGTCTAATCTAACGTTACTAGATTTCACGGCACACTGTTTAGAGTGATTTGTTTGGTTTTTGGCAAAATACTGATAATGTCAAATCGCACATCGTTAAAACAACAATTACTATATTATCTCAGATGATATTGCACACCCTGCACCACTGTCTTTTTGGCTCATTTATTCAAAACCTTTTGCTAAACCGTCAAAGCTTCATTTTTACCACCAATGCAATGATGTAAGTATTTACATTCGTTACCTCTACATGCTTGCGAAGGGTTGATGTCGAGATGTTATAAGCTGCTAGTTCGGTCTCCCGAGGCAAACACAGCTAACACTGCATAATAGAGCATGAATATGGCCAGGGGTTCACTTCATTTCCTTTGAGTTCAACTTCAGCAGAATACGACGGGTTTGTTTTCAGCTGGGTCTGCACCATTAACGTCTGTCTTGTCCGCCTGCATCTTTCTTGTGATTTTAGCGCCAGTTTCTTCTTCTGCCCATTATTTGCTGCAGTTGTTTCCACGGAGCGATTTTTTTTACTCAGTAACGAATGTGTTTTAAAATGTAGCTAAAGTACAATACTTCACACAAAATATACTTAAGTAAAAGTAAAATTACAGATTAAAAAATTACTTAAAAAGTACAAGTACACAAAAGCTACTCAATTACAGTAACGCGAGTTCATAATCTGAAGACCACGCCCACGCCCACACCAACTGTCTCTTTGCATTGCGAGAAGCTGCCGCCTCCTTGTCATTTATTTATAACAAAAAAAAAAAAAATTTCTAAAAGCTGATATGTGACAATGTGTATAGCAAACAAGCTAAAAAAAAACAATAAATACGTTTTATAAGCTGTCGACCCCAAAAACGAGCGTTTTAGGACATAAAAGTGGATTAAAAGAGATGACAGACCCTCCAATCATCACGCAGATGCTCGGAGTCCGGCCAGCCCACTCCTCCATTCATCCCAGAGACGCTGAGCGTCCGTGGGCGGGACATAATCGCAGCATTATCCAATGACCGTCTTGTTTCTAAGCACTGAAAAAACTGTTTAAAGCAGCCCCATTGAAGTCAATGGACGCTGGGTTTCAACAGAGTAATGCACTGTACGCTACGGGAATGAATGAGAAGGAAATCGAGTCAGCCGACCTAAGTAGCTGATTCTGAACGAAATTGTTTTCGCTCGAGATGAACGTGTTTAACGCATTTTTGTCAATAAAATGTTAACATAATAGTACATATATTTGACCATTCATTTTTTGATTAATTATAGGGGAAGCTGAGCTTCCTTGCAGTCTTAAAGAAATCGCGGCTGGTGTCAATGATTGTCTTCTGGACAACTCTCAGATCAGCAGTCTTCCCCGTGATTGTGTAGCCTAGTGAACCAAACTGAGAGACCATTTTGAAGGCTCAGGAAACCTTTGCAGGTGTTTTGGTGCATTTTTGTTAAATGTGAGCCAAAATCATCACACTTAAAAGAACTAAAGACTTAAAATACTTCAGTCTATGTGCATTGAATTTATTTAATACATGAGTTCCACAATTTGAGATTAATTACTGAAATAAATGAACTTGTCCATGACATTCTAATTTATTGAGATGCCCATGTAAGTTGATGTTTTTTTTTTGCATTTACAAATATGTATTTTTTAATGTTATGTAGTAATCTTAGCTCAAGGGGGAATATTAATAATTAATCATAACTCTTTATAATTAATTGCAATATTTGGATAAGTTAATAGAATTAGCTTGATAAAGCAGAATTTACAGTACAATCAATTGATCAGGTCATCTAGTAAATGCTCAGTATTTATTATTTGTGAATTAAAATAAATATTAATTTCCATGGTGAGAGAAATACCCCATTTTAAGGTACAGTACTACTCAGGGCATGTAACAAGTAACGATGTAATGATTTAAATCGTTAAATTGATTTTGTTGCATGGGAATCAGAAGCAAATACTCATATGTATTGTACACAAAGTTTTATTAACTAAATAACAAACGCATAACTAGACTAAACAAACACTTACATATATACATACACTCACGCACGCACGCACACATGCACACATGCACGCACATCACACATACATGGTGCATGAGAAGGATAAGTGAGACTGGATGAATGAAATCTGACAGAAACAGGGAAAATGAGGCTGAGTTGACCATCTGAAAGAACCATCAGTATCTAATTAAAAGCACGGTATACAATAGCTTACAACAAACCTCTGTGTGGTGCTGGGAACGATACTTGCATTTGGATACTTGCAACGAGAACGAGAGTCCCGTGAAGCTTCTGAAGAAGGTCTGGATAGTTTCATTCGATGGCCGAAGTTGCAATCTCTTGAAACTCTGAGGTTGTTCTTGACTTCAGTGGGGTTGAGAGAGTCCTCTTTTCTAATTAAGCACTTGGCTGGGTGTAAAATGAGGCATGTTGGCCCTGTAGGCCACAGTGGAACTGCAGGCTGCAATCCATTGATGAAGATGCTGGGAGCGGAGAGAGAGAGAGAAATGTCAGGTCATTTCCATGATGGTGAATTCCAGGGTTGAGTGAAGCTGAACTCCAATGGTATTAGTCTGACTCTTTGTGGTCAAGAGCCTGTATCTGTTTCAGCCTGTATAGTCTGTATCGCGTCTCTTGTCAGTGTCTGCGCTTGATTGGCCATTTGTTGTGATAAACAGGAAAGTGTATTCAGCTGAATTCAAATAGTAATTTGTTAGACAGGTTTAAAAAAGGTTAATACACCACGGCAGCAGTCGCGGCAGCCGTCGTGTGAAGCCCTCCTCGTCTGAAGACCGAAGAGTGTAAAGACCATTGACTCTACCGTGCGACTCCACCGGGCAGGGACACCGGCAAGGGATATAAGTATCACGTTTTATTTATCCTCTTTCCTACTACTTGTTTCACTTCTCTTTTAGTTTGTGTAACCAATTCTTATTATGTAAAAAAGAAATATACTTAGGCCTTTAGTGTAATGTTAGAATCATTATTAAACTCATGCCTTTTCTTGATTTACTATTTTGACTAGTGTTTAGCTTTATTATATGTTTTAATTTATATTTTTAGTTTTGAAATGTTGTTGTATGCATTTGTCATTTCTATTTAATTTCTTTATCTTCTTAAATGTGTATATATAATATTTATAGTTTTAACTTTTAATTTTAGTTTAGTTAACTTTTTCTTATTTGTAAGTCGCTTTGGATAGAAGCGTCTGCTAAATGACTAAAAGTAAAGTAAAAGTAAACAGCCAACTCCCCAGGCTGGGGAGACCGCACACGGCTCTATGTCGGGGCCTGCCGGGCGTGTCCACACCGGCTCAGGCACTCCTTGAGTCCAACCATACAGGCAGCAATCAGAAGATTTAGCAGAAGAGAGGGACGGACCTGTACGTGAGCCCTTTAAAGTCAGGGAAGAGTCAAACCTTTCAGGATGGCTTGACCAATGAGAAAGGCTGAATTTCCAAGCGGGAGGCTGGAAATATTGGGGGGTTTATGACCCTTTGTCTGAGAGCATGGTTCGAAAGCCTCTGGCTGTCTATACTTTGATTAAATAAAAAAAATACACATGGTGTTCTATGAGAAGGTGGTGTACAACAAGGGGTCCGTCATCAAATGAGCATTAATTCGGTAGGAGAAACGATATAGGTGGGGTTACATTAACTAATACTTCACTCATAAAGCATGCATTAAACAAAATACAATGCAAGAGATACTATACAAGATAGTTAAAATCATACACACAATGTCCTGGGATGCATGTTTATCTGTAGAAAGGTTTGTCTATGAGTGACTAGGAGGAAAGTCTTGTTTGTATGGGCATTGCCTGGGATTCAGAAGGGTCTGTTCTTACGCCACGTTACAACTCACATACTTTTGAGCAAAAAAAAAACAGATGGTTACCCTGGTAACGGAGAACTGTTCATTGCTAGTTCATATTAATTGAGCTTATGTATTACATCATATTAACATTACAGCTACAGATAATGTATTAGTACATTGTGAAATGAATATTAACAGAGATTAATACATTCTTCAATTCTTTATTCTTCAGATGTATTTTTCATTGTCAGTTGATGGTAAATTAAATTAACTCAAATAACCTTATTGGAACCATATTGTGAAGTGTTACCATAAAATGTTTTGCAACATTTCTAAAAATGTATAGAAATTATGTTGACACACAAAGGAAATAAAAAGACGAAAAAACTTTACTAAAACTTTCAAATGAAAAATAAAATGGAAAATAAAAAATACAACTTATTCAAAACATGAATATACTATAATAGTATATTAATTATAATAAAATATCATTGGTATAGTCTATTAAAACCAATCAATGAATCAATAAATTAATTAATAAAAAAGTTTATAAATAAATGCCATATATGTTTCAAGGCTTCAATTGTAAAGATACAGGAAATGTATTTGTATATTTAGTGAGCATTATCTATCATTAACTCACCACTTCAACCCTCAACAGGCAAATTAAATGGTCTAAAAACTGCAGAAAAATCTATCCATGCTTAAAGTTTTCCCACTGCACTTTAAAGGCTTTGCGGAGCTTTGGATTCTTAGGGTGACAGTCATATGTCCTCACACACAGGAAATCCCCTTCTCCATGGCCACTGGTGGGCTTCTGGGCTTTCTGGGAGTTGACGCCCCCTGTATGTTTCAGTGGGCAGTCCTCCCACTCACCCTCATCTTAACGGAACCTGCTCGCTCTAAGCAGGACCCGAGAAAGACGCGGCGAGGGCCCAGTTCTGCTGTTAAGTGATTTACACTGCTAGAAAGAGAGAGGCGGTGGATCAAAGTCAAGCAGACTTTAGGCTTTAGTTATGTGTGGCAATGTTATAAACCTGGAGAGTCTATTTTATAAAAGTATCTGAGATTTTGGTGGCCTCAGAAAGATGTTTGTGAAGTCTAATGTAATATATGTGACCCTGGACCACAAAAACAGCCACAAGGATAATTTTACTTTTAAATTGAGATTTTTGCATAATCTGAAAGCTGAATAAATAACCTTTCCATTGATGTGTGGTTTGTTAGGATGGGGCAATATTTGGCTGAGCAAAAAAAAAAAAAAAAAATCGAAATATTTAGAAAATTGCCTTTATATTTGTCAAAATTAAGTTCTTAGCTATGGAAGTTCTAAGCGGCCATGCATTATTATATTTTTTCCGTCTTGTTTTCTCGTGATCACGACTTAATTTTCTCGTGATCACGACATAACGAAAGTTGTTTTGTCGTTATCACGACTTTTAATTTTCTCTGTGTATTCGGCATGAGAAAATGCTATAGAAGCAGCATCATCGCAGCATCATGGATGATCGTAATTCGCTTTACTTTTGATCAGGGACTCACTCAAACTGAAATAGCTCTGTGTCTGTCAGTGATTGACGACTTACACATAAGTGTTCGACACTTGAGAAGGAGGCTGTCGGGTCTGCAACTTTATATATAAGACAATATAGCGACCCCTGAACGTGTAGTCACGTGTAGTCAAATTCAATTTCGGGTCGCCCCTCTCACTCAATGCAGAGATAAAGTCCATATTTGCTGCAGGAAATTAGTAACTTTATGATGGAGATATCGCTAGCGTACATCCATAATATTCGCCAGAAACATTCACAAGGTGCGGGATTTTCTCGCGATAGCTACAATTACGGTCGTGAGAAAACAGTTTTTACGTTGAGATCCACAACTTTCGTTATGTCGAGATAACGACAAAACAACTTTCGTTATGTCGAGATCATGAGAAAAAATAAGTTGTGATAACGACAAAACAACTTTCGTTATGTCGAGATCACGAGAAAATTAAGTCGTGATCACGATAAAACAAGACAGAAAAATTATAATAATGCATGGCCGCTTAGAACTTCTGTACTTAGCAATGCATATTACAAATAAAACATTTTTTTTTGATATATTTACAGTAAGACATTTCCAAAATATATCCACGGAACATAATATTTACTTAATATCCTAATGATTTTTGGCATAAAATAAAAATCGGTGAATTTGACCCATACAATGTATTTTTGGCTATTGCTACAAATATACCTACTTATGACTGCTTTTGTGGTCCAGGGTCACATATATGAATTTTTATTTTTCAAGGTGAAACACATTAATGATTAATTAACAAATATCATTACACATTTGCAAAGTCACAGCACATTACCTTTTACAACCTGAATTTGTCTTGTCATAAAAATGTCATATTTCTCTTCACTGGCCCAGGTTTGTTGTCAAAAACTGAAATAATGCTGTTAAGCTGTCCAAATCCCAGAGCCAAACCATACACATGCTGGAAATGGTAAGCCTGTGTGTAAACTACTTTGTTTGGTTAACAAACACACATCAGTACCGGGACCAAACATGAATATACCAACCACGCTTGTCTACTAGTATCGTAGGTGATGTTTTCTCAAACTAACAGCTACATTTTTACATTTTGGAATCAACTTTGCACCTTAACATTTTACAGTAGGGTTCAATTTGTTAGTGTTATTTAATGTAATAGTCATTATGATTTAACAACAAACAATACCTTAATAATCTTTTGTTAATGTAAATATTAATTTCACAACCACTCAAAACAATTGGGGTCTGTATAAGATTTCTGAAAGAAGTCTCTTATCCTCATCAAGGCTTCATTTCTTTGATCAATTTGTTTTAGGATTATTTGATGAACAGAAAGTTCAAAAGAACACTATACGTTTAAAAAAAAAAGTTATTTTGAGGCAATGTAAAAGTCTTTGCTATCACTTTTGATCAACTGAATGCATCCTTTCAGAAAAACAGTATTCATTTTTTTAATGAATTAATAAAAAAAACGATTTGACCCCAAACCTTTGAATGGTAGCACTGTATATTATGAACATGCATGGATTAGCAATGAGCAAAATTGTATGCATTAACATTATAAATGCTTTAAAAATTGATTCATTTTACTTGATCATATCCAAACATTATTAGCAAATTTAACCTTAGTAAAGTTTTATCAATGAAAATACATCCACATTACTGTAACTGCCACTGCAAATGCATTTCTCCTCTTGAGCTTTTAACTGCGTTTTTCTTCTTTCACGACTGAGAAAGTTAGAGATGGATGGAGGGAGAACGAGAGATAGAGAAAGGGAGAGAGGTAGAAAAAACAGCAGGTGATAAAGAAGAAGAAACGTAATTAACCTCCTTTGCAGGGAGAATTCCATTACAAAAACCTATTCTGCCATGCAAAGTAGGACTTGGAGATGTGACAAGCCGTGGAGGGAAGAGTCAGAGGCTGTCTGCATCTTAAAACAACTTCCTTTCTATCTTTCCTCATCCCCACTGAAGCTGGAAATTGATCAATGCACACTTAGAGAGAGGAGGGAACACAGCACACACTAAACCAGCTATTTCATGTTTACGCGGCATGTGCTGTATAGAAATAACCTGCGGATTGAGGAGATTTTAAAGGAGGTACAGGTTTTTTTTTCTCCATTACTTTGTCATGGCAGTGGAAACTGATGCTGTGACATTCAACCACGAAACACATCAAGTGTAGAAAAAATATCCTTGCGATGAAAATGTCACAGAGTCCTCCCCCCCCCCCCCACGGTAATCAGTTTGCGAGTATTTCTCACTCATTACATGACAGGATGAAAAATTGTGCTCTACCGTTTTGCTGTTAAAAGGGAGACTAGGTGCCGTGAAAAGGCCAGCAGATGCTTCCTTTGAAGCGCTTCCATGAAGAGGCTGCGCTGCGTGAGAGCCCCGGGAGAAAAAAGCTTGAAATGGCAGGGGTTAATAAAGTCCATTTTGTAGTTAGAAATAACACAAGTGTTCGAGGGGAAATTACAGAGTAATTCCTCCAAAAAGTATTACACTACAAATACTTCCTTTCGCCCCCCCCCTGCAGGCCCTCCAAAGGCCCCCAGTTTGAGTGACAGCTCCGCTGGGGCCAGTGCGTCATCCATGTGCCATGCAGGGACGAGCGCTGGCAGCAGGGAAGAGAAGCCAAAGGAAAGACTGAGGGACAAAACTGGCCTTTGTGGCTCAGTGCTGGCAACAACTGCTACAGGTGTCCTTTTCACCAGACGAGTTTGTAAACCATTTGGGAAGATACTACCATTTTGAATCAATCCTTTTACATGGTCATCCATCTTGAGCGAAGTAAACAGCTGGTGTACAAACATCATAATAGAGTCAAAACTGAACTAGAGGTCTACTATTACATGTAACTGTATAAGTAACAATTTACAAATGTAAAATAAATACATATATAAAACAACTAACTCTAAACATATAAGTATATTTTTTTAAGTTCAATAAAACAAAGGCTACTGGAGTATGTTTTCCAATAAAAAAGTAATTATATTTTGTCATGTTTAATTTTATGTGTTACCTGCAATTTTTTTGTAATTGTCTGTGAAATTTTTAAGTAATTTCTGAGTGAAAATTGTTTCTGAGTGAAAAAGATGTCTTCAGTGCACAGGGTTAAGAGTGAAATACATTTGGTAAAATATTTTCTTGAACATATAATATAGGCCAACATCATTTTTTTGTTGTTGTTGTTGTTTTCTTGGGGTACCAAGTTTAAAATAATTACACACACATACACGAACACACACACACAAAGTTTATTTAAAATACATTTGATGCTTTTAAAAATCAAAGTGTATCTTGGGTTTCTACAAAAAATATTGAGCAGTTTTATTAACTGGTTTTAGATATTGGTAATTGTACACCAAATAAGCATATTAGAATGATTTGTGAAGGATCATGTGAGTGACACTGAACACTGGAGCAATGGCTGCTGAAAATTCAGCTTGCATTACAGTGATGTTTTTTTTTATTTTAAAACAAATATTTAATATTATTTCTGTTTTAACTGTATTTTTGATCAAATAAATGCAGCCTTGATGAGAAGGACTAAAAAAAAGAAAGAACCCCCCCCCCCCCCCACAAAATGTTGACCTGTGGTGTATAATATTATACTTCTAGATTTGGCTCAGTGATTTATTTTGACATATACCACTAATTTGCATAATACATAAACAGACAGATAAATTATTATAATTTTTTTCTTAAAAGACAGTAAAATACTTTTCCTTTTCATATTTAGAATATTATTTGAAGCAGTAAAATAAGTTTTCGGTTTCAGTCAGATCATGTGTTAGTTTTAGTTATTTTCCATAAACGAAGCATTGTAAAACTATTTTTTTTTTAAAGCTCAGTTCAAATAAGGACTGGGCAGTAATTTGCTGATCACAATGTTTTATGTTTAGTGCCGCAAATAATTACAAAGAGTGATGAATTGAAATTTCCCACATGAACACACATGTATTGTATAATTAGTAACTATACCCTGCAGAATAATACAATTTGCTCCACAGACTGTACCTGATTGGTGTGCATGTGTGTGTGCATGTATGCATGCCTCTGTGTGTAAATTACTAACGTAAAGTGACTTGACCGGGTAGCATCTGCATGCTTCGCGTTCCTCTATTTCTGAGCTTATGAGAGTAGATGTGAATGTAAACCACATTAGACTGTTCCCCAGCCAGGAAATATACTACATGTCAGTCTGCATTCCATTGGAGCTCTCAGTGATTGGTTCCTACATTTCATTATGCTAAACGTGATGTTTTACAGAAGACGAAGCATTTTACAGGGAGGAAAAGCCAGAAAAAGCATCATGGGAGCAGCCAGGCGTTCCAGCGCAGAACACAGACTGCCCGCTGTCAGCTGCTTCTCATGCAGAAGCACCGGACAACTACTACAGTACGACACAGACCCCAGTAACAAATATAACATGTCTAATAAGTTAAAGCAGTGCTGCAGTGGTTTTCAATGTTATTAAAACTAATATATTGTTCTGTACTGTTTTCTAATAAATTCAAATAATGCTTTATTTTCTCTCAGTAGTGTAAATATACAATACCATTTAAAAGTTTAAGGTCTTTGTTTAATACAATTAATTCTAAATTGATCAAAAGTGACAGTGAATCCAAACATGTCATGCAGCACAATAGTTTTAACACTGTTTCTCCAAATCAGCATATAAGGTTGATTTCTGAAGGGTCATGTGACACTGAAGATGGCAGTAATGATGCTGAAAATTCAGCTTTCCGTCATATATTCAAATAGAGACAATCTATTAAACTGTAATATTTCACAATATTACTATTTTACTGTATTTAAATACAGCCTTGCTGAGCATAAAATACAAAAAAGTCTACTACCCCAAACTTTTGAATAATATATTGTGAAAAGTCTTATTTATTTATTCATTTAAAATTAGGACATAATCAGAAAATGTCAGGATTTTATTTATTTTTTACAAAAAAGGTGATGAATGCTGAATGCTGAATGCACACATCTTATCAAAAATAAACCTAATACATAATATATATATATATATTTATATATTCAGTCATGGCCAAAAAAATCGGCACCCTTGGTAAATATGACCAAAGAAGGCTGTGAAAATTAATCTGCATTGTTAATCATTTTAATCTTTTATTTAAAACATTCACAAAAAAACAAACCTTTCATTGGATAGTAAGAATTTAAAATGGGGGGAAATATCATTATGAAATATTTTTTTTTCTAAAATACACGTTGGACACAATTATTGGCACCCCTAAAAATTCTTATGAGTAAAATATCTCTGAAGTATATTCCACATTTGTGTAGTTGTTGGATGATTTATGATATATATTTTTAATTCATATAAATAAATAAAAACATATTTTTTATATGGGTTTATACAAAAACTGTTGTTGTTTTTTTTTGCACAAGGGTTAAAAAAATGGCCAAACAGCAGCTACATCACCACTTGTTGTTTGGGAAAGTTTCAAGAAATATTCTCCCAGCTCATCCAAAAACAACTCCAGCATATTCAGTTATCAGACACGACTAGAATTTCAAATGGGACTAGCTTCCATGGTAAGAAAAAAAAATATATATTTTTAGCAGCAAACATTCAAGATGGGTTTGGAGAACTCAGGGATAAAAAGTACCCCATGCGTACAATTAAATATACTGCTGTATTTTTGATGTTGTGGGCCTAAATTTCTTAACACTGGACTTCAAGCAACTTGGGCTATGCGCTTCTCCACCCTTCCTCCTGACTCTAAGACCTTGGTTTCCAAATGAAATACAAAACTTGCTCTCATCTGATTAGAGGACTTTGGACCAACTGGGCAACAGTCCAGTTCTTCTTCTCCTTAGCCCAGGTAAGACCCCTCTTATGACAACTGTAGCCAAATTCCTTGACACGTCTGTGTGTGGTGGCTCTTGATGCCTTGACCCCAGCCTCAGTCCATTCCTTGTGAAGTTCACCCAAATTCTTGAATCGATTTTGCTTGACAATCCTCATAAGGCTGCGGTTCTCTCGGTTAGTTGTGCATCTTTTTCTTCCACACTTTTTTCTTCCACTCAACTTTCTGTTAACATGCTTGGATACAGCACTCCGTGAACAGCCAGCTTCTTTGGCAATGAATGTTTGTGGCTTACTTTCCTTGTGAAGGGTGTCAATGATTGTCTTCTGGACAACTGTCAGATCAGCAGTCTTCCCCATGACTGTGTAGCCTAGTGAACCAAACTGAGAGACCATTTTGAAGGCTCAGGAAACCTTTGCAGGTGTTTTGAGTTGATTAGCTGATTGGCATGTTACCATATTCAAATTTGTTGAGATAGTGAATTGGTGGGTTTTTGTTAAATGTGAGCCAAAATCATCACAATTAAAAGAACCAAAGACTTAAACTGCTTCAGTCTGTGTGCATTGAATTTATTTAATGCACAAGTTTCACAATTTGAGTCAAATTACTGAAATAAATGAACTTTTCCACGAGATTCTAATTTATTGAGATGCACCTGTATATCATTTACTTTTGGTAAGATGTCTGTATTCATTATACACATCATATATATTTATTTTATTTTATTTATTGATTTTATATTTAGCTTTTTGCAGTATCAATTTCAATTTTGCATTATTGGCTGCTGAAAAAAAAATGTAATAAAAAGGAAAAATTAAAAAAATCTAAAAACAAAAGCTTCATTATATGTATGATGTGTTAAGAATGTGTCAGAGAGCTTATTGAAGTCTCTATTTCCACAGTAACTACCACAGTTAACTACCACAGCTGCACACTGATCTCTGGGAAAGGAAGTAAATATCCCAAATTAGAGGTCTGGCAGCTATTTTCATCCGCAGCTTGTACTTCTGTGGAGCGCTCAATGCCTGTTATTATGGACATATATACATACACACATACATACGCTTACAGATACACACTCTCACTCTCACACACACTACTTAAGGTGTGTACAAGGCTGGTAAAAAGGCTGCCTTGCTCTAGTTTGCCTGTCATTTTCAGCTCCTGGTTTTTGTTTGTGCAAAGAGGGACTGGGAATTGCAAATGTGACCCCTTTTTACTCAACCATTGCTGACATTTCCCATCTATGCATTCGGAAGGTCATAATTTGAAAGAAATCGGTCAATATGCTAAATGTGCACCTTTATGTTTTGTGAGGAGTGATAAGCCCATGTCTAGATGTTTCCTTCCACTTGTGTGTTCATACAAAACAAAACAAATCCATTTCAAAAGACCATCAACTTATAATATGCTGAACCATTATTCAACATTTCGTTTTGTGCTAACTAAGATGCATTATGTTTGCAAGACTGTAGAGCACAGCGACTCATTAAAAAATTTCAGACAGAAGCAGAAATGATAAATCACTTTTACTATAATACATTTATACAAGGAACAAGGATACAAAGAATATATAAGGGGAAAAACTAAATAAAATAAACCCATTCAGGTTTTCTAGTACCTTTATAGATAAAGGAGAAAATGCTTACATTTTCTGAGAATAACAACCTAAAACTCTCAGCATAATCTCATGCGGATTTGAATTGATATAAGAGTGTTT
Organism: Gymnocypris eckloni scoliostomus; assembly: GCA_027564155.1. Lineage (NCBI taxonomy): Eukaryota > Metazoa > Chordata > Actinopteri > Cypriniformes > Cyprinidae > Gymnocypris > Gymnocypris eckloni. Next base: position 16,044,093 of record CM050427.1, on the reverse strand, counting down.
AAATGATGACAGATGTTTAATTTTCAGGTGAACTATGTCCTTTAGGTCTGTCATAAAGCATGCAAAGATTGTACACTAGTCTGATTTAGATGCTCCATGTTCAGGGTACAATGATCAGGAGGAGGAGGTCCAGCTGTATAACTACATAGTTCCAGTAAAAGAGAACTGATTACTTTCCTAATCATTTATCTTATACCAGACAAAGAGACAGAATAATTAATAGGTGGTTAACTCATGAATGACTCATTTATCCCAAAGCAGTGCACTGGTAATTTCGAAGTTATTGCCATTTACATTGTTGCTGATTGCACAAGACCCAGGTCAGCATATTTTTACCAGTATTAATGGTAATTACGTGTCGTGTGAGCCTGTGGTCACTGGTTGCTGCTTTGTTCCCTGCTGACGAGTCAGACCTTTGATTAACCTGAACTGTGACCAAAGTAATGTATTTCATTTTTTCCGTTGTATTTTAAAACACTATGAAAACTTGTAAGGACAAATTCCCCTTATCAAATTGAAACAGAACTAATTACAAATTACAAACACTTCTAGACTGATGAAATAAAGAAAAAAATATAGTAAACATCCTATGCTCAGTAACCTGTTTTACAGTTCTCAATTGCTAACACACAGTTCATGAAACAATTCACCATTTTCTCATAACTATAAACACAATCTCAAAACTACACATCAACTTGTGCAAGCTTCAAACCTCCAGGTCAAAACCAAATATTCTAGTCAAAAACATATTATCTTCAGTCAGACTCAAACTTTGGCCTCAGATGATACACAAACCTATCAGATACTCACACTACTTCACTGCCCAGAGAACACCAGTGAGATCAATGCAAAACACTTATATTGTGTGTTTGTGTTTTCTGAATGAGAACATGGTTAAACCTGCGCAAAATGAAGGCGTTTTTGTGTAGAGTTTTGCAGAAAACTCTGAGTAAATTGGAACGTGTGTGCAAACAGGTGAAATGTGTTAAATGCTTTGAGAAATGTGTCTTTGTTTTGAGAACTTTATGAATGTTTTGGAAAATTGTCGATATCTATATCGAGGTATGACTGAAACTACAACTTCAGCTGTTTTCATGGTTATGTTTCTTATTTACTGATTAAATGTGAATTCCCATGTTAACATGCAACTCCCCAATATTAAAACACTTTCAAAATGATCAAGTTTATAGATGACCAACTTTTAAAAACAATATGTATTATTTGTCTATTTATCTATCTATTTGTCTTTGTAAAGAAATATGTAGCTTAAGAGTCACTGCGGTGAGCAACATAGGCTCATTGGAAATACGTGCCTCTAAATAAATTTTTGCAAACCTGAAAAAAAAAAAAAAACTGTACTTATACATACGCATTGCTGCAGTTTCCAGTTGAAAAACACTAGAGGCAGTAAAACAAAACTTTTGTTTATTTTCACACAAATTATGATTTGCCCATCCATATTATCGATTAATAAAGCCTAATTTTTGCATAATTACTGGAGAAATATTATGTCATGAATATTATTAAACAAATTTAACATGCTATGTGATTTGAAAACTATTTCATCTGAAGGTTAGCATCACATATCCAGCTTCATACGCATGAGTTTTCTAATGTTTGCTCGGTAGCTCACGTGATATGGCTTTGCACTTAAGAGGTAAAGAGCTCTAGTACGAACCCCGTAAAACTACACTTCAACGAAACAGCTCAAATCAATATAAGGAAGTTAAAATAGCACGGCTGCATCAACAAATGCATTTAAATATCACTTGCAATTGTTAATAATATTGGGTAGGTTAGGGTTGGGTTTGGTGTAGAAATGTATAGCCTGAATGCACTGTCAGTCGCTTTGAATAAAAGTATTTGCTAAATGCATAAATGTAAATGTAGGAAAAATTTCCAACATGACAGAGCATTAACTTTTAGTGACACTCCCCGTACATTTGAATTATGAACCACCGCAATATGTACCCAAAGCAACGTAATAAAAACACAGCAATACGTGCCTACCAACGTAACAAAAAGGTGCCAGGGTAACGTATTGAACCCACGTTTTAGCACCACTCACTGGACGTTTCACTTTGAAACTGCCACAAAACGTGCAGTAAGGTACATAATAACAGTGTTGCAGAAATGTATTTAGAGGCATGTATTTTGAATGGTCCACCGTGATACTGTGTAAAATTAAAAATCATTAACTTCCATTCCTGTCGTTCTGTACCTATATGCTGTTATTTTCCCATACTATACAAAAGTAGAATGCCCAAACCGCATATATTTTGTTAGTGGCATTCCAATATGGTTAGGTAAGCAGGAGAGAGAGCAGGAGAGAGTGTGTGTGAGTGTGTTTGTTTAGGCCTTGTTGCATATAGCTGATAAGGAATGTGCAGACTCATGCCTGCAATAAACAAAAGCAGGAGACTTTCCCTGTGAGACTACCCATCTCTCCCAGTCCTTAATCCAGAATTTGCATGCTACAGCGATGCCACCCCCAAACCGCTGCCAAACCATGTTTCCATGATGCAACACTGTCTGTAACACAGTTCACTTTAATAACAAAATAAACAAACACAAAATAAAAGTGGCAACCCCACACGGATGACTGCCGCACACAAAACACAAAATGAAGTCCAGGCCTGGGGCCTGTTTCAAAAAGGAGGTTAAGTGAAAACTCTGAGTATGTTAACTCTGAAATAAGGGAAACTCTGGGTTTTCCGTTTCAAAATGGTAGGTTTGTCAAACCCGGGAAAGCAGGGAAAGTCAAGCCTGTTTCAGAAAGAGAGATAACTTATACTCAGAGTCAGTTACCGCGGTAACTTACGCTGTGAACCTAACCTGGTCGGGAGCAGGTTTTCTTCAGTAAACCCAGAGTTTCTATCTGTCTCCTCCCCCTTTTTAAAGTGGAAGCGGTGTTTAAATAGGCTACCTCATTCATTCTTTCGGTACATTCATTCATTGCATGTATTTCCGTTTTGCAGACTGTCTAAAAAGTGAAAATGGCATGTCCTTTTATAGAAGATCCTGTAGATGAGGAGGCTGCATTAATTCGCAGGGAGTTACATTTACATGGAGACAGGATTTTGAGGCCCCGGGTGGATTTTTTTGACGTATCCTCATGGATTTTTATTTGAGCGGTACCGTTTTTCTAGACACACAATTGAATATATCCATAATCTCATCCATCCTTACATCAGAAATATAAGCCATCGTGGCCGTGCTCTTACATCCAAGCAGATGCTTTGTGTTGCTTTACGTTTCTTTGCAAACGGCAGTTTTCTTTATAACATTGGGGATGCAGAGCACATTAGTAAGGCCACTGTATGCAGAACAGTAAGGAAAGTGTGCCTCGCTCTCAAAAGCTTTCTGAGATTTTTTGTGGTGTTTCCTGGCCACAAACCCCTGAGAGTCATCAAAGAGGAGTTTCACAGGATTGCAGGTTAGTGGTGTAGAAATCATTTTAAATGAGGCTACTCTGAAAAATGATGATCAGTTAATAACATCTTGCTGCGACCATTGGAAGTAACCTAATAATTAGAACTCCCTTCAGGATTTCCAAATGTGATTGGATGCATTGATGGCACACATATTCCCATCATTGCACCCTCCGAAAATGAAGCTGACTATGTCAACAGGAGGTCTATCCACAGTATTAATGTGCAGGTACACTGACTAACCTACTGGTTCTAATGGTCAAAAATTACATCACAATACTGTAACTCACATGTCTCATTCTTTGCACTGTCAAGATCATATGTGATGCTGCACATATCATCACAAATGTGGAGACCAAGTGGCCCGGCTCTGTTCATGACTCACGAATATATCGTGAGTCGACCCTGAGCAACAGGATGGAATGTGGTAAGTACATGTATGCCCTATAAACATTTCAATGCATGCACTACACACTTACATGGGCACTTCTGCAGCACTAATGCAATGTGAACTTTCTTACAGGAGAGATTGATGGCTTTCTGCTGGGAGATAGGGGTTACCCATGCCAACCAACCCTAATGACCCCTTACCCAGAACCTGAACCAGGCCCCCTGCAGCGCTTCAATGTGGCACAATGCAGGGCGAGAGCACGGGTGGAGATGACCATAGGCCTGTTGAAAGCACGTTTTCAGTGCCTACGTCACCTCAGGGTCACCCCTGAGAGGGCCTGCGACATTATTGCGGCATGTGTTGTTCTCCATAATATTGCCATAATTAGAGGGGAGCAACACCCTGCCCTACAAATACAAGACCCCGAGGAAGACCCCATCCACCCTGCAGATTTCCAGGATGGAAGGGTAGTCAGAGATATTATATGCCGCAATTTCTTCTCAGATTAATCAACAACCACCCACAAAAGAAACAAAATGAATAAATACAAATCACAACAATTTATTTGCTCTTCTTTATTTCCTTCAAATACAAAAGCAACTGTTAGATTTTCATATTCTTCCAATAATTAATTCGTGACCATACACTCACTTTTAGCTTCTCTTTCAGGATGTCGATTTCCAGATCTGCCTTTTGGATCAGACGGTCCAAGTATATAATTCCTTTGCTGTTTTTTTCAGTTTTTTTAATAAGATGAAGTCTATATAACTCCTTAACTGGTAACTGAAAATACAGTAGATTAGAGTTATGTTATGTAGTTCATCAGAGGGATGCTGTTGCCATGGTGACTCGTAATATCTACACTCTATTGATGGTGGCTTTTTATAGTCGTGGTGCACGCGCTTAACTCAGAGTCAACCTACTTAGAGTTGAGTAAACTAACACAATTCAGCTGTTCTGTAACCGAAAACTCAGAGTTTCCCATCTCAGAGTAACTCAACTCTGAGTTCAAGTTTAAACTCAGAGTTGGTTGAACCTCCTTATTGAAACAGGCCCCGGGTCCTCTCTCGTCTTTCACTGTAGTCGCTCCTCCTTTTATCCTTTCAGAGCTCCTCCGTGAGACTCGAGACCGGTGAGTGGCGCAGGTGTCGCTCATTATCATTTACTCCACCGGCCTCGCTCCGTTCCCACGGCTCTCGGCCCCGCCCCACTAATCACAAACACCAACTGTTAAACCTCCAGGGAAAGGAGAATAGAAGCCCAAGAGGCGAAACTCAATAGAACACTCCATAACAACAGTTGTGCCCATGACATGACTATGCCGCCGCCATTTTGGGCTGAAAACTACACAAAAACGCCATGGAGTAATAGGAGTCAGTCGCGCTTGACCAACTTACAATAACACATTTAAAGTAAATATGTATATTTATGTATGTATGTATATATATATATATATATATATATATATATATATTTCCATACTTAAATATAAAGATATATAGGTCCCCTCCACCAATTGATTAGACTGCGTCATACTGCTTACTGATTGCCAAGTAAACATATTAAATTACTGTAAACCCTTTACTTACCCATATCTATGTTCTATCATACATTTCCTTGTTAAATGTCAGCTGCTTTGTTTAAAAAAAACTTATATTAAAGCTGAAATACAGCCTGAACGATGACAACAATAACGTACAATCACAAGACTTGTGATCATCAAATCCTTTTAACGGTTTATTTTACAGACTTTATTTTAAGATCTTCCTCCCTTTTTCTCTCTAGAAACCAGTTTCGGTTGAAAATATGTGTTTAAAATAAGTGTTAGCATTATGAACAGTGAATTAATACCAACATATGACATTAAATTAATGACAGAAAAATTAGGAATGTTGGACAATAAATCTATAACATGAATAACATCTTGCCAGTAAACTGTTTTTGCAGTATTGTCTTATATCAATGTCTGTTAAAGGAAGACGGTAAAAAAATTAAATAAAAAATAATAACTTTTTATGTAAAAAAAAACACAAGTACAGCCACTTTCTCCAGATTTGTTTAATTATTTAATTATGAAAGACACAGCAATGCATCATGTTCTAATCTAGATCATGTTTGTAGTGTGTTCCACGTACAATATATATTTCAGACCTACTGGAGTAGTAGTAAATATAATATAGACTAGTAAGTGTAAATGTGTGAAGTTGCATACGCTCATTATAACTATAGTGTCATATCCATATAAATCACTATGATGGTTTCTATGGCTATAGGACCTGCAGTTTACTATGAGACTAAGAACAGTTAAAGTTAGCAGGTGCATATAAGAAAGCACTACTTCCCACTTCAAAACACAATAGCCTATTAAAAACTAAAAACTAAAACACTAATTACCTGTGCAGGGTCTTTGGGAAAACGATAAAAAGCAAGATTTTCACTGTTACACTGTTACATTCTACTTTGACTTCTCTTTCAATGTTATTCTGTCTATTTCTGTATATCTGTAACGTTATCCAGTTGGAACTTTCACCCCACAATGGCGGCCGCTCTACCGAAGCGCCACCTTGGTATTCTATACTCTTTGCCCTGGGTAGCTACATGAAATTCCAATTACCTATTTGGTAACAAAACTAAACAATTTTGAGTCTGCATGGAAAACAGAAGTAATGATAGCTTTATCAGTGTGCAACACTGATTAACATAGGATTATCCTGAAAAACAAACACACAAACAAAACACACACAGAGGATACAATGTCCTCTACAACAAAGAGAACGACCTATTTTAGTGCTCATAGCTCAAACGGTGATTTAATTCTTTCCAGCCTTGTTCAAAATATATTCTTGAATGACCACGACTACTGCTATCGAGCGAAAGCGTGAATTATGCAAGCCTCCAGATCAATAGTGAATTATTCTCAGTGAAGCTATTAGCTTATTCATCCTGGACATGTTGAATCTATTGGATATGTAATTGCTGTGCATGCGCTAAATGTCACATCTGGTTTTCTGTAAAATGAAATAATATTTTAATCGATGCCTTTTCATGCAATACAAAGCAAACAGCTTTGTAAATTTTGAACCTGATTCAATGCACACAAGAATTTGAGAATTTGAACCTGAATCAATACACACAAAACTACAGTAACTGTGGCCATATTCATAATTGTTTATTGGAATGTGAACATAAACTGTCAGTGAAGCAAATATGAGCTGTACTTGTTTTACTGAATGCTCCTATGTCAGATATTACCAAAGGGGCAATGTTTAGCATGACCAGTTAACCCTTACTGGCTGTAATAATCATTTATTATTTTACAAAATAAAATATGATTTAATGTAATAGGTGACTACAATGCTGCATGTACTTTAATCAAGTTAATGTTATATTAATTACTGTTATTTACTATACATTTAAGTTTTTTTTCAGGTTGAATAAATTAAGATTAGTTGACGTATCATGCAAATAAAGCATGTATACACTATCAAGAAAAGTATTTTTTACAAACATTAACCTAAATTAATAAGTGCAGTAACCAATTGCTGTTCTTATTTGATGTTACCTAACACTAGTTCATGTTTGTTTATGACAGTTATTGTATTAAAGTTGACAATCAGAACCTTACTGTAAAATGTTACCAATTAATTATATATTACAAAATAAAAACAGTTATATATTAAAGTAACATTTTGACCATTCAATAAATAAGTAAATAAATAAATAATTTAATTATAGCAGAATAAATAAAATGTTATAACAGATTTAAAATTGCAACACTTTCTGCACCAGCCGAAAATCTTCCTTTACAATGAAGGTAAATGTTAATAGTTATAGCTTTCTATATAGACTTCTTTGGATACCATAGAGCTACTAAGGAAATAAATTGATTACTTTACTTTCTTATACAGGTGCATCTCAATAAATTAGAATGTTGTGGAAAAGTTCATTTATTTCAGTAATTCTACTCAAATTGTGAAACTCGTGTATTAAATAAATTCAATGCACACAGACTGAAGTAGTTTAAGTCTTTGGTTATTTTAATTGTGATGATTTTGGCTCACATTTAACAAAAAAACACCAATTCACTATCTCAACTAATTGGAATATGGTGACATGCCAATCAGCTAATCAACTCAAAACACCAGCAATGTTTTCATAGCCTTCAAAATGGTCTCTCAGTTTGGTTCACTAGGCTACACAGTCATGGGGAAGATCTGACAGTTGTCCAGAAGACAATCATTGACACCCTTCACAAGGAGGGAAAGCCACAAACATTCATTGCCAAAGAAGCTGGCTGTTCACAGAGTGCTGTATCCAAGCATGTTAACAGAAAGTTGAGTGGAAGGAAAAGATGCACAACTAACCGAGAGAACCGCAGCCTTATGAGGATTGTTCAGCAAATCGATTCAAGAATTTGGGTGAACTTCACAAGGAATGGACTGAGGCTGGGGTCAAGGCATCAAGAGCCACCACACACAGACATGTCAAGGAATTTGGCTACAGTTGTCGTATTCCTCTTGTTAAGCCACTCCTGAAACACAGACAACGTCTGAGGCGTCTTACCTGGGCTAAGGAGAAGAAGAACTGGACTGTTGCCCAGTGGTCCAAAGTTCTCTTTTCAGATGAGAGCAAGTTTTGTATTTCATTTGGAAACCAAGGTCCTAGAGTTTGGGGAAGGGTGGAGAAGCTCATAGCCCAAGTTGCATGAAGTCCAATGTTAAGTTTCCACAGTCTGTGATGATTTGGGGTGCAATGTCACTTGCTGTTGATATATTGTATTTTTTTGTAAAGTACACTCTTAAAAATAAAGGTGCTTAAAAGGTTCTTTACAGCTATAAGAACCATTTTGGTTCCACAAAGAACCATTCGGTCAAATGTTCTTTAAAGAACCATATCTTCCTTACCTTTTTATAATCTGAAGAACCTTATTTCACCATAGAGAACCTTTTGTGAAACGGAAAGGTTCTTCAGATGTTAAAGGTTCTTTATGGAACCATTTAGACAAAAAGGCTATTCTATGACATCGTGAAGCACCTTTATTTAATGTAATCTTCATTTTTTTTGTAGTTGGTAGCTTCCGATGGACAACAAATGGGCAAATATGTGTCATTTTTTGTACTCTTCACTTCCCTGCATAGTTCCTAATCTTTATTTACAGTAGAATTAAAATAGGGAGGTTTCTCCTCCATAGCATCCATATCTGCTTCCCTTGTGATTGGAAATGTATTCAAATATTGTCTTTTAATACTTTTTCCTCCTTCGTCTATGCACCATTGCACACAAGATTAAGCACTAGGTGATTTCCCCCACAAATCCCAGAGTGGAGAGGCAAGATAAACACACTCCATTGAGTTTGCCGTTGCAATTACCTTATAGGAGTTTTTAAAAAAAAAGAAAGAAAGTAAAAAAAGAAAATGGAAAAAGAACGTATAGGCTCCATGGAAGATGTTCATTTTGTTCTGTGCAGTTCACAGAATGATGATTTGTCCCATAGCATTGTAACCTAAAATCTAAACATACATTTAAGGTTGTGACCCTAATCTTTATCTACACAAATGTAATACCGGGTGAATGCATATACACATTTCTTAGTAAAATTGCATAATTCAGTTCAAATAAATACTCCTTGCTCTATTTGCCATACACCGCAAATCAAATTTTAGCAGAGCCGTGACACAGGCCTACGTGGGAAATGAGAAAAGCAAACCAATTTAATAATGCAGACACAGTTCGCAGTAAAAGCTTTCCTTTTACTATTAATATATGTATGGAAGAATGTATCAGTGTTTCTTCGCTCTAAGTCTGCCTCAGAAAATGATCCGGCCCACAGATTGACTTATCTATCTGAATCCAATTTTCATGTTCACTGGTTGCAATGAGTGTCCTTATCCCATGTTGAGTTACACCTCCACCTATCAACTCCTGATAAACAGACAGAGCATTGCACTAGCCTCTGAAGTGAGAATGCACCCATAGATACTGCCATGAATAAAACACTATAGAAGGACATGCACATCACCTTAGCGCAATGGATTCTGCCCATACCATTCACCATACAGAGTACTGAGCCTGCAGCAAATGGCTTTACATACTTTGTTGTTGTTCTGAATACTGACTAAATCAAGAATTTGAACTACATTCAACCCTGAACACATCATTTTGCCCTATACTCTGCCCTAAAATTTACATCATGGACAATTTATTTGCCTTATGTGCTGTTGACTAAAGTTAGTTTAGCTTTTTTAAGACTAATTTATGTTTACATGCACGGTAATGTCTATTTGCACCATGAGCAATGATACTGTAACTAAAGTCTAAGTAAAAAAATAGGGTGGGTTACAATGATTCTGTAAAAAAAACTAGCCTCAGTTCAGTTCTAATAAATAATGCTGGGGCAAAAAAAGGGCGAAATAGTTTTTTTGAACAATTAACAAAAAATAGTTTTTTGAAAAAATAAAAAAAGTAAATTGCAGTTGTTTTGTGTTCTTGAAACATTTTTACATATACACTTATATGCTTATTTAAAAAAATCTATTTACATGATCCAAGAATCATCAAAGTGCACGTTTCTGTGCCTAAAGTTCTGTTCACAAAGTCACAGAGGAGCAATATTGTTGGAACCCCTTATATATATTTATACACTGAACAAAATTATAAACGCTGCACTTTTGTGTTTGCCCCTAATTTTCATGAGCTGAACTCAAAAGATATAAGACCTTTTCTATAGAATCGCTGAATAAATTATGTTGTTGTTTTCTTTGCACACTAAAAGTATTCTCGTAGCTTCATAAAATTACAGTTGAACCCCTGATGTCACATGGACTATTTTAACAAACTCCTTGCTACGTTTCTGTGCGTTGACCATGGTAATATCCTTGCTGTCTATGCAGGATCAGAAAGCTCTTGGATTTCATAAAAAATATCTTAATTTGTGTTCTGAAGATGAACAAAGGTCTTACAGGTTTGGAACAATGTGAGGGTGAGTAATTAATGACAGAATTTAAATTTTTGGGTGAACTAACTCTTTGTACTGTATTTATTGTGGCCACATACAAATGGGTGAATACTAATTATCTTAGACTTTATGCATGTCAGTTTTCTCTACATCAGTTTAGTCATCTGCTGAGAAAATTTGACTGATATAGAATCTGTTTCTGTTTTGTGCTTTGTCGTTTAGAGTGAACCATCTTCACCATATCCAACTGTTCAAGTACAGGAGACCACCGACTGGAAAACTGTGTTTACAAGATGAGTCACTGCAGTCAGAGTTGATGGGAACGAGATCACTCCTGGGCGAGCTGTGTGGATGAAGGGGCCTTTGCAGCATTTAAAAAAAATATATATATATATTAGTGGTGGGCCATTATCGGCGTTAACGTGCTGCGTTAACGTGAGACTCTTATCGGCGATAAAAAATATCGCCGTTAATCTATTCTCAAAGTTGGGTTGGGAGCTGGGTCTATACTACGCAAGCTATGATGACTTTCACCCTGATATTTTAGCGCGGATGTATACCTAGCCGAATTGCACTGTAGGGGCGAGCAGTCTTGAACTAGAGGCTCGCAGTCCGTGATGGACAGATTGTCAACGGCTGGTCTATGTGGTAATACAATCGGGCAGGACATCCAAACGCTCACCTATCATTCATCAACCTCAAATATGGCTTTTCATCTGAAAGATGTATGTAGTAACAACTTTACATGGCCGCTCAATATGATGTTAACCTAGAGAAATGTGCGCTATTGAAGTGTTTGTGTGGAAGCGCGTTTGCTGCAGGACAGGCTCCGGTCGCTCACTTGCTCTTAAAATCTCCGTCATTTTGGTCATACAGATAAAAGTAGCCTAATACATATTTCGAATCTGTAAAGACTCTACGTTTATTTGTGTGCACTCAGAATAACAACGAAACGTTGCGCTTTTAAGCAAACAGGATGCGCTTTAGGTCTCATGTGAACTTGATAATTCACTCCCGTGTCACCCTCTGCTTCGAACCTGTGTGTATGCCTAACGTTACTGTGAAATTACCACATCAGACGTGACGTGCTAACATGGATGCAGCTATGAAGCCGCCGGGTTTGCTTCAGGGAAAATTTATTTTTAAGAAGCTTCCCAATGGAAACTGTAAACAGTTCATCACGACCTCTTATGTAGGCCTACAATTCAAAATTATTGTTTAACTGAATAAACAGTTAGTAAACACAAGTACATCTTATTGAACATAGTTTATTTTCATCACCAATTATCATAGTAGAACAGCTTTCTCAAGCAGTTTGTGATGCATTTTGGAAACAGGAGATGAGCCCCTGGTCTAATGCGCCACCTGTGCCGGGCTTGAAAAACCCGTTCTCAAAGACTTACTTTTAGCCATTATTTGGGTAGCACACATATTCTGAATGCCTTCGGCAGAATTCAAATGAGCCATTTTAATCTAGATTAATCTAGATTAATTCCAAGATTAATTTAGATTAATCTAGATTAAAAAAATTAATCTATGCCCACCCCTAATATATATATATAAATACAATAAAATAAAAACTTGCCTCAGTCAGTACAGCAAGAAATTTTGGATGATGTTAATTTCCTGTTTAGTTTTTTCAAAGAGAACTATGATGAATTTCTTGCATAACATCTAGAAAAAAATGGCTTTGATCTTTCAGCATGTCCAGAACTTCAAGAAGTGCTACAGTCCCCAGACTTTTTTTCAGAGGCCTCAAGACTTGTTAGGTCTCCACACATGTTCAAAGAGTTTTGTAAATCTAAATTTGAGTTGACTGAACCTGTACAGTACACACTAAGAGACTCAAGTGGTAACAAGACTGGAAGTTACTCTTACGTTCCTATTTGTGAGGTATTAAGGAAATGCTGTTCTCATGAGGACATTTGGGACCAAATACAAACTGAGCTGAATGTAGAAAAAGATGAACTTGTTCTAAATGATTATAGAGATGGACTTCATTTCAAAAACCACAAATTCTTTGCAGGTAACCCACAAGCCCTAAGGTTAAATTTGTATGAAGATGAATTTGAGGTATTGTTGTGTTGAGAAGTACTGTATTTGATGTTCAATTCATAGTAATTGCTTACTATAATACATGTAATGTGAAACTGCACCACTAGGGGCACTAGTGGTAAAGCGTGTTAAGTAATGCGATGAAGAAGAATAAAGTAAAGTTATGAGTGATACGCTGGATAGAGTGTGGTCTGTTAAAAAGAGTAAAGACACAACAAATTGGCGGCGAGGATGGCGCTTCAGTGCGAGCCCGCCCCGTTTCTTTCTGGCAGTGGGGAGCCACCACTTCCATTTGATACGTGGCAGAAAATCTTTCAGAATTACATGATTGTTATCCAGGCCACTGGAGATGCATGGCGGGCGCGCGAGCGGTCTTACTGCATTGCTTGGGGACGGAAGGCCAGCACCTGTTTTATACTCTGCCAGACACAGGTACTACTTTTGACGAAGCAATGACTGCACTTCAGAAACACTTTGTGCCTAAAGTTAACGTGGTAGCGTGCCGACACACGTTCAGGCAGCAGGTGCAAGAGCGGGACGAGACTATTACGCAATACATTGCTGCTTTAAGGCGTTAAGCGGCTCCATGTCGGGCAAATGGAGGGTGAAATGCTCCGTGATCAGTTGATCGCAAATGTTTACTGCAGTGAAGGACAAATTACTACTAGAGGAGGACCTCACTCTAGAGAAAGCGATTACAATCGCATGTCAAGTAGAAGCTGCAGTTAAAATTTTGTCATTACTCTGTCATTCCACTGCTATGAAGTCTGTACAAGCCATAAGTATGGATACTAAGTACGACAGACGAGGAAAGAGCGCACGCTCAACTAAGCAGTCACATTCTGCTTGGAGCCGATCGGAGGATCGAAAACTGACAGCAACCGGCCAGCAACGTCGGCAATGCTTCAGATGTGGATCGGATAATCATCTAGCAAATGATTAAAGCTGTCCTGCTGCTAAAGTAACTTGCAGACTCTGTGGGAAAAAAGGTCACTTTGCTAGAGTGTGTAAAGCTGCATGTGATGTAAGAGAAGTGGAAGTTCCAGATGTGACTGTGCTCTGCATGGATAACATCCAACTTTCTGTTGCCTCCAATGATAAGATCACATGTAAAGTGCATATTGAAGCACCAGGAGGTAATAAACATGCGCTACCACTGGTTGTGGATACGGGCGCATCAGTTTCTATACTTCCAGAAGCTGTGTATAAAAACACTTTTCACAATGCACATTGACTAAGCCCAAAATAAAACTTGTCACGTATGCAAAAGAGGATTTACCAGTTATTGGTTGCTTATCAGCCTTAGCAAGTGTATCAGCAAATGACAATGTAGTTCCTACTATTTTTTATGTAGTAACAGCAGGATCTCCATTGCTAGGGTTAGACTTAATTAGAATGCTGAACCTGGACATTGTGAGTGGAAAAGTAAAGCAGATAGACCATGAAGGTGAAATCGCACCTCTTCAGGCGACTGAGCATTTCACAAGTCCTGTGCGCAGTGTCTCCTGCATCTGCTACTCAACTCGGATGTGTGAAAGGATTCATCCACAAAGTGCAAGTTAATTCAACGGTGACACCAGTACGTCAAAAATTGAGACGCTTGCCTCTCAGCATCCGCAAGGAGGTATCCACGGAGCTTAATCGTCTCCTTACAGCGGGCATAATTGAACCAATTGATGCTTCGGAATGGGTTAGTCCATTGGTGGTGGTACGTAAGCGTGATGGAAAAATTAGACTTTGCGTAGATCTTCGTGAACCCAACAAGTGTGTGATTATGGATTGCTACCCATTACCTCACATGGAGGATTTGTTTACAGAACTTGCAGGTGCCTCACATTACAGTCAAATTGATCTCAGTTCTGCTTACCACCAGCTACCTCTCCATCCTGACAGTCGTAATCTGACTGCGTTCATAACGCACGAAGGCCTTTTCCGTTTCACTCGGGTTCCGTTTGGACTGGCTTCAGCACCGTCAGCATTCCAAAAAATGATGCAAACAGTCCTAAGGAAGTTGGATGGTGTAAAGAATTACTTAGATGACATCATAGTGTATGGTAATTCTCAGGAGACACATGATAAGCACCTCCAAGCTGTTCGTCAATGGCTAGAGGAGGTTGACTTGCAGATTAACTTTGACAAAAGCTCCTTCAACCAAGCAAGCATTCCGTTTCTGGGCCATGTTATTTCCAAAGAAGGACTACGTCCCAGCCCAGATCACCTGATTGCCATTGCGGAGGCACCTCGACCTACAGACATGGTAGCGTTACGTTCGTTCCTAGGGCTCACTTCATGGTTCAACAAATTTCTTCCGAACTATGCTACTGTGGTTGAACAACTGAGGCAGATGCTCAGAGCTAATGCACAAACACCACTACAGTGGAGTAAAGAAACTGTTGAAAGCTTTGATACACTTAAGAGAATGCTGATGCAGAGCCCTGTTCTTGCTATTTATGACCCTTCCCTGCCCACATTTATTAGTACAGATGCCTCTGATTACGGCCTTGGCGCTGTTCTGACACAGCTACATCCTGATGGGGTTGAAAGGGTGATAGCTTTTGCATCCAGGACACTATCGACGTCTGAAAGGAAATACTCTGCTGTGGAGAAGGAGGCCCTTGCATGTGTTTGGGCGGTAGAAAAGTGGAGAACGTATGTGTGGGGACATCGTTTCACCTTAAGGACTGATCATCAGGCCCTTACCACTCTTCTCTCCACAAGGGGCATGGATAGAGCAGGTATGAGGGTAGCTCGTTGGTCTGCGAGGCTCCTGTGCTTCCAGTATGATGTTCAGTACCGACCAGGTAAACAAAATTGTGTAGCAGATTGTCTCTCACGAATGCCATTGAGCCATACAGACACCACTGCATCCACTGAACAGGACTTAATTTCTGAAATCGCAGAAATTCAGCCGTTTCTGACAGTGTTGCCTCTGGTGGACTTTAAAGCTGAATGCGAGGACTGTCCAGAACTGTCACAGTTACGCCAGACAATTCAGTCAGGTTGGCCTAAACTGCAAAAGTTTGTCTCCAGTGACTTGCGTCTATACTTCCCTGTTAGACATGAACTGGCTGTTGAATCTCCATTGATATTCAGAGGAAATCGTTTGATTGTTCCTGTTGCTCTGCGGGAACGCCTCATTCACTTGGCACACAAGGGACATCAAGGGCTGGTGCGAACCAAACAGCGTGTGAGAGAGCTGTATTGGTGGCCACGAATGGATGATCTTGTTCACACAATCCTATCTGCGTGTGTGACCTGCCAGGCCAGCGATAAATCAGCAAAAACGTTCACCGCACCAATGCAGCCGGTGGAGTTTCCGAAAGGCCCATTTCAACATGTTGCTATTGATATAGTAGGACCATTTGAGAAGGGAGTTACTGACTGTAAGTTTGCAATAACCTTGATTGACTATTTCAGCAAATGGCCAGAAGTGGGTTTTGCATCATCAGTAACAACAGAGACTGTCCTGAAATTTCTGACCACGATCTTTGCTCGAGAAGGAAACCCCTGCACCATCACTACAGATAATGGACCACAGTTCACTTCATTTGAATTTGCTGATTTTGTGAAAACGCAGGGAATAAAGCACATAAAGACAAGTGTTTATCACCCTCAGGCTAATGGGGCCATTGAACGGTTCAACAGGGTGCTTAAAGAATGTCTTCAGGCAGCTGAGGTGGCTCATAAACCATGGAAATCTGCAGTCCTGACCATGTTGAAGAGCTATCGAGCGACACCCCATGCTACTACGGGTGAGACCCCTTTTCTACTCTTGAGAGGCCGACCTATGAGAACAAAGTTGAATGTTCTTCTTCCTGAGGATAGCCCGGATCAATTCATTCAAGTCAGAGCTCGTGTGAAACAACGACAGAACAAAAGTAAACAATACACCGATCGTAAGAGAGGATCTAAGTTCCTTAAAATTGCAGTTGGAGACAAGGTGAGAGTGAGAAAGCCTTTTCGCGTGAAAAAAGGAGAAGCCCGGTTCACTGAACCACTGTCAGTACAACAACAAACAGGACCAAGTACTTTCATCTTAAGTGATGGGAAGAGATGGAATTCAGCACGTCTATCACTATGCAGAGAGAGAGAGGAAAATCCTGCACAGGCTGAAATACCTGAAAGAGGCTGTGCAATGGAGGACACTGCCTTGAGTCTGAATAGGGGCTTAAGACAGAGACGCCCACCTGGATGGACTCAAGACTATGTGATGGAATAATGTGTCTGATAAGAGACAAATAAATCAGACCAAGAAGATATGTAAAGGGTGTAGGCGGATCGCTGCCCTATTTAAAAAAAATCTTAAATGTACACTGAATCCTGAAATGTTCGGTAAATGTTATTCTGTGTTATGTTATAAAAGATAAAGGTGCTAGAAGATTTCATTATGTTCCTTTGAAATGTCTATTTGAGATAGACTTGTTTGAATACATAAGAGTTCAATTGAATATGCTATTTGAGAAGTTTTGTTTGAGTAAATAAGACTTATGTATGATAATGATCTTTTAAGGGATTTAATTCCTTTGAGTAAGGGGGAAATGTTGTGTTGAGAAGTACTATATTTGATGTTCAATTCATAGTAATTGCTTACTATAATACATGTAATGTGAAACTGCACCACTAGGGGCTCTAGTGGTAAAGCGTGTTAAGTAATGCGATGAAGAAGAATAAAGTAAAGTTACGAGTGATACGCTGGATAGAGTGTGGTCTGTTAAAAAGAGTAAAGACACAACAGGTATGTAATCCCCTGGGATCTAAACGTAACAAACACAAACTGTGTGAAATTTACTATACCGTTGGAAACGTGGGTACCAAGTATTGTTCTCAGTTAAAACATATTCATTTAGCTTTACTTGTCCGCTACTGCCATGTGAAACAATTTGGATTAGATGAAATTGTGAAGCCATTGATAGATGATCTTAAAAAGCTTTCATCAAAAGGAATAAATGTTCTTGTTGATGGTTCAGAAAAAAAAAAAAAAATTGTGCAGCTGTTATACCTTTTCCTCTCACTTAATATTTTACGCATTTACATTTACGCATTTAGCAGACGCTTTTATCCAAAGCGACTTACAGTGCGTTCATGCTATACATATATTTGTCAGTACACGTGTTCCCTGGGAATCGAACCCATAACCTTTGCGCTGCTAACGCAATGCTCTAACCACTGAGCCACAGGAACACAAATAGGTGGATTCAGCATGTCTTTTAATGCTGGTAGAATTTGTAGGTACTGCATGGCCACACATGGTGACATTAAGAGATGTTTTAAGGAATCTGACTTTGTTTTAAGAACTGCGGATGTCCAGAGATACCACTTAGAGTGTGTAAAGGAAAATCCAGACACTAAAGCCATTTATGGTGTTACGGGAGTCTGTCTTTTTGACAAACTAGACTACTTTGATGTTACAACGTCACTTCCTCCGGATGTGATGCATGACTTTCTGGAAGGTGTAGTTCCTTTAGTGTTGCGCCTTGTTTTAAGTAAAGCTCACAGAGAGAAAGTCATAACCATACAAGAGTTTAACGAAGAGCTGAGAAAACTTGCTTTTGGAAATAATGATAAGAAAAATAAGCCTGTTCCTCTTTCTGTAAAACTTCTACACAACTGCAGTATAGTAAGATCTGCCTCACATAAATGGTGTTTATTTCGCCTGCTGCCCTACAGAATTCCTGAGGGCAGTAGCTACTGGCATGTCTACCTACTTTGTCGTGAAATTTCTGACATTGTAATGGCATCAGTTATAAAAAAAGAATGGCTTCCCACTCTTGATCTCTTAGTTTCTGAGTTTTTGTCATGTACAGTTAAGGAATTTGGTGATGTTCTTACTCCAAAATGTCATTATTTATCCCATTACTCTCGTTTGATGTTTTATGTTATGGGCCTTTGCGTTCTTTATGGTGTTTAAGGTTTGAAGGAAAACATCAATATTTCAAACAGGTTGCCAGCACGTGTAGAAATTTTGTTAACATTTCATCCACTTTAAGTAATCGACATCAACATAGACAATGTTGGGAATTGTCTTATGTTAATATGTTGGGAGAATATGAGAGAGTTGCTGGATGTTGTGTGAGCACGCCATTTTAACCTTTGCCTTTGGCTCTACAACATTCAGTAAAAGTGAATAAGAAGTACACCAATGTCAATTTTGAAGGCAAACAACTTCAATGAGTAACAGAAGTAGTGATTAATGATGTCAAATACTGTGTTAAAGATGTGTTTACTGTGGGTCATCTGCATGCAGAAGCTGTTCCATTGTTTTTTCAGATTAAGTACATTCTTAACATAGACACAGACTGGTTATTGTGTGGCAAGCTGTTAATTCCCGTTTCCTTTTGTCGTCATTATTATTCATACTGTGTGAGATGTGAGAATGAATGGACTGTCCTCTCACCAGGTGAAGAGGTTGATTACCAGGCGTTAGATACATACAGTGTTGATGACTATTTATTTATTACCATTAGATATTCTTGCTGAAGACAATCTGCTGTAAACTTCACAATGTGCAGTAGCATGTAAGGTGTATATCAATGTTAGACAGGACTTTTTTGTATTTGTCCAGTTGAATTTGTAATGACTGCACAGTGGACAATTTCTTGTACACCTATTACATATTAAATATTTATCTCAAATATTGTTCACAAATCTGTCTAAATCTGTGTTAGTGAGCACTTCTCCTTTGCCGAGATATTCCATCCACCTCACAGCTATGGCATATCAAGATGCTGATTATACAGCGTGATTATTGCACAGGTGTGCCTTAGGCTGGCCACAATAAAAGGCCACTCTAAAATGTGCAGTTTTATCACACAGCACAATGCCACAGATGTCGCAACTTTTGAGGGAGCGTGCAAATGGCATGCTGACTGCAAGAATTTCTCTGCCATAAGCAATCTCCAAAGGCGTTTCAGAGAATTTGGCAGAACATCCAACCCGCCTCACAACCGCAGATCATGTGTAACCACACCAGCTCAGGACCTCAACATCCAGCATCTTCACCTCCAAAATCATCTGGGACCAGCCACCCGGACAGCTGCTGCAACAATCGGTTTGCATAACCAAATAATTTCTGCACAAACTGTCAGAAACCGTCTCAGGGAATCTCATCTGCATGCTCATCGTTCTCATCGGGGTCTCTATCAGACTGCAGTACGTCGTCGTAACCGGCTTGAGTGGGCAGTTGCTCACATTCGATGGCGTTTGGCACATTGGAGAGGTGTTCTCTTCACGGATGAATCCCGGTATTCACCGTACAGGGCAGATGGCAGACAGCGTCTATGGCATCGTGTGGGTGAGCGGTTTGCTGATGTCAACGTTGTGGATCGAGTGGCCCATGGTGGCGGTGGGGTTATGGTATGGGCAGGCATATGTTATGGACAAACTCAGTTTCATAAACATTTACAAGACTCATTTATTAACTGTAAAACATTCACTATTCTCATCACCCGTATTGCTGCTACATGCATAAAACCCGTTTGCACATCCCTCTTGCACATCCCTGTTCATATTACTATTTAATAAGTCCCAGTATAGTGTTTTGCACATCTTATTTGTTTTGCACTTTTTATTCTAGTGCACATTTTACTCTTTATTTCTCTTCTTTTTTAACTTATATTTATATATACAGTGGGGCAAAAAAGTATTTAGTCAGCCACCAATTGTGCAAGTTCTCCCACTTAAAAAGATGAGAGAGGCCTGTAATTTTCATCATAGGTATACCTCAACTATGAGAGACAAAATAAGAAAAACAAATCCAGAAAATCACATTGTAGGATTTTGTAGGCCTGGACATGTACTGGCTTAAGCAGGGGGACACGTCTGGCACTGCAGGATTTGAGTCCCTGGCGGCGCAGTGTGTTACTGATGGTAGCCTTTGTTACTTTGGTCCCAGCTTTCTGCAGGTCATTCACTAGGTCCCCATGTGGTTCTGGGATTTTTGCTCACAGTTCTTGTGATCATTTTGACCCCACGGGGTGAGATCTTCGTGGAGCCCCAGATCGAGGGAGATTATCAGTGGTCTTGTATGTCTTCCATTTTCTAATAATTGCTCCCACAGTTGATTTCTTCACACCAAGCTGCTTACCTATTGCAGATTCAGTCTTCCCAGCCTGGTGCAGGTCTACAATTTAGTTTCTGGTGTCCTTTGACAGCTCTTTGGTCTTGGCCATAGTGGAGTTTGGAGTGTGACTGTTTGAGGTTGTGGACAGGTGTCTTTTATACTGATAACAAGTTCAAACAGATGCCATTAATACAGGTAACGAGTGGAGGACAGAGGAACCTCTTAAAGAAGAAGTTACAGGTCTGTGAGAGCCAGCAATCTTGCTTGTTTGTAGGTGACCAAATACTTATTTTCCACCATAATTTGCAAATAAATCCTTAAAAAATCCTACAATGTGATTTTCTGGATATTTTTTCTTATTTTGTCTCTCATAGCTGAGGTATACCTATGATGAAAATTTTGATGAATTTTTTGAACTTTTTTGCCCCACTGTATGTGCCCTTGTGTTGTGTTACTTTTACTTCATTTTTATTTTTTTGCACTGTCCACTGAGCGGACCTGACTTGATTTACATTTCACTTCTGATTATAGCCTGTATAATTTAGTATGTGACGAATAAACAAACCATGAACCTTGGAACTTGACAACGAACACAGGTACATTTTATTGATGGCATTTTGAATGCACAGAGATACCGTGACAAGATACTGAGGCCCATTGTTGTGCCATTCATCCACGACCATCACCTCATGTTGCAGCATGATAATTTACGGCCCCATGTTGCAAGGATTTGTACACAATTCCTGGAAGCTGAAAACATTCCAGTTCTTGCATGGTCAGCATACTCACCGGACATGTCACCCATTAAGCATGTTTGGGATGCTCTGGATCGGCGTATACGACAGCTTATTAAACATCGTGTAGATTTTAAAATCGCGTTAATTACTTATAAAGCCCTGAATGGCTTAGCTCCTCAGTACTTGAGTGAGCTCTTATCGCATTATAGTCCTCCACGTCTGCTACGATCTCAAAACTCTGGCCATCTGATAATACCTAGAATATCAAAATCACCTGCCAGTGGCAGATCCTTTTTCTATTTAGCGCCCAAACTCTGGAACAATCTACCTAACACTGTTCGGGAGGCAGACACACTCTGTCAGTTTAAATCTAGATTAAAGACCCTTCTCTTTAACCTGGCGTACATATAACACACTAATACCCTTCTAATATTCAAATCCGTTAAAGGATTGTTAGGCTGCATTAATTAGGTCAACCCAAACCGAGAACACTTCCCATAAAACATGATGTACTTTTTACATTGTAAATTGTGACACGATGAAATTAATATAATTAGTGAAATTATATTCTTCTCTTTTGCTCTCAACGGAGGCGGTCGTTTTGCTGATTGGATTAGGCTTTGCCCTGGGTTATCGAAGAATTCAGAAAACGGGAACAGCTGTCCAAAGCCCCACAAGGCTGCCCGTATGATTGAAGCTGTGGGAAGACTGGTCAGCATTGAGACTGAGACTATAATCGCAATATGGATTCTATCAAGGAGAAGCTCACGGCTTTACTAAGGAAAATTGTTTATAAAAAATGGACAGAGAGAGTAGCCTGCAAAATTGGAATGCGTTTACTCGCCCCAAAGACAAAACAATCTTATCTTTTTCTGGCTCCCCTACACAGTGGCCTTGGCAAGGCTGTTGTTGGAATCTACCCCGGGAGAGCAATGCAGTGAGACGCTCTTGCTTCCTCCCCCACCCTACAGACATTACAGACATTGCCCCTCCCCCGACCACTTGCCTCTGTTGCTGAGGTGTTTTTCCTGTTCTCACACTGTACTCCCCAAGGAGCATAGTCTGGGGTTTATTTTTTTTTCTCCTCACTTTCCTCATGTTTATGCTGTATTTTTCTTCAATTCTACTTGCATTTCACTACTGATTATACTCTGTATGATTGTGTATGTGACGAATAATAAAGCACCTTGAACCTTGAAATGTGCTCTTTTGTTTTATGTTGATTCTCAAAATTCTGTGATTTTCAGAGAGGCCTGTCTGTATTTGACTTCGAGTTATTTATTTACAAGCCTGTATACAGCCAAACAGCTCATGTAGGACAAAACTTCAACAATACTGAAAATTACTAAACAAGTACTAGCAATGCTATTGCTCGTTGAACAAGTATTGATGTCTTATATGAGTAGTATCCATAACGATAAGCGCTACTCTTCTGCACAATGGTAACGATTGCACTATGCAATGGAAACTTCAACGTAACAGAAACGCTTTCAAATATCAAACATAACTAAACATTAAACATTAATAGACGTTAAGCTTCATTCAAAAACACACACAATAGCAATTAATTTCAAAATATACTCTCCATCCCGCAATAACGTTTAAATAATTGACATAATTTACTCAACATCATGTCATCCCAAACCTGTATGAATTTAGTTAAATTCTGCCATAATTTGATAAATTCAAGAAATGATGGTTCATATAAATCAAGGGTAATCAAAATGGGTTGGTAACATTCTACAAAATATAATTTTGTATTCAACAGAAGAAAGTCGTTTGGAATTAAATGATGACAGAATGTATTAGCAGTAACTTTCCAGCTGTCCAGGTCAAAATCAATGCTTTACTGGCAAGTGTTTTTCTATGTGACAAAAATGCATTATTAAGTTTCTTGCATTTGTTGAGAATTCAGTAATTTCTATCAGTATT
This sequence comes from Gymnocypris eckloni scoliostomus, assembly GCA_027564155.1. Classification (NCBI taxonomy): domain Eukaryota; kingdom Metazoa; phylum Chordata; class Actinopteri; order Cypriniformes; family Cyprinidae; genus Gymnocypris; species Gymnocypris eckloni. The sequence continues at coordinate 16,020,533 of CM050427.1, read as the reverse complement.
CATTTCTGTCCTGTTTTATTTATTTATTTACTTAATCAGATTTAAGGCCCAATGACCCATCAAAAACCCATTCAAGGGGAGATTACTGGGGCTGGGTGGTTTAGACCTGTCCAGGGCCACATTTTAACCCCAGCGTCCAGCCCCCACCACGTAACTTTATTTTACATATTACGATTGCAACTCCCCCCCCAAAAAAAAAAAATCCTAGCGACGGCCCTGCCCACAGACTAAAGGTTCTTGTAACAATCAAGGTAAGGAACTTATTCCGCAGGGTCTTAGCACAGTGAAAAAAGTCCACACCTTAAAACAGTGGTCTCAAACTCCACTGAGAGAAAGAGACTGCAAATTATCCAAATGGCACTGACACTCCGGAATTCACCACATAAACACATAAAATATATTTGAAAATTAGAAAACAGATTTTATTACAGTGAAAAAAGTCATACTTTGCATACTTTGTAAAATCTAACTTTATGTGAGAAATGTTTCTCCTCTACACAATGTATTTGTCCATTGATATGTTATTTTATTTTTCTAAAGATGTGTGAGGATGGTATGACCCTAAACGTTCTTCCAGAGAGAGAAAAAGTTTAGACTATTCTAGCACTGCTACCAGTCATTTGGCTGAAGTTGCAAATGAAAATAGTCTCCGTGCTTTAATTGCACTGATAGCAGCCGCTACTTCCCCCAGAACATTCTAATGTCATTAGTGGGGAAAGACATTAGAGGTGGGAGACGAGGAGAGCTGGCAGATGGAAGGCAGAAGCAGCAGGTGACAAGCCCTGGGATGCCTGGAAAATGCAGTTTATGGACTCCTGATTGATGAGATGATACCGAACCAGGTGATGAGTAATTCACTATTTAATTGAAAGAGAGTCGTGGTGGTCGGCATCGTTTTCCACACGCTCGGAAATTGACTTTTTAATGCCCCCTTAGTTTAATTGCAGCAAATATTCTGTTTTTTTATTAATTAATGTCTAGTTTTCAGGCTATTGGGCTACAGCATTAAAACTTTCAGATAACTGTGTTTCTACAGTCAGTGTCCAGATTAAAGCAATCTGCTTTGAATGCAATCACAGATTTGAATGATCAGTCTATCTTATTTGAGGCAGAGGACGATGGGCTTTCAGATTACAAGCATAAGCTGTGGCACGAAAACAATCAGAGCTGTACAGAGGCTGTGTTATTATCACTTCTGCGAAAGAGAAAATAAAATGACCACACATCCACAATGCCCAACTGATCAGTGACCGCTGGTTGGTGTGCAGCCATGATGACAGACAATAACAATCAGACCATGAGCTTAAGCCACAAGAAACATAAGCAATCTAAGACCAATCCATTTTCACAACCCTGTTATACTGAGAGAAAAGATTCTTACCCAAATCCTAGACATGAAAAACACATCTTGACAACGAAAAGATAAAACATATACAAAAGGAATTGGAGGGCATTCGTGAAGAATGAATTATGGCCAATGATGTAGCGACAGTTATTTGCATGAAATGTCTGCATACAAGATGGGAATAGTAAATACTTATTCTTATTCCTCTTTGAATAATTTTATGCTTTTCTTTTTTATCTGCACTGTAAATACTGATTTTAAATATTTTTTCAATATGATTGGACTTACTTTTTCAGTCTTTCAACTTTCAAGGTTTTACTTTTTCTTTGAGAATATCTGTAAAATGAATTAGGTATTTCTGTGTGAAATGTTAAAGTAAATCCTACACAAATTCTTTAGAACCTACAAGAATGTTTTTGAATTTTTGATTTTGGTTTTTCAATTAAAGGGTTATTCCATCCCACAATGAAAATTTTGTCATAAGTCCAGGGGTGCAAATTTGTAACTTTTAGAGTTTTCACCTTAAAATAGGTCATTCTCGTGAATCGTGTAGATCTGTAAAATAAAATAAAAATGGGGAGGGGGGGCAGTAACCGTCATCGTAGTATCTGCGAGTCATCTGTTTCAAGTCACCTGTGGCGTCCCATGTTGGTAAAGGAATGGACCCGCTCTACTCTGCGATTGGCTTACCTTAATGTTCTTTCCCTCATCCAACCAATCTCATTCCTGAAGCTTAACTTTTAGACGGTACAGGAAACTGTCATACAGATTAGTCTGTTTGTAGCTAGCTAAATTAAGTTTACTGTACAGCAGGACGGAATGCATTTGTGTGTATCTGCTGATAATTATGGTGTTCTAGTTTAAATGGTGATTACAGCGAGAGGCAGCTGTTTTTTTTGGCATATTTAAATTTTTATTTTGTGAGGCTGCTGTTGCGATAGCTATGCAGATTGCTATGAATATTACGTTTAAAACCGAAAACAATATTTTTTTTTTTACTTTTGACTTTTACATTTGAAAAAAAAATGATTCGATTTAAGAATTATTAGATGTTTGGACTGGAAACAAGACAAAAAAATGTCAGAAAAGCATTTTTTGTAGTGTGTAACATTTTCTCCCAATAAAGCAGTTTGACTTAATGCCTTTGTGTACGTTGGCATTTAACTAGTTCAGGTAGCCAAACTTTACCACTCACCCACTTCAAAAAAAAAAAAATCAGAGTGAGGCAATGAGAGAGTTTAAGGAGGAAGATGCCCTTACTGTAGCTCAACTAGGCTGGAATCAGGTGCAAATGGAGCTGGTTCTGGTTGAAGTTAGAATCAAACTGTGATGTGAAGGGAAAGGAATATGTGTTTTAATTATGACAGTAAAAAAAAATTAAAAAAGATTTTAGAAACCAGGCCATGCCAGACTGCTGCAAAGAGATCAATTATGCTACTAAGGGCTCCCATGCCCTTTTGGCACATTGTAAAAGTTGTTTGTACTTCCGTTTACCAGATAAAAACATTGTGTGATGAAGTGTTTGTTTTTTTTCTGGGGGGGGGGTAGTTTAGTTTGTCACCTTTTTCACCCCTGTTAGTCATTTACCCCCATGTTTTTCCAAACCTATAATAAAGCTTCGTTAGTCTTCAGAACACAATTTAAGATATTTTGGATGAAAACCAGGAGGCTTGTGATTGTCTTATTACAAGTAGGCACCGTAATGTCTCTTCTGCGTTAGCATAGGGCCATTTTGGAGATTATCCCCTGGACGTAAAATGCGTAGAGTCTTCTGTGTCAGCCACACCACAAGGGCGTGTTTGCGTTCAAATCACATCGTAAATCAATGTAGAAGACACACCCCAGTGGTGAGGCTGACACTGAAGACTGCACAGAGACGTTACAGTGCCTAATTGTTGAATAAAGTTGTTATTTTATTTTAATTTTTGTACACTGAGTATTCTCGTAGCTTCATAATGTTACGATTGAACCATTGATGACAGATGGACTATTCTGAAGATGTTTTTAATACTTTTCTGGACCTTGACAGTATTACAGTGGGGCAAAAAAGTATTTAGTCAGCCACCAATTGTGCAAGTTATCCCACTTAAAAAGATGAGAGAGGCCTGTAATTTTCATCATAGGTAAACCTCAACTATGAGAGACAAAATAAGAAAGAAAAATCCAGAAAATCACATTGTAGGATTTTTAAAGAATTTATTTGCAAATTATGGTGGAAAATAAGTATTTGGTCACCTACAAACAAGCAAGATTGCTGGCTCTCACAGACCTGTAACTTCTTCTTTAAGAGGCTCCTCTGTCCTCCACTCGTTACCTGTATTAATGGCATCTGTTTGAACTTGTTATCAGTATAAAAGACACCTGTCCACAACCTCAAACAGTCACACTCCAAACTCCACTATGGCCAAGACCAAAGAGCAGTCAAAGGACACCAGAAACAAAATTGTAGACCTGCACCAGGCAAGACTGGATCTGCAATAGGTAAGCAGCTTGGTGTGAAGAAATCAACTGTGGGAGCAATTATTAGAAAATGGAAGACATACAAGACCACTGATAATCTCCTCGATCTGGGGCTCCACGAAGATCTCACCCGTGGGGTCAAAATGATCACAAGAACTGTGAGCAAAATCCCAGAACCACACGGGGGACCTAGTGAATGAGCTGCAGAGAGCTGGGACCAAAGTAACAAAGGCTACCATCAGTAACACACTGCGCCAGGGACTCAAATCCTGCAGTGCCAGGCGTGTCCCCCTGCTTAAGCCAGTACATGTCCAGGCCTGTCTGAAGTTTGCTAGAGAGCATTTGGATGATCCAGAAGAGGATTGGGAGAATGTCATAGGTCAGATGAAACCAAAATATAACTTTTTGGTAAAACTCAACTTGTCGTGTTTGGAGGAGAAAGAATGCTGAGTTGCATCCAAAGAACACCATACCTACTGTGAAGCATGGGGTGGAAACATCATGCTTTGGGGCTGTTTTTCTGCAAAGGGACCAGGACGACTGATCTGTGTAAAGGAAAGAATGAATGGGGCCATGTATCAAGATTTTGAGTGAAAACCTCCTTCCATCAGCAAGGGCATTGAAGATGAAACGTGGCTGGGTCTTTCAGCATGACAATGATCCCAAACACACCGCCCGAACAGAAGGAGTGGCCGTAAGAAGCATTTCAAGGTCCTGGAGTGGCCTAGCCAGTCTCCAGATCTCAACCCCATAGAAAATCTTTGGAGGAGTTGAAAATCTGTGTTGCCCAGCGACAGCCCCAAAACATCACTGCTCTAGAGGAGATCTGCATGGAGGAATGGGCCAAAATACCAGCAACAGTGTGTGAAAACCTTGTGAAGACTTACAGAAAACGTTTGACCTCTGTCATTGCCAACAAAGGGTATATAACAAAGTATTGAGATGAAATTTTGTTATTGACCAAATACTTATTTTCCACCATAATTTGCAAATAAATTCTTTAAAAATCCTACAATGTGATTTTCTGGATTTGTTTTTTCTTATTTTGTCTCTCATAGTTGAGGTATACCTATGATGAAAATTACAGGGCTCTCTCATCTTTTTAAGTGGGAGAACTTGCACAATTGGTGGCTGACTAAATACTTTTTTGCCCCACTGTATTTACTTGGCAGTCAACGGGACAGTCACAAACCTCCCGGTTTTCATCTAAAATATCTTAAATTGTTTTCCAAAGACGAACAAAGCTTTTATGGTTTTGGAACAACATGGGGGTAAGTGATTAATGACAAAATTTTCATTTTGGGGTGGAGTATCCCTTTAATGTTGTTTTGGAGCCCACTGGCTTTCACTCACATCTTACATTTATATTTATGCATTTAGCAGACGCATTTATCCAAAGCGACTTACAGTGCATTCATGTTATACATGTTTTGTCAGTACATGTGCTCCCTGGGAATCGAACCCACAACCTTTGGTTGTTTTGTTTTTTGTGGATAATGAGGAAATGTCTTCATGCTGCACAACAAAAACGTTCTTGTCTGCTCATATTATCAAAGATAAACGAGTTTGAGAGAGTATTACTAGGTTTTATTTTAAACTACACTTCAGCTACAGGGATTTCCGGCATGAAATATATGTAAATCACCTTTATCACAGCGAGTCTATTAATGAACCACGCTGCACGGGATAGCTTTTGGGAACTGTAAAAAGTACCCCTGGGGAGACAGCAGAGCAAAAGAGATTGATGTGTCATGTGAGAAATGGTCCACTTCAACCAATTTTGTTTCGATTAGTCACAAGATCAATTTCAATTGTTTCATCATACAGAACCTAGCGGGCGTATGTAGGGATGAACAATGAGAGTGTCAAAAAACAACATCTCTCTCTGTTTGCTGTGCTCACTGGGGTGTCGGCAAACTGATATTCAACGGGAAACCGATGCTTTGAAATAAAATTTGTATCGCTAAGACTCAAGGGTTTCGTATCCCGTTCAGACGCACTGCCACTTAAAGACCCGTCCTCCATATCCATCATGTTAAGTAAATATGCTGCATTGTTTTAAGGTCAAAGCATTCATATGGTTCTATGGGCAGCTCATCAGAAAAACCTCTGGGAGTTGCACAGCAAAACATTTTCCTGATGAAATCCAGCCCTCTGGCGAACATCAGTGATATAAAAAAAAAAACTTTTACTGTAAATGGCTATTTCTCAAACTTGAATATTAAAACAAATAAAACCAAATCAAGATGTCTCATTTTTAAAGGTATTCCCTCATGGCACCATAAACATGAACTCTGTGAATGATTTGCAAGTAAATTATTAATTTGATTTAAGCTTGATAAACCAATCAGATATGTCTCTCGCTGCCAATGTCAGCCCAGCCTGCAAAGACTTCTGATGAGAGATCTGATGAGATTTGCACCCAAGGACAAAGCAAAGCAGCCCAGCAGAATGTCACAGCAGTTTGAACTGCAAAAGGGCTCAATCTTAAGATTCACTAAGCTGGAACTGGCTGTAATACAATGCCATTACACTGGTTAAACCAGTTCAAGGCATAGTTGAACATACCATTCTACCCTTTTCGGTCTAAACCCACCTCACTGTCCTGGAAACACAAGCATGCACAAAGACCTAAATGTCCTTTATTTGACCTTTTTATTTTATATTTATCTCAAATTTATCTCAACTGAACCTGCAGTACATCACTGAATCAAATCTGGCATACTGTGTCAGTATTAATACCACAGTGAGACGTAAAGATATTCTATTATAATTTACTTACCCGCATGTCGTAATAAACATATGACTTTCTTCTTGGAAAACAAATAAAACAATTGTACAAATATATTTGGTCACACTTCTTGCTATAAACAAACTATTAACAATGAATTTTGCCTCAATGAACATTTAATTTGCTGCTTATTAATAGTTAGTATGGTAGCTGTTAACTTTAGGTACTGGGTAGGATTAATGTTGTAGAATATGTTCATGCAGAATATGTGCTTTATAAGTACTAATAAACAGCTAATATGTTAATAATAGGCATGTTAATAAGCAACTAGTTCATAGTGAGACTTTGTCCCTATACTAAAGTGTTACCATATATATATATTTTTCAATAACAAACTTCACAAAAGCACCAAATTTAAACCATTATTTACTGAAAATCTTGACTCCTAGTCCAACCTAGTGCATTCATAACAAAGGCAACAATGTTTGATTTATGAATGACTTTCTTTCACTTCATTATTTTGTCAAATCGTCTCAATACATCAGTTGATCTCATTCCCCAAAAATACATTCAGAATGATTCATTCACAAATCAGACTGATATAGATTTTTTGACACGATGATCCAGTTATAGTTCTTACCGCTAATGAGAGGGACGATTTATCATTTAAATAATTTATTTAGTGTTGCATGTAAAGATGGGTGATATTACATTAAATCTTATATTACTATATGAAAAAAAATGTCTACAAAGTGATCATGATAGTGTTATTTGTGCTGGACATAAAACTACAATACTTGAATACTCAAATGTAAAACAAACAAACAAAAATAAACACTTCATAGTCTGCACTGTACAAATTAAATATGTATGGATTCATATTTAAGCTACAAAAGTTATTTTTATTTTATTGTTTGGTTGACATTATGGCTGCTGTCACACTATAAGACCTAATGCACGGATCTAATATGCTGACACAGATTCGATTTTCTCCCAGCTGTATACATACAAGACATAACCGACTGTAAATACTTGCTCAAATGGGCATTAGGTTTAAAATCGCTTGAAGGTTTAAACTGTCAAGGCTCAACAATGCATGTAAAATATTTCATGATGACACAGCACTGTAACGTCACACATGCATAACCATGATACTATCAATAACCCAAAATCTGTCCCATTTCTACTGGGTTATTGTGCCTAATCCTATTTCACCCCCCCCTTGTTTCATGTCATAAAAAACGAAACATGAACTTTTATTTCTAGTTGTGGTCCCATTACATGTACTGTAGGAACCTCATGCCTACCAATAAGCCTTATGGGAGCTATGCTACCTCATGCACATAAACTTTGTTCATTCCCTCACCTGTCTTCTCCATTTCAGCTTCAAACCGGGCCTCTGTGTTCGGCTCCTATACAATAGAGTCTGACAGTGAAGGACAGCATGCAGAATTCTCCCACTGACGAGATGAACATGTAGGCAATAATGTTAAGAGTCTCTAATGATTTTTCAGCTCAAGTGGGCAGGTGACTGGCATCCTTTCGAGAAGGCTTCGTGAGATGCTACCCCGCCCAAGATAATTAATGAGTTTCTGTCAAGCGCACCGATCCAAAGGAGTGCAGAATGGGTTGCCCTGTCAAAGCCCATCCTGCTCTCCAGCACCATGGAACCCAATTCAACATTGCACAGCATGGAGGAGGGCACAATGAAAATTGTAGCTGAAATTTGAGAATGAGGTGTTCACAGGTATTTGGTTTATTCAAGGTTAAGCACACTTATAAAAGAGAACGGACTCCTACTGTATAATACTTAATGCATGCGTTGCAGTTTCTACAGTCGTTCTGAAATATCAGTTGTCCCAGCAGGACCTGCACTTTACTTTTTGCTGTCATTACTTACAATGAAATATGATTTGTGCCATTGTCATGATCATTCTGGATCAACGAGTAAGCTGTCACCACACAGAGGAAGCCAGCAGGGGCAAAAACTGCATTCTGAAAGGCAAATTAACCTGCCGTCAGGTCTCACAGAACTATTAAAATAACTCCCATGCTCCCTATAGAGAGTGGGCAACTCAGAAAACACAAGCCTATGATGTTAAACCCCCTGTCTACTATCTGTCCACTTTGGACACAGATGCTGTGGACTAAACATACCATCTAAAATTATGCCCCAGGGGGTTAAACAGTCTGAGAGAGAAGATTTTTGCCAAGTCTAGCATAATTGTGAACTTCTTATTTTAGGCCAAGTTCCCTCCCTGGGTTTGAGTTTATAAATACAGTACTGGTCAAAAGTTTGGAACTTTTTATTGTTACTGAAATAAGTCTTATGCTTACAAAGACTGCAGTTATTTGATCTACATTAAAAACAGTAGTACTGGGAAATATAGTTACATTGTAGTGTATTTGAAAATATGATTTATTCCTGTGATGGCAAAACTAAATTTTCAGTAGCCATTATTTCAGTATTTAGTGTTACTTGATATGTCACAAAAGAATAAATTACATGTAAATATACTTCATAGTAACATGGGAAAATATAGAATATTATCAATGATATTAATAATAATAATAATATTTCACAATATTTCATATTTTAACTATGATAAAAAAGTGTAGCCTTAAATTAGCATTAGGCAAATCTAAAATAAATAAGTACAATTCAACCAAATTGACCTGAATTCGTTGTTCCTATATTTACAGTTTTCAGTTATTTTTTGTATACATTTTGTTTTGCAAAAATACATACTGAAACATTTAGATTATAGAAAAATTATATTATGTCATCATTACCGAACACCTGAGAAGAGATGATGCCAACCCCTTGGAGGATCTCAGAGGAAGTCAACCATCAGCGATTATAATGAATTAACCAAATTTTGCCATAAGTTAATTATATTGAGTTTCTACAATATATATATTTTAGAAACTTAATTTCCTGTGAAGTTGCTTTGCAATGATTGTATCGTAAAAAAGCACTATACAAATAATCTTGAATTGAATTGAATCATCAGTAGTACATTGTTTCTCGTATATTATACTTGGACAGTTTTATGTTAATTTAATTTAATGTTTCATGTGACCTAAGTCCGGTGAACATGACAGGTTGGCATTACTCATTGACAGAGTAATCGGCCAATTACAGCGAAGTGGAGGCACTGCTCAATGTTGCACCTCTTTTGCCTCCTCTGAAGCCTAAAAAGGAATCGAAGCAACAGCAGACCAAATTTAAATGCGGAATTAGGCGGACTTCCTTTATACCTTGTCTGCTTCTGGTGACCTCATGTCTTCAGATTGGGTCGAGGGTAAGGGTGGGTCGGAAGGGGGTAATTCATGATGACATGACTGACAAGCAAGACCACAGAGTCTGTTCCTGGAGCCCCACAGTTCATCGAAGAGCCATGCAGACTGTATAATTGTCTTCCCCCTAAAGAACCGGTGTGTCAGTCTTTATAAAGAGGGCGTAAAGTAGACTGCATTGAAGGAGCGGTACTCAGTTCAGCAATGCAGCCTTCATTTAGCAGGAGGCCATGAGGAACAGCAGTGAGCCATGTCATCTGACTTCAACAGTAGCTACAAGGCTCTTGTTCTCTGCACGGCCACTTATGATGTCTAGACATCATTAAAAAGGCCTGTGAGAACACTTAGTGTTCTTCTCCTGAAACATATGGAAAGCATCTGTTATGAGATAAACGTGCTGACACACCAGATGCAAGCTTTTATTTTTTAGTGAATAACAGCTTACATTTCGGCCTCTGCCTCACATACAGCTGTTGTGCGGCTTTGAAAGTACTCTCAAAATACAATATAATTTTATGGTATTGGTACGGTATTTGGAAAGACATGAGGGCAAGAAAATTATTAAAAAGTTGTTTTTGGCTGAACTATCCCTTCATTATTGGTCCTGTAAAGCATTATAATTACCATTTTATTTTATTTTAAGCCATTTGCTTAGTTAAAAACTTTAATAATTACATTTTTGCAATGCAAAGTACAAAGAAAATGTAATGTTCTTAATATTAAAAGGTTTATGATGAATTTAGATTAATTTTTTTGAATGAAAAGTTATTGCCATTGTGTCTAAAAAAAGAAACACTGTCTTATTATAACAATAAGTAATAACAAAAAATAAAACAAATACATGCTTCATATAATAATAATAATTATTATTATTATTATTACTATTATTAATAATAATAATAATACTACGCCAACACAAATTGTGGCACAAAACAGAAAGAAAATCCTAAAATACTGTAGTTTTGTAGATTTTCTGTAATATCTGATTGTTTCATAAGCTTGATACTACAATTATATATATATATAATAAATTAGTGCTGTCAAATAATTAAATCACAATTAATCCCATCCAAAATAAAAGTTTTTGTTTATACATATAATGTGTGTGTATTTTCTATATTTATTATGCATGTATAAATACACACATACAGTATACATTTTGAATATATTTGCATGTATATTGTCATGATCACGTCGAGGCAAAGGAAACGAGGAGATGAGGATTGCAACAAACAGAAGGCTTTACTTAGCAGGTGGAGGTAGACAGACACAGATGACATGATAACCGACAGGAAACATGGGTAAGAACAGACTATAAATAGAGAGAACTAACTAGACACACCTGGAAAATAGTCAAGACACAAGGCTGGGATTAACTGAACTAATAATGACAGAACGAGGACAGGAAGGACCATATATGGGCACAAGAGGAAGGGAGACACAAGACATGGGGATACAGGTCTGACATTACCCCCCCTCCAAACAGGCGTGAACCGCGCCGTACAACATCCAATGGGGAGGGGGGGTGGGCGCTCTGGAGGCCTCAAGGGACATGGAGACAGGGCTGGTGGCCTCCAGGGCGGTGCCCGTTCCAGGACCAATGGTGGAGCAGGGGTCAGGAGTCTTGGGCAGCCATGGCGGGTCAGGAGTCTTGGGCAGCCATGGCGGATCTGGGGATTCGGGCAGCTCTGGCAGATCTGGGGATTCCGGCAGCCATGGCAGATCTGGGGATTCGGGCAGCTCTGGCGGATTAGGGGACTTGGGCAGCCATGGCGGATCAGGGGCCTCCGTGGGCCATGGTGGGTAGCCCCCCCAAAATTTTCTTGGGTGGATCGGCCGGGGGGCACTCGGGAAGTGCGGGTTCTTCGGGGTGCTCTGGAAGTGACTCTGTGAGTTCCTGGAACAGAGCGGGCTCTGCAGTGGACCCGGCGAGCGGGTTCTGGTTCTGACTCTCGGGGGCGCTCGAGAAGCGCTGACCTGGACGGAACCAGTGAAGACAAAGGTGAGCTGGACGGGGCCAGCAGAGATGAAGGTGAGCTGTAGGGGACCAGCGGAGATGAAAACAAGCTGGACGGGACCAACTCTCGGGGGCGCTCTGGTGGCGCTGACTCTTGGGGGCGCTCTGGTGGTGCTGACTCTCGGGGGCGATCTGGTGGCGCTGACTCTCGGGGGCGCCCTGGTGGCACTACTACCGGAGTAGCCAGCAAAGGAGGGCGCTGGCGAGGAGCAGGCACTGGAGGGCGCTATCTAGGAGTACGCACTGGAGGGCGCTGTCTAGGATCAGGCACTGGAGGGCGCTTGGGAAGCGCGAATGCTTGAGGGCGCTCTGGAGGCACAGACTCTTGGGGGTGCTCGGGAAGCGCTGACTCTCGGGGGCGCTAGGGAAGCACCGAACTGGACGGAACCAGCAGGGATGAAGGTGAGCTTGGCGGGACCAGAGGAGACGAAGGAGAGTCTAGGTAGGCGGGGGGAGCCGTTGGAGAGGTATGCGAAGGTTCTCGGCATGGGGTGAGCTGGGAAGGCGCTGCGCATTCCAGCTGGAGCGGGATGACAAGACTCCGGTATTCCATTGACTTCCCGATCGGAACCGTTTAGAAACAGCACAAGATTGATAAATTCGATCAGGGAATAACTACCGGTGGGAAGCTTGCAGCGGATAGTCTTTTCATTCAACCCTAGATGGAAGACACGCACCTAGAGAGGAGTCATGCCAGCTCACCCGGTTTGAGAGCTCAAGAAATTCCTCCACATATCTCTCAACCCCAATTCCCACAGCTCGTCCTCAGCTGTTGTCATCTTTTAGGTCGGTTATTCTGTCACGATCACGTCGAGGCAAAGGAAACGAGGAGACGAGGATTGCAACAAACAGAAGGCTTTACTTAGCAGGTGGAGGTAGACAGTCACAGATGACGTTTACAGTTGACGTAAAATAACTGACAGGAAACATGGGGCAGAACAGACTATAAATAGAGAGAACTAACTAGACACACCTGGAACATAATCAAGACACAATTATGTTGGGATTAACTGAACTAATAATGACAGAACGAGGACAGGAAGGACCATATATGGGCACAAGAGGAAGGGAGACACAAGACATATATTTATATTCACATAATTTATATATATATTTAATATATAAACATAACATATTCTTAAATATACAGCACACATGTATTTATATGTACATAATAAATATAGACAATACACACTCACACACACACACACACACACACACACACACACACACACACACACACACACACACACACACACACACACACATTTTATGTAAATAAAAACATTTATTTTGGATGTGATTAATCATGATTAATCGTTTGACTACACTAAAATAAATACATAAAAAAATGTTTGAATATATAATAATTTATTGTTTATTTTATATACCAATAATGGCAGGAACATGATGATGTTAAAACCCTGTTACTTTTATATATATTCAATAGTGAATTACTACCATATTCTTTAAGTGCAGCATATGAAATGAACCTAGCTACATGCTTATCATAAACAACTATTCAGAAAGAGACAGACAGACTGAGACAGCCACAAGATAATGTGGAAGCTCATAGGCGAATGATCATACTGAACCCGTCCCGTGGGCAACCTAAAAACGTTCTGATCAGGAGCGGCCGCACTGCCTGCTGCTCCATTGATTACCTCCTTCCATCTGGCCTCGCTGCATCTGGCCTGGGCAGGTGGGCAGGATGACCAGGCAGTCAGCCCAGAGCAGCCTGCAAGATGGATCTCAGGGCTGGAGGTATTTCTTGCAAGTTGGAAAAGAGACAGAACAGAGTTTACACACCCAATCCTGACAGCACAGAAGTTATTATTACATATCAGAGGTGTCAAGCAAAGTTGAACTTTTCGTGAATGATGGAAAACGACGTGCCAGACTAACAAACGGGAGATAAGTTCTACTCATTGTGTGGAGGAAAGATTCAGCAATCTACAGTATAAACTCATATCAGTATCTTTTTGTTGGCTTAAGTTAACTACAATCTGATTTAATTAATTAGATTTACACTAAGATTTAATGAAAGGATCTATCTATCCATCTATCCACCTACCCACCCATCTCTATGGGAATGAATTATCCATCCATGATTTTTGGGGATTCTGAATAACGAATTTAAACATGGTAAATGTTTTAAATAGATCTAATATTACTACACTAGCTGAAAAACAAAACAAATCAAGTTATTAATGAATAGATAATAGACTAACACACATGGTTACTGGAACGTTATAAATGACAGACGGGTACAGAGACTGTGTAGCCCTGGTAATGACAAATTCATGCAAAAAGAAAAAAAACAATACATTTTGATGATATTCATGAAGTGATGTAATAACTTCAGGCAAGGAATAAAGAAGCAATTTTCTCCCCCGTCCTTGATAGATTGAATAAAGACAGAAAAAAACTAATGTGCATTGCTTTATATCACAAGACTACCTCCTGGAAACAGCACCCAGCATGCTTTTGAAAGAGCCATTTTACAATAAATGCACTACGAATGTTGGCATCTCTGCAGGGAAATGTGTTTGATTTCAGGTATTGATGATTTTGGACTGCAGCTCTGGTCAAACTGACACGTTACAAAGGAAACATTTATTCGTTATGTGTTATTTTTGGTCCCAGTAAAGCAAGACATTTCATTTGTTGGGGAGGGGGTCACATCAAATGTTTCTTTTTCATAAAATCTTTGTTTTGCCATCTCTCAGATTCTGATTGTTTTTTTTTGTTCACTTTTTGTCATTTATCGTTACTCTGTCTGTGCTGTGCAATACAACATCTGTCTCTTTCTCTTTCTCTCTCTCTCTTTCACACACACACACACACACACACATCCCAAATAACGCACACATGAGTACACACGCTTTCACAGATAAAACATTCTCTTGGAGAGTGAACACAAGAGATAAAAGAAAAATGACGTGCAGTAATCACACTGAAGCATTACCAGTCATTACTCTGTGCTGTCACTGGTGGAGGAGAATTCAGCATGCCGGTGTACTGACGATTTGTGCTACCCGCTCAGATTGTGCTACATTCCATTAAAAAAGATAGGTAGCACAAATCGATAGCGAAAAATGTTTCCTATCAGATTGTGCTGCCAGCATCTTATTCATGTGGTTTCAGACTTTTTTTTTATGTCTATACCTACCCCTACCCTAAACCTATCCGTCCACACCTACCCTTACCCTAAAATATAATTATTTAAAATATATTATTGATAGCACAATCTGATAGGTAGCATGTTTCGTCGGTATGCCGGCTCTTCTTTACCTCGCCTCCATCGATGCTTGCAGTAGCGCTCCACTAGAGAGAATCTAGAATAGGACACTGTCAAAGATGTATACACAAACAGACACTATTTTCTTTAACATGCTCACCTTTTTTCATCATACATCATAAACCATTAGCGCAGAAATTCTATATGGATATCTCTGTAAATGAAAATGTGTATCAGATCACGGTTGGCAGGTTGTTTTATGCCAAGGAGAGCACTGGACTATCCAGACCTCACCTTCTCCTGGTGTGACCTTGCGATACTGATATTTACTGCCAGAAATGAAGAACTGATGGCAAGCTGTATACAAAATAAAATAAAAAATACTTCTGGCTGTTAGTAGTGGTTATTTTAAATCCAAAGTGACTTGGTTATCTCTCTCTCTCTTTGTTTGTTATTTCTCTCCATCCATCCCTATATCAATCTCTCTATAATCTATTAAACTCTACACAGTTCTGTCTCTACATCTATTTCCCTCTCAATCCATCCACCCATCTGTCTATCTATCTATCTATCTATCTATCTATCTATCTATCTATCTATCTATCTATCTATCTATCTATCTATCTATCTATCTATCTATCTATCTATCTATCTAGTTGTTCTAGTTATACATTAGTGTCTAGTTATACATTATAAATTAATTATAAATTATAAAAGATATTAATTAAATGTATTTGAATTTAATTCTACTGCATGTACATGTAAAATTAAACTAGTTTTCTACAGTTCTTCAAATTCAGAACATGAATATGAACTAAATTATAAATGCTTTCTTGATTTAATACTTAATAGCATGCAACCCAGGTTTACACAGTCTTCGGCAGAAGAAAAAAAGACCTGCTTAATTCTAAGAGACAGAAAATATATGGAAAATGGTAATAAACTATAATAATACAGCTGTTTTGGTGAAACACAACAACAACTCTAAGGCCTGGTTTCACAGACAGGGCTTAGACTAAGCCAGGATTAGGCCATAGTTCAATTAGGAGATTTAAGTAATTTTATAAATGTGCCTTAGAAAAAACAAAAACAAACAAAAAATAATACTTATCGGTGTGCATCTTGAGACAAAACAAAGGCACTGATATATTTTAAAATCAGTCAATGCAAGATTCTTACAGTTGAAACTGCTCAGATTCACATTTTAGTCTGAGAGATAGTTAACCCAAAAATGAAAATTCTGTCATCATTTACTCACCCTAAAGTAGTTCCAAACCTCTATGAATTTCTTTGTTCTGCTGAACAGAAAGGAAGATATGTTGAAGATAGTTTGGTTGAACAATCCCTTTAAGCCTTGTCTTGGTTCCTTTAATAATTATAATCGAGGTATCAAGGCATCAAGACCTCAGATGATACCAGACTGTAACAGAACTGCTGAAGCAATAAATACACTGAAGTAACAATAGCAAAACACTCTAGCCGACAGTGAAACAAAAAAATAAAAGAATAAAATAAAAAAAGAGACAGAGAGAAACTGAGAGGTTGAAAGAGTAAAGCCACAATGCCCTGGAGATTGACTTCCCTCCCTTCACTTGTCCCACAAGAGAGCACATGGCCTAATCCATAGAGATGGCTTGATATGTTCCTCCACATTGCCCCTGGAACCTGCAGGATAAAGAGTGATCTCCCAGATTAAGGCTCATTGCAGTGAGGCCATAGCCCTTCAGTGAGGACAGAGGGAGACCAGGTGCAGAAGATTCAAGGAGACAGTCTGTCTCATCCGGCAAACATAGCACACTTTACCTGCACAGTTTAATTCAACTCCACAGGCACCTAGGCAGAAGACAAGATAACTGAGACTGGGAAAGACACCACAGGCTTTTGCGGATATGACTAAAATGGACTCAAAACAAGACGATGTGTTCAATCTTGAATTAAAACACGGTTAGAAGTTTACCTTGCTCCTAGAGTTTACGACACGGAGAAATGAAACCCGGCCAAAAAGAAGGAGTAATCTCATGAAAGAGAAATTGATCTTACTCTAAAAACACCCTTTAACATTATAATTGCAAACAATGGCATTCTTTTATATGTATATTAAATACCAGTATATATAATGAAACATTTATAAACATTATAAACACTAGTCACAATATATATATATTATTTATTTATCCTTAATCCACAACAAACCATTTAAATGTAAAGGTATTAAAGAACAAGAATGAAACAATTAGTAGCTATACAATTTTATATTAAACTATGTAGTAAAACAGAAATTGGGCTATAGTGGCATTCATTATAAACAGAATAGCCTACAAAGTCAGCAAAACACGACCTAGCATGATAATGGTAGCACTAGAGAATCAAACACGAAATACAGGAATCTGCACTGAGTACAGGGCAGAACAACCATATTGGTAAGAGGGTCATGCAGAGTAATAACTTACTGTGCGAGACAGCAGCACACACATAACGATGTAGCATAACATGCATCAGCCACTCACCGACAGCACTTGGGAGGCAAAGGACTGAACGTCCAGCTTGTAAAACCTGGCGAAAGTATTCTGAGAAGACCAGCCGGCTGCAACGCATATATCTCGAATAGACATACCTCTCGACCAAGCCCACGAGGAAGCAATAGCCCTTGTTGAATGCCCCCTAATGTGCAAAGGACATTCCAAACCTTGGCTCGTATAAGCAGCCGTAATAGCGTCTACGATCCAGTGGGAAAGCCTCTGTTTTGAAACGGCCCGGCCTCTCGCACAACCACCGTAACACATGAATAGTTGGTCAGATTGTCGAAAGCTGGCCGAACGGTCGATGTAAATCCTCAAAGCCCTGACAGGGCACACCGAAGTCTGAGCGTCTGCTTCACGCGAGGCTGTTGACTCGGAAGATAGGGCAGGCAGAGAAACAGTCTGGGTCTTGAAGGGGGTAGATAGTGATTTAGGCACGTATCCCATTCTCGGCCGGAGAGTGACGCTGTAGTCACCGGGTCAGAAGCGAATACAGTCACTGTCCACAGAAAAAGCGTGCAAATCCCCTATGCGCTTAGCTGAAGCGAGTGCAAGAAGGAGTGTAATTTTAAGAGACAACTCCTTCAAACCCACGGATGTTAAAGACTCAAATGGTGGCTGAGAAAGAGCTCTTAATACCACCTCTAGGTCCCAGGGCGGGACTGAAGGTGGTCTCGGAGGGTGTAGTCTTCTCGCTCCCTTAAGAAAACTCACCACCATGGCGTTTCTGCCGATCGACTGTCCGCCCTGCGGGGGACGAAACGCGGCAATGGCTGCCACATAGACTTTCAGTGTCGAAGGTAACGATCCACTATCCAGCCTGTATTGCAGGAAACTCAGAACATCCGACACGGTGCAAGTAACCGGGTCGATATGAGCCTGATGGCACCATTTCACAAACACTCCCCATTTTAAGGCATACAAACGTCTTGTAGAGGGTGCTCGCGCTTCCGTGAGTGTGTCGATCACGCGAGACTGTAATGCATTTAGCTCCTCTGACAACCCTGAAGCAGCCACACATGAAGGCTCCATAGTTCTGGGTTCGGATGCTACACCGAGCCGTCCGCCTGGGATAGCATGTCCCTCCTGACCGGAATCGGCCAGGGAGGTGCTATCAACAGCTCTGTCAGGTCTGGAAACCAAGGCTGGTTCGGCCAGTTCGGGGCTATGAGTATCACTGACGCTCGCTCCTCCCTGATCTTGCATAACACCAGAGGCAATATTTTGATCGGAGGAAACGCATAAAGCCTGGCTGCTGGCCAGTGCGCTGTGAGCGCGTCCCCTTTCAGCGGGGAGTGGGACAGGGAGAAGAACAATGGGCAGTGTGCATTCTCGCTCGTAGCGAATAAATCCACCTCCGCTTTCCCGTAGAGGTTCCAAATCATCTGAACCGACTCGGGGTGTAACCTCCATTCCCCTTGAGGAATTCTCCTCCTCGAAAGCATGTCCGCCCCACGATTCAAGAGACCGGGGATGTGCGTTGCTCTGATGGAGAGAAGGTCGAGAGTCCGCCCATAGCAGTAAAATCGCTGTCCTGCTTGCACAAAGCCCTGGAACGAATGCCGCCCTGGCGATTTATGTACGAAACCACGGACGTGTTGTCGGTGCGAATCAGCACATGCTGCCGTTCCAGTTGTGCCCGAAACTCCTTTAGAGCTAAAAAGACTGCTTCCAGTTCCAAGCGGTTTATGTGCCATCGGGTCTGAGGTTCCAACCACAGTCCCGAAGCTGGCATTCCCTCGCACACCGCTCCCCAGCCGAGTGTCGATGCATCTGTTGTGACCACCACGCGTGAAGTCACCAAACCCAGGGGGACTCCGCGGCTGAAGAGATCTGGGTTGCGCCACGTCGCCAGAGCTTCGATGCAGCCGAAGGTGACCGCGATACTCAAACTTCCCGAAGTCCATGCTGTCCAGAGGACTCGAGATTTCAGCCATAGCTGCAGTGGTCGCATGTGTAATAAGCCCAGCTGACATACTGCCGAAGCTGACGCCATGATTCCCAGCAGCCTCTGAAATTTCTTCAAATGAACAGAGCTGCCTTCTCTGAAGTGGCGCAGGTAAGACAAAATGGCCGCCGCGCGTTCCCGTGAGAGGCGGGCTCTCATTTCCAGGGAGTCCATGCAAACTCCCAGATATGTAATGGACTGACTCGGGGCGAGAATGCTCTTTCGCCTGTTTACACATAGCCCTAGGGACTCCAAGTGAATAAGCAGCGAGTCTTTGTGGCTGAGTAGCGTGTCCCGGGACTGAGCTAAAATCAGCCAATCGTCCAGATAGTTGAGGATGCGCATCCCGCTCGCCCTGAGGGTGGAGAGTGCTGCATCCACGCACTTTGAAAATGTGCGCGGGGCCAAAGCCAGCCCGAACGGGAGAACAGAGTATTGGTACGCTGTGCCCTCGAAAGCAAACCTCAGAAACCGTCTGTGATGCGGTGCTATCTGAATGTGAAAGTACGCGTCCTTCAAATCCACGGACGCAAACCAGTCCCCGGGGCGAATTTGCACCTGGATCTGTTTCAGCGTTATCATCCTGAACGGACGTTTGCAAAGCGCTCTGTTGATGGGTCTGAGATATAGAATTGGGCGGATTCCCCCATCCCTCTTGGGTACCACGAAATAGCGGCTGTAAAAACCGCTCTCCAGCTCGTTTGGTGGGATTTGCTCTACTGCTCCTTTCTCAAGCAGACAGCCTATCTCTTGTCTCAGAGCCTGGGCATTTCGAGGCGATGTTAGAGACTGCACCACGCCATTGAAACGGGGTGGAATGCGTCTGAATTGAAGAGTATATCCCCGCTCTATCACGCTGAGTAGCCAACGCGAGATTCCCGGAATAACTTTCCACGCGCTCATGAACTGACATCGCGGCTTTAGCGGCTTGGTCGTTGGATGCGCGGCTAAAACCTGTGTGGGCGGCGGACCTGCACTGCTCTGAGGCGGGGCAAGGGGAGCCGCATTTATTGAGTGAGGAGGAGAAAGCTCTTTATGTGAGAATGTATGCAATTTTATTGAATGAACACCCAACACACAAACATTTGAGCAAATTAACTTTTGGCGCTTGGGAGCTGGGCTGCTCTCGCGCTCTCCCCCTCTCCTCCAATCATCAGGAAGACGGTTTAGCAGCCGGGGGCGAGAGTCGCATCGCGGGCTCCTCCGCTGACCCTGGCGCTTCCTACCGGGACCCCACGCTTTCCTCCGGACATCTGGTTCCTGTCGAGGAGCAGTAGCAGTCCCCACCGCAGGCGCTGGCCTGGGAATATCCCTCCGCTGGGCAGAGCCAGGCGCCGACGAAGATCTAGATCTCGCCGTCTGCTGCTGGAAGGTGCGTCTCGGCATAACGTGACTCGTGGCTTTCGCACGCTTTTGAGCCTCCGCAAATCGCTCAGTTATGGACTCCACGGCATCACCAAAGAGGCCGGAGGGAGTTACAGGAGCGTTTAGGAGCACCTTACGGTCGGCCTCCTTGAGGTCAGCCAGGTTTAGCCAGAGGTGCCTCTGAAGAACGACCATAAAACCCATGGACTTACCTACGGCCTGGGCCGCTCGCTTCGTCGCCATCAACGCGAAGTCCGTCGCCGCACGCAGATCCTTCGTAGCCTCAGCAGTGAGGGCAGGACACAGGTGTGCAGCAACGGTCTCCTCGACGGGGGGAGAGTGCACATATCCGTGGGCCTCCGCTCCATCCACGTGGGAGAACATGGCCTGTGTGTTAGAGTGAACGCGCGCCGATTGGGGCGCAGACCACGTCTTCACCAGCTGCTCGTGTACGTCGGGGAAGAAAGGTACCGACGCCCTCGAGTCAGCTTTGCGTGTGGACCTGAAGTACCACGAGTTAAGCTTACTCCTGACAGGCTCTTCTGGAGGACTCCAGGTAAGCTCCAACTCCTGTACAGCCTTAGACAGAACCCTCATGAGCTCCTCTTGGAGGTCTGAAGGCTCTGAGCTGTCTAATTGATCGGGCTCCGATCCCGCCCAATCCTCTTTCTCCGAGGCCGAGATGGACATGGCGTCATCCCCCTCCTCGTGGCCAAAGGATACGAACCCCTCGATGTTGGAAGGGGGGCGGAAACAGTCCTCGGGAAAGGAAACCGGGGAATGGGGCGACCGTTGGGTTCGACGGCACGGCAAGACGGCGCTCCCGGTATGGAGGTAGGTCCACGCAATGTCCGCAGTCGGACTCGTCCAGCGCCGCCTCGGCGTGGGCCAGGCCCAGGCAGGCAGGCAACGCAGTGAAGGTGATGATCCAGCGGTTCGATTGGTCCCACGCAGATCTTGCAAACTGTAGCCATCACGAATTCAACAGGTGAAGTAGAAGATTCTGATGTAATTGTCTCGGGCATCGCATTTATACTGTCTCGAGCTCGTCATATTTGCATGCTTTGCGACAATTGGCCAGTCATCTGGACTGGCGTGAGCCAAAAGGACTTCAGGAAAGGTTGAAGGGAAGGAGTTCCCATAACGGAGAATTCTCCGTGATGTCTCGTGACAGCTCGAAAGGGAACTGTACTCTTACCAGAATGCACGCTTCAAACAAAACAGTCAGTGAAGATGAAGAAGAGAATGACGTATTCTCCGGGCGCCCTAATATCGGGGTCGCGCCAGTAATGACGTCATAGGCTGTCGCCGGCCAACAGGTGTTTTTTTTATATATGTATGCTTCAAGCACGGGTCACGCTGACGTCGTTCCCCAATAGCGACCCCTAGGGGACACAGTTCGAAGTTCCCATGAAGTGGAACAATGTAATTATTGCCTAAACATTCTCCTCATAATCCATCATTTGTATTTAAATAAATGACCAAATGCCACGTTGCACCGTCTTGTTTACGGTCGCTTAATGATTTTTATGTTCTCTGCTAAGGCGGTGTAACAGATTGCTTCCGGTCAACGTAGCCGTTCCATTCGCAGCTGTTGCTTAAAGTCCCTAGATATAACGTACTCATCCTCATGCACTAAAAATTGGTTATCATTATTGGTATCGTAATCGGCCGTGAGAAGGAATTAATTATCGGTTATCGGTATCGGTAAAAAATTGTCATATCGTGTATCCCTACTAAAGATATAAAGAAAACAAATACAATTAATTAAGAGCGTCACAAAAAAAGAAAGTGGCATATACTTGTCGCACTGTTTTTCTTTTCTTTTTAATTTGTTAATTAAGATAAATATATTTCTTGTAGCCCTATTCATTTTATAATTTCTGTTTTTCTCCATTCACAGAAGCGCTGCAGGTTCGTGATACGACGATGTTGATTCCTCATGGTCTGTTGTTAATTTACATCGATCCTCGTGTCTGCCGTTTACATCCCACCACAAGCAGATACTAGCGTGGCTTTGTCCAAACTCCACGATGAACTCAGCGGATATATCAACAAACATCCTGATGCTGCATGTATCATCGCTGGGGACTTTAACAAAGCTAATCTCAAAAAGGTCATCCCTAACTTTCATCAGCACATATCCTGTCCAACCAGAGGACTGAATACACTCGATCACTGCTACACCCAATTCAAAAATGCCTACAAAGCCCACTCACTGCCGGCGTTTGGAAAATCAGACCATGCAGCCATTTTCCTCACACCGGATTATAAACAACGGATCGTTCAAGAACTCCCGGTGGAGAGGGAAGTGACGTGCTGGTCCTCCCACTCCGAAGCTACGCTGCATACAATGTCGATATTCTGTCAGGAAACATGAGTGAGTACTAAACGCCGATACAGTGAGAGAATTGAGTCACATTTCCAGCTCAAATGACTCTCGACGCATGTGGCAGGGACTAAAGACCATCTGTTCCTCTGGAAACAACTCCTCTGTGGAGGTGAGAGCAGATCCGTTGCTGGCCGAATAGCTAAACACCTTCTACGGCCGCTTTGAACGTAATGGCGGCGCGACTCTGCCATACAGCGCGTCAGCAAGCAGCAGACAGAGCAGCAATCATGTATTCACCGTGTCAGAGGATGACGTTCGGAGGGAACTAAGGAGAGTGAACGTCAGAAAAGCAGCAGGACCTGATGGGATTACTGGCCGCGTTCTGATGTCCTGTGCTGATCAGCTTGCTGGTTTGTTTACATCCATATTTAATGAGTCCTCGCTACCTCTGTGGTTCCACCCCTTTAAAATCTGTCATTATCCCTGTGCCTAAGAACAGTAAACCCTCTTGCTTGAATGACTATCGTCCAGTTGCCCTCACATCGACAGTCATGAAGGTTTTGAGAGACTTTAAAGAAACACATTTGCTCCTCCATCCCTGCTACTTTGGACCCTCTTCGGCCAAATAGGTCTACTGATGATGCCATCTCCCAGGTACTGCACTCCTCCCTCACTCCCTCACTCACATCGACAGCAAAAATGGCAACTATGTAAGGCTGCTATTCATTGACTATAGCTCCGCTTTCAATACTATAGTCCCCACCAAGCTGGCTGTTAAACTCTCAGACCTCGGCCTAAACACTTCACTTTGTGTCTGGATTCAAGATTTCCTCACCGCCAGACCACAGTAGGTGAAAGTCGGCCAGTTCACCTCCAACTCCATAACCCTGAACGTAGGCGCCCCACAGGGCTGTGTCTTGAGTCCCCTGCTCTACTCTCTCTACACACATGACTGCGTGTGTGCCATTTTGCTGTGTACTGAACCTATTCACTGCTCCATCAATGTTTCATGCCAAATCACTATATTTCCTTGTTTAAAATGTACTGCAAGATGCAGTTCTTTTCCAAACCGCTATAAGCGCCGAACCTGTTTTTAGCCTAAATGCGATATGTCCTCTCGATTAATCAGAATTCGTTCGATGCAATCCAACATGGCGACGCTTTGAAGAGTTTGTTTGTGCTCAGTCTTCAAAATGAGTGCTTTAAACTCTAATAACACTTTTGATGGCCTGGATGAGCGTGTGAGACCTACACCTGGGGGTAGAAAATGCAGACTGGACAAAGAAAATCACAAAAAACAACAAAAAAAAGAAGGTTCTCAGGTGGCGCGTTAATACCCACTGTGGGATGTCAATGTAACAGATGTGTATACCAGTAAAGGTGGTGTGTAAACCGATTGACGCTAGAGGCTGTTGCCTTTGGCGTTCCTTGTTAGAGCGCCTGCATCTCGCGCTGGAAACCCGGGTTCGAGACCTGCTCGGTGTGATGGTGCGGACCCGGGGGGTTACATCAACACAAGGCTGGTGCGACCGGTTTATAGTATGAGTCCCTGATGTCATATGTTGCATGTTCTTTTTTTTTTAAGACATAAACCAACATAAAAAAAGGATGAATTTGTAGCATTAAAAAAAAAAAAAAACACTTTGCATTTATAATCAACAATATGTTTGTTTCATTTAACAATCATTGTTTAACATGTTCAGACTGAGCCAACAGACCATTTTAACAGGATAAATTGAATATTAACTAAATGTATGGGTCTAGGTAAAAAAATGTCATTTTCATGAAAACTATTAAAATGAATTTATAGCGCTTTGGAAAAGAGCTCTTCTGATTCTCAAAAGAATGAATGACTAATGAACATATTATTTTTAGGGAATCAAAAGCATACAGTGTGACAAAGCACGGCCACAATATTACTAATAAAAGACTCTTATGAATAAGTTATTTTAAGTAAATCAAAACACAATGTGACCACATGACTCTTATGAACCAATTATTTCTGATTATTCAAAAATGTTCAGTTAGCATTCTACAGCCAGATTTAAGAATAAATTAATGTTATGAGCTGGTTCTTTTTAGTACGACCACAACAGTCAGTTTGATGAATAAATTATTCATATGAACTGGTTCTTTTGAGTGAATTGAAAACATAGAGCTTTTACATTTATTAAAATATGTGTACGTTTGTACTGGCAGTTCAGTGAGTGTGTGAGTTTTGATTTAGTAACTGTTGAGCTGGATTCAGTGTTTATTCAGTGACGGAGCCATCACACTGATTCATACCAACTGATATCATAATATTTTCTCTATTTGCTGTCTGTATACTATTTTTACAGAGACTGAACTCATTACATGAATGACCCATTGGTAATGCACATTTTCCTTTTATGGCAATTCCAGATTTGCTGCTAGATGTCACATAAAGAAATTACAGGTGGATGGACAGTCCTTAGGCACCCTCTTGTCTATACGGATCCAGACATTATGTGGATAAAATCAAAGTCTGGCTCTGTGAGACTAAACAAGATTTATGGATAAAATCAGCCATCTTTCATGAATCAGACATAATTATTGAGGTTGCAGCCATATCATATCATAGCAGCCATATCACCCTGCATCTTAAGACTGGTTGTCCACTGAAGCTAAGCAGGGTTGAGCCTGGTCAGTACCAGGATGGGAAACCACCTGGGAAAACTAGGTTGCTGTTGGAAGAGGTGTTAGTTAGGCCAGCAGGGGGTTCTCACCCTGTGGTCTGTGTGGGTCCTAACGCCCCAGTATAGTGACGAGGACACTGTACTGTCAAAAAGCACCATCTTTTGAATAAGACGTTAAACCGAGGTCCTGACTCTCTGTGGTCATTAAAAATCCCATGGCACTTCTCGTAAAGAGTAGGGGTGTAACCTCGGTGTCCTGGCCAAATTCACACCACTGGTCCTTGTCAATCATGGCCTCCTAATAATCCCCGTCCACTTGATTGGCTCTATGACTCTCTCTCCTCTCCACCCGTAGCTGGTGTGTGGTGAGTGCACTGGCGCCATTGTCCTGTGGCAGCTGTCGCATCATCCAAGTGGATGCTGCACACTGGTGGTGGTTGAGGAGAGACAACCCACATGATTGTAAAGCGCTTTGGGTGTACAACAATACACAATAAAGCTCTATATAAATACATCACTCATTCATTCATTCATTAACTTAATTAAGGCCCATTCGTGGTCTATATACACAATGTTTATGTTAATTATACAGTACTTTATCATACAGTCAATTGACTCAGGCCTGATGCTCATCATGATTGGCAATTCACAAGAGCAGCCCTGCACAAGTGTACCAGTCATTCAAAGTGAACAGTCAAGTGTTTAGAGGTAGGCATGAGCTTGAGCATGTTTGAACACTATACTGTGTCCAGATGGTGTGGGAGAGTGCCAGATCAGTCACTCCTATACGCCCCACTGCTGCAGAACACACAGGAGTGAGGACTTCACACTGCTCCTCAATGAAGTGATCCCCACGTGAACTTCCACTGAGCTAGAACATGCTGAGACAAAAAAGCCCTGCATTTACAAACAGTTAATTTGGAGAGCCGCCCAGCCCAAACCTGGCCGCTTTGCCTTCTGGCGAATCACTTTATTGCACATTTCAGTGTTCGCCATAACAACAGAGACAGCTGGCCATATTGCGAGACACACATGTAATGCATGTTCAGGCAATTTAGTTTCATTCAATTGCTCATAATGAGGAACTCAAAACACTAAAAGGTATCAATTGTAGCAAAGTATTTCCAGTGACATGACATAGTTAAAAGATGTGCTTTTCCTATTGGATGAATTCACTAAACAATATTTCAGTGCTAAAATGTGAATCTTATTCACTAATCAGAGTTCTGTTTAATTGGGTGCTAAATATAAAGATACCAGTACCAAATTTTGGAATATACTGTAAAATTTTGAAATGTTTTCATCTTCATAATCTTTCTGTCAGACTTTGTCTTCCTCTGCCTTTGTCTCCTCACCCTTATATGGTCCTTCCTGTTTCCCAGTCATTATTAGTTCAGTCAGTGTCAGCCTTGTCTTGATTATGTCCCAGGTGTCTCCAGTTATGTC
This sequence comes from Gymnocypris eckloni scoliostomus, assembly GCA_027564155.1. Lineage (NCBI taxonomy): Eukaryota > Metazoa > Chordata > Actinopteri > Cypriniformes > Cyprinidae > Gymnocypris > Gymnocypris eckloni. The sequence continues at coordinate 15,993,172 of CM050427.1, read as the reverse complement.
TCCCTATAAGTCTGTTCTACCCAATGTTACCGTGGATTATTGTTAATGTCAGCGTGTCTATGTTCTTACCTGTGTTCCTGTGCCTCCGCTTGTCATCTCATTAAATACCTCGTTTGTCAGAATCCTCGCTCCTCGCTCCTGGATCCCGTGGACCGTGACAGAATAATCCACCGCATAACGACGATGGAATTCGCCGGGCGTTCCGCCTTATCCGGCGGGATCTCTCATTTGTGGAGTTCGCCGGGAATTCTGCGGCTCGCTTGGTGACGGAGCTCCACGACGCGGCAATCCTCCATCTATTTCGGCTCGGGCAAAGTACCAGCGCCCTATGGATCTCCCAGACACTACAGGATTGTGTTGGAGAGAGGATCTACCGGTGTCTGGGAAGTTACCGTCCCGAGTGAAACCAGCCCACGAGTGTCTCCGCTGGCCCTTCGCTGGTCCCGCCCAGCTTCGCCTCTGCTGGTTCCCGAGCGCCGCCGCAGCCCGCGCTTCCGAGCGCCAGCCCGCGCTTCCCGAGCGCCGCCGCTGAGCCCGCGCTCAGCGCCGGGCCGCAGCGCTTCCCGAGCGCCGCCGAGAACTCGCTTCCCGAGCGCCGCCGAGCCCGCGCTTCCCGAGCGCCGCCGAGATCCAGTGGCTGCTCCCGACAGCGCCCGGTGCCTGCTCCGAGACTGCGCCTCAGTGCCTGCTCCGAGGCTGCGCCCTCCAGTGCCTGCACCTCGCCAGTGGCCTGCACCTCGCCAGCGCCCTCCAGTGCCTGCACCTCGCCAGCGCCTCCAGTGCCTGCTCCGAGGCTGCGCCCAGTGCCTGCACCTCGCCAGTGCCCTCCAGCGCCTGCACCTCGCCAGTGCCCTCCAGTGCCCGCACCTCGCCAGTGCCCTCCAGTGCCTGCACCTCGCCAGTGCCCTCCAGTGCCTGCACCACGCCAGTGCCCTCCAGTGCCTGCACCACGCCAGTGCCCTCCAGTGCCTGCACCACGCCAGTGCCCTCCAGTGCCTGCACCACGCCAGTGCCCTCCAGTGCCTGCACCACGCCAGTGCCCTCCAGTGCCTGCACCACGCCAGTGCCCTCCAGTGCCTGCACCACGCCAGTGCCCTCCAGTGCCTGCACCACGCCAGTGCCCTCCAGTGCCTGCACCTCGACAGCGCCCTCCAGTGCCGGCTCCTCGTAAGTGCGCTTCAATTTCCCCGCTGGTTCCGTCCAGCTTTTCCGAGCGCCCCCGAGAGTCAGCGGCACCAGCGCCACGCTGGCCCACGCTGGTCCCGTCCCAGCTCTCCAGAGCCCCTGCTGGCCCCGTCCAGCTCTCCATTGCCTCCGCTGGTCCCGTCCCAGCTCACCTTGGCCCACGCTGGTTCTGTCCAGCTCACCTGGGCCTCCGCTGGTCCCGCCCAGCTCACCATTGCCTCCGCTGGTCCCGGCCCAGCTCACCTTGGCCCACGCTGGTTCCGTCCAGCTCTCCAGGGCCTCCGCTGGTCCCGCCCAGCTCACCATTGCCTCCGCTGGTCCCGTCCAGCTCACCTTGGCCCACGCTGGTCCCGTCCAGCTCACCTGGGCCTCCGCTGGTCCCGTCCCAGCTCACCATTGCCTCCGCTGGTCCCGTGGCCCAGCTCACCTTGGCCCACGCTGGTCCCGTCCCAGCTCACCTGGGCCTCCGCTGGTCCTCCAGCTCACCATTGCCTCCGCTGGTCCCGCCCAGCTCACCTTGGCCCACGCTGGTCCCGGCCCAGCTCACCTGGGCCTCCGCTGGTCCCCCAGCTCACTTTTCCCTCCGCTGGCCCTGTCCAGCTCGCCTTCCACGGCTCCTGAGCGCCCCTGGGATGGGGAGCTTCCCATGAAAATTTTGGGGCTACCTCCATGGCCACCCGAGCACCCCGCTCCTCCATGGCCGCCCGAGCACCCCGCCCGCCATGGCCTCCTCAGTTCCCGGACCCTCTGTGGCCGCCTGATCCGCCATGGCCGCCAGAATCCCCGGATCCGCCATGGCCGCCTGATCCGCCGTGGCGCGGAATCCCCGGATCCGCCATGGCGCCGGAATCCCCGGATCCGCCATGGCCGCCTGATCCGCCGTGGCCGCCTGAGTCCCCGGATCCGCCGTGGGTCCCGGAACGGGCACCGCCCCTGGAGGTCACCTGTCCGGTCTCCAGGTCCTGAGGCCCAGAGTGCCCACCCTCCCCTCGATGTCAGACGGGCGCGGACGCGCCTATTGGAAGGGGGGTAATGTCAGACTTTGTCTTCCTCTGCCTTTGTCTCCTCACCCTTATATGGTCCTTCCTGTTTCCCAGTCATTATTAGTTCAGTCAGTGTCAGCCTTGTCTTGATTATGTCCCAGGTGTCTCCAGTTATGTCTCCCTATATAAGTCTGTTCTACCCAATGTTACCGGTGGATTATTGTTAATGTCAGCGTGTCTATGTTCTTACCTGTGTTCCTGTGCCTCCTCCGTTTGTCATCTCATTAAATACCTCGTTTGTCAGAATCCTCGTCTCCTCGTTCCTGGATCCCCGTGGACCGTGACACTTTCAGTCCTGTAAACAATATTATTTAACTATTATTTAAAACTTTTTTCAAAATGAATTTATTTTAAAATGTAATTTATTCTTATGATGATACATTTTCAGCAGTCAGTATTCCAGTCGTCAGTTGTTGGGTTTCCATTCAAAGTTGCAAATATTGCATAAAACAATAAGCACCGTTTCCATAAAACGAGTCAAAGAGAAAAAAAGGGTCACTTCCTGATAAACTGGCACTAAATATCACTAAGAGAAGTAGGCGAAGCCACTGAATATAATAATTTACATATATAATAAATCACTACTTGCACCTCAGAGCGAGCAGACAAAACAATAAATGTGGTCATTGCTTTCGGAGGTGGGTGATGCTGTTTAAGAATGCAGTTGTGTCCGATGGTTCTGGAATGCAATTATATAAATATTTTGACGACATTTAAAAATACCCATAACAACATTTCAGATACTGAGCAATGACGTCAGTCCTCTGGTTAGTCTGGTTATGCTGATCCATAGTGCAAAGTCACATTATTTTTTTGGTGAACATGGAGGAATGTATTCACAAAATGCATGTCCATCTCCCCTTATTCAAACTAACCATTATTCTCATAAGTCAAAAACCACCTCAAGCAAGCTTAGAAACTTTTTTTAGCAAATGAAGGGACTTCATTCGAAATTCTGTGTTTCATCACTTGTTTCTGATGCAATACTTCAAAATGCGCATAAAACAGGGCGATGAAAACATGTCACATGACCCTTCAGAAATCATTCTAATTTGCTGACTTACAATCAAAGATTTATCAGCAATGGTGAAACATTTTGAAAAATGGTGCTGCTTAAAATTGGTTAAAACTGAGATACCTTTTTGGAATAATTTACTCACCCCGGTTTTGAGTCTGAAGACATCATTCTTTACCACTCCTCTTTAAATTATTATGAATTAAGCCTAACTCGTAAGACATGGAAAACAGGTGGTAATACAAATTTGGAAGTTGGTTCAGGAAATGATTTGAATTGGAATGACCGGACAATTACATACAACAGTGCATTATATAAATTAAATATTTAAACAAAACATTTATATGGCATTTCAAACTTAGAAGGCATGTTTGCACAGTAACCTGACTTGCATAAAAGGATACATTTAATTTAGCTCCTAGTAAATCAAGAGCTAAACATAAGCATACAAATCAGCAACACTATCAACAGGCATCTATGAAATTCTATCTGTTTCAAGGTTCTTTATTATTTGTCACATACACAATCATACAGGGTATAATAAGTAGTGAAATGTTAGTGGCCAATGTTTGTGGTCTTGATATACGTTACATAAACTTGTCATTTATTTTATTTGTCAGTGATCAAAGATAACAGGTTAGGGAAGGTTTTTTTGATCTGTTCTCTGTGTCAGATGAATTTTTTTATGATTGGGTATCTTTTTGAAGCAGTGTTGTACTGCTGTGTGATCATGTTCTTCTTGTCTCTGGTCTTTGAGGGCTTGCTCAGTCTAGGCTCTAGGGGGCTGCTGTGATGCTCACACCTCAAACTCTGGTACAAGTACACGAAACTTTGAACTCAGAGACGGCACTATTCTCCTGGGGCCAGATCAAAATCCTACAATGTTTTGTTCCTCTCTTTGAGCTATTTGATCTTCTATGCTTTCTCGAAGGTTCCTGCAATGAGATCAATTTTTGTAATGTGAAGTCATACAGATTATGATTTATCTTTCATAGTCAAAATACAAACAAGGTTATGAGTGTTACGAAAACCACAAAACAACAAAAATACTGTTTTCCATATTTATTTACATCTTAAAGGAACAGTTCAACATCATGTATTCACCATCATAATGTTCATCCTTATTCTAGTTCTTCTCGCGTTAACGTGAAGCAACATTTGAAATATGATTAAATATAGCATATAGACCATTTTCATGATACATTTATGGTCTTTTTGCATCCTTTTTTGAGGTTGAAATCTTCAGTATCCGTTCTTTGCAACTGCACGGATAAGAGCGACCAGGACATTCTTCAAAATTGCTCGAAAAATCTTCCTGTTTAATGGAAGAAAGTCGTACAGGTTTGAAAACAACATGAGGGTGAGTAAATGATGATGGAATGCTATTTTTAGGCTATTCAGATTTTAAACCCAAAGCTTGCTATATTGACTTTACACATTTAACCAAAAAGTAAACACTTTTTCACACAAACAGAATTTATTTCATTCAATTGTTTACAACTTTCAAAAAGGACATGTTGGTATTCAGCCCAAGTGATGCATCGGTAGTTAAATGTAAATATCATCACAGACATATCATCAGGTCTGCTTCACAGCAAACTCACAACCAAAATTTGACAGGGTTTCAGATTCCAGACTTCACGTCGGGTCCCTGGTGGCAATCAATAGACAGACAGACAGATAAAAAAAATAAAGACTGACGTTTTATCAGCTTCTATTTGTTTGCCGCATTGCTCTGACAAAGCAGTCTGAATTGGATTCTCTTTTTGTTTGCGAACAAGTAAGAAGGAGGAGTGATATGAGGATAGGTGAGAGAAGGAGGGGCAGAAATCAGTGAATGGAATCAGAAAAGCAGGATATGACTCAAGACAAAGTGCTTTAATCACCCACCGCAGCCCTAGGTGACTGCGTTTATCGTCAGAAAGCATCTGAAATACACATACTCGAATTGTGGAGGTACAATTTATCACAGTCTGTGAAAGATCTATGTGGGTTTTTTGAGTGGCTACACTGACCTTGAGGAACACTTTGCAGATACATCTTCCCCTGGAGTGACAGGGGATGTCGCAGGTATCTCTCATTTTTACATTCTGAAGAAAACAAGAAGTGGATAGAATAAAAAAGAGAGAGAGAACAAGTGTTTCATGATTTGAAAAATTATTTTCACCAAAACAGTGAAACAGGATTAAATTGATGTTGTCATTTAAATTTGATTGTGATGTGTATTTTTTGTATTATCATTATTCATGTTAAACAGCAACAATGACATGACATGCATCAGTTGGTCTGCCTGCAATGTTCTCCCAAAACCTTTGGTAACACTAATGGTCCAAAAATGACATGATTCAGCTTTAAAACATAAATTAATAGCCAATAGCCCACAGCAGTATAATTTCAATAAAAAAAACAGTAAATAATGAAAAATCATAAATAAATAAAATTACCCAATCATAAAAAATAAGTTTGTAATTATTTCATTTGTTTGCCCATATTTATTTTATGTTTGTTTAAAATAAATTGAAAATTTGATTGCATTTATTTGTTTGTTTTTGATATTATACTTATAGTTAAAAAAATTGGGATCAGTGTGATTTTTGTGTATTGAATGAAGTCTCTTATGCTCACTTTTATTTAATCAAAAATACTAAAAAAAATATTGTGAAATCCTTTTCCAATTTAAAATAGCTGTTTACTATGTTAATACATTTTTAAATGTTATGTATGTATCTGATGGCAAAGCTGATTTTTCAGCCATCCAACCATTACCATTACTCCAGTCTTCATGTCACATGATGATCCACCAGAAATCATTATAACATGCTGATTTGACACTAAATTCTTATATTATTTTTTTATAATTACATTATTTCTTATAATTATCAATTGTTGACAACAGTATACTTATTTTATTATCATTTAGGATTATTTGAATAGAAAGCTAACCATTTTTGTGTATTGAAACTTTTCTTTACTAAATAGCGGGGTCAGGGCATTTTAAAATGTTATTATCTTATGCTATTAACTACAAACAGACAAAATTTTTTCACTTGACTACCCCTGATTTTTTTTTTTCAATGTTACCCAGCAACACAAACCAAAAAAGCGACCCATGTAAAAGCACTTTCAGAACAACTCATAAAAACCTTCAGACAGCCCTAACCTTAAAGAGCAAGCGTGGGCAGCAAGCTCTCATCGGAAATGCAAGCACCGTGAAGTACCCCATGCAGCATATCTGAAAAGATCAGGCATCAGCTATCGGTAAGGAACAATTCTGATGGACATCAAAAGTGAATCAGCGAGCGTGAGTATACTTAAGTGTCTATAATCCCATGTTCTTCTATTTGAACAGCACTTCAAATAATTACTGCAGGCAGCTCATCATTGTGGTGGCCTTTAACTCTTACCTAGCTTCAATTTCCTGCCGGGCTGCAGATGCTGCGAGAGATAGCCTGAGATAGCACACCTTGGCTGGATAATGTCGCTTCATAATCAAAAGTGATCACACAAAGCTGGCCTGAGCACATGAAACCTTTTTGTTTTATAAACAGAGAATGTATTATTTATTCTCCCCATGCAATCTCTCTTTCCATGTTTACGGCTCTTCATATAAACATGCCTTTTTAGTATAATAGCATTTTTAGTAGCACTAAACATTTTATTTTACAGTGCACCCATAATGCTGGTTGCCCAGTGATTATGCTGATATCTCTAATGGCTTGTACTGCAGGGCTTAATAAAACAGAAGCTGATGTTCTCTAGATTGAATGCATCATTATATTTGCACCTATAAACTCTAATACTGCAGTGATTAAAAAGAACAAAACCTTATGTACAAAAGTGTATGCCCTGGTGGGTTTTTATAATGGTATTAGAAATGTAGTCAAAACAATCTAAATTTAAGAAGGAAATAAATAAATAAAATGTACTTAAAATAAATACTTAAAATATAATTATTACAAATCAAAATAACTTTGAACTTGATGGCACTGTCATTTTAACAGGTGATTCCTCTTCAGAAACTCGAGCTGCGTCGAAACGCTAGGGGAACGCCTTTAGTGAACATGCTCTGAACACATGTGTAACCAAAACCAAAGGATGGGCAAGACGTCACGGGCGGGTGACATCAGAGACCAGGAAAGCTTAAAAGCACGTGTGGTGGAACCGGTGCCAGCTTTTGTCATTCAGCAACCGCTTATTTGTGTGTGTCTGTCGATCTCTGTTGTGAGTCTTATTTAGTGTTGTCTGTCCTTCACAAGCACCCAAATAAGCTCCACTATGGCTATAAGTGCAAAGATAACTAGCACTTGGGTGAGAGCAGATTGCGTTACAGGCTGTGTGTTCCCTTTCAGTCGGTCACTCCGAGTCACGTCGGATGACCGACGAATTGGGATCTCGCCAGAGAGACCTATCCACTTCGAGTGTAACTAAACGAGCCAATGGACATTGGCATGCGATCATTGCATCCAGCTGCCGCTGATCACAGCGTGAGTATAAGAGGCAGCCGGTGCACCGCATTAATCATCCTTTCGCTCGGAGCCGAGCGGTGGTATTCACTACTGCTCTTCCTGTCCGCGAGTGAGAAACTGAGCGAGCGAGTGCGGGCGTTACAGCACGGCAGCGGTGGTCGCGGTCTCACGGGAGAAAGAAAGCGGTTCCCGTGAAGACAGTAACACTAGGAGTGTGCGGTGGCCAGCCCCGCGTGCTTCAGCACTAAGAGAGCAGATTTCTCTAAAAGAGTACACGGGTGATCGCGTCTTATTAAAGATGTCTTATCACCCGTGCGTTTCTAGTGCGGTCGATCTCTGGCGCCTCAGGACGGTCACGATCACTGCCTCACGTGTCTGGGCATTCAGCACGCTGAGGAAGCTGGATGGTTCATGTTCTTCATGTGGGGACATGACCATCTCGGAGTTGCGCAAATAGACTCCGCTGTGTCAAACATGGCGGAGTCCCTCTGCCTCTGCCGCGATCTGGCGTCGTCCTGGCACAAAACGGGCGGCACAGCATCCGGTGGAGTCAGAGGTGATCTGAGGATTACGGTGAGGGCTTCCCAAGTGGAGGTTCTCACCCTCAGGCACTCTGCAGCCGGGCGGGGTACCGCTGGTTCGGACTGGGGCCTCTGCTGAGTGGGGTACCCCACCCGCTTCCTTCGGTGCCTCCTGATGACCAGATGTCGGTCGCTGCATCGGAGGGCGAGCCCTCTCTCCGGGATGACGACTGCTGCGTTGCCCCTTCGGGTGTGGTAGCGTTGTCCGAGCCAGACCCAGAGATGACGGCTATGCTTTCCGGGCCGCCGAGAACGCCGGGCTCGTGGAATCCTCCACCGCGGCTCCCGACCCTTCTAGGTTGGACGAGTGGTTTCTCGGGGGTCGCGCTGGTTTTCAGCGCCCCTCGGTGCCATTCTTTCCGGAAGTGCATGAGGAGCTTACAAGGTCATGGAAGGCACCTTTACTGCCCGAAATAAACCTTGTGGCTCCTCCCCTCACCACCCTCGATGGTGGAGCCGCTTTGGGGTACACGGGCATCCCTCTGTGGAGCGGTCTGTGGCCATGCAGTTGTGTCCAACAGTCGCTTCCACTCTGCGGGTGAACCGTGTCTCCCTCACGGGCCTGTGGGCACTGGCCAGGCCTCACTGGCAGTGCTTATAGAGCCTGTGGGGAGGCGGCTTCTGCCCTACACGCCATGGCGTTACTGCAGGTCCATCAGGCCAAAGCACTGAGAGACCTGCACGAGGGTGGGCACGACCTGGCGGTTCTACATGAGCTGCGTGCTGCGACGGACCTCGCGCTCCGAGCGACGAAGGTGACCGCACAGTCTCTGGGTCGTGCGATGTCCACGCTTGTGGTCCAGGAGCGCCATCTCTGGCTGTGTCTCACTGACATGAAGGAGCAGGAGAAGATACAGTTCCTGAATGCTCCCGTGTCACAGACCGGCCTTTCGGCGACGCTGTCGAGAGCTGTGCCCAGCAGTTTCGGCAGCACAGAAGCAGACTGAGGCGATCAAGCACATCATGCGCCGGAGGAAACCCGCTGCTGCTTCCACTCCGGCTGCAGCCCCCTGCCGCCGCGGGCGCCTGTGGCCGCCCCGCCCCACGCCGCGGCAGCAGCCTTCCACCGCAGCGTCGTGGAGCCGGTCACAGACAGGACGCCCAGCCCGCCCAGGCCCCGCCAGACCAGGCGGCAAGCGCAAGTGCAAGAGGCCCTGAGACGGGCGACCCAGAGATGGAGAGAACTGCTGCCGGGAGATGGTGACACCACTCCCTCCCCGGAGGAGGGCCGGGTGGAGAATCCTTTGTTCGTTTTGTTTTTGTTCCGCCGCTGGCCCAGCAGCCAGCGGTACCCAAAACTTCAATAAAAGAGCAGTTTCCTCAGTCTCTGGGTCTCAAGAGGAGGAGAGTGGTGTACCGTGCATCACGGGATCACTTCCTCCTCCTCTCGCCAGGCAGGGGTTGCCCAAGAGCACCCCTCCTGCCCATTTGTGGAACCGGTAAGGGCAGTAGCACTCAAGCCCCGCTACAAGTCGTCACACGCAAGCCGGGCTCCTGCGTTTCCTCCCACACGAGGAGGAATCAGGTGAGTGTTACACCACACACCCAGACCCCGCCCCCGCCATCACAGGCCAGGCCTTCACAGGCCCCGGCCGGGTCCCTGTGTTCCACATCGCTGCCCCACCACGGGTGCGTCGGTGGCTCCGTTAGTGCCGCTGGCACGGTCTCTCGAGCCTGGCTAGCGCCTCCCCAGTCCGTCTCGGTGGCTCCACGGACCATCAGACTCGGCTATGCGATTCAGTTCGCCCGGCGTCCCCCAAGTTCAGGGGCATCCGGTTCACTTCAGTCAAACCCGCCGATGCTCCTGTCTTGCGGCGGAAATCGCAGTCCTACTGGCGAAGGATGCGATAGAGCTGGTCCCTCCAGCCGATATGAGGTCGGGGTTGTTCAGCCCCTACTTCATTGTGCCCAAGAAAGGTGGTGGGTTACGACCGATCTTGGATCTGCGAGTTTTGAACCGTGCACTTCACAAGCTGCCGTTCAAGATGTTGACGCAGAAACGCATTTTTGGATGCGTCCGTCCCCTAGATTGGTTTGCAGCGATCGACCTGAAGGACGCGTACTTTCATGTCTCGATCCTCCCGCGACACAGGCCATTCCTGCGCTGCTCGAGGGACAGGCGTATCAGTACAAGGTCCTGCCCTTCGGGCTGTCCCTGTCGCCCGCCTTCACCAAAGTCGGGAGGCGGCCCTTGTCCCCTGAGAGAACAAGGTGTGCGTGATTCTCAACTACCTCGACGACTGGCTCATACTCGCACAGTCTCGCAGGCAGTTGTCTGCACACAGGGACCTGGTGCTCAAGCACCTCAGCCTGCTGGGCCTTCGGGTCAACTGGGAAAAGAGCAAACTCGTGCCAACGCAGAGGATCTCTTTTCTCGGCATGGAGTTCGATTCGGTCAACCAAACAGCACGCCTCACCCAGGAACGTGCTCAGTCAGTGCTGAACTGCTTCAAGACCTTATCAGGCAGGACGGCGGTTCCACTGAAACTCTTTCAGAGGCTCCTGGGGCATATGGCTGCAGCCGCGGTGACAGTTCCGCTCGGTCTGCTCCATATGAGACCGCTTCAGCACTGGCTCTATGGCCGAATCCCGAGGTGGGCGTGGAAACGCGCACTTACCGGGTTCAGATTACACCGGCCTGCCGCCAAGACCTTCAGGCCGTGGTCAGATCCCTCGCCCTTCGGGCAGGAGTGCCCCTGGAGCAGGTATCCAGGCATGCTGTGGTATTCACAGATGCCTCATCCACAGGCTGGGGAGCCACGCACAACGGGCACGCAGTATCAGGGGTTTGGACGGGTCCCCAACTGCATTGGCATATCAATTGCCTCGAGTTGCTAGCAGTACGCCTTGCCCTGAGCCGTCTCAGAGGGCGCCTTCAGCGCAGGACGTTCTGGTCCGTCACGGACAACACTGCGACCGTGCGTATATCAACCGGCAAGGCGGTTTGCGCTCCGTCGCATGTCGCAACTCGCCCGCCACCTCCTCCTCTGGAGTCAGAAGCATCTGAGGTCCCTTGCCATCCACATCCCAGGAGTGTTCAATCGGGCAGCCGACGAGCTGTCCCGAGCAGCACTTCCAGGCGAGTGGAGACTCCATCCCCAGGCGGTTCAGCTGATTTGGGACGGTTCGAGCTGCCCAGGTCGACCTGTTTGCATCTCCAGAAACCACCCACTGCCAAGAGTTCTACTCCTAACCGAGGCAACGCTCGGCACGGATGCACTGGCACACAGCTGGCCCCGGGGCCTGCGCAAATATGCGTTCCCCCCAGTGAGCCTACTAGCACAGACACTGTGCAAGATCAGGGAGGACGAGGAGCAGGTCTTGTTAGTGGCTCCATATTGGCCCAACAGGACCTGGTTCCCGGAACTCATGCTCCTCGCGACAGCCCCTCCCTGGCCAATTCCTCTGAGGAAGGATCTGCTTTCTCAGAGACGGGGCACCCTATGGCACCCGCGCCCGGACCTGTGGAAACTCCACGTATGGTCCCTGGATGGGACGCGGAGGTTCTAGCTGACCTACCCCAGGAGGTAGCACTCACTATCACTTCAGCACGGGCACCGTCCCACGACGGGCCTATACTCTGAAGTGGAACCTGTCGAATGGTGTTCCTCCCACCAGGAGGACCCCCGGAGATGCTCGATCAGAGCTGTGCTTTCCTTCTTACAGCAAGGGTTGGAGCGTAGGCTGTCCCCTTCCACCCTTAAGGTTTATGTGGCCGCTATTTCTGCTTACCACGACCCCGTAGAGGGGAAGTCGGTGGGGAAGCACGATCTGGTTGTCAGGTTTCTTAGAGGGGCCAGGAGGTTGAACCCTCCCAGGCCCCCTCTCTACCCTCTTGGGATTTGGCTTTGGTGCTAGAGCCTAATAACTGCCCCTTTGAGCCTTTGCAGTCAGTCGAATTGAAGTTTCTATCTATGAAAACCCTACTCCTGACTGCATTGGCCTCGATCAAGAGGGTGGGGGACCTGCAGGCATTTTCGGTCGACGATTCGTGCCTTCAGTTTGGGCCGGCTGACTCTAGTGCAACACTGAGGCCCCGGCCCGGCTATGTGCCCAAGGTTCCTACCACTCCCTTCAGGGACCAGGTAGTGAATCTGCAAGCGCTGCCCCGGAGGAGGCAGACCCAGCCCTAGCTTTGCTCTGTCCGCACGCGCACTGCGACAGTACACGGATAGAACTCAGAGCTTTAGGACCTCAGAGCAGCTCTTTGTCTGCTACGGTGGACAGCAGAAGGGGAAGGCTGTTTCCAAGCAGAGGATGGCCCACTGGATAGTGGATGCTATCACCTTGGCCTATGAAGCACAAGGTGTGCCCTGCCCGCTCAGGTTGCGTGCTCACTCCACTAGGGGTGTTGCATCGTCCTGGGCGCTGGCTCGTGGCGCCTCGCTAGCAGACATCTGTAGAGCTGCGGGTTGGGCGACTCCCAACACGTTCGCTAGGTTCTATAGCCTGCGTGTCGAACCGGTTTCCTCCTGTGTTCTCACCTCAAATGGGTAGTGGCACTGAGAGGCCCTGTTCAGAGTCGGCTTGCGGCGTCCCTAAACGCCTTATTCTCCAGAGAGTTCCCTAACCGGGCAAACCCTGTCGAGTCCTCCAGCACTCCGGTGCCCAGACGTGGCGGAACGTACGGTGCCAGGCCTTTCAGCCAATGAATTCTTGAAATCTGGTGTGAGGCTAGTGCCCATATGAGTGACCCTGTTGGGATCCCATATGTGTTTTCCACGGTATGCTTATTAGAACCGTGTTCCCCAGGTAGACCATGTTCTGCCGTCTCTAATGATGCAGCCTGAGCCATCACAGAGACTTCCATGTGCATTGGGCCCTACGGGGTTACTTCACGTGAGTAATGTCACTTAACCCCCTCTGGGAGGAGGTGACTCCGCAGTGTGCCTCTTCCAAGTGGAAGGGCACACTTTCCCAGTGTTATTCAAGTCCTACTGTTTGGGTTGCTCTAGGGACAGCAGTAGTCGACCTTCTCTGTGTAGCCCGGTCCCATCGCCTGCCTTATAGGAAGGATCAGGAGGTCTACACAGGGCGCTGGAAGGGCAGCTCCTGTGGCGCTTTGGTAGGGATCCCAATTCGTCGGTCATCCGACGTGACTCGAGTGACCGACTGAAAGGGAACGCTCGGTTACGTATGTAACCCTCGTTCCCTGAAGGAGGGAACGGAGACGCCACGTCCCGCCGCCACAGTTGTTGTACCACCGCTGGGCGGCCGGGTCTCCGGCTCGGCTCCTCAGCGAAAACATGATTAATGCGGTGCACCGGCTGCCTCTTATACTCACGCTGTGATCAGCGGCAGCTGGATGCACGATCGCATGCCAATGTCCATTGGCTCGCTTAGTTACACTCGGCGTGGATAGGTCTCTCTGGCGAGATCCCACCCGTCGGTCATCCGACGTGACGCGTCTCCGTTCCCTCCTTCAGGGAACGAGGGTTACATACGTAACCGAGACGTTCCTCCCTGCAGATGAAATAGTATCACTGCAGAGGATACACAGTCTGTGTGTTGTCTGCTTGAGAGCAGAGCATGCAGAGTCAGCTCTCGAGGGCAGAGGCGGAGCGGCGGCTGCGCTCGTGGGAACCGCAGATGGATCAGGTGGAGGGCTCGACGCTCCGCCTGTCCTCCTTGGAGGAGGTGGACGTGGAGGACGTCTATGAGCTTTGTAAAGCAGCAAGCATTGTTTTTACAAGCATATTATAAATGAGAGAATGGAGTTCGCCGTCAGCGCAAAGGGGGTGATTGTGCTCCTCCCCGCTGTATGATCTCGCGGTTCCGATCCCGCTGCTGCTGAGGCACAATGGTGACTGAGATTGCGGGTCATCGCACATAGATCTGGCAGACCGGATGGAGACGGGCTCGCCCTATCTCCACCTGCTTTCCCCAGATCTAGCGCTCTCTCGGGTTCGGAAGCCCGTGCTGTGGTTCTTCTTGCTGGTTATTCTTCGGCTAAAACGTCCTGCTGCCTATGGACCAGGACTTCTGAGGGCCAGCCCCTCTGGGGAAGAGCCCCGGAAGAGTCAGTGAGTTGACACCCCCTAGGTACACGTTTACCCTGCGGTGTGCTGAGGCTGAGGCCAGAGAGTTTATGCTATGTGGTGGATCAGGATGCTAGTCCATAGCCTCGAGTTCTCTGCTCTCCCCTCTCTTGGGGATCAATACTCACTTCTCAGAAGTAGGTTGGGTATGCAGGCCCCACCCACTTAGCAACTTGGCCCTTTTCTCTTGCCCTAGCTGTGCTCCATCCACACTGGGCAGAATTTGGTGTCTGGCAGCATGGGTATCTCATTCCCCTAGCGTTTTGACGCAGCTCGATTTCCTGAAGAGGAATGTCTCCAGGTTATGTTTTTAACCATTGTTCCTCGATAGAATGAGACTCTGCATATCGGAGCCATACTTCTGGCATCCCTGTGAGCATATGCTTCATTCCAGGAAGCTGACGCCGGTTCCACCGCACATGCTTCTAAGCGTTCCTGGTCTCCGACGTCACCCACCCGTGACGTCTCGCCCATCCTTTAGTCTGGTTACACATGTGTTCAGAGCGCGGTCACGCTGAAGGCATTCCCCTAGAGTTTCGAGGCAGCATCTTGTTCCCTCAAGGAACCATGGTTACACACATAACCTGGAGACGTTTTTAAATGTTTCAGTGTATTACATTTTCAAATAATTCTGTAGTATTAAAATAACAATCACAGAAAACGAATCCTGAATTTATGTTGAGTGGTAACATCTCACAAGTAAATTCAAGCTGTGAAACAAACTTTAATTACAGGGTTAAAGGATAACCAACAAAGTACTTAGAATAGAAACACATAGAAAATCTGAGCGGTAGCAATAACTCCATTACGAATGTGAGAAAGGGTTTAGGAAATATTCTGAATATAATAATTCAGTGTGTAAAGTTAATTTTGAACTGTATGAACGTGCATATTAAAAGTAGTCATATCTGAATGAACTTTAATTAAAGCAGTAATGGTCCACCGCTTAAAGTAAAAGCAAATAGGCAAATTGGTTAATCTGTTTAAATTACTTAATTTACTGTTTAATAATTAATTGAATATCACACAATTCAGCCGTTCTCTAAATTATTCAAAAGAGAGACGTAACCAAATTTGCAGAGGATGATGAAGGACCATGGGACAGACACGGTTACTGTAAAATGGATGCTCAAAAGGGATTCTTTTGATTCCTTACCACTGAATAGTTTACAAAAAATATTCTGATAATCTTTAATCTAATGTAGTTTGGTTGAGCGAATTGAATAATTGACAACATGTCACCACATTCACCAGCCAAAAATGCTCACACTATGTGATATATATTTAGCTTTTACCCTTAAACAATAGAAAAAAGAATAAGCAACAGCCAGTATTTCTGGTTCACTCCGTTGAACTTGACTTGCACAAATAACATTTCCTTGTACCATGGGCAATGTGAAACGTTCTATTTGTTTACATTTTTCAATTCAGAGTAATCCATGACGCATTTAATTCAGTGCGTAAATAGCACATTTGTCTTCAGGAAACACATGTTGTTCCACAAAATGCATTGAATGAGTCTTAAATGGATCTGAGTAATAACCATGGCATGGAAATAAGAACTAATTATGTATAATAAGCTCTTCTGAGGGTCCATTTTGTCATTACAATAACATGAAGGCTAAATATACAAGAGTTAAATTTAGGATAATGCAGTGGTCTAATCACGACTGTTTTGCTTATCCGAATGTCATATGCAAGACTGTCAGTAAATGTATTTGAAGAAAATTGTTTTATTATACTATGAGCACCAGAATACACTGGTATTAGGCTTTACTTTTAACTTTACACATTATTTTAATATTAATCTTATAATTATGTTGTATTTTGTACATAAAATTTTTTGGGAGGGCCTTGCTGGTTAAATATTTTATCAGCTAATATCCATTAAACTGATCAAACATGACAGTAAATACATTTGTAATGTAATATAATATAATAAGAAAAAATATTTTAGCATGTTTTCAAAATGTTTTTTAACAGTAAATCAGCGTCATGTGACAATGAAGACAGACGTAATGGCTGCAGAAAATTCAGGATGTATTTAAAATTACGACATGCCATGTGTTTAGGTAATTTTGGTCAGTTTTTTTCAGAAACCAGCTAAATTAGCAGCGTTTCTGGCCAGCTTTATTGTTATTTCTATCAACAGCACACAAACCACATACAATACTGCTTCCGCCTTGATTATTTTGACTAACTTTGACATCCCTTCAACTTGGAAAGACAGGCAGAAAGTAAAAAGCCATAACTCGCAATTATTCAAACGCAACCACTTGAATTAGCCATAAAAACTATATGTATTTTAGTCACGCCAAAATAAAAGTCAAGAAATCAGCTTCCTTTCTTCAGTGTTTTTGTTGGATGTGCTTCCATATTTCAATATAAAACATTTGTGCGGGGGTCCAGTATGTTGAATTTTGTTTGATTGCCTGAAATTAATCTTTTCCAGTTATGTTGAGCTTTGAACTTGGCTTGAGTCAGCCCCTTATCACCTTAAAGCCAGAGCTGCCATGTGCCTCAGTGTGCAGACAATGCCCCGGAGCGCTGTCCTCAGCCGCCAAGAACAAGATTACTTTTGCCAACCATTACATTACCCTGACTGCAAAATAAATTAGTGTCCAACCTACAATCGCCAGAAAGTCAGGTACAAAGTTTATTGATAAAGGATCCAAAAGGATCCATATGGAACAACTTTATGAGAGACAAGCTGGCATCACAGAAAAATCTGAGAGAATGTCTTTAAAATAAAATCAACAAAGAGATTAAGCAATCTGACGATATGAAGATGAAGCTTCAAATAAGGCAAGTTCTTTTTCCATGGAAGAATATGGGCTTGTTTTTTGTCAAAACATCCTGGATCCTAAAGTTAACAGGAATATCTTAAAAATCCACAAAATCCAAGTGGACATGATATTGCTCTCTTTTTTTTATGGAGCCCCTGAAAGAACATGGTGAATATTATTATTATTATTATTTTTGTATATATATATATAAAGCAAAACTCACAAAACTTAAATTATATAAATTGGGAGGTTGATTTGATATGGTAGATTATTATAGTACTTTTGCAAGTTTTTCAGTGGAATTTTAATTATATCATTTGTTATTTAATATAATTTGGCGAGAAAATGCATGTTTTTTTGTTGTTGTTTTTTCTTTTGTTGCTTATTTTTTTCTCAAGGAAATCCAGGATTTACTGGGGAAACTTAATATTTTGGTGAAAAAATGCAATTGTTTTTCAAGAGAACAAAACATTTCTTAGGAAAGCAATACAATACTTTTGCAAGATGATATATATATAAGATCCTGTGTTTCTGTGTGGCTCAGTGGTAGAGCATTGTGTCAGTCAGCGCAAAAGGTTGTGGGTTCAATTCCCAGGGAACACACATACTAAATGAAAATGTATAACCCGAATGCAATTGTAAGTTGCTTTGGATAAAAGCATTTGCTAAATGCATAAATGTAAATATAAGATCATATGATTTTTAAACATACATTTTTTGTGTATTTTTTTAAACACATAATTCACTTTTTTCATCAAAATGTCCCATTAGGTGATCATTATATTTTGTTGGAGTCCAAATGATAATTCCATAATTTATAAAAAAAAACAATAAAAAACCTACAAATTATTATTTTTAATTTTTAAAAGAAAATGAAATGTATAACATTACTATATTACGACTACTATTACTACTAATATAAATAATAATTGTTGCAATTATAACGTACATTTTAGATTTTTTTTTTTTTTATTTAACACTAAATGCAAGTGCACAAGACACTGCTAATACATACTGTACTTGTTTATATTAACAAATACTGCTAATACTTCTGTGCACGGTTATGTAATTGCCACCAAATCAGTGTGCTGTAATTTATGTGTCAGATGAGCTTAGGAAAAATTTGAATTAAAAAAATAATTTGTTGAAACGCATCATTTACTGCCAAAAAGTATCCTGGGTGAGTGCAAGCAAAGGGCAACCTCTGCAGATATCAGAGCCACAAAAATGACTCGTATTTTCCCAAAACTGCACAGAAAACAAACAATTACATTCATGACTGCCTTTATTTGCTCCATGAATGAGCAGTGCCAGCCGACAGGAGCAGGCAGATTAATTAACTTGCACCTCAAAACCTTTATTCTTAGAGCACTGTCACATTGACGGATGGCTGATTAAAGTCAATGAGATAGCTATCAGTACACAACGGTCAACAAGTCGAAAGAGGTGTCTGAAAACACACACATGCACACAAAAAAAAACATTCTCGATGCTTAAATGAGTGCCACGACACGTACACCAATGGAGGGCCAGATCATGTGTCACTGGAAGTTAAGAAATTCTCTTTAAATGATGCCTACGTAAAAGAGACAGAGAAAGGTAGAACATCATGCCGGTTCCAGCTCAAATTGCCTGCTTCTACCGACTTCTGATGAGATTTCTCATTAGAGGCCTATACAGTGCAGGCTTTGGAAATATTACTGGATTAATTAAAATGATAGGAGTGGGAAGCTTCAACTGCCAGTGGACAGAGAGAACCGGGCAGGCGCAATCATTGTTCTGATCAGAGGGCCATTGTCTTCATGTGAAAGCTGGTGTTGACGATGGCCACAGGCTTGCAAGTGTTTATCTCTAATCCTGGGCCTGCTGTGTGTTTTAGAGGCTCGCCGTTGATTAGGCATTCAGCCCGCTCTCTCTGGAGAGGTTCAAAGGCTTCATTTACGTGCCAGCACTCGGAGCGCTCATCAAAATTTGTTTTCAGACACAACTCCATTCCTGTCTTTCAGGGCTCCGCCATCAGATTTATGAAATTCTGTCAGAAAACTATTGTGAATGAACCCGTAATGCTAAAGCCTGGGTGAATCTATTATGTCATGTGTTTAATACCTAAAAATACATTTAAAAGCACAAATTGTATTGGTAATGCAAATCCCTATTAAAATATTCAGAGAAATTCTTCAAATATTATTGTCAGGGTTCATCACAAATCTAAAACCCAAAGAATTAAACTAATAATTACTTTCTTCAGTAATCTAACTCCAGTAGTCAAGAGGTTTGACTCATTTAGATGTATTAATGTTTTTGACTACATGTATTTTAATCAAATCAAAAATACACAAAACAGTAATATGGTGAAATATTATATTTTTTTAATCTGTTTTCCATTTTAATATATATTAAAATGGCATTTATTCCTGTGACTGCAAACCTGAATTTTCAGCTTCAGTCTTCAGTGTTACATGATGCTAGAGCTGATTTGCTGATCAAGAAACATTTCTTATCATTATGTCTATATTTTCTTATATATATATATATATAAAACTCAAATTGTGAAACTTGTGTATTAAATAAATTCAATGCACACAGACTGAAGTAGTTTAAGTCTTTGGTTCTTTTAATTGTGATGATTTTGGCTCACATTTAACAAAAACCCACCAATTCAGGAACAGTTGTCCAGAAGACAATCATTGACACCCTTCACAAGGAGGGTAAGCCACAAACATTCATTGCCAAAGAAGCTGGCTGTTCACAGAGTGCTGTATCCAAGCGTGTTAAGAGAAAGTTGAGTGGAAGGAAAAAGTGTGGAAGAAAAAGATGCACAACCAACCGAGAGAACCGCAGCTTTATGAGGATTGTCAAGCAAAATCGATTCAATAATTTGGGTAAACTTCACAAGGAATGGACTGGGGCTGGGGTCAAGGCATCAAGAGGCACCACACACAGACGTGTCAAGGAATTTGTCTACAGTTGTCGTCAGAGGCATCTTACCTGGGCTAAGGAGAAGAACTGGACTGTTGCCCAGTGGTTCAAAGTCCTCTTTTCAGATGAGAGCACGTTTTGTATTTAATTTGGAAACCAAGGTCCTAGAGTCTGGAGGAAGGGTGGAGAAGCTCATAGCCAAAGTTGCTTGAAGTCCAGTGTTAAGTTTCCACAATCTGTGATGATTTGGGGTGCAATGTCATCTGCTGGTGTTGGTCCATTGTGTTTTTTGAAAACCAACATCACTACACCCGTTTACCAAGAAATTCTGGAGCACTTCATGCTTCCGTCTGCTGACCAGCTTTTTAAAGATGCTGATTTCATTTTCCAGCAGTAATTAAAGCAAAAGGAGCCCCTACCAAGTATTGAGTACATATACAGTAAATAAACATACTTTCCTGAAGGCCAACAATTCACTAAAAATATATATATTTGTATTGGTCTTATGAAGTATTCTAATTTGTTGAGATAGTGAATTGGTGGGTTTTTGTTAAATGTGAGCCAAAATCATCAGAACTAAAAGAACCAAAGACTTAAACTACTTCAGTCTGTATGCATTGAATGCATTTATTACACGAGTTTAACAATTTAAGCTGAATTACTGAAATAACGTTCGGTTACAACTGCAACCTCAGGTTTCCTGAAGAGGGAACGAACGTTGCATCAGAAACGCTTTGGGGACGCTTTGCGTGATAAGTCTTGAAGCACATGTGAAATCAATCCAAGGTGAATTTGGGACGTCAGAGCGGTTGACGTCACGAACCAGGAAGCTATAAAGCCTGCCCAATTGAAGCTGTCACTAGCTTAAAAAGTCTGATCAAGTCGCTTACAGGCACGACGGAGATATGGCAGGGGACGCAACGTTTGTTCCCTCTTCATGGAAACGAGGTAACAGTCGTAACCGAATTTTCCCTTTCAAGGGAACTCCTTTGCATCAGAAACGCTTTGGGAACGTCAATACAACATCACCATAGCGATCAAGCGAGCAGCACTAGGACGAGATCACCTGGGAACCTGGGGTAGAGTCCAGGTCCAAATAATAAAATCTGATGAATGTATGCGGTGAGGACCAGCCTGTCGCATCACAAACTTCTTAGAGAGCAACTCCTGTATCAGGGCCTTGGGGCCGCCATACTCCTGTTCGAGTGGGAACGGACAGCCATAGGGGAAGGTTGATCGGCCGACTCATAAGCAAGTGAGATGGCCTCGACCACCCACTTGCTCATCATTTGCTCGTGGAGGGAGCTCTGGAGTGGAGAATGGTCTCAATAACCTCGGTTGAGAGACCTGAGCCTATGAGCTGGGCCCCCTCAGATGCCAAGCCCACAGTTTCCACAGCTCTGGTTGGGGGTGAAATATCGAGCCCCCTGCTTGGGACAGAAGGTCCCTCCTGACGGGGGAACAAACCCCCCCTAGTGATTTAAGTAGGACACCACCAATGTGTTATCTGAGTGGACAAGCACATGGTGGCCACTGAGATCTGCTAGGAAATTCTCGAGAGCAAGAAATACAGCCAACATCTCCAGATGGTAGATGTTGACGGTTGATTAGAGATGCTGGTCCTTCCACAGACCTTGACTCGAGCGTCCCTCTAGGATCGCTCCCCAGCCTGTGAGAGAGGCATCTGTTGTTAGCATCCTGCGACGACATGAAGCACCCAGCATGGGACCCTGAGACAGGATCAAAGGTTTCTTCCACATTTCCAATGCACAAAAACATCGCCGCGTGACCTTGATCATGTGAAAGGGGTTGCCCCTCTAGTAAAATTATTTGGTCCTGAGCCACCCCTGTAGAGGTCTCATGTACAGCAGTCCAAATGTATCACGTTGGATGCTGCTGCCATAAGACCTAACAGTCTCTGAAACTGTTTGACAATGAGTGACTGGCCTTGCCTTATTCTTTTCACAGCTGACAGGATGGACTCTATGGGTGACAGGCACGCCTGCATCGACGTTGAGTCCCATACCACACCAAGGACAGTGGTCCTCTGTAGTGGAGAAAGCACACTCTTTTTGCACAACTCTTTCAAGTGGGCCTTGTGAGCTCCTCGGTGATGTGAACGCCGAGGAACTTAAAGCTGCTCACCCGCTCCACAGGTGTCTTGTCGAAGGAGATGGGTGTGTGTACTCTGCTCAGTCTCCTGAAATCCACCACCAGCACCTTGGTCTTGTCAATGTTGAGTGAGAGGTGGTTCTCCTGACACCATTTAGTCAGGGTACTCACCTCCTCTCTGTAGGCCGTCTCATCGTTGTCAGTGATCAGGCCTATCACGTTGTGTCATCAGCAAATTTGACGATGACATTGGAGCTGTGTGTAGCTGTACAGTCATGTGTGTACAGGGAGTACAGGAGTGAGCTGAGGACGCAGCCCTGCGGAGCACCAGTGTTGAGGGTCAGAGGAGATGAGGTGTTGTTGCCCATTCTGACGACCTGACTTCTGCCTGTCAGGAAGTCCAGGATCCAGCTGCACAGAGATCTATTCAGTCCCAGAGTCTGAAGCTTCGCAACCAGTGCAGGCACTATGGTGTTAAATGCTGAACTGTAATCCACGAACAGCATCCTCACATAGGTGTTCTTATTTTCCAGGTGGGAGAGAGCAGTGTGCAGGGTGAAGGCAATAGCATCGTCTGTGGAACGGTTACTGCGATATGCAAATTGTAGTGGGTCCAGTGAAGCAGGCAGCACAGAGCAGATGTAGTCTCTGACGAGCTTCTCAAAACACTTGCTGAAAATGGGGGTCAGAGCAACGGGCCTCCAGTCATTCAAGAATGTGATTTTATTTTTCTTCGGTATGGGCATTGTGCCCATAGTGGATTTTTTGAAGCATGCGGGAACCACAGACAGAGAGAGGGACAGATTGAAAATGTCTGTATAAACCCCGGCTAGTTGGAAAGCGCATGCTTTGAGCACACGGCCTGGTATACCATCCGGACCCACGGCTTTTCGGATGTTCACCCGTTTGAAGGATCGGGTTACATCCGCGACAGAAAGGGAGAGTGGACTCACCTCCTCTGCAGCAGCCGTGGGAACGCTCTCTGTGTGGGCGGTGTTGTCAGCCTCGAAACGAGCATAACAAGTGTTGAGCTCGTCCGCTATAGAGGCGGCAATGTTCACAGTAAACAGTAAACAGACAGAGCGCAATAATTCTGAGTCAAATATGCATTTTGCTAAAATATTCGTTGTTGGACATTAAATGTGCCTTTTGTAGAATTTTAAACCTACAAGTGTTTTATAATTGATAGCATAGCTGTTGTAACTATAATGGGACTATTGTAATGGTAAAACATTTTAGCTGATGCTGTCCTAATTTAGTGATTTTGACTTTTAGTTTAGTGATTGTTAATGCTTTAAGTGCAATGCTAGATTGTCATGTTCTAATGATATCTGTTCTAACTATAAAAGGTACCGCTGTCATAAAACCAGAGAGAAAGGCTGCATGGCTATGATAGTATGTGAGAGAGTCAGTGGAAATATCATTACATTCCTATTGGTCAGTGTTAGAGGAACTCAGCTTAGCCTGACAGTAAGCCTGCCCTGAACCAGGTTAGCTTTCCAGCATAATTAGCCACAGTGACTGAGGTTGATCTTTGTTAAATTTGCTTTATGGAACCAAATCATTCGACTGTGAGTTAGACTAACTGAAATAAGCCTGGCCAATAGGTAAACTTGTTTTATGAAACAGGCCTCGAGGCATTAGAAGTCAGAAGATACAAGTTAATTTATGATTTGCTATCTGTCTGAACCAAAGAAATAAAAGCAATCATATTTTTTTTCCATTGCATCGAATCGCATTGTGTTGAATCGAATCAAAATCGAATCGCACTGCATCGTAATCAGTGTTGGGGGTAACGCATTACAAGTAATGCAAAATACGTAATAATATTACTTTTTTCAAGTAACTAGTAAAGTAACGCATTACTTTTTAATGTACTAGAAAATATCTGAGTTACTTTTTTCCATTTATTGACTGACAGTGCGCTGTGTGAACATGATCATACTGTAGTTCTAATCTAGACTAAATTAATGTATTAATTTATCCCACTCACAACAAACTGATTCAGTATTCATCAAAATTAATTAAAACTCAGAATATGATGCAAATCTGCAATAATTAAATATATTAAACAACACAAATGTATCAAAACTCATTTAATTAACCAATGTGTTTGCTGCTGAGATTTGATGATCCAGTTCAACATAAGCAAAACTTACTTTAGATAAACTAATAATTGTGCTTCATTGTTTTTTTTATTGCTGAAGAGTGTTGAACTTCTTTTTCTGCGTTCTCCAGTACAGACGTTCATTTACATTTCCTTCAGTCTGAGGTTTATTTATTACACTTTTTGGTGTGAAAGGCTTTTACATTTGCTATAAATATAACTTCTTGTATTAAAAACAAACAATAAAGCACTGCTCATATTTAAAAATTAACGCGAAAGTAACGTAAAAGTAACGTAACGCATTACTTTTTAGTTAATTTTAGTAATTAGTTACTTTTTTAGGGAGTAACGCAATATTGTCCTGCATTACTTTAAAAAGTAACTTTCCCCAACACTGATCGTAATAGGGGTGAATTGTATCGCATCGCTAGCTGCTTCATATGTATCTTAAATGTATCGTATCATTGGCTATGCATCGAGATGCGTATTGCATTGGCCTCAGTTATGGAGATGCACATCCACAATATGCAGGTGCATCTCAATAGATTAGAATGGTGTGGAAAAGTTCATTTATTTCAGTAATTGTATTCAGACTTTGGACCACTGGGCAACAGTCCAGTTCTTCTTCTACTTAGCCCAAGTAAGACTCCTCAGACAACAACTGTAGCCAATTTCCTTGAAACGTCTGTGTGTAATGGCTCTTGATGCCTTGACCCCAGCCTCAGTCCATTCCTTGTGAAGTTCACCCAAATTCTTGAATTGATTTTCTTGACAATCCTCATAAGTCTACGGTTCTCGCGGCTGTGCATCTTTTTCTTCCACACTTTTTTCTTCCACTCAACTTTCTGTTAACATGCTTGGATACAGCACTCTGTGAACAGCCAGCTTCTTTGGCAATGAATGTTTGTTGCTTACCCTCCTTGTGAAGTGTGTCAATGATTGTCTTCTGGACAACTGTCAGATCAGCAGTCTTCCTCATGATTGTGTAGCCTTGTGAACCAAACTGAGAGACCATTTTGAAGGCTCAGGACACCTTTGCTGTTGTTTTGAGTTGATTAGCTGATTGGCATGTCACCATATTCTAATTTGTTGAGATACTGAATTGGTGGGTTTTTGTTAAATGTGAACCAAAATCATCACAATTAAAAGAACCAAAGACCTAAACTACTTCAGTCTGTGTGCATTAGATTTATTTAATACACGAGTTTCACAATTAGAGTTGAATTACTGAAATAAATGAAGTTTTCCACGACATTCTAATTTATTGAGATGCACCTGTACCTTAAATTGTGTCCTGAAGATGAACTAAGCTTTTATGGGTTTGGAACCACATGGGGGTAAGTGATTAATGACAAAATTTTCATTTTGGGGTGGAGTAACCCTTTAAGATTATTACACTTAAACGAGCACTAGTATTTCCATTGGGAAACGAAAAACTAGTTCTTGTTCATTTTGCCATGCAAAATAAAGTAGAGCTGCAATTTAGTAGTAAAAAATATATATATTTAAATGAATTAAATCGTATGTAAAGAAAAAAGATGATGGCGCTGGCTAGAGATTTGACAGTCTGGCGGCTTTGATATCATCTCCGTTGTGATCCAGCCTCCTCCCGTCCAGCTCCTGTGCAGTTATAAAAATATCTCTCTGTTGGGCTATTGAGAATTTTTCACATCTCATTGGGGCAGGACAGTAAACACATCCCTCCATCTGTTCAATTATAAGAGAGATTTAACAGATTATAATTGCATTAAATGTGCTTATCGATTTCCAACATTTGCCACACTCCAAGGAATCAAAGCTCATGGCCAAATACGAGTCAAATTTGACAAAATAGGATTTTATACATAACACCAATACCTGATGACATCAGTATGATGCTTTATTATTAAAATAATAAATATTATACAAATTAATAAAAACATAATCAATTAATTATTATTTGTGCAAAGAGAAAATGAACCATTATCAGACTTGTTAGAACAGAACCTTTGCTATTTTTAAGGGGATAAAGAGCAAAGCAAAAAACCCAAACATATACCACAAGTAGGTACAACAGGAAGGCTATGAGCTTCAGAAAAAGACACTGTCCTGTCTAAAGAGGGCATTCTGTGACTCAGCTCAGTTTCTCATTAGCCCAGTTCTACCTAATCAGATCATACTCATACATAGTAAAAGAGAACAGACTCTTTTATTCTGAGAAGTCAAGCTCTGCAAAAATCTCTTGACATGAGCCTCTCAGCTCTTAGTTGGAACCTAAATACAGCACTAAAAGATGGAAACTCAAGTTAAGTTCACATCAGGAAAATTCATGTGGGTTTGGGCTGTCAAGCAGCAAAAGGACAAAAAGCACCTTAAATAGACATATGACTTGTGCACTATATTCATGTCTTGTAATAGATAAAAAAAAAAAACAGAATGGTAAAATGGCCTTTCCAGATGTCTCCGTGTGGGAGATCACATATGATTATATTTTACATAAATAAATAGTTTCTTATTTTATTATAAACCATGTACATTAGATTTATGTGTAACATTTTTCTTATATTTAGTACATTTTAGCATTGTTTGCATTATTTTAGTGTCGTATGTGATACTCTGATTGTGTTTTGTACTTTTTGTGTATGGCACATAATGCTGATTGAATTTTACAACCTATATTATTATGGTGATTATCAGTACAAGCCAATTTTGGTAGTTTATGCATATTTACTGGTATTTTCTTACTTTGAAATTAAACAAAATTAAATGTATGGTTATGGTTATATGTTGCATATACTATATGAAGAGCTCTTTTCCAAAACGCTATAAATACATTTTAATAGTTTTCAAGAAAATTACATTTTTTTACCTAGACCCATACATTTTGTTAATATTCAATTTATCATGTTAAAATGGTCTGTTGGCTCAGTCTGAACATGTTAAACACTGATTGTTAAACCCCCCCGGGTCCGCACCATCACACCAAGCGGGTCTCAAACCCAGGTTTCCGGCACGGGAGGCGGGCGCTCTAACAAGGAACGCCAAAGGCTACAGCTTTTAGCGTCAGTCGCTAGAGCACCTCTTTGAGGTCAGGAGAGTGAGGTACATTTTAAACAAGGAAATATAGCAATTTGGCATGAAACATTGATGGAGCAGTGAATAGGTTCAGTACACAGCAAAATGGCATGACAAACTCATTTTTTTTTTATTTGGCGTTTATCGCGTTTTGGAAAAGAGCTCTTCATATGTATATATTATATATAATACCTGAAATATTGTAAATATATTTTTCACTTTCATTATATAGAAAAGAGCACCCAGCCCGTGTCAACATTCCTCTTTTGGGTTCCACAAAGCCATTCATGTTAAAATGACAATATGTTGAGTAAATGATAACATAATCTTAACTTTTAGCTGAACTATTCACAAATGCTCTACAAATTATTGCTATGCACAAATTTGGTTCACTATCAAGGATTGGAATTCTAAAATGGTTGCCACCTGAACAATGCAATACAAGTTAGGTAGGTTGTTTCTAACTACAAAGCAGGAATATTATAGCAAGTAACTGAACATTAAACGGCCGAGCGGGTGTCTCGGCCCTCCGTCACTCTTTACTGCTGCTTCATAGCATGCCTTATTTGAACACAAAGTGACAAATTGTTTTTTTCCTGATGTTCTGACATGAACACAAAAAAATCAAATTGAATAACTTGAGTTGTTTTTCTCTGTGTGAGTCAAAGTGTGTTTGAGCCACGAGAATGTGCCTCTGTGTGTAAGTGTGTGTGTAAAACAGAAACGCTCACTGCAGGACAGATAGAAAGCCACTGTGAGTAATTGTTTCGCTCAGCCGTGGAGGCACATCCTGGTCCTTTGGAGATAAGCCGGAGTAAATCTCTCTGGATGTCCTGGAAGAGGCAGACGCTAGAGGAGAACAAACACCAGGCCACTGCCAAATGCTATTTGAACGCCCTCTTCAAGATGAGCAGGCCTGAAAAGGCCTTCCTTTTATTAATAAGGAGGGAAAGCCCTATTATAATGCTCATCATAGAGAAGTGACACAAAAAAGAAAAAAGAACTCGAGGAAGAGAAAGCGAGGCTTGTTCACTATACTATATGACAGATATTGAACCAGGGGTTCACTAAGATCTTGCAGGGGTCAGTGACAAATACAAATAAACAGGATTTTATATTATATATATATTACAAAAGTAAAAAGGCCCCTAAATAGAAAAGTATTTTTGACTCCACACACACACACACACACACAACCTTTTAATTTTGGTGTCTGTACATTAACAAAGAAAATGTGTTTTTGAAAATATCTTATGCTTAACAAGGCTGGATTTATTTGCTCAAAAAATATAGTAAAAATATGGCAATATTGGGAAAATTTTTACAATTTAAAATAACTCTGTTGTATTTAAATATATTTTTAAATGCCATTTATTCCTGTGATAGCATTACTCCAGTCTTCAAAGTCACAAGAACCTTTAGAAATTATTGAAATATGCTCATATGGTGATAAAAACGGGTGCTAATTTTATTTATGTATTTATTAATTGTTTTGTGAAAACAGTGAAACATTTATTTTCAGTATTCTTTGATTAATGCTAGGTTAATACACACTCACACACACAGTTTGGGAAAACAGTCCCACACTGTAAACCCTGTAAAAACCCAACTCGAGAGTTATTGTGAATAAAACATTGTTTTTTGACGTTTTTATCCAGCAGTGGAAATAGCCCTGAGAGACCTTCTGATAACATCAAGGATATGACAAGTATCCGCCATTTTAAATGAAAAGCCATTGAGAGAGAAAGAGGGGAGAGAGAGAGACAGACGGGAAAGAGCTTCGATGTATTATTCTCTCCTAAGCTGTAAGACAGGTAAAGACCTCCTGTTATCAGGTCCAACCCACCTGCTAACAATGGGATGAAATTGTGGGTATATATATATGCGAGGAGATCAGCACAGAGCAGAACACAGGTCAGACATTGCTCCACCAAGCATGTCACATTATGACCTGTGAAATCAACTCATTAGTCAGCTATTCCCACTAAGGATCTCCATTTTTGAAGGTCAAATGCCAAACTAAACATTCCAAGATTTGCAGTATAAGCTATTTTAAAGTGCTACTCTGTAATATTTCATCATTATTAAAAAAAATATACACAAACAAATTAAACAATATTTCTTTAATACCATCTCATATGGGTTAGAGTAAAAACCAATCACCCTAATGCAATGAGAGTCAGTCTGAATCTGATACGTTCCTGTATATTTGAAAATAATCAGGTTGCTGCCCTGAAGGGGCCACAAAGAGTGCTGTTAAACTCCACCTGACCTTTACTATTCAGGTGATAGCGGGAGCTGGAACAGGGCAGATACAAACAGAGTGGACAGACTTTGATGTCTGGAACCATTTCTTGTCACCTTTATTAAAGGATTACGTTTATTATACATTTAATTATATATTTTACATTTTATTCAAGCTGTACAACTAATGTGTACAGTATTTTGCAGCAGTGGTATCTTGGTGTAATGTATTAACAACGGTTTGAGACAAATATGATGTTATTTAATATAAAACAATGCAGATGGCGCTCTGTGGCTCTGCAGGAATTTGAACAGCATTCTGAGTCGTTGCTGGGCACTGCGGACAGACGCCGAATGACGCCGCCGGTGTGCGTACACACATAGAAAACGTCTCAGGTTACGTATGTAACCGTGGTTCCCCGAGTGGGGAACGAGACACTGCGTCCCCTAGGGGTCGCTATGGGGAACACCCTCAGCGTGACTCGTGGTCTGAAGATACATATGTAAAACGTGACCATAATATAAGGACCACCGAGAATATATCATCCGCTTCTTCGCCTGAAGCAAAGCCTAGGCAGTGTCTCATTCCCCACTGGGGAACCACGGTTACATACGTAACCTACGTTCCCCTTCATGAGGGGTCGCTATGGGGAACGCTATACCCACGCCACCATGCTGAAGGCGAGCACTAAGCCAACTCTACCAGGCCAAGGGAGTTGCCCATTGATGGCTGTCAGTGACATTATCCCCACGGCCAGAAAGCCTGAGCTTCTTACCTGCTGGGTGCCGGGACCCAGGGTAGAGCTCAAAGGTCTGGAATCAGAATGATTCCTTTAAGGGGATATGGCCAAGTACCTAGTGGTAATAACTAGGTCCCGTCACTCAGAAGCTACCGCTTGCTCTGCACAAGCTTGCTGAGGGACTGTCTCAACAGACCCTTTGGTAGTTTACCCAAATATATGGGACAAAGGAGCGGGGCCCAAGGCACAAGCCGGGCTTTGACCAACTCAAAAAAGGGCAGTGCGCGTAACCCTACCTACAGGATTTTTAGAAAGAGCAGAGAACCTTGATGTGCGAACTTACCACTTGAGTGGATTTTAAAAAGTGCCCAAAGTCTAGCGCGCACTTACCATAACATGGATTTTAGAAAGAACGCAGAACACTTGATGTGCGATCTTACCACTGAGTGGATTTTTTAGAAGTGCCCAAAGATCTTAGCGTGTGCACTTATCTAGATGGGTAATGTTCTATGGCTCCGGGCGGAGAACTATTCACTCTTCAGAGTGAGAAGGAACTCAGACGCTCAGAAGGGAGCGCATGCTCATAAATGACCCTCTATGGTGAGGGGAGCAATGCTAGCTCGACCAACAAGAGAGACCTATCACAGAGCTCTGGGAGTGGAGAAACTCATTCTACAGAATGAGAGAGGACACAGACACTCAGAAGGGAGCGGCATGGCTCACAAGCGACCCTCTAGGTGAGGGAGCAATGCTAGCTCTACCGACAGCGAGCTCTGGAGAGCGGAGAAATCATCCAACAGCTCAGACCAGAAGGGGAACTCAGACGCTCAGAAGGAGTGGCACCTCTAGGTGACCCTCGGTGAGCCGTGCTAGCTCTACCAATGAGCTCTAGAGCCGGAGAACTCATCCTCAGAATGAGAGGAACTCAGACGCCAGAAGGAGCGGCATGCTCATAAATGACCCTCTAGGTGAGGGGAGCAATACTAGCTCGACCAACAGCAGATCGACAGATCCTCTGGGAGCGGAGAAATCAACCCTCAGAATGAGAGGGAACTCAGTCGCTCAGAAGGGAGCAGCATGCTCATAAATGACCCTCTAGGTGAGGGGAGCAATGCTAGCCGACACAGCGAGCTCTGGAGAGGGAGGACTCTTCCTCAGATGAGAGGAAACTTAGACACTCAGAAGGGAGCGGCATGCTCATAGGTGACACTCTATGGTGAGGGGAGCAAGGCTAGCTCGACCAATCAAGGAGAGCCATCTATCACAGAGCTCTGGGGAGCGGAGAGAACTCATTCCTTGAGAGGAAATCAGGACTGGGGGCGGCATGCTCATAAATAACCCTCTAGGTAAGGGGAGCAACGCTAGCTCTACCAACAGCGAGCTCTGGAGAGCGGAGAACTCATTCGTCAGAATGAGAGGGAAACTCAGACGCTCAGAAGGGAGCGGCATGCTCATAGGTGACCCTCTAGGTGAGGGGAGCAATGCTAGCTCTACCAACAACGAGCTCTGGAGAGTGGAGAACTCACTCCTCAGAATGAGAGGGAATTTAGACGCTCAGAAGGGAGCAGCATGCTCATAGGTGACCCTCTAAGGTGAGGGGAGCAAGGCTAGCTCGACCAACAGGAGAGCGATCAATCACAGAGCTCTGGGGAGCGGAGAACACATTCTTCAGAATAAGAGGAGAACTCAGACGCTCAGAAGGGAGCAGCATGCTCATAGGTGACCCTCTAGATGAGGGGAGCAATGCTAGCTCGACCAACAACGAGCTCTGGAGAGTGGAGAACTTAGACGCTCAGAAGGGAAAGGCATGCTCATAGGTGACCCTCTATGGTGAGGGGAGCGATGCTAGCTTAACCAACAGGGAGCGCTACTAGCCTGGATCTAGTATCGACGAGTGATGCAATCACTGCGATAGCCGATAGCCTTTAGAAATGGATCGTACTCATCCATTGGTTGCAGGGGAATTAGAGAGGAATAAGAGGGCAGATGCCCCCCTAAGGGAAAGGAGTAGATGTCTTACTCTGGTCCGGACGAAAGTGTCATATAGGACGCTTCATCCGGAACACCTCCCCTTCAGGTTTTGCCTCTCTCTGACCCACGCCTCTCTTTAGCCCTACCCGCAGGTGGGGGAGGGGCATGAGTCGCGAGACTAGCCTTCTGAGCCCATCTCTGATCCCCAGACTGAGATGGGCTAGGACCCCTCGTTGTTCGGGCTCAGACCTGGACTTTATCTTATCCAGGTCTTTCAGCAGATCAGTCTGGTACGCCTGAAGCACCGCCATAGTGTGCAACGAAGTGACGATCTGACCTGCTGCTGCATATGCCCTGCCATTTAAGCAAGATTCAGAGGCTTAGATGGCAAGGAGGGAGCCTTGAGAGAGGATGTCTCACCCACAGCGAGATAAGCTGGCTATCATCTCTTGCACAGGGGGCATCCCCTCATAGCCATTTTCACGCATCCCCTCAATGTCAGCATAACTAGTATGCTGAAACCTATGAATACGAGAAAAAATTGCTTTTTCCACTCCTTCTCAACCTCCACATCGAGATTTATGAAGAAAGGAAGGCTCGCTCGAGCTGGGGATTTATGGCCAGAAAAAAATATTTTTATGATCCATAACCTCCAAAAACATATGCAGTGCAGGAGGATTGAGAGGGTTCAGTCTCAACTTCCTCACCCTCAAACATCTCCTGCTCTTCCTGGGCATAACCCAGCAGAGCACTAACCGCTGAATCTGATGATGTCCTTTTAGAAAGATCGCATCGTCACAATCCAGCAGCTAACTCTCGTTCTCGGCCGACAAGCGCGAAAAGGGACGGTCCCTCTATAATCCATCGGCCGTATCCAACTGCGAACCCCGCGATTTCAATCGCCTCCGTGCCTCGGCAGCGGTGGGTACCGAATCGCGGGAAGCAGACGGCTGCCCCTCTTTCCTTGAAAAGAGGGACAAGACGAGAGTGCACAGTGCACGCAAATTCTCCCCTCAAGGACATCGCGTGCGTGCTCCTTGCCCAAACAAAAGACGCAAAGATTGTGTGTGTGTCATCGGGTGTCAAATAACGAGGACACGGATCCACACACAATCTCAAACGCCTTGCTAGTGCTCGCCATGATAGAGAGAAACTGTACTCTTACCAGAATGCACGCTTCAAACAAAACAGTCAGTGAAGACGAAGAAGAGGATGATGTATTCTCCCGGCGGTCCTTATATTATGGTCACGCCGGTAGTGACGTCATGGGCTGTCGCCGGCCAACGGATGGTGTTTTTACATATGTATCTTCAGACACGAGTCACGCTGAGGGCGTTCCCCATAGCGACCCCTAGGGGACGCAGTTCGAACAATGTGTTCGAATTTGAAAGACATGGCGCGACGCGGCGCTGCGCTATCGCATCCGGTGTGCGACCCCCTTTAGCAGACTTTTTTTTCCATAGTGACTTACAATTGAAGAAAGCAACACGCTATTATGATAAGATGGCAATAAACACAAAAAGTGCCCGTTCTATAAGTCTTCAGCCATCACTCAAAACAATAAAACCTAGAACAGGAAGATTTGAATACAATTGTATGGATTGCATAAAGGCAAATAAGAAATATATTAAATTATCTCAGGTTTAAAAATGAACAAGGACGAATAAGAAGAAATGCTTCTTGAGGGCCATATCGGCACATTAAAGTGATTTCTGAATAATAATGTGATACTATAGTCTGGTGTAATTCAGTAATACAAATTCAGCTTTGCCATCACAGGAATCAATTAGGTTTTATATATTACTAATATATTACAATACAAAAAAAGTTATGCTATTTCACAATAATTCAATCTTTGATCAAATGTGACCCTAGACCACAAAACCAGTCATAAATAGCACAGGTATATTTGTAGCAATAGCCAAAAATACATTGTATGTGTCAAAATTATCGATTTGTCTTTAATACCAAAAATCATAAGGATATTATGTAAAGATCATCTTCCATGAAGGTATTTTGTAAATTTACTACCGTAAATGTATCAAAAAATGTATTTTTGATTGGTAATATGCAGTGCTGAGAACTTCATTTGGACAACTTCAAAGGCGATTTTCTCAATGTTTAGATTGTTTTGCACCCTCAGATTCCAGATGTTAAAATAATTGTATAGTTTAAAAAGAATTCACTATTATGACTGGTTTTGTGGTCCAGGGTTACAAATAAATGCATATATATGCATATAATGCATTTAAAAAAATATATAATTTTACTGATGTCAAGCTTAAACTCTGAATAAACCTGTGACCTAGACCTCTACTACAGAGATAAATGCCAATCCTGGCTTATTGCAAAACAAGGTGTTCCAACCTAGCAGCCATGTTATAAACTGAACATTACATTTCATAACTTGCCATCATCTTTCGGGGGTCCACTCGTGAGATCTGCCATGCATACCAAGTTCAAACAAGCCATCACCAACTTGATCTGCATACAGATTTACCCAAAAGATGACAAACAGAGCCTTTGTTTATTTTTAGACCATCAAAAAATTAGAACTTTTCTTTTTTTGTTTTGTTTTTACAAGGAAGAAAAACGAGGACAAACTTGGCAACATACGCCAAGGCCAGACTGACAAAAGAACCTCATCTCTGAATGACTGAATGCTCAGCCATTTTTTGGCAGCGAGTTTTTCATCCACAATATGAAAACCTAATCAGCTGGCCTGATTGCTGCAAGTGCCCTTTTGTGAAGTCCTTTAATCCAGCGACTGTTTTAAGAAGTGCATAATTGATATTCTGTCCAGCTGTGTGGATAATGAGCAGTCATCTGCCTCTGTTGGGTGTATGCGTGCCACCGTCTTAACCCGCGATGTGCTGAACCATTGATTGGTATGGAACAAAGCGCTCTATTTTGACAAAACAGTTGTGAGAGAGAGAGACTAACAGAACAGGGGCCCGTTTAAAAAAGGAGATTAAGTGAAAACTCTGAGTATGCAAACCCTGAAATGAGGGAAACTCTGGGTTTTCCTTTTTAAAATGGGAGGTTTGTCAAACCCGAGAAAGCAGGGTAAGTCAAGCCGTTTCTGAAAGAGAGGTAACTTATACTCAGAGTCAGTTACCATGGTAAATTACTCTGTGAACCTAACCTGGTTGGGAGCAGGTTTTCTTCGGTAAACCTTTTCTTTTGGTTTCTTTTGGTCTCCTCCCTAAACTGCCTAAAAATGCTAGCAGTGTGACAGGCCTGTCAATTCTTCCTGCCGGACATACGGGGACACCATGTGCTAGTACATTCAGACAACAGATCTGTCGTGTCATACATAAATCACAGGGCGGCCTCGTCTCAAAGCGACTTTGCACACTGGCAAACAACCTTCTTGTTTGGGCTCAAATGAAACAAGGAGCAGACATGTAGTCTAGGAACAATGTCTCTTCAGAGTAATGAATGCTCCACCTGCTCACAGTTCAGATAATTTGGGAAGTCTTTGGCAGAGCTCGAGTAGACCTCTTCGCCTCCGAAGACAACTCTCACTGCCCAATCTTTTTACAAAGAGCACGGATGCCCTAGCCCACGAATGATCCAGCCTTCCGCTTTATGCTTTCCTCCAGTCGCTCTGCTGCCGCAGGTACTCAGGCGAGTCAGGGAACAACAGCACAAGCATATTCTAATAGCCCCCCTCTGGAGGAACCAACCAGGGGTGTCAGAGTTATTCCAGCTGTTATTCCAGTTAATTTTTTTAGATGTACCTGTATGCTGTTGCAACGTACATGTTTGAGTGAATTTTGAAAAACAAACAGCTAATCTTGTCAATGACACTGATGTCAACTAACTGAAGATGGGTTAATGTATTATTGCCATATATGCCTACTATAAATCTGTAGCTTGATTCAGTGTATACAGGTAAAGGTTAAATGGGTCATTGGATGCAAAATTCACTTTTCAAGTTGTTTGAATCTAAATGTGTGTTGGAAGTGTGTACACATCCATCCTATAATGATACAAATGTATCCAGTCTTTTTTTAATCCCTAATTTAAAATCCCCTCTCTCAAATCAGGCTGTTCTGAGGTTCCTGTCAGAATGATGTATTTCTCTACAGGCCCCTCCCATGATAGTTGATTGACAAGACCGCCTTGCCTTAGACCCGCCCTGAGTGAGCTGAGAGCTGTCTGCCATTGAGTAGACTCCAATAAAGGGGAACACAAGAATTTCTCAGACAAAGCAATTGAGGTGTTTTGTTCTTGGATGTAATAATGAATATAGCAGTCGTAAATTACTCCCGACATCTGAGCCGCTGGAGACGAAGAGGATTACATTTGATTTTGAAGGGATTGGGCCTCCAATCTACCTAAATGTGCCTATGTTCCGCGAAACATTCGTGATCCAGATTCACCTACAGAAGAAGTGAGTATAAGGGTTTTTAATGAATCTTTGAATATTGTCTTTCCTAATAATGTGCTAATTTGCAAGTTTCACTATGAAAGCGGCTAAAGTAAACAGTCCCTGGAAAGCAGCTCAAAAAGAGGGACGGGGTCAGCAGAGCTCATTAACATTTAAAGTAAAATGCTACAAAACGGCTTGCTCTTACAAGAACTGTGTTTGGCAGGTTTAAAAAGTGCATTATTTATTTTTTATTTTTTTACACTACCATTGAGAAGCTTTAACCAAACTATGCTACAGACTTTCCATTGAGACCCTAATGAATCATATCAACTTGTGGAAAGTGGGCATCCGATGACCCATTTAATGCATTGATTTTATGGCTTTAAATGAGCTTAATGTTATTGTGTTCCATAAAAATGTACAGAACCAGATCATATCATCAGCAAAATTACAAATTACATCTGAATTAACTTTTAAAGGTAAAACAAAATTAAAGTCAAACACCTCTTTATCTCTGGAAGTTTCAAAGAGGCAAGCTAATTTATAAAAAAAAAAGATTCACTCTTTGAAGCAGAAAAGAGAGCTGGGGGTGTTAATTTCATGGGGTAAGTCTTAAATTGAGCTCCATAATTTTCTCCCTGAATGGATTACAGAAAGGTCTCACTATCCTCAGGTAAAACAGACTAACCTTCCCCTCCTCTGTCACTGAGAGTGGACCCATCCAGCCCGAGGACGATACCAATTACATCAGTGGAACACTTTTAAAAATTGGCTCAGTTACAGCAGAGCTTGTTGACTGCTTTCAGCTGGGAGCACATATTGGAGATGAGCCATCCATTCCCTACAGGTCAGACACCAGGTTTGACAAGCTGGGCATCTCAGATACCTAAACAAACTGTGAGATGATATCTGTAAATAAAAAAAGAGTGAGGAAAGAAACAGCAATTCAAGATTCAAGATTTTTATTCGTCACATATACAATTAAACAGAATATAACCAGCAGTGAAATAAAAGTCAGGTCCGCTCCATGGACAGTGCAATCATATGTAACGCAAACACAAGAGAATATACATAAATATAGGTATGGAAAAAAATTAGGAAAAAACGAAGCAAAAAAATAAAAATAAGAATAAAAAAGAAACAATAATAAAATATAAAATAAAATGTGCAATATTTTTTTTCTGGACAGTATACTGTAGACTTAATAAATAATATGAGCAGGAATGTGCAAGAAGAATGTCAAACAGGTTGTACAGTGTATAAACATAGCAGCTATACATATGGTGGAGAATAATGAATATCTTACTGACTATTAAGTGGAGTCATGTTGATGTTACGAGACAGAGTTTGAGTTTAGGAGCCTGATGGCCTGAGGGAAGAAGCTCCTCCTCAGTCTCTCAGTTTTTGCCATCATGCTCCTGAAGTGCTTGCCAGATGGCAGTAAAATGAAGAGACGGTTACCAGGGTAATTTGAGTCCTTGATGATTTTAGCAGCTCTGCTTTTACAGCGTTTGAGGTAGATGTCCAGCAGAGACAGGAGAGCAGACCCTGAGATGCGCTCAGCTAAGTGAACAACTCTCTGCAGAGCTTTGCAGTCCTGACTGGAGACTTTCCATACCACACTGAGATACTCTGAGTCAATACACTTTCTATGGTCCCTGAATAGAAAGTTTTCAGGATTGTTGGCGAGACCCTGAATTTCCTCAGCTGTCGCAGATGATACAGTCATTTGAATGTGTGTAGTCCAAGTCAGGTTCTTGGAGATGTTTACACAGAGGTACTTGAAGCTGCTCACCCTCTCCACAGCGGTCCCACTGATCATAAAAGGAGTGAATTAGTGATGAATGTAAACTTGGCATGCACATACGTTCATTTTGACCAAAGTTTTACAGAACATTTTACAGGGCATACTTGTTGAAGAGGAACAGAAGAGCCAAAGGAGAAAACAAAAACAAAGAACATGTCTTTAGAGAGCATCACGTGTTTGCAGAGTGTGACAAAAGGCTGTAAACGAAACTTTAATCTGAAAGCCTTTCAATAAAGGCGCTAACTGATAAGCACGCTAAGCTAACATTTTGTTATGCATTGCTTATGCTTGACATGCTAATAAATGATCAAGGTAATCTAACTTATTCAGTGAATCAGAGTTACTTACTGTTAAAAGATATCAAAAGGAAATGGTAATCTATAAGAATGTTTTCTATTCTCATTTCTATACTATTTATTATACATTTGTTGTTGTTATTTAATTATTTTATTCACATTGAAGTAGACCTACTGTTTATTTAAGACTGCATGTACTGCATTTGTGGTGCTATGAGCAAAATCACATATTCCCAGGGATTTGTGGTGCTACAAAACAGCAGAAATTGAAATGGCAATGTAACTTGTTCCAGTACTGCATCCCAATTAGCATATTATCCAGCCTAAAAAGTAAATTAGAATTATTGCATCCCAAATTTGTTGAAATGAGTATGGAAGTTTCCCAATGGAAATTGATAGTGTAGAGCCATGCAGACAATAACGGCTAATATTACCTAAAACCCATAGTCATTTGGATTAAGTTCAGAACTGCAACACACGAAAAAAAAGAATACACGTGAAATACATACTTAAACATAAAGGTTTAAATAATGAAACAACTTTGTAAACTTTTATAAAGATGCATTTGACCATTAACTTCTAAATGCATCATTATTCATAAATATGATGAGGTTTTTTTTTGTTTGCATGAAAGACCTACAACAGGCAGATCAACATGCTACTTATTCTCCTCCAACACTAAGTATGAAGAACTGTAGTTTATATTACATTTATTGAAATGTGGAGTGTGAATATGAGGACTGTCACGAGAGATGAGGTCGAGGACTCAAATGCAGAGAATTTGTTTCTTCTAATAATAAAATAAAACAAAGAAGAACCAAAACCACCCCGAAGGGGAAAAACAAGCAGGCAGGCAGGCATAAGACTGGAGCACAGTCAACATGAAACACTCACGACGTAAGACACTCGAAAGACAACGGATCAGCACAGGACTGCAGACACAAGGAGACTATATAGGGAGACAAACGAGGGTAACGAGGGAGACACAGCTGGAGTCACTGAAACAATGATTAAGTAACAAGATGGGAGGGGACAGACAATCGACATGGGAGCACATGGCACCAAACAAACAACAAGCCATGTGCTCAACACACAGAGACATCTGGTGGCCAGCCTGGGCACACCAGCAGGACCGTGACAAGGACGTTAACTGTGACAAGACCAGGCCAGTTTAAAGTGACAGGATGTATGCAGCGCATGCTTTAATGACGCAATTATGACATGGTTGTAGGGGTGTGCAATGTTTTTGATATTTTCTGGAATTTTGTCAAAATGATAATTAGACTATATTTTGCTGAGCGTGCTATTGTGCTGTACCTTGTTTAGGACCTTGTTTAGGTTTAGGAATGCCATGGACAGCTGACTCTCAAAGCTTTTGATATTCTGCATATTCTGTGCAGTGGTTAGTTTGCAGGATGAAAATTACATTTTGAGTTTAAAAATATTTGTTTTAACTTGTATGGCAATTCTTATTATTATTCTTTACCTTTATACGGCCATTTTTTCTGACCTAATTATCAAAATGTATGCATTATATTTTGTGTCTAATTTTTAGATTGAATCAATAAATTAAAATAGTATTGATATTTGAAATTATTTGGGGGGAAAATACTGGGGAAATACTCTTTAAATATAAAACATAAAATCGCCAGTATGTGGTGGCAAGTCACTGCATGAGTGAGTCTTTGAGTCATTAATTCTACATATTTGTTCAAAAGACTGATTAATTCAGTAACAAAACATCGTTGTGCTGCTCAGAGATGCAAAAAAGTTCAACTGTGGCTTTAAAAAACAGTAACTTTGTTCAAAAAACAGGAACTTGTGTCTAAAATGTAAGTCAATTATTATGAACTTCTTGTTTATTGGACTGATTCATAAAATTAATATAACATATGCAGTCATGCTTATATTTGGAGAAAAATTGCATTTTTTGTATGATATTAACCACATCAGATTATATAAACGTAAAAGACATATAAAAGTCATACAGGGCTATTTTTGCCCCTATATCTTGAATTTGGAGGAATTCTAAATTTATTTGAATAGACTAAATCATACAGTGAAAGCATGATCTCTAAATGTGCTCATGCTATTGTCTAACCTATCATGTAGTGAATGCGTGCATTCTCTGGGTGTTTTTGTTTGGTTTTTGCAATTTAGTCAATGTCAAATTGCATATCGTTTAAACAACTATTACGGTATTATCATGGTAGCATGTCCAAAAACTTTTCAATTTTTCAGCTACACTCAAAATTATGTACCCCAGGGCATAATATAAGTAGGCATACTGGGACAGAGCACAGGGATTATATGTCATGTGGTTTATTTATACCCTTCAAGTAGCAATCTAGAAACAAAAAACATATTTCTACTTTGGCGACCAAGGTTATTTATGTTGAAATATATAATTCAAGATAATTTTTTGTTTAGCGCTTTATATATAAATAACGTTATTATATGTTCAGTTATAAAACATCTGCGATGCTAACATACACCCATTTCTAATGGATGAAGCCTTGGCCTGGAAGAGAGGTCGTCAGGTGGTCCCCAACCTTCTCTGGGTGTTTCAACCCTTAACCACAACACCCTCTAGTTGGCGGGTCAGCAGTGACTGGCCAGGTCAATTCCCCTCTCCTCCAGGCTTCCAGCTTGTGCCCTCTCTCTTGTGCCAGAGCCAACTGGAGGCTCTCTCTGACGCGTCTTCCAGCCTGCGAACGGCTGCTTTCCTCAAGTGGCCTCTCAGTCCAACCTTCATCAATAGATTCTACACAGATTGAGCTGGGAATCCTCGACATCCGACTTCCACCGTCATCAGCCATGTTGTCCACCCCTTGTCCCGGCAGTCTTGGACAAGTTGCTGGTATTTGCCTTTTTTTCTTCTCTGCAGCTTCCTCACAGCCCTCATCCCACGGTACTGTCAACTCCACCAGGATGATCTTCTTTACCCCTGGAGACCACATAATGATGTCAGGCCTTAGAGTTGTGGACAGTACCACCTTGGGGAAGTTTCCTCCCGAGGTCAACCTCCATTTCCCATCCCTGGGCTGACTGCAGGAGATTCTGCCTGACTTGGCTGGGGACGACAGTTAATAACACGTTAACGCAAATTTATTTTAACAGCACAAATTTTATTAACGCAGGATTAACGAAACACATTTTTGTTTGACCCATGACCCGAACCGGAGAAATGGAGATGCACAGTGTTGCCAACTTAGTGACTTTGCAGAACCCTTTACCCTTTAGAAATATGTTTCCCCCTCTTCAAAATAGCACCTAGTGACAAATCTTTAGGGTTTTCCCAAAATCTTGTTTAGTTTCTGAGACTC
The DNA here is from genome assembly GCA_027564155.1 of Gymnocypris eckloni scoliostomus. Classification (NCBI taxonomy): domain Eukaryota; kingdom Metazoa; phylum Chordata; class Actinopteri; order Cypriniformes; family Cyprinidae; genus Gymnocypris; species Gymnocypris eckloni. Next base: position 15,951,104 of record CM050427.1, on the reverse strand, counting down.
TATGACTTGGCACTTTTCAGCAGATTATCTTGGAAATTGTATATATATACAATTTCTGACAGAAACGAGAGTTTGTAACGACTAGTTCACTGTGCACCTGAAGGCAACATTACAGCACACATGAGCATCACTTATACAAACATACAAATCACACTGTGTCTCCCTAGAGGAAAGCAGGGACAATTTTTGCAGTCTGCAAGTTCCTCAAGGGCTATAATTTCTAATATTTTTTTTTATATAAACCTCATTTGAAAAGGTAGAGCTGAGGTCCTTGCATTATAATTGAATCTGAAATTGCCAACAACACAGTTAGGGTTCATTCCCCTAAAAAAAATAAAATAAACAAATTGCATCTTTTGTTTCACAAACATTAGCACAAATGCACCTTTTTCTCTCTCCTTTATTTCATTTTATTTTATAAATTTCTCAAGTTCGTTTTCAGCATCCTAATTAATTTGATTTTGTTTTCTCCCACTACAGAGGACCCTGGAAATTAATGATGTGGAACCACAATGTTGTTGAGATGCTGATGGGCCTAGTCTTCATGTTGTGAAATTTTTGTCATTAGACAAAACGCCTGGTGACTTGAAAGTTTGTGCTGCTGGTGTCGGGGTATGTGCCCGGGGGTTACGTTCTGTCTGCATAATTGATTAGACCACCAGAGTGATAATGACACCAACAAAAACCTTTTATTTGCACTTTTATGATTCATATTCTAACATAAGTATACTCTGAACATTGGCATGGAAACGTGCACTTAGAATAAATATGCATAATATCAGTGACATTGAAAAAGTGAAGGTTTAAGCAAAAATATATTTGTCATGTAGAAGCCAGCATAACAGAATATGGGTTTAACGAGATTGATTACATAAAGGAAGGGGTAGATAGGGAACGAAAGACAAAGAGAAAAAAAAGAGAGAAGGAGAGAAGAAAAGAGAGACAGTGAGCTCTACAATACTCCACCGCACTATGGAAATGAGTCTATGAGTGTGTGTCATATATTTGCACTTTAATAAGTTGTTACTCTGTGGGACCGTATAGAGCATTTGCAAGTTAATAAGTGGCTCTACGGTCTTTCCACAGTCCAATCTCTTGGCCTTTATTCCAGACACGAGAACAGGGGGATACAGGGAGATTTCCTCACCTCATAATGCGCTTCACTTGTTTAATTTGACATGACATCTGATCGAATCAGGTCTGTCACAATTCAATTCCCCCACTTATATTTATGCATTTGACTCCATAACTTCACACCAGCACAATATCTGTGTGCTTAATCAACATCCCGGATTTATTACATTACTTGCCAGGCAGTCTTCTTCCCATTCATCAGATTTGTTTTTGTTATGGTTGTGTGTGAAGTTTGGATATAATAAGGTTTTGCCTTTGCATATTCTTAAAGGGATAGTCCATAAAAAAATAAAAATGTGTTACTCACCCACATGTCACTCCAACCCATATGCATTTTCATTTATATTTAAGCATTTAGCAGACGTTTTTATCCAAAGCGACTTACAGTGCATTCCAGCTACACATTTTTTTGTCAGTATGTGTGTTCCCTGGGAATTGAACCCACAACCTTTTGCGCTGCTGATGCAATGCTTTACCACTGAGCCACAGGAACGCATTTATTTTTTTAGTTAATTTTAAAGAATGCTAGTAACAAAACTGTTTCACACTTCATTAGCTGTCCACTGTCCAGACACTGGAAGTCAATGGGAACTGTAACAGTTTGGTTATCAGCCATTTTCAAAATATCTTATTTTATGTTCCACCAAATAAAGAAAGTCATACTGGTTTGGAACATGACAGAATTGATTAATTTTTCTTTTTTGTGGACTATCCCTCTAATGAGAGAGGTGCTCGATTTTAAGAGTTGAAATTTTTATATGTGAAGCATGGGTGGAACAATGACATGATATTTTTATACAGATCTATTAGTCTTGTTCAAAAGTACAACAAACAAATTGCAGTTGATACAGATTTGAATACACATCTTCCAGGAAGTGCCAAAAAAACAAACATTAAATTATTCTTTTTTTTAAATAAATGTCAGGGTGATATAACTGTCCTGATATCCTGATAGATCCTGATATCATAATTATATCATAATTACTACTTATAAAAAAATTCAGCTGCACTGTTTACTGATATTTTAAATATTTGTAAAATAAAAAATACAAAATATGTCCACTACATCAAAACTATTCAGCTTAGCTCAGGAGAGGTTGTAAAATACCTTTAACAAATAATTCAAATAATTATATATATATATTTTTTTTACATCTATTAAAAAAATAATAATACTGATATAAATTGAAGTAAAGTGAAAAGTCACATGACAGTATAAATATTTTCAAAACCATGAAACCAACATTTAAATGTACATTACATGTCTAACCACTGGCATATGTGCTGTAAATTATATATATTTTTTTCTTATTTCATTTTCGTTATTTAACCGCATTTGTCACTAACCTAGGCATAAATAACACGATGTATTAAAAAGTATGTAATCAAATGAATCAGAAATACTACATGTACCATCTAGATTTTGTTCTCTGACAAACTCCCTCTATATGTACTCACGCGTCCAAACATCAATCAATCCATTAATCATTCTGCTCTGACAGACAGCACATCAAGATGTCAAATTAGCTGGTGTTTGATAAAGACAAAAGTACAGGTGTGTATGACTGCCTTTCTTCATCTCGCTTAAACACACACAAACAAACTCACTCCAGCAGGAAAACGGACCACTTGGGTCCCAGTTCCCAGCTCTAATAGCCAGCTTTGATGGATGGGAGTCATTTAACTGGATGTATCAGTGTGCTGCCTGCATGTCCCAGCTGTGAGACACTAAACCAATTAGAGGGGGTTATTAATCTGGGCCAGGGAGCACCCCTGCCACTGCAGAGTCATACACACAGAAAGGACCCACAGGAAAACTCAATGCGAGGCCTCCTGTGGGATCTCTCCACTTATCAAATCACATCTGAACACATATTGTAGGGTTAAGCAAACAGAAAGGGAAAGGGAGTGAAAGAAAAATAATTAAATGTTTTAACAGGTGCAACATTAGCTCTGTTTTCATCAAATGTGTATGAAAATCTGCAATATATGACCTTTTTCATTACACAAACTTAAGATACTTGTTATATCAGAATCAGAATCAGAATCAGCTTTATTGGCCAAGTGTGCTCGAACACACTTCTGAACATTGGAATTTGTTGTGAATTGTTGTTCTGAACAAAGGAATTTGTTGTGGTTTTTAAGAAGTTATTTGTAAATACATGCATACATACAGACATTATAAAAAAAAGAGATTTAACAATAAATAATAATGTGTATGAATCCGGAACAGAAGATTTGTGTACAGATTTGTGCATTATCACTCTATATACAGCTGTATAGACAAATATGCATATGTATTAACATAGTACTTGAGAGAGAGGCAATAATTAAAGATGGAGAATGAATTACAGAACTCGGGTAATAATTCCTGTGTTAGTTGTTTAGGCTGGAGATGGCATGGGGGAAATTTTTATGCCTAGATGTTCTAGTGCACAGAGATCTGTAACGTCTGCCTGATGGGAGAAGTGCAAACAGGTTGTGTCCAGGGTGAGAGGGGTCTGTGAGGATGTTACCTGCCCGTTTCTTCAGTCTGGAGTTGTACAAGTCCTGAAGACTGGGCAGGTGGACACCAATGATCCTTTTTGCTGCCCTAACAGTCCGCTGCAGTCTTCTTGTATCTGCTTTGCTGGCCCAAACCAGACAGTTATAGAGGAGCACAGAACTGACTCAGTAACAGCAGAGTAAAACTGTCATTTGCGCCTGTGGCAGGTTGAACTTTTTTTAGTTGATGAAGAAAGTACAACCTCTGCTGTGCCATTTTCACAATGTGAGTGTCCCACTTCAGGTCCTGAGAGATGGTGGTTCCCAGGAACCTGAATGACTCCACTGCAGCCACAGTGTTGTTCATTATGGTGAGTGGGGGTGTGCAGGGGGCTTTCTCCTGAAGTCCACTATCATCTCTACATATTTTGAGCGTGTTAAGCTCCAGGTTAATGTGACTGCACCAGACAGCCAGCTGCTCAACCTCTGGTCTGTAAGCAGACTCGTCTCGGTCCTGGATGAGACCGATGACACTGGTGTCATCTGCAAACTTCAGGAGTTTGACAGAGGGGTCTTTAGAGGTGTAGTAATTTGTGTAGAGAGAGAATAGCAGTGGGGAGAGAACTCATCCCTGAGGATCTCCAGTGCTGATGATGTAGGTGTTGGATGTGAGTTATCCCAGCCTCACTAGCTGCTGCCTGTTTGTCAGGAAGCTGGTGATCCACTGGCAGATGGAAGTGGGTACAGAGAGCTGGGTTAGTTTATTCTGAAGGGTGTCCGGGATGATGGTGCTGAAAGAGGAGCTGAAGTCCACAAACAGGATCATTCCATAAGTTCCTAGTTTGTCCAGATGTTGGAGGATGCAGTGCAATCCCATGTTGACGGCATCACCCACAGATCTGTTTGCTCGTTAAGCAAACTGTAGGAGGTCCAGAAAGGTTTCAGTATTGTCCTTCAGGTGGGCCAGCATGAGCCTTTCAAATTACTTAATCACCACAGACGTTAAAGCAACAGGTGTGTAGTCATTAAGTCCTGTGATTTTGGGTTACCTGGGTACAGGGATGATAGTTGAGCATTTGATGCAGGAGGGGACTTCACACAACTCCAGTGATCTGTTGAAGAATCAAATGGATGATAGCTGGACAGCACAGGCTTTGAGGCAGGCTGGAAAAAACACCATCTGGGCCTTTGGCTTTCCTTATCTTTGTCTCTTGAAGACTTTGCTTACTTCATCTTTACAGATCTTTAGTACAGGCTGAGAGACAGTAGGGGAGGAAAGGGAAGGATGTTGATGGCTGTGTTGTGAGATGGACAGAGTGGGTGTGGGGTGTCAGACAAGGCTTTTGCTTTTCAAACCTGCAGTAAAACTCGTTCAGGTCTTCAGCCAGTTGTTGATTGGCCTCAGTGCTGCGGGGTGGGGTCTTGTAGCTGATGAGGGCTTCCAGGCCTTTCCACACTGATGTTGAGTCGTTGCATGAAAGCTGTTTTTTTATCATTTCAGAGTAGTTTTTCTTTGCCATTCTCATCTCCCTATTCAGTGTGTATTTGAGCTGTTTTTACAAGGCTTTGTCTCCATTCCTGTAGGTTTCCTCTTTGGTCTGGCGAAGCTGTTTAAGTTTTGTACTGAACCAAGGTTTGTCGCTGTTAAATGTTAAATAAGTCCTGGTAGGTACACACATGTCCTCACAGAAACTAATGTAGGATGTCACGTGTCAGTGAGCTCAGCCACGTCAGTAGCTGCAGCCTCAAAAACACTCCAATCAGTAGGTTTGAAGCAGGCCGGTAAATCCTGCTCTGCTTCAACAGTCCATCTCTTTACTGTTCTTACTACAGGCTTAGCAGATTTAAGTTTCTGCCAGTAGGCTGGAAGAAGATGAACCAAACAGTGATCAGAGAGTCCCAGCGCTGTACGAGGGACAGAGTGGAACGCATCTTTTAAAACAGTGTAGTTGTATTGCTGTCCCTGGTGGGGCACATGATGTGATGTCTGTATTTAGGCAGTTTGTGGGTGAGATTAGCTTTGTTAAAATCACAGAAAATAATCATGAAAGAGTCTGGGTAACGCTGCTCTGTGTGTGTGATTTGGTCGGCCAACAGTTCTAGCACTGTGCTCACACGTGTCAGGAGGAATGTAAACACTCACCAAAATAAAAGAGGAAAACTCTTGCGGCGAATAAAAAGGCTTGCAGTTAATAAACAGAGCTTCCAACTTTGGACAGCAGATCTTCTTTAAAACTGTCTCATCAGTACACCAGCCTTCATTGACATAAAAATATAATCCACTACCTCTCGTTTTCCCTGACAACTCGGTGTCGCTATCTGCTCCGAACAGCTGGAAGCCCGTTAGATGAAGCGCGCTGTTCGGGATTTCTCCGTTCAGCCAAGTCTCCGTGAAGCAAAGAGCAGCAGAGTTTAAAAATTCATTGTTTGTGCAGGTGAGGAGTTGTAGTTTGTCAGATTATTTTTGCAAGGGAGCGGAGATTCGCTAGATGAATACCCGGCAGTGGAGTCCTTAAACCGCGATGTCTGAATTTTACGAGCGCACCAGCACGCTTCCCTCGCTTGCGTCGCCTGGAGTGCTTGTATAGGAACACAGCTCCTCTGATTAAAATGTCCAGTAAAATGTCTGAATATTCAAACGTCGGCAAAAGTTTATCTGGTGTGCTATTTCTTATGTCCAAGAGTTCGTTTCTAGTTAAGCTGATCGGAAAAACGTTACTTCACACAGGACAAACAAACAAAAAGTACCAGGGAACAACAAACCGGAGTGGCCTTGTGCGGCGCCATCTTAATTATATAATAAATAAATATATATGTTATAGTAAATATTTTGTAAGTAATATATGGATGTGTGTGTGTGTGTGTGTGTGACATATATAAATTATACATAATATCATAACATCCTAATATAATAATCCTTTACAAAGTATTGCTTTTTTGAGGCTTTTAAAAGTTATTGGAACACATTGTTCGAGTGCATCTTCATCAACATTGCTATGATGGCATAAATAGTCACATTTACGGCGATTGGATCAAAACAACCTGCATACTTTTGAGAAGCTGTATTGCACCAGCTTCTTTGTCATTTGAGAACTTTCTAGGTACTTTGGGTATTTTTTCTGTCAGTGAATGTTATTTCTCAGTTGTTTAAAAAAAAATTGTCAAAACATTTCTGTCTCAAGATATAAGAAATAAATAAATGAAAAATACTTCTTATTTACATTTTGAGGGTCAACTTTTCTCCCTGAAGTGCATGACAAGTTGGTATTTAGTATTAATAGGCCAACTAACGTACATCGTGCATCACGCAAAGAGAAATGGCAAAGGATGAATGCTGCTAAATGAGCAGGCAGTGTAATGCCATTAGCGTTGGGGAGACATGGGATGGGATCAGACGCGTGGTGTGAGTTGTGGCACTGCTCGTCTTCTCCAATGGGTGCATTTGTCACATTTACTATTCCGCAGAACAGTGGATTAGATGTTTGCCTTGGATCATTAAGTTTAGCTCAAATCCTGACAGGACAGACAAGTGTTCCATCCTTGTCAAACCACACTGATGCTGTAGAGAGTGAGAAAAGCAGGGGGTAGGAAAGGTAGTGGTGGTGGGGGGGGGGGTTCAGGCAGAGAGACAGGAAAAAGACAGAGATGGGAATAGAAGAACCAACAAGGTCTAAAATACCTGATGAAAGCCACCAATTAGCATTTACATTTCATCTCAATGGTAGTTGCTTGGCTGGTGCAGGATCCTCGTGTTGAAATCAGCCATCTTTGCTAATGGACGTTCAGTTCCGTTGCCAGGTTGTTTTGAGACAGCCACCTACGCCATGAATGCCATTCGATTAATTTATGTGGAGCAGAAGAAAAATACTATTATGACAACACCAATTAGCTAATCGCACCACAAAAATAAAAACAGCCGTAAACATCTATTCACATTCATGAGACAGGGAAAAAAAAGTTAATTTAAGGGTGCTAGCTAGCTAAATCAATCAATCAGTCTATCAATACATGTGTGCAAATGAGTGTTGCTATTGTTTTCTTAAACTATTACAAATAATTTATCTGTAATTAAATAAAATGCAAATATTAGACATAAACAAAAACAAAACAAATAAAAAACTTTAAAATGAACAGAAATGCCTTAGTAACAAACTGAAACTACTAGTAAAACTAAAATAAATCTATCCACCATTTTTCTTGCCGTAAAGAAAGGAGCGGCCAATTGTAAATTTTATGGGTCTAGCTTCCGGTCTCATCTGCATTCAGCTATTTTTAGTAGTAAAAAACAGTTAATTTTGCTGCTAATTTGTGTGTCTTACGATATTATTTTAATGTATTATCTTAATTATGACCAGGGAATGCTTTGCAACCTGGATTACCTTGAGGAACATATCGACACGCATTACAACATACTCTACAGCAACAAGAATAGGAACAAGAATAAACCAGATGACAAAAAAACCTCCAAAAGACTCCGTCCCGATTCCCTAACCAGCACAGGTACAACGCCATCCACATATCCTAAACCGCCATGCTGCACAGAGGTAAGTGACATTCTGCTCTCCATTGAAAATATACTTTGCGGACTTGATGCAAGGATCGCGTTAAGTAATACACAAAGACTTTCAAGAACTACGGCAAGAGCTGATCCTAGACTTCTGGGAGCCCTACGCAAATCTAAGTCGGGGGTAGGGGGTTCGAATGGTTATGAACGAATGAATGAAACGCATTTGTTCGTGTTTTAGCCCACCCCCCACACCCTGAATCGCGCTCGAGAAACAGTATCTCTTCCGTGGCTTGCTATGCTTTCAACTAATTTTTTTTGTCTCGAACAAGAGACTTTACGCCATTCACGTTACATGATTTCACAGATTTGTACGTATAAAGTGCGACAGCGCTGCATTACAATAAATGATCATTCATCTTTTCATAGCCATTGGCCAAATTCAAAACAAACTAAAATTAAAACATCTTTGAGAGCAAGGGTGTTTTGGGGGCCCAAGACAGCTTGCGTATAGGGAGGATCGGCTCTAACTACGGCACAGCTTGGAATTAAGCCAAGAACAGATAGACACTCGTACCAAAGAAAATATTTTTTTAAAGGACTCCGTTCACACTCTTACCGCTCAACAAGACAGATATAGCTTACTAGTGTTATATAAGGTATTTTATTTTAAAACAAATGCGTTGTGGTTCATTGTTTTATTTTTTTTATTTATGAAAACAGCAACAATAAAGAGGAGGACAACATTGATAAGAAAACACTGGTGAGAAAGAGTTTTAAAAAGGTTAACCTACTTACACTCTTATGTATATGTTATATGTTTTTATATGATTTATTTGTGTATGTTTGGATGTATGTGTATGCACATGTGTGTGTGTGTGTGTGTGTGTGTGTGTGTGTGTGTGTGTGTGTATACACTTACTGGCCACTTTATTAGGAACACCTTGCTAGTATTGGGTTGGACCCTCTTTTGCCTTTAGAACTGCCTTAATTCTTCATGGCATAGATTTAACAAGGTGTTGGAAACATTCCTCAGAGATTTTGGTCCATATTGACATGATAGCATCACGCAGTTGCTGCAGATTTGTCAGCTGCACATCCATGATGCGAATCTCCCATTCCACCACATCCCAAAGGTGCTCTATTGGATTGAGATCTGGTGACTGTGGAGGCCATTTGAGTAACGTGAACTCATTGTCATGTTCAAGAAACCAGTCTGAGATGACTTGAGCTTTGTGACATGGTGCATTATCCTGCTGGAAGTAGCCATTGGAAGATCGGTACACTGTAGTCAAAAAGGAATGGACATGGTCAGCAACAATACTCAGGTAGGCTGTGGCATTTAAACAATGCTCAATGGGTACTAAGGGGCCCAAAGTGTGCCAAGAAAATATCCCTCACACCATTACATCACCACCACCACCAGCCTGAACCGTTGAGACAAGGCAGGATGGATACATGCTTTCATGTTCTTTACGTCAAATTCTGACCCTACCATCTGAATGTTGCAGCAGAAATCGAGACTCATCAGACCAGGCAACGTTTTTCCAATTTTCTATTGTTCAATTTTGGTGATCCTGTGTGAATTGTAGCCTCCGTTCCCTATCAGTCGGTCAAACTCGACGTCACGTCGGAGAACCGACGAATTGGGATATCGCTTAGAGAGACCAATCCACTTCGAGTGTAAACTAAACGAGCCAATGCGCATTGGCATGCGATTATTGCATCCAGCTGCCGCTGATCACAGCGTGAGCATAAATAGCAGCAGGTGCAGCGATATTCAGCTTTTCGCATCGGAGCCGAGCGGTTACATCGTCTGCTCCTGACTTCTGCTGAACGAGTGAATTCAACGAGTTGAGCACGCCTTCGAAGACTCTCGTGCTGGTGGCACGGCACTACAGCGGTGGTGGTTCTTCCCATGTCGAGTGGACTGCACACATCAGGCTGCACTACCCCTGTTTGTGCTGCAAATGACCATCTCCCTGTTTGCTTCAGCATGCTAAAAGAGTTTTTCCCTAAAAGAGCATTCACGGTTGCGCTTTTTAAAGACGATGTTGCATCTGGCAACTTGACGTTGCGCCTTTATAAAGACGAAGTTGGGTCTTGCTTCAGACAACGTGTCACCCGCGGCGCTTCTGGATGCGGTCGCTGCTCGGCGCTGGGTGAATTGTCACGATCGCTGCCTCACGTGCCTGGGGTAGCACGCTGAGGTGGCGCTGGATGAGTCATCATATCACTGTGGATGCTCATCTCGCCCGCTGCCACCGCCCGCCGGGTAGCAATGCCTGAGTCGGATCTGAAAATGACGGCTATGCTTTCCGGCCACCGAAAGGTAGGGCTCGAGTGGAGAAAGCCACCGTGTCCCAAACCCTCGAGGTTGGATGACTGGTTTCTCGGGTAGCTTGTGCTGGTTCTCAGCGCCTGCCCCGGGTGCCTCTCCCGGACGCATGAGGGGCTTACAGGTCGGACGGCACCTTTACTGCCAGAAACCGACCTGCTAACTCCTCCTCCTCACCACCCTCGGTGGTACAGCTTAGTTACGGGGTCCCCCGGTGGAGCGGTCAGTTGCGATTCAAGTGTGTCCTTATACTGTCTCCACCCGCAGGGGCGAACCGTGCTTCCTCTTCCGGGCCTGTAGGTACTGCCTGGTCTCATCCGGCGAGGCTTATGTGGCCTGTGGAGATGCTGCCTCCACCTAATGCTACGGCATTATTGCAGGTTCTTCAGGCTAAAAGCACTGAGGGACATGCACGGGGTGGTTACGATCCGAAGTTCTGAAAGAGCCCGCATCAAGACCTGACCTCGCGCCACGAGCGACGAAGGTTGCTGGCACGGTCTCTGGGTCGTGCGATGTTCACACTTGTGGTCCAGGAGCGCCACCTCTGGCTGTGTCTGGTTGACATAGGGACGCCGACAAAGTCGGTTCCTCAAGGTTCCCTATATCCCAGACTGGCTCTTCGCGACGCAGCCGTAACCTGGCCCAGTAGTTCCCCGGCTGCACAGGAGCAGACTGAGGCGATCGAGGGTGGCATCTCTCCATCCCCGGGGAGGCCAGGTGGATAATCTGTTTTCAAAAAATCTCGACAGGAAGCGTGTTGTCTCTGTCTCTGGGTCCCAAGAGGGCTTGGAGAGTCATGGACGAATCAATCTCAGACCACTCATCCTCCCTCTCGCCAGCAGGCAGCAGTGGGCGGTTCGAGTCATCAGGCTACCACGCACCCTCTGCCAAATTATGAAGTGGTAAACGCACCGCAGACACTCAGACCCCTCCTCGGTCCGCCACAGGCCAGGTCCCTAGAGATGGATGGCCCAACTAAATTCTTTTTCGGTTTGGAAAAAAAGAATGGTCAAAGCAGACTTATACATTCGTTATACTCATTGGACGGCACAGAAATTGTGGAGCCTAAAGAAATTAGGAAAAGAGCTGTAATCTTTTATTCTGAGCTTTACAGGAGTGAAAATACAGAGGCGGATGAGCTGGCCAACTCTTTTTATGTGGGTTTGCCCAAAGTATTGGATGAGAGCAACTCTTTGCTCGAGAAGCCGCTTTCAGCATCGGAGCTGCATGTTGCTCTGCGGAGCATGGATTGTGGTGAGGCTCCTGGAATCGATGGTCTGCCAATTGAGTTTTATAAAACATTTTGGTCAGTGCTGGGTGGAGATTTGCTGTCTGTGCTCAACGATAGTCTGGCCGGAGGGCTGTTACCTTTGAGCTGCAGGAGGGCAGTTATTACCCTGTTACCCAAAAAAGGTGACTTAAAAGAAATAAAGAACTGGCGCCCTGTTTCACTTTTGTGCTCCGATTTAAAGCTCTTCTCTAAAGCTTTGGACATTAGGTTGAGGGAGGTGGTTGGGCAGGTTATTCATCGGGATCAAACGTACTGTGTGCCTAACAGGTCTATTTTTGATCATGTTTATCTAATTCGGGATATCCTGGAGGTCTCTAGGCTATTGGATATAGATACTGGTCTCATTTCTTTGGACCAGGAAAAGGCTTTTGACTGGGTTGAGCACGGCTATCTCTGGCGTACGCTGGAGGAGTTTGGTCTCAGCTCTGGCTTTATTGCCATGATTAGGGTTTTGTACCAGGACGTTGAGAGCGTATTGAAAATAAATGGTGGTCTGAGTACTCCTTTTAAAATCCCTAGAGGTATTAGACAAGGTTGTGCTCTATCTGGAATGTTGTATGCTCTTGCCATTGAACCTTTATTGGTTAAGATCAGAGAAAGCATTGAAGGTTGGACCATACCGTGCTCTGGAGCAAATTTTAAGTTGTCTGCATATGCAGATGATATTATTGTTCTGGTTAAAGGGCAAAGAGATGTTGATCTTCTTAAAGAAATTCTTAATAATTTTGGTATAATCTCCTCTGCCAAGGTTAATTGGTCAAAAAGTGAAGCTATAGCAGGTGGTAAATGGTCTCATGGCCTTCCTGAACTACCAGGCGGTTTGTTCTGGAAAAGGGATGGGCTAAAATATCTAGGAGTATATGTTGGCAACGATTTAATTTTATGTAAAAATTGGGAAGGTGTTCTAGAAAAAGTAAAAGGGCTGCTGCAAAAATGGAAATGGCTTTTACCAAAAATGTCTTTTAGAGGGAGGGTTATAATAATTAATAATTTGGTGGCTTCAGTTTTGTGGCATCGTTTGGCCTGCGTTGACCCTCCAAATGGACTTTTGAGTAAGATTCAAGCCATTCTAGTGGACTTTTTTTGGAGTACCTTTCATTGGATACCTCAGAGTGTACTTTTTCTACCCAGAGAGGAAGGAGGACAAGGACTTATTCACCTTCCAAGCAGGGGGGCAGCATTTCGACTTATTTTCATTCAAAGGTACCTCACAGGACCTAAGAATCTAGTCTGGAGAAAGGTGGCGGACGTTATCTTTAATCAAGCTGGAAGACTGGGTTTGAACTCTGCTTTGTTTTTGATGGACTCAAGCAAGCTGCAGTGCAGTGGACTTACTACATTTTATAAGGGACTTTTCAAAGTTTGGAACTTACTTGAAAAACGAAGGTTGGAGGTGACTTCTTCATTGTATTGGCTTTTGGAAGAACCTCTTGTACATGGTGCTCGTTTTGATGTCACTTTAGTTCACACTAAGACATTAAAACTGCATAATTTGTTGGATGCTGCTGGTCCTGGTTTAAACAATGCTCGGTCCTTGGCCTCACATTTAGGTGTGCGGTCGGTACGGCAAGTAGAAAAAGTTCTGGACATTTTTAAACAGAAACTCACAGAGGAAGAAAATAATTTGTTACACGACTTTTATAATGGGAAATTGGCTCCTAATAATACAGATCCCTTTCCAAGTATTTGTTTTAGTCCCAATCTTAAAGGACTGTCTGGACCTCTTCTGGACCTGAAGGGGCTAGAAGACTTAAGTTTGCAGGATGTACAAAGTAAAGTTTTATATAAATGCATTTTAAAAGTTTTAAATAAGGCAACTTTAAAAGAACGAAGTGATACAGTGTGGAGAGAGAAATTGGGACTAGATGACGAAGTTAAACCTGTTTGGATGGTTTTATATAAACCACCAATTGAAAAACGTACAGGTGATATTCAGTGGAGAGTTTTACATGGTGCAGTTGCTGTAAATGCTTTTGTGAGTGTTATAAATTCCAATAAATCAAGTGATTGTCCTTTTTGTAAAACGAGGGAGACAATTTTTCATTGTTTTTTAGAATGCTCAAGGTTATGTGATTTGTTTTGTTTTCTTGATGTTCTTTTTGTGAAGTTTGGGGAGTCTTTTTCTTCTGAAATTTTTATTCTTGGCCCTAAGTACAGTGTGGTGCAAAGAATAAAAAGTCAATTGTTGAATTTTTTAATTGGACAAGCTAAACTTGCTGTTTATATAAGCAGGAAAAACAAAATAGAAGTCGGAGAAGGACAACATGTGGTAATAGTTTTTAAAAACCTGGTAAAAGCAAGGGTTATGCTTGATTTTAAGGTCTATAAAATGATGAATGATTTAGAAAGTTTTTTGTATAAATGGTGTTTTAAAGGAGCTATTTGTTCAGTTGTAGAAGAAATGTTGACCTTTACTACTATGTTACAATAAGCTTTGGTCTTTTGCACACCTTTGTTTGAGTTTTGTAAATGTGTTTTGTTGTTTAATGACTCTGTAATGATTGAATAATGTGTGTTGAAAACTCTCTCTCTCTCTCTCTCTCTGCTCAGTTTCTGTCCGGTGCGTGCACACACACCTCTCTCTCTCTCTGCATCTGCTCAGTTTCTGTTCAGCGCACGGCAGTTATGTAGTCTTGGTTATGTAGTCTTACATATCTAAGTTATTAGTCACGTTTCAATAACTTTTTTATATATTTATTCCGTTGTCTGACAACAGAAACTGTAAAATATATAAATGAAAACTGTTTTATTGAGAATTTAGCTGCATCAAAATACAGTATGTTGGCACAGAGAGGCAAACAAATGTTACAATAAACAATATAGGCTATGTACATTTTGCATGTCCAGAAGAAGTGAGCTGCTCTGTCGTGCAAAAATGTAAACAGGTTTGTGTCGGTAAATTTCTCAGTGCAAAGAAAGAGAAGTAATGGGAATCTTGTATTTCTTTTTTCATGTGTCTAATAGACATGAACAAGTTCTTTGAAAAACATATATGACCTTTGAAAAATGTCTAGTCTTCATGCTCTATGTTGACTTTGGTTTCAATAATAATAAACATACATTTGCATAAAGCATCCATATTTGTCCATGACCATGTTGATTAGAGTATTAAAAACTTGAAAATTATTAATTTAAGGTACACTTATAACAAATACAAAATGTGTGATTAATCGATAGTTAACTCATGACAATATATATATATATATATGTGTGTGTGTGTGTGTGTGTGTACAGTATCTCACAGAAGTGAGTACACCCCTCTCATTTTTGTAAATATTTTATTATATCTTTTCATCTGACAACACTGAATAAATGACCCTTTGCTACAATGTAAAGTAGTGAGTGTAGAGCTTGTATAACAGTGTACATTTGCTGTCCCCTCAAAATAACTCAACACACAGCCATTAATGTCTAAACTGCTTGCCACAAAAGTGAGTTCACCCCTAAGTGAAAATGTGACATTCAGGTCTGTATCTGGTGTGGTGGAGTTGTAATATTATGGGGCTTGTGTCTCCCTGCCGTCTCCCTGAACTATTGCTTCTAAAACTGCTTGCCCTTGCTGGTTCTAACTTGCACGCCTCACTTAAAAAAAAAAATATATATATATACATATTCATACAGTGGGCTGTGTGGTGGGCCGGGTCCCTGACCTGGGCTGCTGTCACATTCACATCGGGGAAAGGAACGAGGAGTCGAGGAGCACAGTCAATAATCCATTTATTGAAAACCAACTCGGGAAACAGATCCGGGGATTTGGGATTCGGGCGGTGTCGAGGGGCCGACACTGGAGGTCGCCCCGAGCCAGAGCAGACAATTGAGGGTAGCGTCACCCCACGCGAACTTGCAAAACTCCCCGGCATACTCATCAAAGGGGAGATCTTGATGGGCTAGGGTAGCGACTTCTATGTTTGTGGGTGATAACAAGGAAAACAAAATACTTCTGGGGGTCTAGTATTCTGTCACACTCATGTCGGGGCAAGGAACGAGAAGTCGAGGAGCACAATCAATAATCCATTTATTAAAAGCCAAGTCAGGGAAACATGGAGCATGGGTATAGACAAACAATACCGCAGCATCTTTCCCTGGCACTCCCGTTGTGGTGTGGCATTGGCTGGGGATTTAAGTTATGGTATGTTGTAGCCATGGTGGGATCGGAACCCCATCTCCGTCCCCCGCCCCCGCATTATTACACTTTTTTTTGTTTATAATTTAATACTATATTACTGATATTATTATTATTATTACTTGCCTTCTTCATTGTCCTCCACCCTTTCCCAGATTTAATGAAATTATTATTATTATTATTATTAGGGGTGGGCATAGATTATTTTTTTTAATCTAGATTAATCTAGATTAATTTTGGAATTAATCTAGATTAAAATGGCTCATTTGAATTCTGCCGAAGGCATTCAGAATATGTGTGCTACCCAAATAATGGCTAAAAGTAAGTCTTTGAGAGCGGGTTTCTCAAGCCAGGTGGCGCATTAGACCAGGGGCTCATCTCCTGTTTCCAAAATGCATCACAAACTGCTTGAGAAAGCTGTTCTACTATGATAATTGGTGATGAAAATAAACTGTTCAATAAGATGTACTTGTGTTTACTAACTGTTTATTCAGTTAAACAATAATTTTGAACTGTAGGCCTACATAAGAGGTCGTGATGAACTGTTTACAGTTTCCATTGGGAAGCTTCTTAAAATAAATTTTCCTGAAGCAAACCCGGCGGCTTCATAGCTGCATCCATGTTAGCACGTCACGTCTGATGTGGTAATTTCACAGTAACGTTAGGCATACACACAGGTTGAAGCAGAGGGTGACACGGGAGTGAATTATCAAGTTCACATGAGACCTAAAGCGCATCCTGTTTGCTTAAAAGCGCAACGCGTTGTTATTCTGAGTGCACACAAAAAGCGTAGAGTCTTTACAGATTCGAAAGATGTATTAGGCTACTTTTATCTGTATGACCAAAAATGACGGAGATTTTAAGAGCAAGTGAGCGCACCGAGCCTGTCTTGCAGCAAACGCAGCTTCCACACAAACACTTCAATAGCGCACATTTCTCTAGGTTAACATCATATTGAGCGTCCATGTAAAGTTGCTACTACATACATCTTTCAGATGAAAAGCCATATTTGAGGTTGATGAATGATAGATGAGCGTTTGGATGTCCTGCCCGATTGTATTACCACACAGACCAGCCGTTAACAATCTGTCCATCACGGACTGCGAGCCTCTAGTTCGAAGACTCGTTCTCGCCCCCTACAGTGCAATTCGGCTAGGTATACATCCGCGAGCTTGCGTAGTATAGACCCAGCTCCCAACCCAACTTTGAGAATAGATTAACGGCGATATTTTTTTTATCGCCGATAAGAGTCTCACGTTAACGCAGCACGTTAACGCCGATAACGGCCCACCACTAATTATTATTATGGTCAGTATTCTTGTTAATAATATTTGCTGTCTCCGTTATTATTATTATGATTATTATTTGTTTATTATTTATTTATTTGTTTTTTATTAAGTTAAAAAAGACTTGTATTTTAATTATACGTTTAATGTTTCATCCATGGGATTCTTTATTTGTCACATTAAAACATTGTCACATTCTTTACTTGCATAATAAAAAATAAAAAAAATCTTAATTATGAACACACTAGTTTTACCGTTTACTGCACGTTGTTATTCGTCTTGTTATTTACGTATAATGGCTAATGAACTGGAAGTATCAACCATGGGCTTACTTCCACGTTGAAGAAAAAGGTGGATATAGAAATATAAAAACAAAGACAAAGCACATGCAAATTACCTAAAACAAACAAAAAAGAGATATTCTGTGTTTACATTAAAATCTTATGAAAATAATATTATACAAGTATATAAATAATACTTAAATAACAGGGTTGTATCTGTAAAATCTTCTATAATAATTGCTAAATGAATTTACAGTAAATGTAGACTCATTTATCAGAATACACAAATAGTATTGGAATGGATGTCCATAGATAAAGATGTTTTTTTTTGCAGTCAGATGGTGTAGTTACGACATCCAGCTACAAGTACTAACCAGCCAACGCCGACTGGGAACTCTAAACAATATATAACAGGTATATACATTCAAATAAGGTTTGTTTCTTTAACTCTGCAGAGAAGAGGATCATGGAACATGAGAGCTGGGGCATCAGTGGCAATTAATGCAAGTGGAATCTCAGACAAGGAAGCTGATGAGTTTTAATATACATGCAGGTGAGGAAAAGGGGAGGCACTGAAGCCCTTAATGAACCCATGACAGCCTAATTAGCCGCAATTTACAATTCCCGGATTTTAATCAGAGGCACTGAAATGCTGCCACAGATCTTTGTATTAATGAGTCTTTTTAAACGCTCCAATCTGTTGCATGGTATTTGCTTGATAATTGCTGTTTTTTCCTCCTACTTTTCCTTTACTCTGGCTCTGCCTCAGAGGCAAGTGCCCAGATCGAACTGTGGAATAATGGAAGATGTCTAGCTATTTATAAATCAACTCTGAATTTGTACTTTTACATTCGGTATGAGTAATGCAGCGCAGCTATCATTGTTTAGAAGAGTAGGTAAGCTGACAGGTGATCATTAAACTGAGGATGACATGCAGATATGGTTAAACTCTACCCTGAGCACAGTGTAAGGCTTGAAAGTTGGGTTTCACACATTTAAAGACTCCATGAGATGGCTTAATGAGCTCACTTGTTCCAGTGTTGATGTATCTCCAAATGAAACAGGATTGTGAAATGCAATATAGACTGCATCTTCATTTTTTTAGTTTATATCACAGCTGCGAGATGTACAAATGCATATTGCTAAATTTTGCACTAGTACTAGATTCATCAGTAATATTTTTGTTAATTTTAAATGGAAGAGAAAAAAAATGTATATTTCAAATTACGGTCTGCGTAGTTTTTGTTAATTTTATGTTGTCAACTCTCTTTGATTTTAATCATACATCCAGAACAAATACAACACACAACACAAAATAAAACATTTTATAGGGCCCTATTATTGTAAAAATGTATAAAATAAAAAAGAAAGTGTTAGTTTTATTAATTTAATTAATTCATGAGTTTTTTATTGATTACATTATTTTATACATTAAAATGGAAAATCAGAAAACAAATAATTTATGGAAAATAAAACCGAATGGCGAGAATAAAACAGAAAAAAAGGAAATAAAAAATTCACAGGGCCCCAACATTTTTTTATTTAAAAATAAAATGTTTGGTGCATTGTATGTTTCATTTTTTTCAAATAATTAGACGTGCTTTTACATTAATACAATTTCATTTTAATCAATAATAATTAATTGAGTGGGGCGGGTGGGGCAATTTTTTAAAAATAAACAAACAAAGATTTCATAGGACCTTAGATTACATACGTGGACTACAAAACTCATATTTCGATATTATGCAGCTGTAGATGTATATGGGGGAATGTTCAATGTTTCATACTGAGATGGTCAAATAAAATAATTTACATTATTCATGCATTCTAGTGTTCAGGGGTTTTGTATTGACTGAAGAGTCAAAGAGCAAATCAGAGAATCAGCAGCTAGGGGAATGGGTACCCAAAGTATAAACAGTGACTTTTTCCATCAGTGCCAATTTTGAAGGCACACACAGAACACTCAAACCCACTCACATGTCTACTGTCTGTAACAATCATCACACAAACTTCATAAAACAAACTTCCCTATTCTGTATAACAAGTTTCACTGCTTCCAGTTCAGTTTTGTATGTGCTTTGTTAACTATGGAGCTGTTTTACTCAAGCTGCCTTAAAAGGAGATATTAAAGACACGCATACAATGTCCATCACATATGCAGATTGATATCCAAGAAGGGCTGCAAGTTGCAGCAAATGATTATCTAATGATTAATGATCAATTAATCTAAGGATTAATAAACTGTCAATTATTTCACTGATTAATCAGTAGGCAGTAGGCTGATCGATTATTCATATGTTGCTTTTTTGTTATAATACTGAGTTATATTCTGTACTCATACATATAGAGCTGTTTTATAGCAGACAATCATGTTCTGTAATTCTGACTGAAAGCAACACTGACATTGTTTTTGTCATGTTTAATACTGTAAAGGTTTGTGCTTTAAAGAAGTCTATTGCATAAAGTTTTACATAAACTGTTAGTTTGGACTATTCATGCAAGTAAACAATTCAAACAATGACTCACAACATGGCATTTTAGGTTTTTGATCTGTAAAATTATTCGTTTTTTTTAAGAGCCACTGTTTGAAGTTGTCACTCTAATTGAGATCATTAATGAAAAAATGCTCATTGTTTTGAACATGGCTAACTGCTCTCATTCATTATTGCATAGATGTATGGTGGCAGCTCTTAAGGACATTTTGGGAAGACTGACATGTAATGATGAACCAACAAAAGATTCCAGCAGGTTTTTATATACTTGCTGCATATAATGTGTCCATACACTAATGATATCCTTTGATATCTTACAGAGTCTTGCTAATCACTGATATGTTATAATCTCTCTCTAGTCACCA
This sequence comes from Gymnocypris eckloni scoliostomus, assembly GCA_027564155.1. Lineage (NCBI taxonomy): Eukaryota > Metazoa > Chordata > Actinopteri > Cypriniformes > Cyprinidae > Gymnocypris > Gymnocypris eckloni. Next base: position 15,930,806 of record CM050427.1, on the reverse strand, counting down.
ACACAACAAGTTATAAAATAGACTAAATGAAGCAAGAACATTGATGCAGTGTCTTAAAAGAACAAGAAAATGCATTTATTTAAGGATTATAATTTCTTCTTCCCCACAATTGTTCCCGTGGCTCAGTGGTAGAGCATTGTGTTGCAGTGCAAAAGTTATGTGTTCAATTCCCAGGGAACACACATACTGACAAAAAAAAAATTATACCCTGAATGCACTGTAAGTCGCTTTGGATAAAAGCGTCTGTTAAATGTAATTGTTACTTTATTGTTGACAATTTTATGTTGGATCTTATGGACCAAATTGATCCGTCCATAGTTGGTCATCCTGATAAAATTCTGTCCAGGACTAAAATGCTACTTTTTTTATTGTTATTAATATATATATATATATATATATATATATATATATATATATATATATATATTATGCTCATTTAGCCGGGGGGAAACAAGGTTAATAAGTACAGAGAGAGCCGTTTCCAAACATAACTGTTTAAATGTTTATAATAGTTTTTTAAACTGTCTTATAGTTTTTTGTTTTTTTAGGGATTCACCGATACCACTTTTTACAGTCCTTACCCGATACCGATACTTTTATTTATGGTATTTGACGATATTGGTACCGATACCAATATTTTCATTGCATTTGTTCATGTTTTTTATATTGGGTACAGAAACCAAAAGAGTATGTATAATGTTTGTTGGTAACTTAATTTATTATACAGATACAGTCAAACCAAAATGTATTCAGACTCCTTCAACATTCCTCACATGTTCACAGTTTATTTGCAATAGTTTAGAAAATGGTAATAAAATTGAAAATAACTCAGAGTTAAACTGTCAGAACAAATTCAGCTTGATGATGTCAGATAACATTGATAGAACGGTATATAATGGATTTTATATAATTATTCAGACAGCTGTTAATATGACAATATTTACACAAATATCAAGAGTTTGTCTGGCCACCCTCGGCCTTAATGACATCAAGTCTCCAGGGCATGCTGTCAACCAGGTTCATGCAAACATATAAGACATATATATATATATATATATATATATATGGTGTCTGAGTGATATTTGGTTTGGCTCTAGATAATTCGGTTATTTTCACACTTAATTATGCCCATTAAAATGTATTTAACAAGTTTTTGTTACTTTCACTGTTAATTGTATTATTTTTTTTGCTCTATAGTACATCATCTTTAATTTAACAGCTTTAGAGCTGCTCCACTGCAGCGGCACAGTACTTTAATCACGAGTTTTGCAGAAATAATGCAGGTAACCACTCGTTATAAATCTCCTTGATGTAATATTTTCAGAAATAAAAGACGTTGTTTTTTTTTTTTATCTGAAACGTGCTGCGGTTTATTTTCCAAAGCCACTCTTATAACGCAGAATTACCCATGAAGCAAGCAAAGCACGCGCAACGTGCGCGCACGTATTTGTGCTGGTGCAGGATGAGAGGGACAAGTACAGAACAGCCCATTTCAAACAGGCTGTTAGTTTCACTTTCGCCAGAAGGTCGTGTATGCTTAAGGTTGAAAATAAATTATGTTTAGCCTATAGTGAATGCCCCAATAAATTGTCTTATATTTACGATTTAGTTTTAAGCCAAATGATACGTGTGCTAATGAGCGAACATCAATAAAGATCACACAACATAAGTGTGCGCGTGCTCGCTCTCTCCCTCCATATACCGTTAAATAACTTGTGCATTGTTTTACTTGTTTTTGACATATCAATTTATTTTAAGAGAATTAGCTACATTTTGCAGTTTTATTTTAGAGCGGATTGTTAGTTCCCAGCATGCTTTGCATATAGCTGGATGGAGAGCATATTTAATATTGAAATTAAATGCTATTGTGTGTGTTTTTGAGTGAAGGGAAACATCTATTAATGTTTAATGTTCAGTTATGTTTGATATTTGAAAGAGTTTCTGTTACGTTGAAGTTTCCATTGCACAGTGCAATCGTTACCATTGTGCAGAAGGGTAGCGCTCTACTAGTCATATAATTCACTAATTTTCGACGCAGTTGCTTTGCTAGTACTAGAATTGTGTAGTACCTTCCAGTATGCTCAAGTATTTTCCTACTTTCCTACTTGAGCTGCATGCAGTCTTTTAAATGTACAAAAATAACTCGAAGTCAAATACAGACAGGCCTCTTTTAAAATCACAGAATTTCGAGGATCAACTTAAAATAAATGAGAACATTTCACTAATTATATTAAATTAATTGTGTTATATATTCATTAATTTAGGAGATTATACATTATTTGTTCAGGTAGATTCCATTAAAAAATCTATTGTAATATTGTTACCATATTTTTCTTAAAGTAAATAGCCCTTTCTCTGCAGACGACAATTGATTATATATTTAATGTGCTTCATACACAGCATCAAAGTAGTAAACAACTTTGTCTTAGCATCTCTTAATGTAGCTCTCTTTTTTTATTTGTTTGATAGAAGTTAAATTAATTTACATTATAATTAGCTTGTAGCTTAACAAGCTAGCTCCTAAATAGCATTTAACACATTTTCTGTATATACTAAAGCAATATTTTCAGGCCAAATATACTGAGCATTGTTTCTCATGCCTCTGATTCTGCAGTCTCTGGAAGATTAGGCACAATTTGAATTAAATATGCAAAGACTAATATCAATCCTAAATTACAGGGCCGAAGTTTGCAATATGGTGTTTGCAAAACTACATCAGTTGATCTATGCTGCTTCATTAACTCTGACTTTAACCTCTCTCTCTCTCTTTCATTAAGACCAGTATGCTGGTACATTTTATTTCCACCAAATTGACCCAGGGCACAATTTACTGTAGGCAATTCGGGACATACATTTGAAGGGATGGTAACTCAAACGCTAACAAGATATGATCAAAGAGCCTAGAACACAAACATTAACTCCTGGTCTCCTACATCAGTTGCGTGCAATGATACACAGTACACAGGTTGTGGCCTAGAGACATCATGATTACTCAAGTAATTTGACTGTGAGAGTGGAAATTGCACATTAGTTGGAAGGTGATACATTGATCAGTGTATACAATTAACAGTACATAATTTGGGAAACCGCTTGGATCGGGGCAGGAACTTACACGCTAACAAGACATGATCAAAGCCAAGAGGCTGGACACAAATTATACTGATTTAGTTCTTGGCCTTATGATGTGTATCAAATAATTTCACTGCAAAAGTGGAAATCATATCGCAATTGCGCAGTGTATATAGTCGTATTCCTTGCAAAATTGTAGTGGAATATATGCTTGTTTCTGACTGATTATTTATCTTTTGTCTACCCAGATGTCTTGATTTGTGTCATTAATACACTAAAATCTTTGTTTGGCTGTACTCTAGATTCTGGGCATATTCTGGGCATATTTTGTGCCTTTAGTAATTTACAAAGCACCAATCTGGCATCACCACAAAAGCATGTGCAGTGTTTCACAGCACTGTTCAGCAATCTGTCCAAACAATGGATAAACCCATTTTACACTGAGATTCATTATTCCAGACGGTGAAATTTCACTTTTTTGTCTTTTTTTTGGGTCCTCCAACAGTCACCACAGGTAATTGTTGAGGATTCCAATAGTTCAGATGTTTAATCGGGTTGGTTTTCATCACCGGCCAGGGTCGCCTAAAATCTAATCTCATCAAGGAGATTAAACATGGCTATTAAAATCAAATCCATTCATATATGCTTGAGGATGATCTCAAACTTCAATCAAAGTTTGATGCATTTTATTATCATCCTGCTCTCAATGGGATTTCAGATCCTTCCCATGGAGTTTGACAAGAGCCTCTCACCTGCCTCAGATGAGATAAGATTAATATGAGTCGATTTCAGTGGGATTTTAATAAGTCAGTCTTAACCATCTTTACACAGAAAATGAAAGATAAAGGTCAGGGATTAGTGTTGATACAGTGTAAAGGTCAAATATTTACAATCAGAAATAACCCACCGACTGCTGTATCTAAAATAATATTTCTTGACGCCAGTAACATAAACAGAAAATTACTGAGCAGAAGCACAATGTTTGAGAAAACCAATAATCCAGTGACATGAAATGTATGAAATAGGTATTTTGAGGCATGATAATTGCCTAGACAAAACAAACAGTTCTGATTCATATAACCTTTTCACCTTCACCACCAATATTTATTACTGCAGCACTCAAAAACCTCCTTTAAAAAACGACTGCTTTTCTTGTACAGTACAGTTGTAATATAAAAGGATGATAATTATATACAGTATATATTATATATATAACATAAAAGGATATACTTTCCTTTTCTAAAATAGAGGACCATAGTGAATTTCAAAAATGGTATGACCCTAGACATCAGCAAGTGAATTATTACTAATCCGTTCAAAAATCATAATTAGCACTATGCTAAATACTACTGTTCAAATTATGTATTGAACCAGTGCCTGCTGACATCTACAAACAACAAACAATGCAATTTGCTTGCAGGCTAGTACTTATTAAGTCTTTGTATGAAATTACTTGACATTATAATTTAGTCACCCTATAATTTCAATTCAAAGGCCAAATTGCAGATATGAATTATGTTGCCATAGCAGCAATAACCATGGGGACAGTTTATTTTGTGTGCCGAAGGATTTATCTTAGCTACATCAGTGTGCAATATTATTATAAATGTAATTAAGAACAACAAAGCATCTATACAATATCTACTGTATTATTGATGTTATTAGTATTTAGTAAAAATACCATTATATTTTCATACATTTCCATTCAGCAGATGCTTATATACCATTCAAGCTGTGTGTATATATTATTCATGTTTTTATTTAAAATGTAACACAACACATCACAAATGCATAAATAGTTTTTAAATGGATGTCAAAAGCAATTATGTGAAGAATTATAATTTTGCCTCCCTTTGGTCAAAGATATTGGATTAATAATTGAAAATGTAACTAACATTTTGCCTAGCTATTTCAAAATAATTAAAATACTAGACAAGAATAATGTATCACAAGTGAAACAAATTGAAAATAAATGATTCCTTCAGGAATGTGCACATCAATATAAATCATTTAATTCAAAAGGTATTTCAGGCTTCTCTAAGTCCTAGCTTAAAGATAGAATTCACCAGGGTTTTGTATATGCTAAGTTACCTGTTATGCTTGGATGTGACTGTCAAGAGTGAGAATTAGAGGCTGAGTTTCGACGCTGTCAGTGCGTGATTAAAGAGACGAGGCCTAAATTGCCTTTGAACTTGCGCTGTTACCAGCTTGCTCGCCATGAAGGGCACACTGAACACCACACGTACACACCGCCATGATGTCAGACTTGTAATGTAATTACAAGCCCATCTGTCTCTCATTGCTTGACAAGCACAAAATGTCCAATTATGGTTTCATTTAAATTCTAATTAGTTCGGCCCAATTTCACAGGCTCCGGAACAGGGGAGGGGAGGGTGCGGTTTGTTGTGCTGGTGTTGGGAGGATGCATGTTTGAGTCAGTGCTGGAGAACCAGGGAACTCTCTGCAAGTTAACTGATGGAACATTCATGTTGCTTTGAAGCAAATCAAGGGAAAAATCAGCTGTGAACTGGGTCATCATGCATCAGAGTCTTTTTTTCATCCTGAATACAACCAAATAAAGTAATTTTACTTCATATTTAGTGCAACCTAAATAAGTTTATTATGCTTATCATGGCTGCATTTATTGGATTAAAAAATACATAACAAATGTAATATGGTTAAATATTGTTGCAATTTAAAATGGTGGGTTTTTATTTTATTACTTTAATTTAATTCAATTCAAGATTATTTGTATAGCGCTTTTTACGATAGAATTGTTGCAAAGCAGCTTTACAGAAAAATTAAGTCTCTACAATATATTAATATATTGTAGAAACGTAATATATTTAACTTATAGCAAAATTTGGTTAATTCTGTCTGAGGGTTGGCCTCCTCTGAGGTCCTCTGAGGCATCATCTCTTCTCAGGTGTTCGGTCATCTCAGATTATTTAAGGGTTTGATCCAGACTGAAGCTTGTGTAATTCCTAGTTACCATGGGATGTTAATCCAGTGACAGAAACAGATAAACATATAGAGACATAATTAGCGTAGCTGTTGTTCCATCCAAGCAAAAATTATTTGTTCAACTCAAGCTAAAGCACAATAATGTGCATTTGATCAGATATGACTGCAGATGCATGAGATGCATTATATAAATGCTTGGCTAAAGAGATGTGTCTTTAATCTAGATTTAAACAGAGAGTGTGTGTGTGTGTGTGTGTGTGTGTGTGTGTGTGTGTGTGTGTGTGTGTGTGTGTGTTTGTGTGTGCGTGCGTGCGTGCGTAGTGTGTATATTGTATTAAAGAAATTGTGATTCAGTGTTGTATAGAAAATATTGTGAACATCTCATTAATAAAACCAACATATATGCTTTCCTCTTTTGGGGGGGGAACTTATGTGGTTTTGAGGCTTACATTGAGAACTGATTAAGCTGATAAAATTAATGAAAGAAGGCTGCCTATTTATTTTAAGATAATTACCTTAATTATGCATTTTATTTTGGTGGCGATTGTTAGTTCCCAGCATGCTTTGCATATTGGCTGGATGTGGAGAGTAAATGTTGAAATTAAGTGCTATTTTATGTGTCTTGAGTGAAGGAAAATTTTGTTTAATGTTATGTTTAAAATTTGAAAGAGTCTCTGTTATGTTAAATTTATATTATTACCATTGTGCGGAAGATTAGAGCTTATGGTTAGGTTGTGGATAACTGCATGTATTAACGCTATAAGTCATGAAGCTTTGCTAATGCCAGTTCAGTGAAAAGTTTGTTCCTGCTTGAGCTGTTGTATAGTCTTTTAAGTGTATAAAATAACTCAAAGTCACATACAAACCCGATTCCAAAAAAGTTGGGACACTGTACAAATTGTGAATAAAAAAAGGAATGCAATAATTTACAAATCTCATAAATTTATATTTTATCCACAATAGAATATAGATAAAATATCAAATGTTGAAAGTGAGACATTTTGAAATGTCATGCCAAATATTGGCTCATTTTGGATTTCATGAGAGCTACACATTCCAAAAAGTTGGGACAGGTAGCAATATGAGGCCGGAAAAGTTAAATGTACAAAGGAACAGCTGGAGGACCAATTTGCAACTTATTAGGTCAATTGGCAACATGATTGGGTATAAAAAGAGCCTCTCGGAGTGGCAGTGTCTCTCAGAAGTCAAGATGGGAAGAGGATCACCAATTCCCCCAATACTGCGGCGAAAAATAGTGGAGCAATATCAGAAAGGAGTTTCTCAGAGAAAAATTGCAAAGAGTTTGAAGTTATCATCATCTACAGTGCATAATATCATCCAAAGATTCAGAGAATCTGGAACAATCTCTGTGCGTGGTCAAGGCCGGAAAACCATACTGGATGCCCGTGATCTTGGGCCCTTAGATGGCACTGCATCACATACAGGAATGCTACTGTTAATGGAAATCACAACATGGGCTCAGGAATACTTCCAGAAAACATTGTCGGTGAACACAATCCACCGTGCCATTCGCCGTTGCCGGCTATAACTCTATAGGTCAAAAAAGAAGCCATATCTAAACATGATCCAGAAGCGCAGGCGTTTTCTCTGGGCCAAGGATCATTTAAAATGGACTGTGGCAAAGTGGAAAACTGTTCTGTGGTCAGACTAATCAAAATTTGAAGTTCTTTTTGGAAAACTGGGACGCCATGTCATCCGGACTAAAGAGGACAAGGACAACCCAAGTTGTTATCAGCGCTCAGTTCAGAAATCTGTATCTCTGATGGTATGGGGTTGCATGAGTGCGTGTGGCATGGGCAGCTTAAACATCTGGAAAGGCACCATCAATGCTGAAAGGTATATCCAAGTTCTAGAACAACATATGCTCCAATCCAGACGTCGTCTCTTTCAGGGAAGACCTTGCATTTTCCAACATGGCAATGCCAGACCACATACTGCATCAATTACAACATCATGGCAGCGTAGAAGAAGGATCCGGGTACTAAAATGGCCAGCCTGCAGTCCAGATCTTTCACCCATAGAAAACATTTGGCGCATCATAAAGAGGAAGATGCGACAAAGAAGACCTAAGATTAGCCTTGCCTGTATTAGACAAGAATGGGACAACATTCCTATTCCTAAACTTGAGCAACTTGTCTCCTCAGTCCCCAGACGTTTGCAGACTGTTATAAAAGAAGAGGGGATGCAATACAGTGGTAAACATGGCCTTGTCCCAACTTTTTTGAGATGTGTTGATGCCATGAAATTTAAAATTAACTTATTTTTCCCTTAAAAATTATACATTTTTAAACATTTGATATGTCATCTATGTTGTATTCTGAATAAAATATTGAAATTTGAAACTTCCACATCATTGCATTCAGTTTTTTATTCACAATTTGTACAGTGTCCCAACTTTTTTGGAATCGGGTTTGTACAAACAGGGCTTACTAAAGATCATAGACTTTTGAGAATTAACTTAAAATAAATTAGTACATTTCAATAATATTAAATTATTAAATTAATTGTGTCATAGAATAGACAATTTAGGATATTTTGCATGATTTATTTCAGGTATAGATTCCATTAAATAAATCAAGCCTTAAAAAGTACTTAAGAATATTACATGTGATATTATTACCTTTTGTTGTAAGATAACGTTTTTTTATTATATAAAATTGCACTTTAAAAATCTCTTGCCTCAGAAGTCTGAGGGGGCATGTGGACATTTGAATGGCATGGGTCTTCTAGCTGTGAAGGATTGCATTTATTTGTCTGCCAAATTTGAGCATTAATCGCTTGTTTAACAAGGCTGTTTTCTTAAAAATCAGTTCAAAAAGAGCACATTCTGAACAAATAATTACAATATGTATTGCTGTATATGTAAAGAACATTCTGTTCATCACAAAGGATAGACAAATCAATGAAAAACAAGAAACGGCCCTTGAAGATCTAAAATGGCATGCCGTTCTTTATGTTTTACCTTGTGTTCATCTGTTTATCCTTGACTTCCCGTGCGTGAATTCGGATGCAAATCAGAACTCATCAGAGAGTAAATATTGTCGCTCTTTGAATGCCAGGGAAGCTCCTTAATACCCAATAGCTGTTGATTTCTCTCCCTTTTCCCTCAATCTGTCTAGGCATAGAATCACATGTTGAGCAAAGGCAGGGATGTAGGATCAGTGCTGCTAACTGTGGACCCTGTGCTCTGTTTGGTCCATGATTAGCTCCTAATCAGCCAAGAACAAACTGATTATTAGCTTGGCGCCACTTGACAGTCTTCAGGGAATGTGTTCGCTTCTCTCGTTCCCTTTCTTTCTCTCTCGTTCTCTCTATCCATCGTTTCTCTAGGCTGATTAGACAAGTCGGACACTCCTTTATGTGCACAATGGTTCTGGCGGAATGCTGAAACCTCTTACGGTGCAAGCACTGCTCCTCTCCTCTCACCTCCTCTTAATGATTGGAACAGCATATCCTCTGATTGCACCCTGGGTCTGATTACTGCTGCCTCGCAGCTGGGCTGACTCACAAATGTCATTCTGAACATCCTCATTCTTTCTCTCCCCTTCCAGAATCTTCATAACCGGGCCTGAATGGACTTGAGCTCTGCCAATTTCCGCAGGCTTTGGATTCCTGTAGTTAATCTAAATAATCTTGTTTGGTTTTGAAATAGTTTGGCTATTTGGTAATGCTTTCAAAATTATTATAAATAATCCCTCCAAAATAAGCATGGAGATAAGCAAAGAAAGTATGGGCCTGAACACTAACTAGAAACACTAGGTTGTCAGAATGATTTAACCTAAAAAAAACTTTTAGGATTTAATGGTGGTTTACAAAGTCTGTTGCATTGTGTTCAATTTACTTTAGTCAAGTTAAATGCCTTATTGAATTTTACGCATATGAAGAAGTGGCTATGTGTGACAGACTTTCAGTTTTTACAATGGCTTGCACTATATAAATATCCAAGTAATTTTCAGAACTCAAAACTTTCAAAACAGTTTTATCAAGTTTATGTACACTGAAAGTTTCTTTGGGCAGAAGTTTTGTCAGCTGAACAATCAGTATGTTGTTAAAGCACAACACAATCCACTGAACACACTGTACCTCTATTTCAGCTGTTTTCATGATGATACTCAGGATTAAATTGAATATGAATAGATAGCAAGGTAAGAAAAATCATGACCTGTCATCTTCATTATAATACCATCTTCTTTAACGAATGCCAAGCAAACTCAATTGGGGATAGTAGAGAAGCCGAAAATATAAAAATATTTAATTTTAAAAGTTGCCGTGCTGTTTGTGCGCTGCGCAATCTCTGATATCTGTGTGCAATAATCAATGTGTGTTTGCGTGCATCTATGAAAGCAGCGTAGCCTCTGCAAATAGTTTTGGTTTAGCTACAAACCCGAGCACGACCCGAGCCCGAAGCCATCCATTAAACATTAACCAGACCTCTACTCCCTGATGCCCGCATTTTATATACAGTATAATTGCCCGACGATATAACTGCGAGAGAAAGTATTTAAATATATATATTTCCTCCCTGTGTTTCCTTGTTGCTGATGAGTGGCACTGAACAGCCAATCAAAGCATAGCTCATTATTATTCATGACCCTGCTGTCAAGATACAGAAGCTCAAGATCCAATTGCGAGTGAAAATACAGTCTTTATTAGACAACTCCAAAACACAGTGGAGGTGCAGATAACCCGGCAGTGCAGGTGCAGACAATCCGACAGTGCAGATGCAGTAAACCCGGCAGTGCAGAGTCTCCAGCTCGGGCAGAGAATTCAGTCCAGTCCACACCCTCCAGGAATATCGAACAAAAACCAGGCGAGAACTGACTCGGGAACTGGAAGACTGACACAGAGTAAGAAAACACATGAGCAACAACGATCTGACAACCCACCACAGAAACGCCAGCCAGATATAGGCAGTGCAGACGAGCTACACCTGTAACCGTTCTGATTACCTCGTCAGGTGCACAGTACTAGGCAACGCTGACAAGCACAACGAGCGGGTCCACCCACACAGACGGACACAGAATGAGCACACAGACCCATGAACCGTGACAGTACCCCTTCCCCTAAGAACGCATCCTGGCGTTCCCAGATGAACTTACCTGACGATTGTATTCATCGATAAGAGAGTGATCCAATATGTCTCTAGCAGGCACCCAACTCCTCTCCTCCGGACCGTAACCCTCCTAGTCCACCAAGTACTGGAATCCGCGTCCCCTCCGCCTAGAGTCCAGAATACGCTTGACCGAATAAACAGGTTCCCCATCTACGAGTCGCGGCGGTGGGGGAACTGGGGTTTGCGGATTAATGGTAGCATGAAAAACAGGTTTTAATTTGGAAACATGAAAGGCGGAATGAATCCTCCTGTACGCTGGAGGCAGTTTGAGGCGGACCGCCACCGGACTAATGATCTTGGTGACAGTAAACGGGCCAATGAATTTAGGGGCAAGTTTGTTACAAACGATGCGGAGAGGAATGTTCTTAGATGAAAGCCACACTTTTGACCGGCGACATAGGCGGGAGGCCTCGACCGGTGGCGATCAGCCTTGGCCTTGGTGCGCGCCCCCACCTGGAGGAGGGTCTGTCTGGCCCTGCTCCAGGTGTGTCGACAACTCTGGCCAAATGCGTGGGCAGAGGGAACCGCGACTTCGGATTCCAGACTGGAAAAAATCGGTGGCTGGTACCCTAAGCTACACTCAAATGGAGACAGGCCTGTGGCAGATACTGGTAATGAGTTATGTGCGTACTCAACCAATGAAAGCTGCTGGCTCCAAGAGGACGGATTCTGAGAGACCACACATCGCAACATACGTTCTAAGTCTTGTTTGGCTCTCTCTGTCTGACCATTACTCTGGGGATGATACCCAGAAGAAAGACTAACAGTCGCCCCTAACAAACGACAAAACTCACTCCAAAATTTAGAGAAAAACTGAGGCCCCCTGTCAGAGACCACGTCTGTCGGGAGACCATGAATCACCGTGGTCAATGACAGCAACCGCTGTCTCTCTGGCAGATGGTAATTTAGGCAGAGGGATGAAATGAGCAACCTACGAGAACCGGTCCACCACGGTCAAAACCACCGTGTTTCCACTTGAGGCTGGGAGACCTGTGACGAAATCTAGCGAAATGTGGGACCAGGGTCTCGACGGAACCGACAGCGGCTGAAGGAGTCCAGCAGAGGGTCAATTAGAAGTCTTAAAAACGGCACAAACAGAGCAAGCCAAAACAAAACATCGTATGTCATGAGCCATAGACGGCCACCAGAACTGTTGTTTAATAAGAAACATGGTACGACTCACCCCAGGATAACAAGCCACCTTGGAACAATGACTCCATCGAATGACATCGGACCGTAAAGTCTCTGGCACAAACAAACGACCCAGTGGGCATCCGGACGGAGGTGTTACCCCTTGTGAGGCCGTGCGGACCTTCGACTCAATCTCCCATGTGACCGCAGAAACAAAAAATTTCTGTGGCACAATGGGCTCGGAAAAAGACAGTCGATCAGAATGGTCGAAAATACGGGATAACGCATCGGGTTTGATGTTCTTGGAACCTGGCCGATAAGAAATAGAAAAATCGAAACGACCGAAAAATAAAGCCCACCGGTCCTGCATAGAGTTCAATCTTTTAGCGAACTTAATGTACTCGAGATTCTTATGATTAGTCCAGACGATAAAAGGAACCTCCGAACCTTCTAACCAATGACGCCATTCCTCCAAGGCAAACTTGACTGCCAGCAGCTCTCTATTACCAATATCATAGTTGCGTTCAGCGGGAGACAAACGGTGAGAAAAATACATGCACGGGTGCATCTTGTCATCCGAGGAAGAACGCTGGGATAGGATGGCACCAACCCCCACCTCTGACGCGTCAACCTCCACCACAAACTGCCGGGAAGGATCAGGGGCGATGAGTATGGGAGCTGAAACAAAGCAGCCTTTCTGTTTGGTAAATGCAGCTTCCGCTGCGCTGGACCACCTGAACAGAGTCTTGATGGAGGTTAAGGCGGTCAAAGGGGCAGCTAGCTGGCTGAAACTGCGAATAAAACGCCGGTAAAAATTGGCAAAGCCCAGAAACCTCTGCAGGGCCTTGCGGGAATCTGGAGTTGGCCAATCAACCACAGCCTGAATCTTGTCCGGATCCATGCGCATCCCCTCGACTGACACAATGTAACCCAAAAAGGGAACAGACTGTGCATGGAAAACGCATTTCTCCGCCTTGACATAAAGCCCATTCTCTGACAGCCTCTGAAGCACTCGCCTGACGTGCTGAACATATTCCTGGAGAGAGTGAGAAAATATCAGTATGTCATCCAGGTAGACATAAATTAACTGATCTAGCATATCTCTCAACACATCATTGACGAGTGCCTGGAAGACTGCGGGAGCGTTGGAAAGCCCAAAAGTAAGAACGCGATATTCAAAGTGCCCCCTGGGGGTATTAAAAGCAGTCTTCCATTCATCCCCCTCCCTTATGCAAACCAAATGATACGCGTTGCGAAGGTCTAATTTCGTGAAAAAGGACGCCCCCTGCAGACGCTCAAAGGCAGAAAACATCAACGGCAAAGGATATGTATTCTTCACCGTGATGTTATTCAGCCCTCGATAGTCGATACAGGGACGAAGAGACCCATCCTTCTTTTTCACGAAAAAAAACCCTGCCCCCGCCGGCGAAGAAGAAGGGCGAATGATCTTTGTTGCTAGAGAATCAGAAATATATTTCTCCATGGCCTCCCTCTCCGGGGAGGAAAGCGAATAAAGTTTGCCCTTGGGCGGTGACGTACCTGGTAATAAATCTATAGCACAGTCATAGGGACGATGCGGAGGTAGAGAAGCAGCCTGAGACTTACTGAACACTCCCTTCAGGTCGAGGTACTCGCTGGGCACGTTTGACAGATCCATATGCTCATCCTGAAACACTGAACAAGACACAGAAGGACAGGCAGACAACAAACAAGCAGCATGACAACCCTCACAACAAGAGAGAATGGAATTCTGACTCCAATTTAAGTGAGGGTTATGAAGCACAAGCCAGGGATGCCCAAGGACTACTGGAGTAACGGGAGTGTCAGTTAAAAGAAAACGAATAGTCTCAATGTGATTACCAAAAGTGATGAGTCTAACTGGACCCGTAGAGTGAGTGATGGAAGGAAGAGACAGGCCATTGAGAGCATGAACAGCAATGGGCTGTGACAGGGCAATCACCGGAAGTTTAAGTCTGTAAGCGAGATCAGAATCTAAAAAATTACCCTCGGCACCAGAGTTAATTAAAGCCTGACAGTCAAAGGTGACTGAGGACCACTACAACTTGACAGAGAGGAGTGTAGCTGCAAGAGAGGATTTAGCCAATGTGATTCCACCCGTCAGTAACCCCTTACCTACTGACGGGCTCTGGCTTTTACGGGACACTGTGCTGCAATGTGCCCAGCAGCTCCGCAATACAGGCAGAGACCCTCGTTTCGCCGCCTCCGCTTCTCCTCCAGGGAGAGACGGGATCTGCCCATCTGCATGGGTTCCGGTTCGGAGAAGCCGACATCTGCATCGCAGTAGGAGACAGGAAGGTGGTCCATCATATTGACCGCCGAAGCTCGGTGCACTCGCTGATCTCTCTCTGCTGTAATCTAGCGTCCACCCGAATAGCCAGACTGACTAAACCATCCAGTGACGTAGGTAGCTCCAGTGCGAAGATCTCGTCCTTGATATAATCAGCAAGTCCATGAAAAAACATAATCGCACTGCGCTTCTAAATTCCAACGGCACTCTGCCGCCAAAGTGCGAGTAATCAGTGACGCTCCGATCTGCCTGCCGTAACTCCACCAGAAAACGAGCCGCCTCTCTGCCCGAAGCCGCCCGATCAAACACCTTTCTGATATCCTCCGTGAATGACTGAAACGAAGTGCAGCAGGGAAGTTTCTGCTCCCAAATGGTAGTTCCCCAGAGAGCCGCCCGTCCAGAGAGTTGTGTAATGACAAATGCTATCTTCGATTCCTCAGTAGGAAACGACGATGGTTGGAGCGAGACGTATAGTGAACACTTGGCAAGGAAAGAGCGGCATTGCTGGGGCTTACCAGAGTAAAAGGCTGGAGGCGGAAGGCAGGGTTCGATGAAACAAACCGCCTGATCTGGGATAGTAGACGCAGGTGGATTAGACGCAGTGGGTTGCTGAACAGGCTCGGTCTGGAGACGCTGTAACTGGGTGGTCAGCTCCGAAACCTGAGAGACCAGGGCTTGAATAGCGCGATTAAAGGCTGCCATCTGTTCATCCTGGCGATCCATGCGTGAGTTACTGTGAGATAAAAAGCCTCTTAAATCTGACGCACTTGCTGGATCCATCTTGGTCAGATCGTTCTGTCACGATACAGAAGCTCAAGATCCAATTGCGAGTGAAAAGACAGTCTTTATTAGACAACTCCAAAACACAGTGGAGGTGCAGATAACCCGGCAGTGCAGGTGCAGACAATCCGACAGTGCAGGTGCAGTAAACCCGGCAGTGTAGAGTCTCCAGCTCGGGCAGTGAATTCAGTCCAGTCCACACCCTCCAGGAATATCGAACAGAAACCAGGCGAGAACTGACTCGGGAACTGGAAGACTGACACAGAGTAAGAAAACACATGAGCAACAACGATCTGACAACCCACCACAGAAACGCCAGCCAGATATAGGCAGTGCAGATGAGCTACACCTGTAACCATTCTGATTACCTCGTCAGGTGCACGGTACTAGGCAACGCTTACAAGCACAACAAGCGGGTTCACCCACACAGACGGATACAGAATGAGCACACAGACCCATGAACCGTGACACCTGCCAAATAAGCCAATAACAGACCATTTCATTCTAGGGAGAAATCATAGGGTTGTAAATGGACATGTAAAATCGTTTCTAAGCCACATACCTTCTATGTTGATATCAGAGAACAATTTAAAATACTGTATCGATGCATTCTATGGCACCTTTAACTATACAGTGGCATGTGAAAGTATGGTCCACAAGAGGAATGGTGTTCCTCTCAGGCACAGGTCTTTCAAAGGGCAGGTCAACATCCTCATTGATCCATTCCACACAGTGAGCTGTATCCTCGGAGGGTCTTGTCATGCACGTACATGCCTCACACCTTGAATGATGTTTCAGACTTGCGCAGGCAGGTTGCAGACCAAAGGCACACAGTTACCATGGTGATTAATTAGGTGCTTGGATTGTGATGTAGAGAGTATGAAGGAACATGGTGTAACAGAAGAGGTCAATAAGCTAATGAAGTAGAAATGGCCAAGCAAAGTTTGTGGTGTAAGTTTTTAGCAGTCATGCAATATCATTTTTGGTTCCATAAAGAACATTTCAGTGAACATTTCTCAAAAAAAATGTTTTCTTAGTATGAGGAACATTTTATTAATCTGAAGGTCCTTTTTCACAATTTTGTGCAATACACTGGAAAACAAAATATATTTATTTTCCTCAAAGCTCTGCTTGAAGAACATTTAATTAAGTTGAGAGGTCCAGTTATTTGCATTTGGAGAAAGATAGCGAGAGATTATAAAAAAGACTCTAAATCCATCATCATTAAATATACCTCCAAACTGAGGCTTGGAGCACACCTTTTTCTAATTAGAGAGAGGGATCAAGAAAATGAAATCTCAATCTCATAAAGGTTAAACTTTATTCTCTGTTTGGCAGAGAGATGAGGGAGGTGAGTGAATCCCTCTGTGCTCTTTCATTACCAGACAGATTGATCCACTGATGAGTCGAGTCACAAAGATTAATCAGAACGATTCCCCAAAGCAAATATTCTACAACTCAGCTAACGTATTAATGCTCAAGTCACATTTTAATTGGAGTGAATGATTCAATTTTTTAATTCATGTTCAGGAATACTATATAATTAATATGCAAAAAATATATATTGCAAAATAAACCCCAAGATATATATATTTGGCAAGTATATCTCTCTCTCTCTATATATATATATATATATATATGTATATATATAATTATTAATTTTTTAAAAAAAATACAGTTTGGGACGTTTTTGTATTCTTATAATGATACTATACTAGCATGTTATGTATCATAAATACAATTAAATATTAACCACTTTGAGTTGTAAGATTTTGGAAGATATAAAGGTAGTACTGCTATGTTTCCATGGACAACTGTCAGATATAACTGACCACTCAGAATCAAGCATTCTAGAGAGCTGTGCAATAATCATGTATACATTTACAGCAATTCAACTACAAAGTATTTAACCATGTCTTTATTTCATGCAAAACTTAAAATAAAATTGATACATATTATCCAGTAACGAATTGCTTCAAACAATTGAAACACTGGTGAAAATCTAAAATGGTGCTCATTCACCATCAGTGAATTTTAATGAAGAGCCTGAAATATTTCAGCACTTACAGAGGAACCAATGTCAGCCTGTCTTTGATAATCATTTAGCAACAGAATGTAATTATAATCTATTCATACAATACGAGCTTTATTTGCTTTGTTTCTGGGTATCACATTACAGCGAGGCTTTTTCCAATATGTGTTAATTATGCAAAGAAAAAGACTAAGAGCCGCCTGCAGCCAAAAATCAACAACTACTTAAAGCCGAACGCATTTTAATCTGTGGCACGCCTTGAATGCCGGGCTGATCCTCCTCAGCCTCGGTTGTTTGCCTGCAGTGTCTGAGATCCTTGCAGGCTTTGGGCCCTGTTCCCTCCAAGTGAGTTCCTGTGTCTCATTTCCTCCTGAAGCGAGAGGCTTTGGCAAACGCAAATACAGTTAATCAGATGATGAGGATTTTTCATTTCCTGTCATGCCAGTCTGGCCACAAAACATGCATCCATATTAATAGGCTGGAAGTGATGTTTCAATAACTTAATTTCAGAGTAATAGAGAGAGAAAGTCCTTACATCTCTGTCCAGCATCTTAGACGACACATCTGTGATCTGCTGCTTCTAGCTCCCATTTCAGAGTATTTTAAAAGCTCTAACCGGTTTAACTGGACCACATTGCATGAACTTAGTATTAACAAGATAAACCAAGACGTTTTAAACTGGTCATGGGATATCAAAAGCAGTTTTCAGATTTTTATTGGATTTATGAAAGTGTATTTTCAAAAATGTACACCTGCACCGAACTGTGTGTAAATGCTGTGTAGAACATCCAAACATATTTTTTCTTTTAATCAAACTGATGACACTCCATTTTTATAACACTACATGTACTATAATAATTTTACAAGTTTGTTTCACTAACTCGGTAATCTTTATGATATTGTGTTTAAACTTATTTTAGGGGTGTGTGGAAGTGGCTTCAGCTCAAACTCTGATAAACCCCCAGGGTCTTGGAAGATGCTTGGAAGATAAGTATGAATGGCAAGATACATAAATTATGTTGGAGTTGTTGAGGATATGGAGTGATGACAAAACAGCTAATGCACTGTTTATGTGCATTGACAGTTAAAAGGATATTTCAATTATGGCTGAGCTGCATTTATGTATTGTGTACACTATTAGTGTGTGTGTGCCAAGCACTGCAAGTGTGAACTTGACAATGAGGCAGCTCAGCCATTACGTACAACTGAGGTGTCCAGCACGGCCTTTAACATGCAACAATTTGGAATGGCAAATAAAGTCGGTCTCCATAGATAAACATACTGCCAGCCCTGTTCAGGATCAAATTGGAGGTCTTCTTCAGATTTAAGAGGCAAACACGTCAGCATGCACACATACAAACGAGTTATTAGCTGTTATATATTGTAAACACAACCAAATACAATCAGTTACCATTTTTTATTATAACTATTATTATCATATCGTTAGATTAAATTCAACAACCATACATTGTTATATACACATTATACTATGTACAACACAATGTTGTACACAGTTTATTGTTATATTTTGTACATACAGTATGTATTAATGTTTGTAAGATTTTTGTATCATTGTAGTTTTGTAGTATTGTTATACAAAATGTATATATTATACATATAAAGAAAAACCAAAAGACCAATGAATGATTTGTTTCTTCTCTGCATTCAAAAGAGCAGTATCTGAATTTATGTAAACATAGTAAAAAAAAAGTTATTCTGCATATCAAAAATAATAAAAGTTAATAAAATGCTAAATTTGTTTTTTGCATTATCCGCTTGAGCCCTAGTTAAACTGGAATAGTTCATTAGTAATAATAATTACAATAAAACTGGCAATCTTAAATGGTTGTGAAAAGATTATTAAAACATTGTGCTGTACAAAAACTATAATCACAGAGAACGTCTAGGTTACGTACGTAACCCCCCGTTCCCTGATGGAGGGAACGGAGATGTTATGTTGTGACAACATGGGGAGCCCCAATCATCTTTGACTAAGAGAAAATGCCAATTAAATTGGCTAGTGGATTTTGCATACCTGAGCCACTCCCCGTGCATACGGGTATAAAAGGCGACAGGTGCATCCACTCATTAGGTTTTACGCTGAGGAGCGTAAAACCAAATTCAAGATTGTGGCATGGGGAAATAACGTCTCCATTCCCTCCATCAGGGAACGGGGGTTTCGTACGTAACCTAGATTTTCCCTTTCTGTCGGTCACTATGAGTTATGTCGTGACGACATAGGGGTCCTATGAAAAGCGCCACAAGCTGAACCCCGTCACAACCTTGTGGCATGCAGATGCTAAAAAACGAGTGTGTGACAGACAAATGCCGTTCAAAAGGTTGCAACCTTCCCATCGCCCCAGCGCAAATTCGCTAACCTTGGTGCCTGAAGGGACCACTGAGTACATCGCTGCTGGTGATAGCCAAGCCGCTGTTCATTTCCCCACAGAAATCAGAAGGGATTTCGACCTTCAGTGAAAGACGGCTTCAAGTCTTTCCTATTTGTTGTTACAGCTTGGCAGTAACGACAGGGAAGCAAGCCTTCCAGATAAGGGCGCTACGGAGGCCACATCCTGCCCGAAGGGGAGGTAACAGGCTTGGGGTAGTACTACATACGACTGGGTTCTGGGCTCTTTACCATGAGGGAAACCTTACCGTGGAGAATACACATATGGGATTACCCGAAGGGGAATCAGGCCATACGGACACCTTGCCCAGTACAGGGGCTGACCGGAGATCCGGGTGAGCTAACTAGTCCTGGGCCTGGCGTCAGACTGCTCTGCCCAGTCTGACTACCGGGCGTGCCTGGAGGATTCCACCAGGGTTCTCCATCCGGGGAACTGAACTGGAGGAGAAAAAGGCGCTCGTATCACCGGGTGAGGGGGAATGACGCAGCAAGCGTGACACCGGCCAGAATATACAGATTTTCTAAAAGAATTTGCAGATTTCCTCTCAGACCTATTGGTTAATGTTGATAAAGCACTAATTGTTGGAGATTTTAACATTCACGTTGATAATACAAATGATGCGTTAGGACTTGCGTTTACTGACCTAATAAACTCTTTTGGTGTCAAGCAAAATGTCACCGGGCCCACGCATCGTTTTAATCATACGCTAGATTTAATAATATCGCATGGAATTGATCTAACTGATATAGATATCATACCTCAAAGTGATGATGTTACTGACCATTTCCTTGTATCATGCATGCTGCATATTACTGATATTAACTATATGGCTCCGCGTTATCGCCCAGGCAGAATTATTATTCCAGCCACTAAAGACAGATTCACAAATAACCTGCCTGATTTATCTCAACTGCTCTGTGTACCCATAAATAAAGATGAACTAGACACAATTACTAGCAACATGGGAACTATCTTCTCAAATACGTTAGAAACTGTTGCCCCCATCAAATTAAAAAAGGTTAGAGAAAAACGTGCTGCGCCATGGTACAACAGTTATACCCATTCTCTCAAGAAAGAAACTCGTATTCTTGAGCGCAAATGGAGAAAAATGAACTTGGAAGTCTTTAGAATTGCGTGGAAAAACAGTATGTCCAGCTATAGACAGGCTCTAAAAACTGCAAGAACCGAGTATATCCGCAAACTCATAGATAATCACCAAAACAATCCAAGGTTTCTATTTAGCACAGTGGCTAGATTAACAAATAAACAGATGTCACCCGATCTAAATATTCCCATTCCCTCACAGTTTAATAGTAATGACTTTATGAATTTCTTTACTGATAAAATAGATAATATCAGAAATACAATAACAAACGTAGATTCTACAGCGTCTAGTACTTCAGCTTCATTCATCGCACCCAAAGAAAAATTGCAGTGCTTTACAACTATAGGACAGGAAGAGCTAAATAAACTTATCACTGCATCTAAACCAACAACATGTTTATTAGATCCTGTACCAACTAAACTATTGAAAGAGTTGTTACACAACCGCTTCTCAATATTATTAACTCCTCGTTATCTTTAGGTCACGTCCCAAAACCATTTAAGCTGGCAGTTATTAAGCCTCTTATTAAGAAACCAAAATTAGATCCTTGTGAACTGGCAAATTACAGGCCCATTTCAAATCTTCCGTTTATGTCGAAAATATTAGAAAAAGTAGTGTCTGCTCAACTGTGCTCCTTTCTGCAAAAAAATGATATCTATGAAGAATTTCAGTCAGGTTTCAGGCCCCGCCATAGCACAGAAACTGCACTTGTTAAAATTACAAATGACTTGCTTCTTGCGTCAGTGGTTTAGATGGTTTAGATCCTACCTGTCCGATCGCTACCACTTTGTTTATTTAAACGGGGAGTCATCTCAATTATCACCAGTAAAGTATGGAGTACCACAAGGATCTGTCCTAGGTCCTCTATTATTTTCATTATATATGTTGCCCCTTGGTAATATTATTAGAAAATACGGGATTAGTTTCCATTGTTATGCTGATGACACTCAACTATATATCTCAACAAAACCAGATGAAACTTCTAAACTAAGCTAACAGAGTGTGTTAAAAATATAAAAGATTGGATGACCAGTAATTTTCTCCTATTAAATTCAGATAAGACCGAGATATTACTTATTGGACCTAAAGACAGTACACAGAATCTCTTGGATTACAATTTGCAACTAGACGGATGTAATGTTACTTCCTCTACAGTTAAAAATCTGGGTGTTATATTAGACAGCAACCTATCTTTTGAAAATCATATTTCCAATGTTACAAAAACAGCATTCTTCCATCTTAGAAACATTTCCAAGCTACGGAACATGTTAAGTGTTTCTGATGCAGAAAAGTTAGTTCATGCATTCATGACCTCTAGACTGGACTATTGTAATGCACTGCTAGGTGGTTGTCCTGCATCTTCAATAAACAAGCTACAGATAGTACAAAATTCTGTGGCTAGAGTCCTTACCAGGTCAAGAAAATATGACCATATTACTCCAACTTTACAGTCTCTGCACTGGCTACCTATTAAGTTTCGTATCAGTTACAAAATATTATTACTTGCCTATAAGGCCCTAAATGATTTAGCTCCTGCGTACCTAACTAATCTTCTATCACGCTACAATCCAACCCGCTCCCTTAGGTCGCAAAACTCTGGACTCTTGGTAGTACCTAGGATAGCAAAGTCCACTAAAGGAGGTAGAACTTTTTCATATCTGGCTCCTAAACTCTGGAATAGCCTTCCTGATAACGTTCGGGGTTCAGACACACTCTCTCTGTTTAAATCTAGATTAAAGACGCATCTCTTTAGCCAAGCATTCATATAATGCATCTTGATATCTTGTACTGCCAGTCTATCTGAACAAATGCACATTATTATGCTTTAGCTTGGGTTATACTGATAATTTCATCCAGGGTTATTCCTGGATGGAACAACTGCTACGCTAATTGTCTTACTGTTTCTATGTTACTGCCACGGGATTAACATCCCGTGGTAGCTAGGAATTACACAAGCTTCAGTCTGGATCCTACCCTTAAACGATTGAGATGACCGAACACCTGAGAAGAGACGATGACAACACTTCCGAGGACCTCAGAGGAAGCCAACCATCAGCGATTATACTGACTTAACCAAAGTCTGCCATAAATGGAGGATCAGCACCTGGAGACAACCTCTACAGCCCCTACAGCCCTGAACGTCAGTGGAGTCTAGGACACATAGATGAGCCCCAGAGACAGATCTCCAGTGAGGACCTCGTCACCTAGACATCCATCGGGGAAAGACCCCTGGAACCAGTGGACCACTTACACTCTGAATTTGCTGCAGTTGGAACAAACTACTGATTCGTCTGGCCGGAAGGAACTGGCCCCGACTGAGCCTGGTTTCTCCCAAGGTTTTTCTCCATTCTGTCACCGATGGAGTTTTCGTTCCTTGCCGCTGTCGCTCTGGCTTGCTTAGTTGGGGACACTTCATTTCCAGCACAATCATCGACTTGATTGCACAGATATTATAAACTGAACTAAGCTGGACAATGCCATTACTAAATTAAATAATGAAATGCATTCAGCTGATAATTGAGTGTTAAATCCTGTCATTTTACATTATTGACACATTTTGCCTATTTTGATATTGTGCAGTGCTTTGTTACAATTTGTATTGTTAAAAGCGCTATATAAATAAAGGTGACTTGACTTGACTTCTTCCTGCCCATTACCTGTTACCCAACACACGGGAAGAGACTGGCTCAACGTGGAGACTGTAGAATCTTGTGAAGGTGTTCGGTGTCGCCCAGCCCGCAGCTCTGCATATGTCCGCCAGAGAGAAGCCGTGAGCCAACGCATGGGAGGAGGCAACACTCCGAGTGGAGTGAGCCCTCACCCCCAGGGGACACGGCTCGCCTTGAGATTGGCACGTCAAGGCGAAGGCCTCCACTATCCAATGGGCCAACCTCTGTTTGGAGACAGCCTTCCCTTTCTGCTGACCTCCGTGGCAGACAATGAGCTGCCCAACAGCTGTGGCCGGAACTGCCGTAAGGCTAGAGGCACTGTCCACAGCTCTAGACAGTTCATGCCAAAGCAGTCGGGGCCCTGTCCAGAGCCCCGAGGCTGCCTGCCCGTTGCATGTAGCACGCCAGCCCTTGCTGGAGGCATCTGTTGTGACAACAGTATGCCGGGACACTTGTTCTAGGAGCTCCCTAGCCCGTAGAAAGGCAAGGTCCATCCAGGGGTTGAGGGAGTGGCGACTCTGCTGAGTGATACTTACTCGAAGTGTACCGTGGCGCCATGCCCACCTCGGGACTCGGGAGTGTAGCCAGTGCTGAAGTGGTCTCATAAGAAGCAACCCGAGCGGCATGACTGCAGCCACAGATGCCATATGCCCCAGGAGCCTCTGAAACTGTTTCAGTGGTACTACATTCCTGCCTCTGAAGGAACTCAGGCAGTTCAGCACTGCTTGGGCATGCTCGTCTGTGAGGCGTGCTGTCATACTCCCCCTACGACCTTCGTAAAAGCACGGGGAGACAGGGACAGCCCGAGGGGGAGAACCCTGTACTGCCATGGCCGACCATCGAACGCAAACCGTAGAAACAGTCTGTGTCGCAGAAGGATCGAAACATGAATGCAAGTGTCCTTCAGGTCGATCGTTGCAAACCAATCCTGGGGCTGGATGCATCTGATCATGTGCCTGCGCATCAGCATCTTGAACGGGAGCTTGTGCAAAGCCCGGTTCAAGACTCGCCGATCCAGGATTAGTCGGTGACCACCTTTTTAAGGCACGATGAAGAAAGGGCTGCGAAACCCCTACCTCATTTCGGCTGGAGGGACCGGCTCGATTGCATCCTTTGTCAGGAGGACAGCAATCTCCTCATGCAAGACAGGTGCGTTCCGGACTGCCACCGAAGTCTCGAGAACGCTGTTGAACTTGGGAGGTCGCCTGGTGAACTTAATCGCGTAGCCGAGTCGAATTGTGCGTGTGAGCAAGCGAGACAAGCTGAGCGGCGTGAGTCAGGCCTCCAGACGCTGTGCAAGCGGCTCCAACAGCGCAATCGACGTACTTGTGGTGGTGCAGCGAATGGGAGCAGGGCTCGATGGTACAGAAGGGCTCTGAGGCATCCTCGCCAAACTCCCTGGGTCCCAAACGGGACTGACCAGAGGTGCGTGGGGAGGTACTGCGTCCCTGAACCACACTCTCTTGGCTGCTGGCAAGATGGATCATGGGCGAGAGTGAGGAAGCAGGGCGTCGCACTGTCGTCCAATGGACCTGAGAGCTCGGAGGAAAAGTAAATTGCTCTTTCTTTGAGAAAGTGGGTACCGCTGGCCCTTGGACCAGTGGCGGAACAGAAACAAAGAAACATAGGATTCTCCTCCCGGCCCTCCTCCGGGGGAAGGAGTTGCGCTGTTCTTGCCATCTCCTGAGAAAGAGCAAATTCGTCGACTTCTTGGGCAACTTGGGGCCTGGCTGGGATGCGGGGGGCACTGGTCTCCTGTGAGAGGCTCGTCGCGCCGGCCTAGTGACCTGCAGGATAGCCATGGCATGCATGGCAGAGGCTGCCTGGCCCGCAGCACTATAAGCTTTGGCCGCGAGAGCGGCTGTCAGCTTACAGGCTTTGGATGGAAGACGCGGACGGTTACTCCAAGTGGCGGCGTTTCATGGGCGCAGGTGCACCGCGATTGCTCTCTCCACCTGGGGAATGCCCGCGTACCCCCTAGCAGCCCCGCCATCGAGGGTAGTGAGGACGGAGGAGAAGGACAACTGGCTTCTGGCCGTGAAAGGGGCCATCCACGACTTCGTCAGCTCCTCATGCACCTCTGGGAAAAAAGGCACCGGAGGAGAGCGCGGTTGTGAGCCGCGCCCCGCTCCGAGAAAGTGGACCTCCAGCCCAATACTCATGGCTGCCTGGGCAAGAATGGCCGTCAGCTCTGGGTCCGGTGTGGCGGTGGCGACAGGGCGACACCTGACAGGGGTAGCCCTACCGCACCTTCATCCTCAGAGGACGTAAACCCATCCCCCGATGCTGCGATCGACATCCTATCCTCGGATGGCGCACCGAATGAAATGCTGGGCGCCCCGTGGGACGGACCAGCGAAATCACCCGGGAACCGAACGGGACGTTCACTGCGTGAGGAGTAAGAGGTCCGTGGGGACGTACCCAGCGGAGAGGCTCTTACTGTTACCCTCAGATTTCCCAGAGCGCCAGCCGGTGGTTCTCTGCTCGAGTCAGGGAAGCCAGCGCGGGTGGCAGCAGAGGGTGCCAATACTTTCAGAAAGGAAAGGCGAGATCGCAATGAAGTCATGCTCATACGCCAACAACAGGCGCATGAGTCATCCACGAACGCATCTTCAGCATGTTGGAAGCCCAGACACTGAAGACAACGATCGTGTCCATCATCCGCGGACAGGAAACGACCGCAACCAGAAGGACACAGACGAAACAGCATCTTGAAAAAGACGCGACCGTCCGTGATTTGCCCTTTTAGAATTTGCTCTTTTAGTTGAAGTGCCCAGGAGAATCGCTGCTGAGAGGGACTCCGCTGACTGCACCGTGACGCCAAACAGGAACAAATAAGAAATGAAAGGCCTGTGGAGATCAGCACACTTCTCATCCACTCGGCTCCGAAGCAAACATCTAATGAGTGGATGCACCTGTCGCCCTTTTATACCCGCATGCACGGGGAGTGGCTCAGGTATGCAAAATCCCCTAGCCAATTTCATTGGCATTTTCTGTTAAAGTCAGAGATGATTGGGGC
Source organism: Gymnocypris eckloni scoliostomus (assembly GCA_027564155.1). Lineage (NCBI taxonomy): Eukaryota > Metazoa > Chordata > Actinopteri > Cypriniformes > Cyprinidae > Gymnocypris > Gymnocypris eckloni. The sequence goes on along the minus strand of CM050427.1, from coordinate 15,904,187 downwards.
TTTCAGGTAAATCCCCTATGTCGTCACAACATAACTCGTAGTGACCGACAGATAGGAAACTGTACTTTGGATCCTGGGAAAACTGCTGATGCCAGTAGTCTAAAGGCAAAATCAAGTCATGGGTGTTTGGTGATACATTTTTGGCTAACAGTCTTCATTTAAAGTCACACCAGAGGTGTTCAGCTGGGCTTAGGACTTGGCTATCTGCAGACCAATCATTTATCTTTGATCTTTGCCTTATACACAGAGGCACTGTTATGTTAATATAGAAAAGGGTCCTGTCCAAACAGTTTTTTATTAGAAGCACACAATTTCATATTTCATAATCATATGCTTAAACATTAAGATTTGTACTCATGTAAATTACTAAAGTAGTCAAACCTTTCATTAAAACCTTTCAATAATTTTGGCAATATAGTGTATATGCCCATGTGTGTATGTGCTATCAATAGAACATCAGCAGAAGTTTCAGCGGAAATTCTTTAATTAAATGCTGATATATGTAAACTGAGCAGGCTGAGATTAAAATTATACAAGCATGCTAGATAGTGCTTTATTTTACTGCAACTACTAGCATCAAGAGACATGTGATCAAATAAGCACTTTCTGTTTCCCGATCAGAGATGGGAGGGGAAAACATGCAATTGACTCACACAGTGAAGAGAGGGAAAACAACAGATGCAAGGAAAACTTGTACTCAGCAGGATCTGGCAGCATCCAGCTGTCTGTTTTCCGGATATAAATGGCTGAAATTATTAGTATCACTGTCCGCTGATAAATGGGTTATTCACAGGACCCTCATGCTAGTTGGCTTCCTCTAGATATCTGAGCATCATCAGCAGTAACATGTCACTGGTTTTTATGCATATAGAACAACAAATAATGGTAAACAAAACAAAGTGCAGAAGAATAATGTTTGGATGAATATTACAATGCTTTGAGGGATCACTCAGTCCCGTATATTTCACTTTGCAGCATTAAGAATATTTCATTTAATATGACATTTTAGATTAGAGCCTAGTAATTGAACCATTTAAAAAAACAGCTTTTAGACCAGTTTTTGTAACTTGCAACAATGGAGTGCTTATTGGACTAGAATGCTTTTAAATTCTGCAGTTTTGTGTTGCTATAAAAGCTCTAATTTATTTGATAGGAAAGAATTGTTCATTAGAAATATTGCTACCATACTGTTCCCTCCCACGTCAGTGCAACGAACGCACCTTTCTGGCTGAACTTCTGAAGTAATTCCAAGTGTATGAACAACTAAATCCAGGCTATGGTGAAATTTTATACAGTAATGAAACTCAGTGGTGGTCAGTAACGAAGTAAAACTTCTTTGTTACTGTACTTAAGTAAATTTTTGAAGTATCTGTACTTTACTGGAGTAGTTTTATTTTGAGTAACTTTTACTTTTACTTCACTACATTCCAAAGCATAAGATCGTACTTTTTACTTCACTACATTTCATAAAACATATAGTTACTCCTTATAATACATCACATGCTCCGAGATGCAGAAGCGGTGTCTGATTCATGAACAAACTGATTCTTTTCAATGAACCTGTTAAATCGGTTCACAAATCGCAACAAACCATTCATTCACGAATTGCAATGATCCGATTGCAGCTGTTCTCCAGTCGAAAACTCACTGATTCAAATGATCCGTTTAGAGCGAGTCTTCTTCAGTGAACTGAACTCACAAGTAAAGAACCGGGAGATCTTGTGAGCGCGCACTACTGATGCTGTGAAAAGTAAGTTACTAATGTCGAATTTTAGGATTAATTATTGTAACTGTAAATAATATTTAGGTCAAAACTGTCAGTTGTTTGTGAACTAAATCTGCTGTAAAGGGTGATCTATTTAAGCCCACTGAAATGCTTGAATGCAGACAGATCAACATCAGTGTCTCTAACGTTATGTTTTAGGTCAAAAAACAAAACATTAAAATAACACAGATTAAATAAAATAACTCATGCACGTTCATATGCAGTTAGCAGTTTTATTAAAATGCTATGCATTTAGACCTATGTGACGTCTGTTTTTATATTGTTTATCAACAGTATACATTTTTATATTGTTTAGATCAACTAGCCGAGTAGACAGATATGAATGTTTATTCATAACCATACTGAAAATAAGTAAATATTGTTAGCTCATGCTAACTGTCTAGCTAACAAGCTTCCTGGTGCTAAGTTGAGGAAATTTTTAGATATAAAGTCCAAATATCTGTATTCAGCCACCCAGATAGATTCCATCTGAGGGAAAAGAAAGGATGTGATGTTCAGAACATAGTAACTACAGTAATTATCAGAGTGGGAAGTGATGCCCTGGGGGCATTTGGCCAGGGTGTTTTTACACCACAGACAAGGTTTGAGAAGAAAAATCATTATGAAAATATAATTAGATTTTCCTTAAAATGTTCTTCCTAATTTCAGGCCTAATTCTCATGTCATATATAACTGACGTTCTGCAAAACAACAAGTTCTACACTTTTTTCTTACTGGTGAAAATTAGATGGTGAAATCTGTTTTCTCTCAGGTACATGGCAGTGTAAGCTTCACAGTGAACATTACTACATCACTCTCATCAACGTAGTCCATATCAACAAAATATATATCTTGACTCTATATAGTGGTTATTTTGGGAAAAACCCAGGTATTTTGGGCAGTAGGATTATAAAAATATGTGCTAATATAAAATTAAATAAAGTAGTCGCAAAATAAATCTGTCTATCAGTACTTTTTTACTTAAGTACATAAAAAATTGAGTACTTTTGTACTTTCACTCGAGTAAAATTGAAAAAGCAGTACTTTTACTTTTACTGGAGTAATATTTTATTATACGTATCTGTACTTTTACTCAAGTACTTGATCTGTGTACTTTGTCCACCACTGATGAAACTACAGTTCCCCTTCTAAGGAACTCCACGCTGCACCCCCTAGGGGTACGTATGGGGAATGCAGCCTGCATGACTGGTGTCTCAGGCACGTTTGAAACAATGCCAATCTATTGACCCACATGGCCAATGACGTCAGCCCAAAAGTATAAAAGGGCACCTGCTGAATACATGTTTCGGCGAAGAGCACGCGCGTTCAGATTTACACACGCATCACGGTGTCTAGGCTCTGCTCATGTTTGTTCCTATTCCCGAGGGATGCGGAACAAAGCGTTTGTGTTTTGCAGCTCGGTTCCACCATTGCCGCAGCACAGTTTCTCACCTTGCGGTTATCGCTTTGAGCTGCATGATCCGCACACCCTCTCTAAACGGGTTGTGAGATGTCACAGATACTATTGGGTTGTTATGACTATGAAGTGTGGGCACCAAGTAATTTCAGCCCTGATCCTGCAAGATCGTGGGCGGTGCTATATTCAGCTTGGCCGTGCCTCTCCAATATGGCTGGCTTAAGGAGCTCCTGGCTCCCTAAATAGGTTGGATTCCCATTTCCACAAGTTCTCTCGATTAAGCTGTGTTCCAGCTTGTAGACTATTTCCCTTTTTACGTTTTTTTTTAAATAGTGGTCTCCGTGAGCCCCTTGCATGGACTTTGCTATCTACCCTTCGGGGTTTTAAATAGATGGCCCACTTCCATGGTCTGGGATATCTTCAGCCTTAGCTGAGTGAACTGCTATTCGAGGATAGCTGTGTCCAGCCCTCTAGTGTTATGGCCTCAGCTTACATCAGGCTTTGATCGCTCCTGGTGAAAAACACGGTGCTTCGCTAGCCTACTGTGGGACTGACATGGAAAACAATCTGAGGTTATAGTCCAGCCATTATTATGGCAGAACGGGCTTACCTAATTCAAAGACTATAGAATACCCAAGACATGTCACTTGCATATTTTTGAATGGGAAAAATGCAACACTCAATATTGCCACTCAATTGCAGGAAGCCCTGCCTTCTGAATGAAAGAGCCAATCGCTAATCTGTAAAGTCAGTGCGTCACTGCAGCTGCCGTTAGAAGTCCCGGTTGCTGTAGAAACAGTCTGCATTCTGAGACGTGTGCCTGGGACTGCGCATTGCGCACTGACTGATCGATATATAGGCACTGCAAGATATATTTAAAGTGTACCTAATGTATACTTGCAATAGTTCCACTTTGGCACAGTCAAATATACTTAAGTATATCCTTAGTTGGACTTCAGCACTATTTCCGCACAATTAAAGTGCTTTAAGTATAAAATTAGTTTTTCCAATTTAGCAGACTAAGTACACCAATTTTGGTATTTTCAAACATAGGCCTACAATTGAAGGGTATTTCTATTAAGTATATAAATATGTAAATGTATTTGTAGTATACTTAGCACAAAATAAATGTATATTTCAAATACATGTATTTTTCACAAGGAACAATATGTGAGATATTCAGAAACCACACAATATACACATTCTTTACAATATATGTTGTGAATTTACTACAGATACAAATTAATTTAACTGTGCCTAGTCTCTGCTTATTTTCCTTTTTTGCAGTCACTTTCCCTAATCACCATTCCTTTATCCTGTAGCCTGCAGAGTCAGAGCCAACGCATGCTTTAGACCTGTTTCTCTTCAATCCTTCCTTCTGCTGCAAAGCACAGGAGCCTAAAGTCACTGTGCAGTAAACCCCTCTGTCACAATCACTTTGCATTCGTAACATCCAATAAAGCACACCAAGTTTGAGAAAAAGGGCTACAGTGTATATATTTGAAGGCAAGGTAGATATGTGTGTACTGACCACAGACAGCTTTATATAAAGCACGAGACTCTGTTACAGAGTGCAGAGGCACTTCAGAACATGCTGCTGCTTTTTGATGTGGATATGCAGGATAAGGCTAGAATCATCAGCAGAAATATCAGTTAATAACTTTCAAGACACACCACTTAAAAAGCACAGTTATCAGTCTATGCATATGATTAATATGTATGCATGACATTGCTTAAGCAGATAAGCACTATCCAGATGTGTTAAAAAATTCTAACATATTGGTTGACAAAAATCAGTAAATTAATTTTGTATCTTAAACTTATAATCATAGCGCTCTTTGAATAAACTATAGATAATTATGATGTGTTTTATTAAATTAGAAATGTAAAAACATGCTACAAACTATAAACTAAGTTAAAATGTCCTCTATTCAGGATAATATTTATGTATTTGTTTGTTTATTAATTAATTTATAAAACAAATGTGTAAATCATTTTAAGAGTAATCATTCTAAATAAATATTTTAAATAATATGTATTTATATCATAAACAAAATCCTGAAAAATGTATTGCGGTTTCCCCTAAAATATTAAGGCACATTTGATAATAATGAGTAAATAAAATTTAAGCAGCACAACATGTAAAAAAAATGGAGTTTGAGCACCAAATCAGCATATTAGAATGATTTATGAAGGATCATGTGACACTGAAGACCGGAGTACTGACTGCTGAATTCAGGATTTGGCTTTGCCACCACAGGAATAAATTACATTTTAAGGTAACACTTAGCATAAGTTAATGTATTAATTAACATGAACAATGAACACTACATTTATTACACTCTTCATTAATCTTTGTAAATGTTAGTTATTAAAAAATAGAGTTGTTCATTGTTTGTTCATGTTAGTTCACAGTGCACTAACTAATGTTAATAAACACAACTCGTGATTTTAATAATGCATTTGTAAATGCTGAAATTAACATTAACTAAGATTAATAAATGCTGTAGAAGTATGGTTCATTCTTAGTTCATGATAACTAATGTAGTAAACTAATAAGACTTATTGTAAAGTGTTACCCATTTTAAAATATATTTAAACAGAACACAGTTTTGTCATTGAAATAATATTTCATAATATTACTGTTTTACTGTATTTTTGCAGCCTTGGTGAGCTTAAGAGACGTCTATCAAAAATCGTACCAACCCTGAACTTTTAGCTTGTAGTGCATAGTTTTATTTACAGTATCCAGAATAAATTCTAGTGAGAGAAAATTAATAGTCTGTCATAGGTGGGTTATACAGTTTCAGATATACCATTACATTACAGTTATTAGTTAGCTACTGTAACATTGCATCAGACTTTACTTCACTGGAGAAATAAGGCTCAACTTCTATCACACTTGCAGTCAGTTTTCATTATTAGTCATAAATGAGAGTGAATGCAGTGCTGCCATTCCAGTGGTCATAACCTCAGACTGCTGATTAAGGCCTTGCTGACACTTAATCTGAAATTGATGTGCTGCCGCTAGACTGAGCTAAACTCCTTTATTGGTGTTTTTTTACACTGCAAATACACAAGCTTTCTATGTTATCCTTGATAGTTCATATGTTTTTTCACAGACACATATACGACAGTGAGATAAGCTTAAACCCATCTGCCAGTGGCCCTCTCACTTTAATTACACTGGTCCCCAGCCAGTTCTATTCATTTCTACAAAGTGTACATTTCCTTAATGTGAAACCCCCCATAACCACAGAGACTGAGGAGGCTTAATGAACCTTAGGAATTACAGCCGCTATGGCCATAGAGTTACCTGGCCATGCTGATATTACACACAGGCTACTGTCCCCAGTGAGACAGTTCAAGGAAAATCAAAGCAAATGAAATACTTTCGATATGCAAAAATGTCTCCAAGCATAAAGGTAGAAAGGTATTATATCGTTATCTGCTAAAAATTGAAGCACTGAAGTCATTATGGTGCCGCCAATGGAGTAACATTTTAATAAACTAATGTTCTCCCTTCTGCTTCTCATTGGATTTTAATGTCCACATGTCACTAAAATAATAAAATTGATCCCCTGAAGTAACAAAAACGCTGTCCCAAATAAGAAAACACCAAAAAAATAAAAATTGGCTTGAGACTGGTTCTGTATGTGAATCCATTTTTGGAAACCAATTAATACAAGTTAGCATTTAACAAGTGTTAATGCTGCAGAGCTGCAAAATAATAACTTCACAATGGAAATTCACAAAATATAATTTGTTAAAATGTTGTGTACTCCTCTACAATAACTGAACCTTCAAATGTATGAAGTCACCTCAGGGGGAAAAACAAATTTTCTTCACTTTGCCAACACATACATGATGAAAACAAGATGGAAAGTGAAAAATAAAAACATGGAAATGTATGTAAAATTTATTTAATGTTAAGTATAGTACAAAAACCTTTACACTTGTATGTACTTAACTGACAAAATACCTTTCGTTAAGTATACTAAACCGGTATACTTAAAGTCTGCTAAACTGGAAAAAACTAATTCTGTACTTAATGTGCTTCGATTCTGCAGAAGTACTTCTAAAGTCAAGTCAAGTCAAGTCACCTTTATTTATATAGCGCCTTTAACAATACAAATTGTAACAAAGCACTGCACAATATCAAAATAGGCAAATTTGTCAATAATGTAAAATGACAGGATTTAACACTCAATTATCTGCTGAATGCATTTCATTATTGAATTTAGTAGTGGCATTGTCCAGCTTAGTTCAGTTTAAATAATATCTGTGCAATCAAGTCGATGATTGTGCTGGAAATGAAGTGTCCCCAACTGAGCAAGCCAGAGGCGACAGCGGCAAGGAACGAAAACTCCATCGGTGACAGAATGGAGAAAAAACCTTGGGAGAAACCAGGCTCAGTCGGGGGGCCAGTTCCCCTCTGGCCAGACAAATCAGTAGTTTGTTCCAACTGCAGCAAAGTCAGAGTGTAAGTGGTCCACTGGTTCCAGGGTCTTTCCCGATGGCTGTCTAGGTGACGAGGTCCTCACTGGAGATCTGTCTCTGGGGCTCATCTCGGAGGGGTTGTCATCGTCTCTTCTCAGGTGTTCGGTCATCTCAGATCGTTTAAGGGTTGGATCCAGAATGAAGCTTGTGTAATTCCTAACTACCACGGGATGTTAATCCCGTGGCAGTAACATAGAAACAGTAAAACAATTAGCGTAGCAGCGGCTCCATCCAGGAATAACCCTGGATGAAATTATCAGTATAACCCAAGCTAAAGCATAATAATGTGCATGTGTTCAGATGGACTGGCAGTACAAGATTGTGAGATGCATTATATGAATGCTTGGCTAAAGAGATGCGTCTTTAATCTAGATTTAAACAGAGAGAGTGTGTCTGAACCCCGAACGTTTTCAGGAAGGCTATTCCATAGTTTAGGAGCCAGATATGAAAAAGTTCTACCTCCTTTAGTGGACTTTGCTATCCTAGGTACTACCAAGAGTCCAGAGTTTTGTGACCTAAGGGAGCGGGTTGGATTGTAGCGTGATAAAAGATTAGTTAGGTACGCAGGAGCTAAATCATTTAGGGCCTTATAGGCAAGTAATAATATTTTGTAACTGATACGAAACTTAATAGGTAGCCAGTGCAGAGACTGTAAAATTGGAGTAATATGGTCATATTTTCTTGACCTGGTAAGGACTCTAGCCGCAGCATTTTGTACTATCTGTAGCTTGTTTATTGAGGATGCAGGACAACCACCTAGCAGTGCATTACAATAGTCCAGTCTAGAGGTCATGAATGCATGAACTAACTTTTCTGCATCAGAAACACTTAACATGTTCCGTAGCTTGGAAATGTTTCTAAGATGGAAGAATGCTGTTTTTGTAACATTGGAAATATGATTTTCAAAAGATAGGTTGCTGTCTAATATAACACCCAGATTTTTAACTGTAGAGGAAGTAACATTACATCCGTCTAGTTGCAGATTGTAATCCAAGAGATTCTGTGTACTGTTTTTAGGTCCAACAAGTAATATCTCGGTCTTATCTGAATTTAATAGGAGAAAATTACTGGTCATCCAATCTTTTATATTTTTAACACACTCTGTTAGCTTAGATAGTTTCGAAGTTTCATCTGGTTTTGTTGAGATATATAGTTGAGTGTCATCAGCATAACAATGGAAACTAATCCCGTATTTTCTAATAATATTACCAAGGGGCATATATAATGAAAATAATAGAGGACCTAGGACAGATCCTTGTGGTACTCCATACTTTACTGGTGATAATTGAGATGACTCCCCGTTTAAATAAACAAAGTGGTAGCGATCGGACAGGTAGGATCTAAACCATCTTAGAGCCTGCCCTTGAATACCTGTATAGTTTTGTAATCGATCTATCAGTATGTCATGATCTATAGTGTCGAACGCAGCACTAAGATCAAGTAAAACTAGCAACGAGATGCAGCCTTGGTCTGACGCAAGAAGCAAGTCATTTGTAATTTTAACAAGTGCAGTTTCTGTGCTATGGCGGGGCCTGAAACCTGACTGAAATTCTTCATAGATATCATTTTTTTGCAAAAAGGAACACAATTGAGCAGACACTACTTTTTCTAATATTTTCGACATAAACGGAAGATTTGAAATGGGTCTGTAATTTGCCAGTTCACAAGGATCTAATTTTGGTTTCTTAATAAGAGGCTTAATAACTGCCAGCTTAAATGGTTTTGGGACGTGACCTAAAGATAGCGAGGAGTTAATAATATTGAGAAGCGGTTGTTCTGCAACAGGTAACAACTCTTTCAATAGTTTAGTTGGTACAGGATCTAATAAACATGTTGTTGGTTTAGATGCAGTGATAAGTTTATTTAGCTCATCCTGTCCTATAGTTCTAAAGCACTGCAGTTTTTCTTTGGGTGCGATGAATGATGCTGAAGTACTAGACGCTGTAGAATCTACGTTTGTTATTGTATTTCTGATATTATCTATTTTATCAGTAAAGAAATTCATAAAGTCATTACTATTAAACTGTGAGGGAATATTTAGATCGGGTGACATCTGTTTATTTGTTAATCTAGCCACTGTGCTAAATAAAACCTTGGATTGTTTTGGTGATTATCTATGAGTTTGCGGATATACTCGGTTCTTGCAGTTTTTAGAGCCTGTCTATAGCTGGACATACTGTTTTTCCACGCAATTCTAAAGACTTCCAAGTTACTTTTTCTCCATTTGCGCTCAAGAATACGAGTATCTTTCTTGAGAGAATGGGTATAACTGTTGTACCATGGCGCAGCACGCTTTTTCTCTAACCTTTTTAATTTGATGGGTGCAACAGTTTCTAACGTATTGGAGAAAATAGTTCCCATGTTGCTAGTAATTGTGTCTAGTTCATCTGTATTTATGGGTACACAGAGCAGTTGAGATAAATCAGGCAGGTTATTTGTGAATCTGTCTTTAGTGGCTGGAATAATAATTCTGCCTGGGCGATAACGCGAGCCATATAGTTAATATCAGTAATATGCAGCATGCACGATACTAGGAAATGGTCAGTAACATCATCACTTTGAGGTATGATATCTATATCAGTTAGATCAATTCCATGCGATATTATTAAATCTAGCGTATGATTAAAACGATGCGTGGGCCCGGTGACATTTTGCTTGACACCAAAAGAGTTTATTAGGTCAGTAAACGCAAGTCCTAACGCATCATTTGTATTATCAACGTGAATGTTAAAATCTCCAACAATTAGTGCTTTATCAACATTAACCAATAGGTCTGAGAGGAAATCTGCAAATTCTTTTAGAAAATCTGTATATGGCCCTGGCGGTCTATACACAGTAGCCAGAGCAAGCGATAGGACAGATTTATTTTGCTTATCTGACAGTTTAACATTAAGCATAAGTATTTCGAATGAGTCAAACCTGTATCCTGTTTTCTGAGTAACATTGAGAATATCACTATATATTGTTGCGACACCGCCGCCCGACCAGTCTCACGAGGCTCGTGCTTATAACAGTAGCTTGGTGGAGTAGATTCATTTAGACCAAAATAATCATTTGTTTTAAGCCAGGTTTCAGTCAGACAGAGTACATCAAAACTATTATCTGTGATTATTTCATTTACAATAACTGCTTTCGGTGTGAGTGATCGGATATTTAGGAGCCCAAGTTTTAAAAATTGTTTTTGTTCATTTATTTTGCATTTTTCTGGTTTAATCACGATCAGATTTGTTCTAGATCCTGCATTAAATTTATATTTTGAACTCAATATTCGGGGAACAGACACAGTCTGTATAGATTGGACACTACAAGTACCTTTATCTTTTAAGTGGGTAGAACAAAAGTCATCATAGCTGTTATTGGAGAATTGGCTTACTAGTCAGATGGAGCGTAGCGTCCTGGTGATGTTGTCCGACAGGAGTTCCGCACCGACTCTGCTGGGGTGCAGGCCATCAGCACGAAATAGCCTAGGACGCTCCCAGAAAAGATTCCAATTATTGACAAAGAGAATTTTCTGCTCTGTACACCATGAAAACAACCATTCATTTAAAGCAAACAGTCTACTGAACCGTTTCGTGTCCTCGTCGATCGTGGGAAGAGGTCCTGACACGATGATCGCCGCTGGCGATGTGCTGCGTACTGTCTCGATCAGGCTCCTGAAGTCCCTCTTCAGTGTCTCCGTCTGCCGCAGCTTGGTGTCGTTAGCCCCGCGCGTGAATCACAACAGCTGCAACGCCTCGTCATCCTTCAGGATCGCGGGTATCTGCACAGAAACATCAAGAACACGAGCACCAGGGAGACAATGAGTGTGCACTTTACCTTCAGCTAATGTAGCACGGACATGCCGGACGATTGAGTCTCCGATGACCACAGCGTCACGATCAGTCTCGCAGAGAGGGGCGAAGCGGTTCCGGGATGAGATGTCGAAGACCGGGGAGAAGTCCGCCGGGGCCTGGATCGCGTCTTCCGCTGCTGCACCCAGGGTCCGTGGTTTCGGCGCGGAGTGAAGGCCATCTGTGACGATCGCGTCCCGGGTGCACGGGGCCTGTGCAGAGAAACACACGGAGTAGAGGTGGTGGGAGCGTTAGCAGCGCGTTGCATACTTACCCCGGACTTATGAGCGTCAGCCCGAGATGTTTCCAGCGTTGCTATCCGTTTCCTCAGCTGGGCCTGTTTCCCAAGCAGCTCGTGGATCCGTGTCTCCACGGCCTCCAGCTCCAGCTGCGCCGAATGCAGCTCGAACGTGTCCTCACCTGCACACAAAGGTAGACACGAATCTGCCATTTAAGCAAGTAACAGTGAAACAATGTTAAATGTGTGTATGCGTGTGTGAAAAGGGGTATTAGCTGTGTTAGCGGAACCCGCTGGCTTTGCTAACGGGCTATAAGCTAATAGCGGACTTGGGAAATCAAAATAAAACTAGCGATAACAAGCCGCTCTGATTATTCTCGTTGCAGAATGCGATCGGGAATATATTCACACGTTATAGAAACACAAATTATTGTGTATCAAATCGGAATTTAAGATAGAAAATAGACGATAAACAATTGGCTTGGCGGAGATTCAGCTCAGAACACGCGTCAACGACAAACCGGAAGTAAATCAGCGTGTTTGCCGTTGCCGTGTGTGTCCAACTAAAGATGTGCTGACATATATCTGATCGTGCTAAATGTGGAACTAATGCAAGAATACTTCAGGTACACTTGACAGATATTGTATTTGAAGACTGAAATTATTCAAAGATCACAAAATCCTCATCAATAGTGACATTAAAACACATTTTAGGCTTAATATTAAGAAACATGCATTGTACACAAGTGGCACTCCAAATAAAGTGTAATTATAAATGTATGTTTATATAAGTAATTCTAGAGTTCTATTTCAGAGTGAAACATATTACTTTTTCACTAGGGGTGTCAAGGATAACTGGCATTAAAAATATGTTTTACTTTTAATATTTTTTTAAGCATTAAAAAAATATTCAGATTTTTTGCTCAATAATCTCTCAAATATTTGTATAAGTTACTGTTAGTATTTTAATTTTTATTATTATAACTTAATTTTTTTAGATGCAGGTTCTTCATAATTCATAATTTAGCGCCCAAAGGCGCTAAAAGAGATGGATTCTAAATTGCTATGATAACTAAATGATTACTAAACTACGAAATAAGGAGGCCAGAGTCCACTGAAATCGCTGAAGAAATATTTTGCTCTATTCATAACCTCTGATTCAGTAATTACAGTAGATCAATCTTTGACACAATTAAGTGTCAGAATCCAATAGAAAATGTTTCTAGATAGAAGAAATCAATCTTAGCATAACTATATGACACTGCTGACAGGCATTTCCATCAAACAGATAGTAAATAAAATACGTAGTGAGAGGTGTGGGTGATGTAACATGAAAAATAACAATTTGAGCCTCAGAAATAACAGTTAGCAAACATCTCCTCTCAGTGTTGACTGTCCTCTCGTCGAACGACAGAGGGAGGCACAGAGAGAGAGACGAAGAAGAGAGATGCTTTGACAAGCTGTCATAGAACAATGTGTCAAATCCACGGCTGCTCTCCATTGATGCTAATTACAGGTGACAGGACTAAGTACAAGGCTTTACACATGATAACGGTGACTCTAGAGGAAGTTCTTCATGGTCTCCTTTACAGCCAGGCTGACAGCCACCATTATGCATGCTGGGATTTTGTCAGGATTCAGTGATGAAGATGGCCACTCAAAGAAAAAGAGGAGAAAAGGACATACTTACAGTATTGCCTGTAGACACTGTATAGAGCCTGTCAGTTCATCAGGGTACTAAAAAAGAAAGCTTTATTTAACATTTTGATGTGTGCTATTGTTTAGTGTGATGTATACATTAAATAAACAATTACATTAATTGCTTCATCATTTCAGCACTTGTGACAATATAACATTGCCACCTGTATTTATATATCATGTAATGTTAAAAGCATTACCTCTTCTCCACATACACTACATCACTGTGTCCCATCAGACAGGCACATGGCTTCTCCTACCATTTTCTAAGCTGATGACACACAGCTCTATCTCTCATTTCGACCAGATGATCCAACGGTAGCTGCACGGATCTTAGGCTGCCTGGCAGACATCTCAGCATGGATGAAAGAACATCACCTACAGCTCAACCTGGCAAAGATGGAGCTTCTTGTCTTCCCTGCCACTCCAACTCTACAGCATGATTTCATGATTCAGTTAGGTTCATTAAACAATTACACCATCAACTTCGATCATAAATCTTGGTGTAATATTTGATGACCAGCTGACCTTCACAGAGCACATTGCAAAGACTGCTCGATCTTGCAGGTTTGCACTACACAACATCAGATGGATCAGGCCCTTTCTGACAGAGCATGCTGCACAACTTCATGTCCAGGCCCTTGTCATTTCTAGACTGGACTACCGCAATGCTCTTCTAGCTGGACTTCCATCAAACACAATCAAACCTCTACAAATGATTCAGAATGCAGCGGCACGACTGGTCTTCAACGAGCCCAAAAGAGCCCATGTTACACCTCTCTTTGTCTCCTTGCACTGGCTACCATTTGTAGCTCGCATCCAGTTCAAGACACTGATGTTTGCATATAGAACAACCACAGGCTCAGCACCCACCTACTTCCACTCACTATTACGAATCTACATCCCCTCCAGAAGTCTGAGATCTGCTAGTGAGCGACGCCTCGTGGTACCATCACAGAGAGGCTCAAAATCACTCTCCAGAACATTCTCGTTCACCATTCCTGGCTGGTGGAATGATGTTTACACCCCTATGTGGAATGCTGAATCCCTGCCAATTTTCAAGCAACAACTGAAAACTCATCTCTTTCAACACTACTTAAAAAAATTCCACTTTTTCTAAATCTTCATCTTTCTCTTTATCTTTCTCTCCTTCCCTTGCTAGCTTGTATTTATTTGAACAATGCCTGAGACTTGGTGTTACGAGCACTTCCTCTGTCTGTTTGCCTCTTCAAGATTAATCGCTTTATGTATTCCCCAATTGTAAGTCACTTTGGATAAAAGCGTCTGCAAAATGACTAAATGTAAATGTAAAATCAGACTGAAGATATTTTAATATTAATTTTTATCCTCTAAATAACAGTATCATTCAATTAAGGATAATTAAAAAATACCTGACATTACTATTATTTGTTTGTATTTTAAACATTTAAGAAATCAAAAAGACAAAGCAAGAGTTAATATAAAGCAATTATCTCCTTTTACTTAGTATGTTGTCTAATTTATTAGAGATGAAAATAAGATGAAGATGAAAATAAGAAGTGGACTTTCAAAATGTGCTTTGCTTGAGAAAACTTTTAGTCAACTTTGTGATTTACGTTATTCAAGATCACATACAGCTTTACTTGCGCGTGATATCAACTACATTCCAACAAACCAATGAGAACTTATATGGACTGAACGCAGTGAGTGAGAGCATGGAAGTATGAACAGCCATGCAGAGGACAAATGTAGCAGCTACAAAAGCAATGTGCCATATAAACAAGCATGAGGCAACACACAGGTGTATATGATGTAGCTGTACTGCATCAGTGTTTTCAGTCAAAGTCAATGCTGCTCCAGTTAACAGGGAGAAGAACGGGGGTGCACAACCCATGTTTGACATCTGATGACCAAATGAGGCTTAGAAGTAGTTCTGAAATGTTCCTGTGGCTCAGTGGTAGAGGATTGCGTTAGCAGCGCAAAGGTTGTGGGTTCGATTCCCAGGGAACACATGTACTGACAAAAATATGTATAGCCTGAATGCACTGTAAGTCGCTTTGGATAAAAGCATCTGCTAAATGCATAAATGTAAATGTGTGTCAGGTCATTTGCACAGAAAACCTAGAAGAAAATAATTTGCTGAAAAGGTTGCTCTCAGGACAAGAGTTGTACTATCAAAATGTTCATTTAAAAGTGCACTTTAGTACAAAAGAATAGTTCACCCAAAAATGAAAATTGGCTGAAAATTGACTCACTCTCTGGCCATCCAAGATGTAGATGAACTTACAAACACACATATTTTCACTTCCCATGAAATTAATTGATGGACTAGAGTTGTGTGGATCACTCTTTAAAAAATAAAGGTGCTTCACGATGCCATAGAAGATTTTTTGTCTAAATGGTTCCATAAAGAACCTTTAACATCTGAATAAGCTTTTTGTTTCACAAAAGGTTCTTTGTGGTGAAATAAGGTTCTTCAGATTGTAAAAATGTAAGGAAGAGATGGTTCTTTAAAGAACATTTGAACAAATGGTTCTTTGTGGAACCAAAAATGGTTCTTCTATGGCATCGCTATGAAGAACCTTTTAAGCCTTTATTTTTAAGAGTGATTACTTGTGTATTATTGTGATGGTTTAACAGATATTTTGCACCTATTCACTGCAGATGATCCATTGGTGGATGAGTGATTTAATGCTAAATTTATGTTCCAACGAAGAAACAAACTCATCCACTTCTTGCATGGCTAGCTTTGCTCATTATTACTTAGACGTTTTGAAAGAGTGTTATTTAGTTTTTTATGCATATTAAAAGTAAAAAAAAAGATCTTTAAAGGGGAACACTAATTAGATTGTACCTCATTATGTTATCAATGTTTATACCAAACACAACATAAAATCTAACTACACTTAACTTGGGCCAAGATACTTTAGAAATTGCACTCTTTGTAGCACTAATTAAAATTAAACAGCCAACAAATCCATTTATCTTTAATTGAATCTTAAGTGTACTGGTCCTTTTGCCTCTTGCCCCACTAGAAACGGTAATAGAAATTTTGTTTTGTCACCGAAAGAGCTGAAAGCTGCAGCAAGTAACACAGGGAATATTAGCATTTATAGGGTTTGCTCAACACCTGGCTCTAATAAGCAACTTATGCAGTCCCACTCTTTTTGTTTTTATTTGCGTATGATGGAGAAATTAGTTCCTGTCCATCATACCCAATGGAGCTGTCACAACCAATGAAGTAGTCCATTTGTTAGTGGACATACTTGCACACTGCATTCTACACCACAAGTAAAACAGGGGGGTGAGGTGGGCTATAAATCAATATACATTGGACACAGTCCACTTCCCACCCCAGCAGTTGTCTAAAGCTGTACTTTGTGAAATTAACCGATAGCGAAAAGTCAAAACAACCCAAAATAAGTTGCCGGATGTGTTTCAGCATGAGATGGTCCATCACGTGTCATTACACTGAAATGATTGACAGGGCCTCCTAAAGCGGCCTAACGCAATCCGATTAAAGATTGAAATAAGCATAAAGATGAGAAGGGGTTATCAGGCATAAAAAATAAACATAACACAACTTTAATTTTGTTTATTTAATTTTTTATGTACATTAGAATTTGGCCTTTTTGTTTTAATTATATTTTTTTATGAGCAAATTATAATGACACTCATACTTACCATGGTTTACAGAAGACACCCACTAAAATGCCATTTAGTGTGACAATAGTTCATAAATAATCTTGTCAAGTATATTTAGAACAAGAATAATTTAATGACATATTAAAAGACTGTATTTAAAGATCACAGTACAGCCCTGAAATACGAATTAATTTGAATTTTAAATCATTATACTATCCTTCAACCCAGTAGGTTTTACCCATTTGTCTGCAAGTTTTTGTAAAGAACTGAAAATCATTAAACATTTAATAAATTTTAGTACGATCAAAAATAATAATAAATATATTTATCAGGTTTTTATCAATATTTTTTTTTACATTTTTACAAACATATATCTGTCACGGAGATATTTCACTTATAAAAAAAAAGAAAAAAAGAAAAAGTTAATTAATAAAAGTGGGGGACATTAACTGTGGCAGTACTACGTTGGGTGCTTCTAAATTCTTATTTGTGGATCCTCATTTCCTTTCCTTGCGTCCTTTCCTTGCATCTTAGCTCCACCCCTTCAGGATGTGATGGAAGGATGCATGGAAAAGACACACGGACGGAGAAATTGAATCAAGTGAAATTATATATCCTCGCTCCCTTTAGCCTCACTTCAGAGCATCATCAGCTGCGCAAAATGGATCTGCCCTTATGTTGTTAAAGTTCGTTTTTTAAGAATTTCTAAATAAATATTAATAAATAATATTTTTTTAAATATATGACATGTATGGTTTATTTAAATTGCAAAGGTAAAATGTAAATTCAAACTATTACAACAGATGAGAATGGTGAGGAGAATTTACACATGCGTCAGGTTTTTTGATGAAAGACTTCCGAATATTTTGATGCGGACACCAAAATCATGCTGTCGTGTCTTTGACTCAAAGTTTTCTCTTAGAAATGAATATATTGTGTAAGGGATGTTATTTTGTTATTATGTTATGTTTATATTTTCATAGCAGCTGAATCACATACATATGTTCGGCCCAGCATTGATTTGGTCTGACTCGGCTGTTGATGATTGGAAAGTCTTCTTGACAGATCACATGATAGTCAGACAACAAGTAAAAAGCTGTCAATTCCTCTCTTCAGCATCTTTCCAAGTCAATTTCTGGCTGGTTTCCCTCAGTATTGCATCCTTTACCTCTTAACTGCTTATTTAGACAAAGGTGAAAAATAAAGAACCACATTTCACCTCACGAATATCTTTTTTCCCCAGTCAAAAGACATTTAATTGCTAATCTATAATCCTTTTAATATGCTCTTGCCTTTTTTCGATTGATCCTCTGCCAGGCGGAACAGCATGGCTGTGGGCTACATTAATCTTATTAAGGGTTGGTTTAGGATGGTGCCGCAAATCCAAACCCTGATTTTACCCATACTATATCCCATGCCCCTCTCTCTCTTCCTTTCTTTACCTATCCTCGATACATCTCAATGCCAGACTCACCTTGCTTTTGTTTATCAGTGACAAACTTGACAAGCCCAGATCCAAAAGGCTTTGTTGAGTGATGTTTTTCATTAATATTTATGTTTACTTACGGTGAGGGTGAATGATGATAACTGGCCGGTATTCCTCTCTCTGTTGCACACACACACACACACACACGTTGCAACACATCATCATGCTCTTTCTATATTATTCAGACAGCCCGCTTGCTCAACTGTAATTTTTCCCTTCACTTTCTAAGATGGATCTAGTGGTCAAGTAACACTTGACTTATATTATCAAAGTCTATTCTTGGTTATGAAGGTCTTTGTTTGAGAATGTAGACTTTTTGTTTTTGTCTAACTTTGAAGCTACTTTTTTCATATTTGTAGCTTTAGTTAACTTTGATAAACCTGGATGCAGCCATGCTTCTTTCTTTCTTTTACAATCAAAGCAGCCTTTGATTGTAAAATTTGGCACGAAAAAATGCATCTCAACAAGGACTGTAGCATTCAACTCATAGAAGAAATGTACTACCAATGTAACAAATAAAACTATAAAGTATTGGAAAATGTAGCTTGGAAATCTAAACCATTTTGAAAACAGATACTGTTACAGTTAAGCTATAATAACGTGCATGTCCATAATACAATAAATGATATACGTTTAACAAGGTAACATTGTAAATAACGCAATTTAGGCAACGTGTGCCCAGGCAATATTTTTGATAATGAAATGCATGTTTGTTTGGACATTAATTAAAGTACTACAAATAGCTGTTTAGGTAAGGCTTACTGCACTGCAATTTGTAGTTTACTGTACATGATGTGATAGCTGACATTACCTGATATATATTCAGAAATGTGCTACTCTGTTCATGTAAACTTCATGTTTAATACAGATACAGTGAAAAATTTAAAATCTTCACACTTTTCCTTTTTTGACCACTCTGTGGTTTAGAGTGCAGTGGTCTTTTCCCCTCTGGACCATTCATTACCTCTAATCCAGAGAACCAAATGAGAAAAAGACAAGTGCTGCCATGTGGCAACAGGCATATGGTTAATTTCTGCATAAGGGATCAACAACCCTAGAAAACAATGTCTACACTCTATTCAAGTGCTCAAAATCTTTCTTTAGTAAGGATTTATTTTACAGTAAGTTGCTGTATGTAGACTAATAAAACAGTTTAAAACTGTTAAAACTGCCCCTAGAATTTCCGCTGTGACTATTTTGGTGCATTCATGTCCTCCTAGAAAATTTGTATTTAAAAATTGGGAATTTGGCTAAACCCAAATAACAATGTCTGGATTCAACATGATGAAACATTAGTTAGCTTCTATCATTTACAGCTACACTGCAAAAAATCGACATACAAAAATAAGAAAATAAAACCTAAATTAAGAAAAAAACACTAAAATCAAGCAAAATTATCTGCCAATGGGGTGAGAAAATTCTACTTGATAAGACATCTTGAAACAAGACAAAAAAACTTGTGATAAAAATGTTCTTAAAATCTTAAAACAAGAAAAAATGAAGTAAATTTAGATATTTTAACTTGATTCAAGCAGTACAAATATCTTGAAACCAATGCAAAAATAGTAAAATCTAGTATTTTTTTCTTGTTTTATTTGTGGTTATTTTTAAATACTCTTGGTAAAAATATCTTGATATAAGAATATATATACACATTCTGAGAGTGTCAGGCTTATTTTGAGGGAAAGGTTTGGTTTTAAATATCTTGATATAAGAATATATATACACATTCTGAGAGTGTCAGGCTTATTTTGAGGGAAAGGTTTGGTTTTAAATATCTTGATATAAGAATATATATACATATTCTGAGAGTGTCAGGCTTATTTTGAGGGAAAGGTTTGGTTTTAAATATCTTGATATAAGAATATATATACACATTCTGAGAGTGTCAGGCTTATTTTGAGGGAAAGGTTTGGTTTTAAATATCTTGATATAAGAATATATATACACATTCTGAGAGTGTCAGGCTTATTTTGAGGGAAAGGTTTTTTAAATATCTTGATATAAGAATATATATACACATTCTGAGAGTGTCAGGCTTATTTTGAGGGAAAGGTTTGGTTTTAAATATCTTGATATAAGAATATATATACACATTCTGAGAGTGTCAGGCTTATTTTGAGGGAAAGGTTTGGTTTTAAATATCTTGATATAAGAATATATATACACATTCTGAGAGTGTCAGGCTTATTTTGAGGGAAAGGTTTGGTTTTAAATATCTTGATATAAGAATATATATACACATTCTGAGAGTGTCAGGCTTATTTTGAGGAAAGGTTTTTTAAATATCTTGATATAAGAATATATATACACATTCTGAGAGTGTCAGGCTTATTTTGAGGGAAAGGTTTGGTTTTAAATATCTTGATATAAGAATATATATATACACATTCTGAGAGTGTCAGGCTTATTTTGAGGGAAAGGTTTGGTTTTAAATATCTTGATATAAGAATATATATACACATTCTGAGAGTGTCAGGCTTATTTTGAGGGAAAGGTTTGGTTTTAAATATCTTGATATAAGAATATATATACACATTCTGAGAGTGTCAGGCTTATTTTGAGGGAAAGGTTTGGTTTTAAATATCTTGATATAAGAATATATATACACATTCTGAGAGTGTCAGGCTTATTTTGAGGGAAAGGTTTGGTTTTAAATAAGTATTTAAAGTCTTAAAATAAGACTAACTAATGTGGATGTCCCCTCTCAATCTAGACTATTTCTAAAAATAAGCTCTGAAATGGAGATACAATTAATAAATCTGGTACAACAAACATGCTCTTAATATTGCTTTATTATCTCCAACTGCAAAAGGAAAGCAAAGCGATTGTTCAAAAATTACAGCAATGCATCATATCACAGCAATTGGTAAGCCTATTAAAACAAAGCTTGGTAGCTTGGTCAAGGTTACACTGATACATCATTGAGAAAGTGAATATATAAAATAAAAAAAGAGATCAAGAAAAACTGAATTTTTATTTTGTTTTAGAATTTAAGCAACTGCTGTCTATAAGAACCTGATGAAAACAACTGCTGTCAACAATTAGTGATCAAAAGACCTACGTCTGACTTTTTCACTACTCCCCAATGAACTTTTTCCACTCCAAAGTGGCTTTTTTGTAGGAAGAAGTTGCATCACGCCCATGTATTGCATCTGAAATTACTTCTGTCTGAAGCACAGACAGTAAAGTTGCAACACACTTTGGGTACACAAGATGAAGTGCATAATAGTATGCCATTAGGTAGAGCACACCTTCGTGGAGGTCTTCTTGTGGAAAGGTAGTCACAGGTGTAGTCCCAATGGCCAACATGCAGTTGTCCTCTGACACAATCAGGACAGGACTGAAGAGTGGTCTCCCCTTAAGGAAGGAATCTGGGTTTTCTGTTGGCTAGAAATACAAACACAAAATGACTGAGCAGTACATCTTGATATAAATGACACCTCTATTTCTCTTGGTCTTGTAGAAATATAAA
Source organism: Gymnocypris eckloni scoliostomus (assembly GCA_027564155.1). Lineage (NCBI taxonomy): Eukaryota > Metazoa > Chordata > Actinopteri > Cypriniformes > Cyprinidae > Gymnocypris > Gymnocypris eckloni. Next base: position 15,882,154 of record CM050427.1, on the reverse strand, counting down.
CAAGGTTGTATGTCTTACCTCAAGGATGTGCAGCATTGCTTCACTTGCATGTCCCATCTTTTTGGTGGGGCTACAGGTGATGGAACATCTCTGGAAGAGCCTTCATCAAGGCTATGGAGCGTTTCACTATTGAGGAGAGCAAATAGTCTTTTATGATTTACTGAAATTAGTGAGTTGAGCATGCATTAAAGGGATAGTTCACCCAAAAACATTCTTCAATGTATCTTCTTTTGTGTTCATCAAAGAAAGAAACTAATACGGGTTTGGAACAACTAGAGGAGAGTAAATGATGTAGAATGTTTATTTTTGGGTGAACTATGCCTTTACGAATTTCCTTTAACCTCCTGATCTTGATATAGTCTTATAACAATTGTGCATTAAAAGGGATAAAAACTTAATCAAAAGTAGTCGAAAGGATTATTCAACTTTAACTTATTTAATGAAGTTAAACTTTTCATAACAATCTGTTAATGATTTCAAAAACACTACCGTTTAAATGTTTTAGAAATGTGAGATTTTTTTCAATGTTTTCTGTTATAAGTATCTTCGTCTCACCAAGCCTTCATTTATTTGTTCCAAACTACAAAAAAGTGATATTGTGAAATATTATACTATGTGAATAGATAATAATAATCATAAATGTTTGTTGATCATCATACTAGAATGATTTCTAAAGGATCATGTGACACTGAAGACTGGAGTAATGATGATAAATTCAGCTTTGATCACAGGAATAAATTACACTTTACTATATATTCACTTATAAAACGGCTGTAGTTTGGATTAAATAAATGCAGCCTTGGTGAGCAGAAAGAGACATATTTTAAAATGTAAACATTCTAAAACATTTGAATGGTAGTGTATGACACATGACAAGCAAGTTAAACAACTATTGTTAGATTTTTCACATTTTAATTCAAGTAGTAAAGGCAGGTAGTTTACCTCCATCTAGAGTCATTGGTGGCTTCAAAACCTTTTTGTAAACCCCATAGAATTGAGCTTTGCTGCAGAAGCTCTCCCAACGGGCCTTTAATTTTGGAATGAATCTGGGATTTCCTTTGTCAAGAATACGGCCTAGTTCATCCATTACCTGGAATAATCCCACACATACACATTTGTAAAAAAAATTGAAGTCACTAGGAACTCAAATATATTTTCAGATATATTACTTACATGATGTAGTTCTCTGAAACAGGGGTACGCTTGCAGTATCTTTGAAGGTCTGTCCTGATCCTTGAAACAGTCTGAGTTGATGAAGGCTCTCCGAGCATCAAACTCAAGGTCAAGTAGTTGAGCAACTGCCTCCTTATTAGGCTTTGGTCTTTTATAGATCTCTTGGAGAGTATGGTAATGTCTGGCCTGGCTTTGTTGACTATCAGTGTCAGAATGGTCTTCATCTCTTCTATGGTCAGTCTGACTGAATGGTAAATCTTGTTCAGCTGTTCCTCCTTATTAAAAAAAAGAAAAAAGAAACCAGTATAAACCCAGCAAGCAATTTTGCATTTAAAAGACATCTAATAGCCGTCCAAACACAACCCAGACGTCTAGGCTAAAACAAGGCAAAATTTGGGCTGTCAGTGAAAATTTAATAGACATCTACCCAGAGGTGGAAAGTAACGAATTACATTTACTGCGTTACTGTAATTGAGTAGCTTTTTGTGTACTTGTACTTTTTAAGTAATTTTTTAATCTGTAATTTTACTTTTACTTAAGTATATTTTGTGTGAAGTATTGTACTGCTACATTTTAAAACACATTAATTACTGAGTAAAAAAAAATCGCTCGTGGAAACAACTGCAGCAAATAATGGGCAGAAGAAGAAACTGGCGCTAAAATCACAAGAAAGATGCAGACGAACAAGACAGGCGTTAATGGTGCAGACCCAACTGAAAACCAGACCCGTCGTATTCTGCTGAAGTTGAACTCGAAGGAAATGAAGTGAATCCCTGGCCATATATTCATGCTCTATTATGCAGTGTAAGCTGTGTTTGCCTCGGGAGACCAAACTAGCAGCTTATAAATATATCGACATCAACCCTTCGCAAGCATGTAGAGGTAAGATAAATTACTTACATCGTTGCATTGGTGGTTAAAATGAAGCTTTGACGGTTTAGCACAAATGAGCCAAAAAGACAGTGGTGCAGGGTGTGCAATATCATCTGATAATATATTAATTGATGTTTTAACGATGTGCGATTTGACATTATCAGTATTTTGCCAAAAACCAAACAAATCACTCTAAACAGTGTGCCGTGAAATCTAGTAACGTTAGATTAGACTAATCCATGTGCATCTGGAATGCTTTCTTTCACTGCGTGATTCAGTCGGTTAAAATGCGTTTAGAATGAAGCAGAAAATGTATATATTTATATAATTTAATATAGTAAGTCAACATCACATGAAGAATGCCGTTTTTCTCAAAAAATCACCATGATTACATAGGCCTGTAGTTTTGCTTTTTACAACAGTTCAAAAAACAAGAAGTTAATTAAGAGACGTGCGGTTTAGACACCATATTGCCTGTTTTTGCTCTATTTCGACAACAAAAATAATACCAAACACAGCCACCATACACAGTTTTGCGTCTCAGACTCTGAGCAATGACGTGTTTCATTCCTTGAATTAACCGTTTAAATGATTCTGTTCAATCGCAATGATTCACTTATCAGTGACTTGCTGACACCTACTGGTGGTTCTAATTTAACATTTAAAGTATCTTTTGATTTATTTATTTTTTAATTTCAAATGACTATTTAACATTTGTGACCCTGGCATGGAGCACAAAACCAGTCTTAAGTCGCTGGAGTATATTTGTAGCAATAGCCAACAATATATTGTATGGGTTAAAATTATAATTTTTTCTTTTATGCCAAAAATCATTAGCATATTAAGTAAAGATCATGTTCCATTAATATATTTTGTACATTTCCTACTGTAAATATATCAAAACTAAGAGCTTCATTTGAACAACTTTAAAGGAGATTTTCTCAATATTTGGATTTTTTGCTCCCTCAGATTCCAGATTTTACAATATTGTCCGATCATAACAAACCATACATCAATGGAAATATGATTTATTCAGCTTTCAGATGATGTATAAATCGCAATTTAGGAAAATGGACCCTTATGGTTTTGTGGTTCAGGGTCACATTTTATGTCTTATTTATATCTAAACATTATTTCTGCATTTGTAACTGCAGGCTAAATGCATTCATGTCAGTGTGTAATACATCTACGCCACTTCAGATGAAGCTTCTGCGTTTCCTCTGCATTGCAAAGATGAATTTAGTTGATACTGATTTAATTTCCCTGGTAACAGCCTAAATGTGTTATTATTCTAAATAACTGATTCCTTTAATTAAAAACACCTAGTTTGAGATTTATAGGCCCATATCCCAGGTGTGTCAAACTCTGGAGGGTGTTACTGGAGGGCCACAGCCCTGCAGAGTTTAGTTCCAACCCTGCTCCAACACACACACCATGTAGTTTTCAAATAAGCCTAAATGATTAGTTTAGCTGGATCAGATGTGTTTAATTAGGGTAATATCTACACTGTGTAGGGCTGTGGCCCTCCAGGTACTGAGTTTGACATCTTTGGTCTATCCCATTTTTTCCTCCCTCCCATTGTTAAAATGTAACTAAGTAATTTTTACTCTGAGTAAATTTTAAATGAGCTACTTTTTACTTGAGTATATTTTTAGACTGGTACTTTTACTTGTACTTAAGTAAAATTTCAGTAATGTAATGGTACTTTTACTTGAGTAGAATATTTTTGTACTCTTTCCACCTCTGCATCTACCCTAACCGTAGCCCAAGAATAGAACAGTCATCAAGAACATGAACATGTCAAAGAAATGAAACCAAACACCTTGTAAGCACTTGTTGACTTTGCTTACATGATGGAATATCATACATCTCACAAGTTATTTTGGCTAAAATTACATGTAAACAAATTCAAGGTTGTTTTGTCTAGAAGTGTTTTACTCACAGCCGGACTATATCGGGTCTATAGTTAACAGTGACGATGAAATGATAGCAATTTTTTGCAGGGAACCTTTTGGTCCACACATTTTTTTAAAGTATATTATGAATATGTGGTTCACTTACCAGCAACTGGTTTTGTGCTCACTGATGGTGGTGTGCTCTCTCCTGTGTCCAACATTACAGCTGAAGCACTGCTGCTTTCTGCTGAATCTAATGTGCAAGAGCTTGAATCACCATCGTAGTCAAAATCCAAGCGCCTTTTCTTTTTTCTTTGTGGTGTTGGACCCTGTTTCTTTTTTGGGGTTCTTATGTTTTGGAGTCTCTTCATTAATTGCTTGAAGATGGAATCCTGTTTGACGATGTTAAAGGTTGTACACCCAGACAAATATACTTTTTTTTATTTCTCAATGCTTGTATTATCAGTTCTTAAGGACCTCCTAAATGTACACACAATATATGATGTATAAAGTGCCCTCAAATGTAATTTTTGAATCCCAAGCCCTTAAACACTTACCGAAATATGTTTGCAGTTCACAGAGTCATCTCGAAGCATGGGATAGTATTCAACCAGTCGCTTTGCCATTGCAAGCACATCATTTTTTGATGGGTACATGAAGTCAGTGCTTGATGCTCTCATGATAGACACCATGTTGGTCACTGTGTTCCTCACAAGTCGACAACGAAGTTCTTTTGAAAGGCTGCAACCTCTTTCTTGTCCAACTCGCTGCAGATCAAAATACTCTTTTCTAACATGTTCTAGCTCACTGTCTGTGTAAACAACATATTCAGGGTTGGGCAACTGCAAGGTTCTTGGAGGATGACCACTTGGCTCTTCAAAGATACTGTGCCTTGTAGTCACTGGGATTTCAGACAGAGTTTGAGCAGAAGTCAGACCAGTGTCATCCTGCTCCTTGTTTTGATTGAGGTATCCTGCCTCCTGTCCCTGCTGAATTCAGATGAAAGCTATTACAATTTATATAAACAAACCTGTTAATAGAACACCCATGAATAATAATACTAAAAGAAACTCTTCTTGATCATAGCACTGCATTACAGGTCACACGGCCCTTCAGCCGTGACTTATTCACAAAACAGCACAGCCTCTCGTACCTTATTGCTTACTTAAGATATTTAGTGTGATTGTTTGTGAATGACCTAAACATTGCTGTATGTAACCTTTATTTTTTCTGACATTATATTTAATTACAATTAATACTGTTGTTTGGAAAAATGGAGTAAAGGTCTACCTCTTTATCTGTATGAAACGTCTCCCATATGGTTTTCCGGCGTAAAAAGTTTTCTGGTCCCGGGAAAAGATCACGAATGTCATCACGTGACAAAGTTGGTAATACTGCTGCGCTGATGTTTGCAGCTAGGATGATTTAAAAACATATTTAACAATGATGCCATAGATCAATTTTGTCCATATGCAGAGTAATGTAAAAAAAAAATAAGTTTTAGTTATTTTAGATTAACAATTGTTTTTGAGACAGTTATTTATATCATGCAAAATAAAAGAAACTTCACTCACACCTTTAGATAACTTAGCATCTGTAATTCACACATGTTTGGATCGTGAGAGAAACCAGATCTTAAGGATAGACTTTCTGGCTACAGATACTTTGACTATTTATGTCAGAAGTTCTTAATGAAAATTAACAGAGGTTTAGAGGTTCATATTTGTTAACACACCTGTTAATTCTCATTAAAAACTTCTGACATAAAAATATCCTTAAGATCTGGTTTCTCTCATGATCCAAACATGTGTGAATTACAGATGCTAAGTTATCTAAAGGTGTGAGTGAAGTTTCTTTTATTTTAATGATTTTTGGACAAACGCTGTCTGTTGCTTTGCAATTACAAATGGAAATTAAATTGAAATAAATGTGAATTTTAATTTAATGCATCCTGAGAGTGTTTATTTGGTCCAGGAACAGTATAAATTAGGCCTATGTGTAAATGAGACCATAAATGACGTTGAAAATATGTCCATAATGACCACATTTGAACTACTGTAGTTTTTAACCTTGTACGGAGGTTCCATGAACGTCTATATCGGACGTGCAGAACACGTCTGACGTCATAATTTTTTTTCAATCTGGCTCCTCAGTGGACATCTTTTCAACGTGCGCTTATGTGAAAAGACAATCTTTTGGACATAAATTTGCTTAGTGGGTTACTATAATAATGACAGTTTGAACATATGAACATATTTGTGACTGGCACACTATAAAGTATTTTTAGTGAAGAATCTATAACATGCCTAAGACTTCTTACATGTGCACTGAACTAAGCGAATATAGCAGAGTCTGAAACAACATTAAAACGTAACATAACGTTACCTTGTAAAGTGGACCGTGTCACTGAATCAAGCTGCTCCATAAATGTCACCTGAATGAAAATTATAAAGTTCAAACGACTATTTGCTACTTTTAACGTTAAATTCTTTGGTTATGACATCAAATATGAAAGAGAAGCAAATAAATGTATTTAACCAGTAATTTAACTAAGACTACAATGTTATATTTCGAACTCACTATTTGTACACGCTAATTATCAGAACGTATATCTTTCGTTCTCACATTCATACAAAACTAAATGATTAGATTAACAAATAAAACAATATAAAAAAATTGTTCGTACTTACCTTCAAGCGCTCAAAATTGTGAAACCCGCGAAACTGGTACAGCTGGTAACGGTCGTTCGGTCCAGTGACGTAAATTTAAGGGCGGTTCCATTACGCTCCATCCGTAGGGTTTAAAACCATAGACATATAAAACCTGTTAAATTATAAACATTTTAATATTTCAAAATATTGCATATTTAAATTGGGTGTTTTTTCTTTTAATATACCTTCCCTGAGTACAACATTTAAAAACTCTAAAGGAATAATGCTTTATGATTTCACCTATTTTATGTCCAATGGAATATACCGCTGCCTTGATTGGATTAAAAATTTGAATCACTTAATTTCTTCTGATTGCTTTCGGCGGGACAGGCACATATGGGAATGGAGTAAAAATATGATTTATTAAACTAAATGTTCAGATTTATCCACTGAAAATGATTTGGCGTTGTGTTATTTGCTGCCTCTTTGTGGCATTGTCATTAAGAGCTCTGCTGAGTCACATAAACACCGTGCATAGTTCCAGCCCAGATTTCCATGTGATCTGTGGGATTGATGGTTGCGCTCAGGAATATCGAGTCTACAACTCATTTTACTATCATGTCAAACGGAGGCATTCTTCGCATTTTATCAGTCACAAATCTAGGTCAAGTGGAAGCCAAAATTCAGCTCAAGCTAAAGGGAACAATTGCCGTGCGTGTGCATCTGCAGATATTGGAATCCAAGTGGAAGAGAGACTTTTCGAGAATTTCTCTATCCCACTTCAGCCAGAATTTCTGCCAAATGAACATGTGTCAAGCATACCAGGAAATGCCAACGACGAGGACGATTTTAACTCTAGCGGTGGCCAAGCACCAGACATCGCCGATTCCGCCAGCTCTGCGGATGGCGCTGCGTTTACACCGTTGACTGAACCAGAACAAGAGGCAATGCACGTAAGTTGACAATTTTACAAATAAAACCTGACTTTCATGGGTAATGTGTATCAGCATTAGGGGTGTGCGTGTGCAATATCACGATTTTTGATTGCGGACGATTAAAATGTCTCCACGATCTGCTTATGAAAAAATATCGTACTATCAGTTGCAGTTCTGGCGCCTCCGTCACACAACGCGACGTAGTGACATTCACAGCACATTTTGCAGAGATAGTTACGTTACACTCACGGGACACTGCACTTCACATAAGTTGTGTTTTGCCGGTTAAACATTTCATTCGCGTGCTGATGCGCTGTTCTAACATGCGCTTTTGTCTGTCAAAGCCTGTCAAAAAGTTATCTTTTAAGTCTTATTGTGTTATACAGTTGGTTATGTCTAAAATGAAAGCTAACATTTGAGAGAAAATAGAATGCGTGTCAGGCTTGTATAGCCTATTAGATGCGATCAGGTCTTAAAGCGACAGTAGCCTAATAGTAAACTTGCTGCCGCTTGTCCTTAAAGTGATAGTTCACACAAAAATGAAAATGCTGTCCTTATTCACGTACTCTAATGTTGTTCCAAACCTGTTTTAATTTATCTCTTGTGCTGAACACACAAAAAAAGATAATTTAAAGAAAGTGGCTAACCAAACATTTGATGGTCCCCAATGACTTTCATTGCAGGAAAAAAATATACTATGGAAGTCACTGGGGACCAGCAACTGTTTAGATGGCCACTTTCTTCGAAATAACTTATTTTCAACAGAAGAAAGAAACTTATTTGGGTTTAAAACAACTTGGAGAGTAAATTATGGCAATTTTCATTTTGGGATGAACTGTCCATTTAATGTTAAGACAACACAAAACAAAGAGAAAATCACTCGCTGCTCTTGACTGAGAACTTTAATAGTAGCTTTAATAAGAATCAATGTATAATTTATACAGTGAAGTCTATGTAGGCTTTTATGTTTGTTTGTTTGTTCATGTAATTTCTTTCTTGAATGCTACTGTTAAATACACCTACTTATACAAATTAATTAAACGGTGCTTTATTTCTTCAGCTAATTATATTATGTATATGTGTATTGTTCTTATTTTTTAATAACAAAGGAAATGTGTTTTTTATCTTCGCCACTTTGGCCTAAATGTCTGCCATTTTTTATATATATGTTACATTGTAAGGCTTTGTTTTTTAAAATAGGGACATTAGTTTAGCTGCAATGCTCAGTCACTTGAAAAAAAGTAAAACCAACATGAAAAAGAATCGTGATAAAATCATGAATCGTTACTTTTCTCAAAAAAAAAAAATGTGATATTATATTTTTGCCCTATCGCCCACCCATAATCATCATAAACACACATATAGCCAGCAATTGGACAGAAGGCTAATATAGTACAACTGTCTTGGTCCCAGGAGAAAAATACAATTTATTTTATCCATATTAACAACGACTCATTGCTTTATTGTTTTTTTTGTTGTTGTTTACATTAGTTGCATATATCTTAAGGTTTGTTTATACGACACCGTTTTCTATTGAAATCACAAAACTTTGTTTGCGTTATTGGCGTTCATTTACACGATAATGGCAAGCATTTGAAAATGGGTTTTTAAATTTATGAGTAAAATAAAGCCTGTTGATAAACGTGTCGATAATTTGACCTTTTTGTTCTACAACATAAACATCCCAAAACTTTATCAAGTTATTTTTTTTAAACATATTAACATGACTGCTTTAAAATGTGTTTTTTTGGTATGGGTGCATGTAATAAAAATAAACATGTACATCAAAACGTCAAGGTCCTCAAGTCATGTTTACCACAGGCTTATTTTACTCATATTAAAAACCCCATAGGAAAATCTCGAGGGAACAAGGGGAGGGGGTTTTGACACCATACTTGCACCCCTCTATTCTGCATTAATCAAAGAATCCAGGAATCACACACAAATACAAGCATATCTCATTTAACTTAATTGTCATTGGAATTGAAGTCCATTCCTGTTAAAGTTCTGTGCTGTTGTCTTTTTATCTGATTTTCAAATACCTTTTTTGCTTTGTCAATTTGTAATGCTGTCTCTTTTTAATGATCTCCTCCTGGCTCATTCATGGTATATAATTAGTAAACAAAGAAATTGTCGTCCAAATTGAAAACTGAATAGGAATAAAATGCTTCCAGAACCAAGGTTGATGGGAAAAATTAAATGGGCACCGTTGTACTTTATATTGCGTTATTTTAGGTTATTTATAAATGCATATTAAATTATAACGTCTTAAAATGTTTTTCATTTCCAGCAGGAAGAAAGTGATGTGCCTGAAGTTGATAAACTGAGAAAGCATGCTTCTGCATTTGTACTGACTTCAAGAGTGAAACACTGCCTTTCCCAGGTAGGACACTGAAGTGAATTATGTGAAATTACAGCAATAAACATGAATTCTTACATTCTGTTATCATCCTTAATTGTGCATGAATTTGTTTAATTCTAAATGATTGCTTTTTTTCAGCGAGCTGTCAGTGACATAATTTCCAGGGTGCAGCAGTATCAAGCCTCACTGTTGGACTGCCTTCGGAGCCAAATTACAGATGTTATTCAGAGACAATCAGGAGTCACAGATCAACTGATGAGTGAAGTTCTGGACATTTTTAATAATTTTGAAGACCCTTTTGACACAGTTTCCACCACATATATGCAAGATTCAAATCTAAAAAAGCAGTTCAAGGTAGTTGAAGCCGAAGAAATTGAAATTTCCCAGACTGCATCCTTTAGGAGAAGAGGAGCCTCACAAGCTCTAACAATAAGAAAAATATGCTTTTATTATATTCCTTTGGTCCGAAGTTTGGAACAACTACTTTCACATCCAATGATTCTAGCAATGTTTGACAAAGGACCAAGCCAAAGCAAGGCTGGATTTGTCAATGACATTATTGATGGGGATATTTTGAAGTCACATCCACTGTTCTCTGTGAGACCCAATGCTCTGCAGCTTATCCTGTATACTGATGAGATAGAACTGTGCAATCCTCTGGGGTCTTATGCCTCAAAAACAAACTGCTAATGGTGTACTACACTTTGGGCAATATAAATCCTAAACAGAGGTCTAAGTTAGCTGCCATCCGTCTACTTGCCATTGCAAAATCAAGTGACATCTCTCAGTGTGGTGTAGATGTGATTTTGCAGAGAATACAAGGATTTGAATTTGTTGTATAACGGCGTGAACATCAAAACTGCCCACGGGAGCGAACACTGTATGGTGCAGTAGTTTCTCTCTGTGGCGATACCCTGGCTCAGCATGAGCTAACGGGCTTTAAAGAGGGAGTTGGATTTGCATTCCGCAAATGCCGGCACTGTGAGTGTAGTTTTGAGGATATGCAAGTTCATTTTGATGCAGAAAACTTTGTCAAACGGTCTTTAGATAGACATGTCAGACAGTGTAATGAAATTGAGAGGGCAGCCACAGACTTTCTGAGAAGCAGTTTGAAAACCACTTATGGAATTAATAGGAAAAGCAAACTGATTGATTTTCCAGCCTTTGATCTCATCAGGCAAACACCTCAGGATATTATGCATGTGATATTAGAAGGTGTGGCACCACTGGAAGTTAAAACTGTACTTAAACATCTAGTGCTATCAGGGCAGCTGGAACTGGACACATTTAACAGTGCTATTCTAGGATACCCATACTCAACTGATGTCCGAGATAAACCTTGCCCTATTACTGTCACCACGTTATCATCAAATGACAACAGACTAAAGCAATCAGCTGGGCAAATGCTTGTCCTATTGAAGATCCTGCCATTCGTGTTGGACAGCTGTGAAAGAAATGAGTACTTTCAAGTGATTATTGAGTTAATAGAGATTGTTCATATCTTATTTGCACCAGTTATTGCGTTGGCCACTGCAGCAAAGCTTAAGTTGCTTATTAAGCAACATTTGAGCAATGTGAAACGGTTATTTCCTGAGAACAATATAACACCAAAGCAACATTATTTGATACATATTCCTGAACAGATTAAAGATTTAGGTCCAATGGTCAGACACATGTGTATGCGATTTGAATCTAAACACTGTTTTTTCAAACAGTGGTCTTCCAAGTTAAATTTTAAGAATGTTTGCAAGTCCTTGGTTAAACACAATCAGATGTTTGAGAGTTGTCAGAATGTCAGTCGTGAGAATCACCCAATTTTTTCAAAAGACATTCTATTGGGTCCTGTATCTGAAGTGGAAAATATGAAGTATGTGCAGGATAAAATGAGAGCTTTTTTGGGTGTAGAAAACGTGCATCATGTGGTGTCTGCAAAATGGCTTGAGCTAAGTGGCAACAAGTACGTGCGCCAGAAATCAGTGATTGTAATCAATGTAAATGAAGGCGTTCCTGTATTTGGGCTCATAAAGGACATGTACATTGTAAATTCTTCCTTGTATTGCTTTGAATGTCAAGTTTATAATACAGTCGCTTTCAGTCGTGAGTTTGCTTCTTATGAAATTGAGGTCCCAAACCTTGCTCAAGCCACTGAGATGGTGGATTCAGATAAAATTGTAGATTATACATCATATTATGCACTTAGTTTTAAGAACCGTACTTACATTCCTCTCAAGTATTATCTCGGAGATGTGTGTGAGATTTACAAGTGCACCACTGACTGCTAAATTACTGGAAAACAAAGAAAAGTAAAGGGAAAGCACAGTCAGTTTCCTCTCTCCTCGTGTTTTTTTTTTTTTTTTTTTTTTTACTGAATGTACTGATCTAAAAGAGAACACATTTTGCTAAAAAAATAAATGTTCAGCACCTTGTGTGTACTTGGTTATTGTTAAAGGATTAGTTCACAGTAAATCATCTGGAAATTTTCATTTTGGGGGGAACTAATCCTTTAAAATGAAGTTACTGGATGCTGTTTGGTGCACAAGATGTTGTCTCTATAAATTGACAGTTGTCAGCACCGAATAGAATAGAATAAAATGTTATGTTTCTCTGATTTGCAACTTCTTGTTTCTCATTTGGTTCAAACTTTATAATGTTTAATTCACTGAATTGGCTCTATCACTCTCTCTCCTCTCCACTTGTTTGTGTGGGTGGGTGTGGGTGTGGTGAGCGCACTGGCGCCGTTGTACTGTGGCTGCCGTCGCATCATCCCAGTGGATGCTGCACACTGGTGGTGGTTGAGCGATCCTCTGATATGATTGTAAAGTGCTTTGGTGTACAGTAGTACATATGAAAGCACTATATAAATGCCTCATGCATTCATTCAATGTAAAGTAGGAAACAATAAAAAAAAAAAATCTGTCTGAATGTGCTAACATTGTTTTCAAAAAATAAGAAAATATGGCTTGAAATTTCTGATTCTAGGATCGACTGTGTCAAAATATACCATACACTTTAAAAAGATACTTAATTCATTTAAAGAAATCACCAGAATTGGCATTTTTTTCTAAGTAAGAAAATTCAAGTTATATTTTCTCAAAACAAGCAAAATAATCTTTTGCTTTTAGTTCTAGGCTAGTTAATTTATCTTAAAAAAAAAAAAACAAGAATTCTTGTCTTATTGTAAGATTTTTTGACTCAGCAAGATTTCATTTTTTTGCAGTGTACATGGTATAAAAGCGATGTTCAGTTACAAATGAGTGGAATAGCCTACATGTACAATCAAAATAGGCTATCTTGAAAACCCATTCATTACCATTCACTACAGACTAATCTAGAATTCCGACGAATAGCAACTCGGAACTCCTAATTACTATTCTGACCTCATAAAACGTTGTAAGTGAATTAGACATGCCCCTTCTTTCTTTAGCAATCTATTTACCTACCCCACTGAAGCAAGATTAGCACCTGTTTTGAAGATCTCTGCTCCTTCCAGCGATGAAAAGTTGACCGTCTTGCTTCTTTTTGTTCATGCCGCCTTTTGACCTCTTTATTGTCCATTTGAATGTAGTACAGTTTGAACACATTTCGTCCCACCAAACTCGTAGAAAACACTTTCAGCGCCAGTTGCCCATATATGGAGTGCGTCCAGTAAAGGCGCAAAATGGTTGAGAAGCGGAAATCTCCTCAAACGCCTTCTGATTGGCTAAACAAAGAGCCCGACCACGGGTATCGGCTATTATTATTTTAGCTCTTTGTGTGATTTCAGTGTGAGTCTAATGATAGTGACATCTTTCTGCAGTAGTGTTATCTTTCTTCATTTATACATTTCCTGCAAGCTATTCCATAAGAGAGAGAGAGAATATATTTTCAATATATTCATTATTTTCCTTCTAATATTAGTTTTTTATGAATTTCTTTTTGACAAATGTTTTATTAAAATGTCATATTACCCCTCCTCTGACCACCAAAATAAATTCAGGAATGTTATTAAATGTCTTTTCTCTCTTTCTTAGAACCGTTACCAGCCAAGTATATGAGATAGGCCGGATGTTTACATTGAAAAGACATTAATATCTGTTACATCGTAAAGTTGCATAAAGTGCAAAGAAAGTCATTTCTACAGCCAATTTTGAATAAACTGCCATTTTGTTATGAGGAAGAGCATTTCTACAGAATGACATAATGAACTCTTAAATTTAAAAAGACCAAAAAAATAATATGCAAATAATATGATGTTGTTATTCCACTTTAAACCAACCAGTGTGTGCAGGTGAAATATTTAAACATGTAGCCAATAAAAAATTGCCAATAAGCTCCAAATTACAAGCTAATTCTGATACAATCTGTCAAACATTCAAAACTAGAATCTTGGCTCTGTCATATTGTCTGGTAATCACTTTTGTAGAAGCAGAAAGTGACTGAAACAAAGCTGGAAATATCAGTAGTGTTTGAAAATGTAGGAAAATGTTGTATTGTGTCTCAAATGACACCTTCATGCATAATGCCTAATGTGGCGTGCTAACCTTCTGGCTGCTGGAGAGGAGATGAATCCAGACAGCATGCAGAAATGATTATGGAGGTGCTATAGCAAAGGTTACCATTTCTCCACAGACCCAGCCCAAGCCGCTCCCTCACCTTCTTGCGAAAAATCAAAGGAAATGTTACATCTGAATGAGCTGTAAATGCACAGAAAGTTCACACGGGTGACCCGCAGTGCTGCAATGAAAGCTGCGGACGTATTTTGGTAGAGAACCCTGAATGTGTTTACAGCCATAAAATGTGTTTTGATTTGTCATTAGGAGAGCAGAGACTCGAAAATAGTGCTAAAAATGTTTTATCTTTAAAAATTAAAAAATTAAGAGGAAATAAGACTCTTCATTTTTAATGCTAGATATTATTCTATCCTAATAGCCCATATTTTATGTTCTTTCCTCACATTTTGAAATTCCAGTGCTGTCCTGAAACACCCCCTTTCTAGTCATTTAATAGTGTGAGGGGGGAATGTGCCCACCACTGTGGCAAACTTTCAGGAAATGATGAGTAACAATTTTAAGGAGGAGCAGTAATGGCACGTTCGCTCTCACAGTAGCAGAGATTCAGGAGTGATTAATGAAAACAAATTTTTCAGGGCAATTAAAATGATTAAAGCCGGAGGGCCTTTTTGCTGTTACCCTGAATTGCTCCAGGAACAAGGCGGCAACAAAGCTGTGAACCAAAATTGCATTAGTAGTGGAGGAGAACTGTATTAAAATGCAAATGTACAGCTGTTAATAGTTCTTCAAAAACCAATAATCC
Organism: Gymnocypris eckloni scoliostomus; assembly: GCA_027564155.1. Taxonomy (NCBI): domain Eukaryota; kingdom Metazoa; phylum Chordata; class Actinopteri; order Cypriniformes; family Cyprinidae; genus Gymnocypris; species Gymnocypris eckloni. The sequence goes on along the minus strand of CM050427.1, from coordinate 15,866,973 downwards.
CCCACAGTCAGTCATGTGTCAGAATGGTTAATGGAAAAATATCCCAGAGGCACACAGGGTCCTTTTCCATTCCACTTCTGATTAAAACAGAAATTCTGCAGAGGCAAAAGCAGAGTTCAGAGTGGGATGGGATCGGGTGGGATGGCTTAATGTTGGGCAGGATACCAAAACCCATTGCTCGGAATTTCCCTGACTTTAAGGCATGCTTTGCCCCCCCTGGGACGGCTGTTAGGTGTTAAGCAGGGAAAGAAATCTACTAAATCTGATCTGGAGGTATTAAAGCTATTTATCATGAAGGTGTTTAGCACATAATCTGTATCGAGTAACATCTGAATTAAATACACGTGATAGTCAGGGCCCTCTGTGTGATGGAAACTAGCTCAGCCGAAAGAGAGCGTGAGGTCCGGCATCATAATTGAATAAATACTGCGTTTGGTTATTCTGTCACTTAATTATGATTCTGCCGCAGGTTGTTATAGAGATCGAAGCGTTTTGACTCACCAGAGGGAGAAATGCTGTTCTGTCTCTCATTCCTGTGCAGGAGGGGAGCTGCCAATGGAACAACCAAGTTGATTAAGAACATTATCATTTAATAGGGTTTGGGGAACCAGCAACAACAAGCAAAATATATAATTATTTTTAATATATTTATTAAATACATTTTGTTTTATTTCACTGTTTTTAGTGAAGTGTATTTAGGGGTTTCCAGTCATAGCAAAGCAGTTTCAAATGCCTAACAATCATAAAGCAGTAAAAATATATGGATTTGATGCACTGAAATATTACTATAATGCTTAATATTCTTTGTTTATATAGATGGATGGATGTATGGACGGACGGACGGACGGACAGACAGACAGACAGATAGACAGATAGATAGATAGATAGACAGTAAGTTGATTAGAAAGAGAACAATTAAGGCTAACTTCAGACAGCTCCAAAATTATTCTATCTGCAAAACCCCAGTGGACAGGTGATGAAGACACAAACCAAGCACCCTCTTTAATTACTGATAAGTTGCGAGCCAGCTAAACTCTTTGGATTGTTCCCGCCGGAGGCCCTAATCACTTTGAAGCAGGCCGCTGATCCTAGCTGCTGCATTGGAGTGTTCTGTGGCAGTGAAACAGACATTTTTGGTCTGCTGGTCTCACCCGATCCCATTTCCTGCCACTGAGATATAGTGCATATGCAAATTAAAAATCTCCCTACCCCTGCTGGGAAATGGGGTTTTGTATAGAGATAGTAAAATAGATAGATTACAATGTATGTATAGTTTTAAATGGGCGTAAATATTTTACAGTTGTAATTGAGATTTCAATACCATTCTCTATCCCTTCTCTGACGTTTACAAATTTACAAGATAAACATGTGACCAAAAAATGACTTTCATATCACATTCTGAGAAACACACAATAACAAAGACTCCACCTGATAAAACTTTCAGTATTTTATTCATTTGTACATCTCCATCTCCTTGTTCCCCCTGAAAGTAAACATGATCATACAGATGATAAGTACTTCTAATATATATTTTGACAGTTTTACAGCCCCTGTACAAGAGGCATGGATTTCATGGAGTTCACATCTACATCAGCAACACCAGTTTCTTTGTTCAAAGATCCGAGAACAAGCATATATGGGATTGGGAGCTGAGAGAGAGAGAGGGAGAGAGAGAGAGAGAGAGAGAGAGAGAGAGAGAGGTGGGGGTGAGTTAACAGACAATAAGTGAAGGCATATACAGAAGCAGCTCCATCAGGATCAACTATGTACAATACAAACCATTCATACAAATTAGGCTCTACATATAGAATTCATTACATTACAGTGTATTATAAGGACAGTGAGCAAGCCCTCCAAACATTCCTGGATCTTACTAAACTACGGGACACAGCTCGGGCCGAACAATCCGCAATTATTACAGTACAGATTCTTTGTAATAGGTATAAAACATGCCTGTAGTTAAGGCCTGCTCATAACCAGCAGAACAAAGCCATTCTCCTCACCTTTGGGCCTTTGGGCTGGGAGGAATAACTCAAGAACGTGTGGGGACTCGAGGGCTGTTCAAAAGTTTGTAGGTGGAAGGAGCATTGATATTCTGATCTGGAATAATTATCCTGCGAGCTACCAGCTAAACGAAAAAAGTCCTACTATATCTACACCTTTGTGGCCTTTTGGCAGTTCTAATAAACATGTACGTATAAATTAACTAAGTAAACAGATATTCTGAAAGTCAAACACTTGCACAATTCTAAATTAAAACAGAACATTACAAGACAAAACAAAACAAAACAGAGAGTTTATATGGTCAAACGAAACACTCCAGGGGCAAAATAATATTCCAAGAACATTAAAAGATATAAACAATAGTTTAACAATAATATGCGTTAACTTAAATGATATCAAGGGAGCACACAAAATCACTAGAGGTTATGCCCTCAATTGAAAGTTTTGTGTGGTACTTGTTTCAAATAGCCAAATTCTTCTCTTTTCAAGTCGATTTAATAGATCCGGGCCATGAGCGCATGGTATGGGCGGTTCGGGGAACATGTATTTGTTGTGGATGGGGAGAGAGCTCCATCCTTTGCCTCTCGTTGTCCTTCGTGTGGGTGATGTCAGCGGTTACCTTTAGCCGGAAGGGAAGTAAGGAGTTTCGCTGTGGTAGTTATAATCTGGGCAGACTTTCTGCACTAGCTTGTAATCGGTGCTGTAGAAGGATATGTAAATGCAAATGACTTTGAAGGGCTTTGAGCAGAGCCAGGATACGTGGCTTTGCGTCTGCTCCTGGTAACATGTCTTGGATGGGTCGAAGTTGCAGAGCGTGTTCTTGGAGCCCCTCTCCACCTTCTCGTACTCGATGCGGCAGTTGAAGGACTTGGAATCCTTGGAGTCAATGACCGACTGCTGGGCGTCAAGTCAAACTCCACGATTTTGCTGGGTGGAACCAGGCTGACGGACACGTTGCCCTGGCCCGTGGAGTTATGACGGAAGAAGACGCTGAAGGTGCCGTTGCCGTGATCAACGATCTTTCCGGTGATCAGGAGGTTGAGCTTGACCGTTTTGATGTTGGAGTGGAAATCTCCCCAGCCGAACATTTTCTTGAATTTGCCTGTCTTGACCATCGGCCGCCGTTTGGCTCGAGGCCTGGAGTCCTGCAGATCCGTGCTATTCCTCAGCCAGTCCCACAGATCCTGCTCTGAGTAAGGCTCCGGAGTGTCATAGTGTAGGTCCAGGGCTGTTGCGTTTTCTTTTCCATGGAGAGTCTGTGAGAGAAGTCGACTGATGGACAAGTCCTTACTGCTTTCTGTCCATATATGCTTTAGTGTAGACTTGGGGCTCCCTGATTTGAGCAGCTCCGACTTCCCCGGGATAGAACCGTGGGCACTTGAAACCTAGGAATGCAAGATGGAGAGGACATTATTGAGCCGTCTTAACCTTATAGAGCTACAGAAGACTCATAATGCAAAGCAAGTGAGCATTTCATCCAGTGCCGCTTTACAGGAAAATTAATTAAGCGGATATTACTCTTGATTCAGGAGATATTGACCCCTCACCCCCACACAATCATGTAGTCTCCCACTCAACAGACAGATCAAATGGATTAGGATGAGCGGTGAAAAAAAGATAATCGATTTAGCCCACAAGCTTCAATTTGCAACGTGTTAGCTGACAGGAGCTGTCTGGGAAATGTAACGGAGTGTGGCGAATGAAAAAAAGAATACAACGATCAAACTCGCCACGTCGTGTGGTCAGGGAGGGGATCTCCGCCGGCCCTCCCTGATAATACCGGTGACTATTCTTTGAGTAAAGAGCAGACTATTAACCAGCCAGTGCTCCTTGAATTGATGATTGATGAACCACTGGGTTCTCTCCATTTAGTGCAGATGAGTGGAATTAGGTTCATACAGAGCCTGGCGGAGCACCTTGACATTGATTGCCTGATTTCTACTGTAAGACCTGACAGCAGATCCGTCTTGTGGTGGTTTTTGCATCTCGAGGGCTACCCCTGGGATCGATAGTTAGAAAATAAGGTCTCGCTGCCAATCTGCCCGACCCTTCAGACAGAATTGCCTCACAGCATGTGCGAGAGCGAGGGTGATGCGAGTCAATTTTAAACAGTACTGGGTGGGAGCAGGGCCACATGGCTCACTTAAGAATTTCATGTTGCGAACATGAAAGGTAATCAATACCTGACTTGAAGAGTGGTTCAAAATGCAAATTAAGAGTATTTTAACTTAAAAACTTGGAAATTGCACGATAGCAGTCTGCTTGTGTTCAGAACTCACATTAAATATTTGTTACAAAATGAATGAATAAAAACACACAACACAACATGCACCTGACAAGCACCCACACTAGTGATGAAGAACCCTAGGGAGAGAGTTCAAATATGTTTCCAATGAAATTATGGATCATTACTCTTCCTCATGTGTGGAGTAAGAAGCCTTGCCCTGTATTAAAAGAGAGTAATATGTTTTGCGCTCTGGGATCATGATTAAATTCCGAGTTATTACTTATTAATGGCTAATTGCTGAAGGGGCAATACAAACATTCCAAGGCTAAGCAAGTTTCAATGAGCAATTTGTGTGAAGTTCAGTGCAGCCTGACCGACTGGGAGGGTACTTGCATTGATAAATGGATCTTTATAGTGCTTGTTTTAGCAAAATATTGAGGGAAAAACATGTTGTCATGTGTATGTATTCATCATCCAATGGGTTATATTGTAATGCAATTCAACACTTGCAAAACATTTTAACAAGTGTCCTGGGTTATGTAACATACACTCAGTATATAGTCAGCTAGTCATGATCATATTAATATAAAAAGTAGTATATAATATTTCTTACTACCACTACTACTAATAATTTTTATAATATTAATTGTAAATCACTTTAATTGGTTTTGTATTATTTTAATTTGTACTTTATTTCCTTGTTATTTTATATGTATTTCGTTATTTCTTGTTTCTATTGCATTCTATGACATTCATTCATTATGTTTTCTGTAATGCACTTTGTAAACACTGTTTTAAAATATGCTATATAAATAAAGCTGTATATACTAAACCCCAAGAGAGTAATCAGGATCTTGTTTCACCCTGAAAATGTATTTGATAATGCTAACCTGCTTATTACAAACCTAATCAAATGACCAAATAAATGGACACAAAATTAAGTTGAAATTATTTTTCTGCAAATAAATTTGTCAAAACTCATGTAAGCAGTTTAAAGGTCATTATACCAACATATTTGATTGCAGAATACTTAAATTTACCAATCAGAATCAAGAATTTCAGATATTCATTCTAATTAAGTCATTAATGAGTTACATACGTGTTAAAATTGTAGCTCTTACATTTAAAAACAGCCACTTAGAAGGTAAAGGTATATAATGAGACTTGCATTCAACAACTGAAAAAGAAAACAGACAGTGTCTAACTCTTTGCCTATGGCTACTCTGTATCTGTCCACCTTTGGTGACCTTAAAAAGCTCACATGTGGACAACACAACCAGCAAAACACTGGCCAGGAGTCTGTTCTCCTGGGCATAAAGCCTGCACACATAGTGGATGTCTAAATGCAAGCCCTGGTCTGTCCAGTCTGTCTTGCCATGACGGGCTTGGATCCAGCCGGACTGCTGGAGCTTTACGGAGCCAGCTGCAGTGCTCACCTGAGGCAACGGTGCATCTGGTAAACACATTCAGGGGGAGTTATGGCCAAGCCCTTCCCACATCACCCACTGACAGCCGGCCAGCCAGGCACAAACAGCTGGACTCCCCCAGGCACTGCACTGCATCAGGTCAGCAAGAGCAGCATGTGTTCACCAATCTGTGTGCCTGGTGTGAGTCTTAATGAGTCTGCCTTCTTTAAGAACTTCAAGGCTGACAGATCAGATCACATAGGTTACATTCTTAATCCCAACAGAAAACTGAACAACATTATAAATATTAAAAGGCTTTTACAAATGCAAACATTGTTCATTCCAACAATACAGGATTCAGGACATGCTGTTTATCAACACGGGGAGTGTGCAAAAAGAGGTTTTTAAAATCATCCAGTTGTAGGGTTGCGCAAATGGCTATTCTGGACTATTTTTTTACTTGACACAGCATCTGAAAACACAAAAGCCATGATGGAACAAACAAAACCAATGCAAGACATGATACAACAGCCTAAGATGTCCCTCTAAATATTAGTAATATTAGGGATGAATTTAAAGATCTAACATTTCTAAGAGGGTTCATTTTGTTCAAATATTCAAACAAGTACAACACAGCAACTACAATATAATGTAATATAATATAATGTAATATGGTTCATTATCTCATATATAATGAGAAAAACAATACATCATTTTCACACTATAATTCAAAGAAGTGCAAATTAAATTTAGCAACTTGCCAATTAATTGTTTTTAGAATTATGAACAGTCACTGGTGTGACAAAGTCTAACAGAAAATTACACACTACAACTGGAGAGGTAACAATGTAGTGAGCAGTTTAACATCATTTAACCTTGAAATACTTGCTCTATGACTGCACTGCAGTACCAACTAACGGCAAGAATCAGACCCTGCTTGCCAGAGGTACATTTGGTCCTAACTAATGATAGCAGATTAAATGGAATAATTACACAGGCTCATTCAGAAAATTATATCATGTTATTGTTGCCAATTTGTGTTTATATTTGAATGATAATTTGCAGTAATTAAGGTATTAATATGCATCAATACATCAACTACAGTGTTAGCTAGCATACTATTGACACATTGATTACATCGCCAAGGATTTTTAATTAGTAAGTGAAACATTACAATGTGCTTGTTCCCAGAATTTCTGCAGGGGTCCATATCTTTAAAACTAGCCCATCAAAAGGGAACATTTAAATAAGCTTTTTAAAATCAAAATCAGCTTTGGCTTCGGGGGGTGTTCTTTAAAGAGAAATGATCAAGATCAAGAAAGAATTTTTAGATGAATATTTATCATAAATTGAAAGAGAGTGTGTGTGTGTGTGTGTGTGTATATATATATATATATATATATATATATATATTCTTATACAGTTAACATAAAATAATTACACATTTTTTTAATACATGTAATAAAATAATGATAATTAAATAATAATTTATAAAGAATTCTTATATATTATATTATATATATTTTAGTTCTATATGTATGTATGTATATATATATATATATATATATATTTTTTTTTTATATATATAGATGTTTTGTTTTATATATATATATATATATATATATATATATATATATATATATATATATATATATATATACTCAAACCCATATTGATGTCTGCATTATGGAGGGTAAGTACTGTTGCTGTGGGAGGTAACTTGCTTTCATAGTCGTATTGTCTCTTTGACAGAGATAGCGCAAAAAGCAGGTCAACCGATAATGACCATTGTTATAAAAGCTTTTGTAAAAATGGTAGAAAAAGAATGTGCAGAGGGAGTAGATAAAACCCAGAGTAGCGGAAAAACAGTGTCAACTGTGACCCTTAGTGCAGATTTCACAACTTACCTTTACACTTCAGAAATACACCAAACACGACATGAGGGGAGAATTACAAAAACACCTCCACCTGAGATAAATGTCCCAGAGAAAACACGGTCCTTATCAATAAAACCGCTAAGTCAAGGCCAAAACCTCCACCGTGCAAAACAATATGCCATAAAAATCTACAGCGGATCGTTCCGGTGCCTCACATTAACAACCTCCCAAACAACAATTACAGCCTGGGAGATGAGATAAAACGATGCATATCTTCTTCTGCTTTAGCAGTTCACTTCCATCCACAACCTAGACAATTAAACAAGGCACATCATGCTGCAGCCTTCCTAAGATAAATGAAAAGTAAAAGCAAAAATAAAGATGGATTTCAACTAAATCCACTTCTGCTAACAAAGCACTCGCAGGCTTTGCTAGCCCCCCTTTCCCCGCTGCCTACTGCTTGAGTTTGGTTTGTAGGAGTGTGAGGCATTGCACGGGCCCAATAGCTGCATAAGTAAGCACCGTGCTTTAGGATGGGCCGTTGGGGCAGAGGCACGCTTGCTGCAAGAGTTGTACAGCTGCTACGCAGCCATGGAATATAAGGCTGTGACTATGCACTAGAACTGCCTAATCATAAGAAGACCGTTAGATCCACCATTAAAACAGGATGTCATGCTCGTTGTGTATAGCAGCCGTGTGTGTTTGTAACAATGCCCATGGACTCCCCTGATACAGTCAAAGAGGTATTTCAACAGAAGTGTAACACACAGACTGTACAGAAACCGTTCTGCATTTCACATAATCTGAGATGCCCAGATGCATTTTCTGCAATTACGAATGTAATTATAAAAAGAACCAAATAGAAATACTAAAACACATGTCTGTTTAAGTATTACAAGAACTCATTTGAAAACAATGGCAGCGGAATACGATCATCAGTCTTTATTAATAGGGGTCGTTTACACAAAATGTGTTATTGCATTTAAAACACAAGACGCTGCACTGAGCAGTAAACAACATGTTTTTAAAAGTTTAACAGCATATAAATGTTCAGCTATAGTGTGGCTTTACATTGTTAAGCTATTTATGTGCAGCATAAATTGGAAAGTAAATGCGTTCTGTGTGAACCGGTTCCATTGGGGCCTATTTGCTCAGAATATGTTTTTACATAAAAAAATGTGAGATGTCGTGCTGAGGAATATGAAAGTTCAACTTTGAAAACATGGCATTACAAAAATGTGACACCCAAACTCAAGGCACAGAAAAAGCTGCACAATGGTCAACAGCATTTGGCTAGTGAAGATTTACATTGGTAAATGTGAAGTCAAAGGAAAAGCAAGTTCCCTTTCGAAAGGGAACTCCACGCTGTGTCCTCTAGAGAGCGCTATGGGAACGCCTTCAGCGTGACCGGTGTCTGAAGCATGAATGACAAAATACAATGAACTTGACATTGGCAGGTGCAGCCTATGACGTAAACAATAAAGGACTGCAGGTATTAAAGGGCACTTGTGGAAAACGTCATCCTCTTTTTTTGTCTTCAGGAGATAGTTTGTTTGAAGCAATAGAGATATGGAAACATCCTCTGACAAGCACTTTCAGAAGTGTGTTCCCCCATGTCAGCGTTTTTTGACACCGGATGATACACACAAGATGTGCGTTATTTGTCTCGGAGAGGATCATGCGTGTTCTGTTTCCGAGGGAGCAGAATGCGCAGCTTGCGAGAACTTTTCTATAAGAAAGCACTGTTCGTGCTTGTCCCTTTTCTCGAGGGAATTAGGACGAGCATCGGCGCCTAGTGGTTCGGGGGCATGGTGGAGACTGAGATCATGGAGCTCACAGGACGAGCTGGAGGAGGATTTTGAACGAGGTATTTTTCTTTCTCATTCTTCTGCCGCCGACGCGGGCGATCTGCTGGATGTGGATGTTCTTTCTTTAGTTTCATCTGATCCAGCAGATAGTGCTCTTTTAGATGCAAGCTTAGAAGAGCAGGATGTGGTTGTTGAGGATAAAAATGAAACACTAGAACCCTCTCTGCCTGCCTGCCCCGCATATAGTGAACTGTCAGATGTTATGGTGCTTGTGACTGAGAGATTAAATCTTCCTTGGAAACACGAAAAGCCAAAACTGCTCATGGCAGATTAGATCAGCGGTTTTTGGCTGGCCATGATCTCCCGGTTTGCAAATTATGTGCACATGGAGGTATTGCACGAGCACGGATATACATCGATGCCTCCCATAGAAGAGACATTGGTAAACTATCTTTCAATAGGAGAAACATCGATGTTGAAGACTCTGACCCTATTGTCGAAGCCTCTGAGAATGACATCTAAGCTGAAAAGCAGGGCCTTTGCGGCTGCGGGTCAGGCTGGTGGTGCTCTGCACACAATGGCTGTGTTGCAGGCCTACCAGGCTGATCTGCTTAAAGTCCTGGATGATGGCAAGGGCCTGTCCCCTGAGGCGGTGATCGAGCTGCGTCGCACTACAGATCTTACTCTCCGGGCTACTAAACAAACAGCTGCCATAATTGGTCGCGCAATGGCTGACATTGGATTAATCTGGCTGACATTGGGGAGGATGAGAAACATTTTCTTCTCGATTCGCCAGTCTCGCCCACTGAGTTATTCGGCACATCAGTCGAGACTGTGGTCGATAAATTCAGAGAGGCGAGAGCGTGGTCAGCAGCTTACAAGAAATTGATACCGCGCTGTCCTGGGTTTGCGCCTAAAACCTCGGGGGACCCTGGGCCTTCTGCATCTGCGGACAACAGGCAGGCTCAGAGACAAAGTGTGGCAACTCTGGCTGATTGTCATGAGTTAACTCGCGATTAATCGCAATTAATCACACATTTTTATTTGTTCTAAATGTACCTTAAATTAATACTTTTCAAGTTTTTAATACTCTAATCAACATGGGCAATGATAAATATGGATGCTTTATGCAAATGTATGTTTATTGTTATTGAAACCATAGTCAACATAGAGCATGAAGAGAAAGAGATAGAGAGAGGTGTGTGCGCATACTGGGAAAGCAAGACCTTTCGCTCGCGTGGCAGTACCGGCGATTCTCGGAGACTAAATAAGGTTTGGAGCGCTTTGTTTTAGGGGAAAAATTGCTAAATGGGTCTGAAATGTTGCTAAGTTGGCAACACTGTGCATCTCCATTTCTCCAACTACGGCTTGGGCCATGAGTCAAACAAAAAATATGTGCCGCTTTAATCGCGCGTTAATAAAATTAGTGCTGTTAAAAGGAATTTGCATTAACGCGTTATTAACAAGGTTTAAGAGATTTCTCTTGAGATTCACTAATAATGTTAATTAAGTTTTTGAGTTTTTTTTTCTGAGATTCAAATATACAGATCCATAGATCACTGACAAGCTACACAATATTGCGTTCGGTTATGAATGTGATATTGCGTAGCTTGTCAGTGAACTACGGCTCTGTGTAATAAATGCCGCTCCATCTGAAAGCATGTGATGGAGATTTACTACTAATCACAGAATCGGCTTAACTGACGAGATGCGCATGACAATCACATGCAATTTATCGTGCAGCCCTATAACATTGCACAGGCAACAGTAACAGCATTTACATTTACATTTAGTCATTTTGTAGACGCTTTTATCCAAAGCAGAGACGCAAATGAGATGTTTAATCTGGACACATCAGAGCGAACAATTTTTGACTCTACCATTTTTCCTGTTGTCGGGAGTAGCTCAAGTGGTCACAAATTGAACAAGCATCTGTAAACATTGTCAGAGATTATAATGGCTTCTATTTGTATTTGACAATATGACGCTGACATCCAATGTAGACAAGTGTCAGCCATCAAGTGACTGAATCCCTAGGGGGCGGGGCCGATGGTGTGATTATTTAGAACTATTCTTGCTCTTTATGTAACCTTATGCAAATGTATTTTCCTGTGTGACATCACAAATCCCATAATCAGGGGCATCATAATTAGGGGGGAAAGCGGGGACAGAGTGCATAGGGCCCAGAGGCTGAGAGGGGCCACAACGATGTTCAATGGAGGGCCCGGCTAAGATCATCAGCCAAATCCCCCTCCCCTCCTTTGATAAAGCCCATAGAGTTCGGTTTTTGCAAACAGTGATGACATTTTTTGTGGGTGGAGCCTATCTGGTGGCAAAAAATTACAGTTTTAAAGTAGCAGTTTATGGAGGCCATGCAATAAAATAGTAAATATTTCAAAAATCTGACTTTATTTTCACAATTCTGATATTGTATCTCACAATTCTGATAAGGAAAAACAACTCGTTGTTCTCTTTTCCCCTCAGCTCGAATCATGAGTTTATATCCCTGACCTGGCTTTTTTCCCTCAGAGAGTTGACAAACTCGCTATCAAAGTCAAAACTAGGAGATATAACTTGCATTCGGGAGAAAAAACGGTCAGAATTGTGAGATAAAACAGGTAAATATTATGCAAAATGTTAGTAGTAATAGGTTTACATAGTATTTAATGCTGTAACTGTAGGGCTATACAATACTTCCCATATAAACTGCATATAGTATGTGAATATTATGTACACCTATCGTTTAAAGTGCCTCTAAACATCCTGCAAAATTTTTAATCTGAAAGTACACCGTGTAGAGAGTAGTTTTTACAATCCCAAGCCGTTTCATTTTGATGTCAACATGAAACATTAGCATATTGCCCGCCCACTTGCTGGTCTTTTGTGTTGGTCTGAATGAAAATGAAATGCCACTATATTCTTTGCCACTATAGGTGCTGCTTTTGGAGCAGTAAAATAGCTGTTTCCCCTGTATGTACGCTGTACATAAAGTACTGTGCTCATAAACGCTGCTTTATCAGACATTACAGGCATGATGGAATGAAAATGAGACCAATCGGACCAATCACCCCAGATTAGCATCACGCAAAGGAGAGGTTTGGAAAAATGAATCGTTGAGTGAATCGTTTGGAAGTTGTTGAGCAAGTAAGGAAAAAATAAATGTTATATTGTAAGACAATGGAAGTATTATTATTTTTTTACCTGGCATGCATGTAAATCTGTTGTTGGGGACTCCCAAAACCAAAATATAAATTTTCATTACCCATAATTGGGGCACTTTAAGTCAAATCTATGCTTTAAAATAAGAGTAATCATAGCAGTTTTAATCCATAGTCTGCCCATTTAAACGTCTACATTTAGCTTCAAATTGCATCTTTGATGACAGTTTTCATTCTTTAAAAAAATATTTTTATTCTGATTCTGACATCCAAAGCCAGAAACAAATAATTGTTTACCTATTCCATGGATTTTATCCATTTTCCTATACTTGTTACCAGTGTTTTTCTGCCACCACAATGGGTGTGCAGCTACAAGTGAGTAACTGTGACTTCTCCGCCAAATTGGTCTGTAGCAAATTATGTGCAGTGGGCCCAGAATCCCTAGCGACTACACTGCCCACAATATCGAAATGAGCTGCTTTTGGAGATAGGTTACATTCTTTGTCTATAATGGGAAGGAAGTTTTGAATGTTTAATGATACAGACCTCTTATATGTCAATGGATCAAAGCTGATGTGATTTCTAATGTTATGACCTCTCAAAAGGGCCCTTTAAAATGTTAAATTGACTTTTAAATTAGTCCCTGTCAGTTGACTTTGATGTCACAGCTTAAGATAAACACTCAACAGCAGAATGAAGCACCCATTAACCACAGTTGACTAACGTGTTAAAAATGCTACAAAGAATGGTTATTAAACCAGCACCTCAAAATGTAACAGTGAAAGTTCAACATCATCTCAATACTATTCCCAAGGAGGAAACCCACAGTTCTCTTCCTGAGCAATGCAGATTTTGTTGAGCCAACTTCGCTGCTGAGAGCTGATATTTACAGTGGAAATCTTGAGGCTAATGTGGCCTGAGGCTCCATAAATCAAAGCAGGCTTGCCTTTGTCAGCATCGCAGATGGCCCCACTGCCCAATCACCCCAATTAAGAGCCGAGAAGGCGAGAGAGAAGAACACAGATGCAGCAAGACGTAGAGAGGAAAAGTGAACATGTGAGAAGAGAGCGAGAGGAAGAGAGGGCACCTGTCCCGCTGTCATATTCGGGGGGCCTCCTCTGATCAGCGATTCGGGGCCTTCCTCTTAGCCACTTCAGCACAGAATTAATGATGGCAAACAAAAGCCAGCGCGTTGCTCCTCACAGCTATTTGTGGGAGACTTCTCTCTCAACTCCTTTCCCTCTGAACTAATCCTCAATGTCACACTTAATGAGATTTTAGGCTGGAATAATAAACTGAAGCTGCGCTGCTCTTCTCCAAATGATTTCTTCTACTCCTATTCTTATTTTTTTTCCTTTTTCAGACCTGAATCTATACCATGCCATTAGACACCTGTGCTAGCTACATCTGCAGCAGAAAGACAGATTGGAAGGGGCTGCATACATGCCATATACTCAGAATTGTATAGTATATAACATAATGAATCTGTTTAAATAACTAATATGGTGATCAACATTTTTTGTTTCAATTTGGTTTCACTATTTGGATGAATGCTGTATATGCTGTAAGTTTATGTATGTGTGTCTTTTAAATGTGTGTATAACTAATATGGTGATAAAAGTAATTGAATATCAATTTAGTTCCAATATTACATGCTGTATGTTTATGTGCATGTGTGTTTTACTAGAAGGACTCAAGCTGTTTCCTGGACCATTAAATTAATTCCTGAATTAATTTAAAAGGAATATTAATAAAAATATAATACTGCATCTAATAGAACAATTAATTGGCTTGGACTGACAAACTCAAAAGGTGTTAAAACGTTTGACATTTTTAATGCAAGTGAATTTTACAAATAATTGGCAAATAACACACTGAATTAAATGTGAAATTTAAACAGAACATCTGAAATAGTATATTCTTGTAATAACTAATACAGATAAAACAATAATAATGTTTTCTTTACAACGAAAACATTAAACAGAAACAGTGCATGTTTATCAGTCCCATATATCTATTTTTAGTCCAGTCAATTTTGTGGTTAAATCCAGTACACACAGTTTATTTACCTTCAAAATAACATTTTAACCATTTTACAATTATACACAAAACAAACATAATCCATAGGTTGGTAATAAATTAATAAATGACCAACATCTACACTGTAAATAAATAAATAATATGTTTTTTATATGTCTTTGTAATATATGTGGAAGTCAATAGCAATTTCTGAGTGAAAACTGTTTGTTTATGTTACAGAGGAGGCTCCCGTACCGCCTCCTCCGCACCACCAGAGGGAACCCTCACCTCAATACTAGTCAGTTGCCATTCGCACTCCATTTCACATTTCCCATCATACCTGGGAACTGATCAATCATCCACACCTGTTCCCCATTTACACACACATATAAGCCACACACAAACAGACCCGTTGTGAAGTCTTGATTTGTCTTGTTGTCTTCTGAGCGTTCTACCCGTGTTTACCTTCTTGTTATCTAACCTTGGACTGTTTGCTCGTTATTCTGATCATTTGCTACCTGCCCCGACTTGGATTGTGTTTATTGGACTGTGATTGTTTGCTTCCTGCCCTGACCTCTTGCCTGGTGTTCTACTCTGTCACACTAAAACTCTTGTTCAGGAGAGGTTTGAATCTGGATTTACAGTTGGAATTGGCCTGTCGAGACGAGGGGAGGAGCTTGAGTGAATTCATTGAGTTAGTCATCCAGATCGACAATCTGATCCGTTCTTGACGCTCCACTCGGATCTCGCCCCATTACATGTTCGAAACTACCACCACGGCCGAACCCATGCAATTGGGATTCACTCACATAACGGCCGAGGAACGGGAATGCCGCATGCAGAATCAACTATGCTTTTATTGCGGTCAAGCTGGACATATGAAAATCTCCTGGCCGGTCCGTCCATCGACTGGTTCTCAATCGGTGAGTGACCATGTTACGACCTCTCCATCAAGCATTGAACTTTCAGTCAAACTAAGAATTCAAGACAAGGTAACCACTACCACTGCATTGATAGATTCTGGAGCGGCAGGCAATTTTGTGTCTTTGGAATTTGCTCAGCAACATGAGCTGAAACTGACCCCCTGTAACTCTCCCATGGCAGTAGAGGCGCTAGACGGCCGCCCCCTCGGAGAGGGGAGAGTTTTCTGCATCACAGAGGAAGTCAAGTTGCTGATCGGAACTCTTCACTCTGAATTCATTAAATTCTATGTCATTCACTCACCGAATAACCCTATCATCCTCGGATTACCCTGGCTGCGCACACATCATCCTCACATCTCCTGGAGAGAGGGGCAGATCCTTCAATGGGGTACTACGTGTCAAGAACGCTGTCTCGCAAAGATTCCCAAAGCCTCTACCACCCCATCTTCTTCAACCGTTCAAAACGCAACTAACACAACATCACTGTGAAGTTCCGCTATCCTTTGCCACTAGTTCCAGCCTCACTAGAACAGCTTCGTCAGGCCAAATTCTACACCAAGCTCGACCTACGTAACGCCTACAATCTGATTCGCATCCGAGAGGGGAATGAATGGAAAACCGCATTCTCTACCACTAGTGGGCACTATGAATACCAGGTTATGCCCTTCAGCCTTGCAAACAGTCCATCAGTCTTTCAGTCATTTATGAACGACATCTTTCTTGACATGCTGGACAGATGGGTGATTGTCCATATCGATGACATCCTAATATATTCCAACACTCGTGAAGAACACATCCACCATGTCAGGTCAGTGCTGAAACGTCTCATGCAGTATCAACTCTACGCCAAAGCGGAGAAGTGCGAATTCCATCAGACCAGCATCTCATTCCTCGGATACATTATCTGCCAGGAGGGAGTGGCAATGAACGAGAGGAAGGTAAAGGCCGTTCTCGAATGGCCAAAGCCCACAGACAGTCAAGGAGCTACAACGTTTCCTAGGGTTTGCAGACTTCAACTGACGATTTATCAGAGATTTTAGCAAGATCGCAGCACCATTGACAGCCATGACGAAACGTCACTCTGCTCGATTGAGTTGGTCATCAGAGTCACACCAGGCGCCGAGGAACTTAAAACTTGATTCACTTCTGCACCCATCCTTCGACACCCTGATCCAGAGAAAGAATTCATTGTGGAAGTCGATGCTTCAAATACAGGGGTAGGCGCAATTCTGTCCCAACGTCATGGCTCACCAGCCAAAATGTACCCATGTGCATTTTTCTCCCGCAAACTCACAGCCACCGAACAGAACAACGACATGGGCAATCGGGAGCTTCTGACCATGAAATTAGCGCTGGAAGAATGGCACCATTGGCTGGAGGGAGCTACCCATCCATTTATTGTTCTCACCGATCACAAGAACCTGGAGTATCTGCGTTCAGCTAAACGTCTAAACCCTCGATAGGCCAGGTGGGCACTATTCTTCACGAGGTTTCGATTCACTGTGACCTACCGGCCAGGCACCAAGAATACCAAAGCTGACGCTCTCTCTTGCCAAACTAAGAAGGTAAACCAGACCAATAACAACGACAACATAATCCCCAAGAAGATTATTGTAGCACCAGTACAATGGGATATCATGACTGAAATAGAACAACTGAATCTTCAAAATTCACCACCTGCTGACCGCACGCATGTTCCTGAACCCCTTCGACAACGACTGATGGCCCAAGTTCATACCTCACCCAGTTCAGGTCACCCCGGAATCAATGCCACTGTGCATCTGCTCAGTAACCGCTTCTGGTGGCCCTCACTACTCACTGACACAACCAAGTTCGTAGAATTGCAACACCTCCAAATCTCCCAGGCAGCTCCCAGCCGGTCTGCTAAACCCACTTCCCACACCACGTTGACCTTGGTCTCATATCGCCATTGACTTCATCACTGATCTGCCCAATTCGCAAGGCCATACCCCCATACTTACCATAGTTGACCGATTCTCTAAAGCATGCCGTCTCATCCCTCTACCTAAACTGCCCACTTCCCTTGAAACTGCCGAATTGCTCTGCAACCATGTATTCCACTTCTATGGCCTACCCGATGACATTGTATCCGACCGTGGTCCCCAATTCACTTCAAGAGTATAGTCCGCCTTCTTTAAGCATCTTAATGTCAACAACATCAAACTGATTGGAGCATGTACTTATTCTGGGCAAAATATGCACAAAATTCCCTGACAAAACCTGCCACAAGAATGACCCCCTTCAAATGTGTTCTGTGCTTCCAACCTCCAATGTTCCCCAGGTCAGGAGAACCCACCGACCTACCATCCATTACCGACTGGCTGCAACACAGTGAGGAGGTCTGGGATCGGGCTCATACTCCTCTCCTTCATGCCGTAAGACGACAAGTTCATCAAGCCAACCGACATCGACGCCCGAGTTCCGCATACACGTCTGGTCAATGGGTATGGCTCTCAACCAGAGATCTACGTCTTCGACTCCCATATAGAAAACTCAGTCCCAGGTATGTGGGTCTGTTCAAAATCTCTAGACAAATAACCCCAGTATCATTTCATTTGGAATATAAGCCACACAGACCCTTGCGAAGGCTTGATTTGTCTTGCTGTCATTTCTGAGCGTTCTACCCGTGTTTACCTTGTTATCTGACCTTGGACTGTTTGCTCGTTATTCTGATCGTTTACTGCCTGCCCTGACTTGGATTGTGTTTATTGGACTGTGATTGTTTGCTTCCTGCACTGACCTCTTGCCTGGAGTTCTACTCTGTCTCTGCCATGCCTCTACTGTTCTGCCTTGCCGGTGTCTGACCCTGTACTGCCTGACTATTCTCAATAAAACTGCAAATGGATCCTAACTTCTCTGACTCTTCGTTACAGTTTATTTATTTTCTTCTTCTGTGTACTATCATTAACTTTGTTTAAAAGACCAAACAAATGCATTTACACATTTCAAATACAAACACACAAATAAAACAAATATCCTAGTATCTCTCCAAGAGAAATAAGAGGCTTCACATTTCAGAAAATGTTGGTTTTGTGCAGTGCCAAGTGTATTTATACATGTCTGTTTTGTTCTTTTGGGTGAAGTGGTAGAAGGGTTCAAGAGTCAGGTAAAGAGGAGTGCTCTCCAGGGAGGCTGCCATTATAATGCACGCTTGTCACTCAAAATCAAATTAAGCCTGTAATCCAATAAACTGCCATTTCTGCTGCAAGTGACCCCACAGGACCTCATTTCAAATCCGTGACAAGCTTTAATCAATATGATTTAGTGGTTGAGGACACAAATAATTCAGCCGAGGAGAAGTGAAGAGCTGCTCTGCCACTGTCTCCACACTAGAAATCTGCAGCGGTGTTTTATAGGCGGCCTGTGGTGTGTTACAGTGCCGCATTGATTTGCGGATGCAATGTGATGGAGAGAACAGAGAGAGAGATGAGAGGAAAAAGACAGGAGCTGCTATCATGGGACCCCCTCAAGGAGCATTTAACTGAAAAACAGAGATCAATATGCTCATGTCCATCGGAGCGGGCCATTGACAGGGCTACTTACGGGTTACAGTATCTACCATTGCCACTTTAACCTGCCGACGGGCCCTTTGCTTCCTGATAAAAACAGCCTGGTTTCATCTCACTCTCATCTGTTTGGTGACAGGTAAACCAGAAGCAATCATATCTAGATAATGCTATACTGGCTTCTCTGATAGAAGGCTGATGATTTATTTGCCCATGTAAACATTATGAATACACAATGCAATCATTGATATTTGGACTGGATTTGTATAATTTTTTATATGATTAAAATTGAAATGAAGAGCAAACAACGAGATGTTACATACAGATTAAATATATTACAGAACAAAAATGACTTTACTTTGAAGCTAGAGTTTAAATATAGCCTAGTAAAAAAGTTATATATATATAAAAAAACATTTAAGTATAGTTCCAAACTATTAACTGACATATTGCTTGATACTTACTTACTGATTTAAAAATTATAGATACACTTTATTTGGAGTACTACTTGTTTGCACAATGCACATTTCTTAATATTAAGGCTAAAATGTATTTTAATGTCACTATAAACTTTGAAAAATATCAGTCATTAAATGCAAGATATTTAAAGTATACTTGCACTTGGGGAAGTTGTGGCCTAATGGTTAGAGAGTCGGACTCATAATATGTATGGCATCCGATCTGTCTGTGTGGTGTGTGTGTGTGTGTGTGTGTGTGTGTGTGTGTGTGTGTGTGTGTGTGTGTGTGTGTGTGTGTGCATTGAGTGGTTAAATGCAGAGTTAAATGAGTGGTTCACCATACTTGGTGTATATCAATTAGAGGTCACAATAGTTCCACTTTAGCACTGAACTTCAGCACTACTTCTGTACAATTTAAGTGCATTAAGTACAAAACTATAGTTGTTCCAATTTAGCAGAGTTTAAATTTACCAGTTTAGTATTACAAAAATACAATTGCAGTGTACATTTATTAAGTACATAAATATATAAATGTATTTGTAGTACACTTAGCATGAAATGTATTTCAGAAACGTTTTAGTATATTTATTTTTCAGTAGGTCATGCTTACAGTTTAGTGTAAAGCATGCTTACATGTAAAGTGACATCTTGTTTATCCAATTACTGTACATTTCATATTCCTTATTTTAACCCAAATACACAAAATTACCAAATAACTACAAAATAACATCCATGCAAAATCTTATTCTTGGTGGACATCCTGTCACTCTTGTTGGTCAGGCCAAAGATTTTCATCAACATCACAGCTGATATTTTCCATTGCCATGCACCGGGAAAAATCAGCTTGAATGCCGCACCCATCCCCTGCAATGATCAGCTGTGATGTCCTCACATGCAGCATTCATGGCATCCAACAGAGACATCTGATCTTGTGGTCTATGATCCTATACTTTCCACCTCCATTCTCAAAAAGGTAGTGATTGTGCTGTGGGCAATCTGCATTTATATGCTCCCAAACTTGATTGGTTACAGTAAACGGTTAAATGGTGGATTCAAATTGTATTGCAATTAGAGGTAATTTGCCAATTTAGCAGACATTACAAACAATGTCAATGTCAGATATTTATGGAATATACATGCATGTACACCAATTTTTATTACATTCATATCGCAACGCTGTATTTCAAAACATTAAACCATCTGTCAAATCAGACTTGGTCCTTCTTTTCATACAATGCACCTGGTGGCAACTCATTATCAATGGATTGTAGTAAAAAAGGACATCACAGTTTTTGTTGTTGAAGTCTTCATCTTGTCACCAAGCCAAATTATTTGAATGTTTTGGTGGACTCAATCAATATGTCAAAATTATATTTGGCACCTTTAAAAGCAATATCAGGAAATGATTCTTCTATGGTATTATTTAAAATGGTCAAATAGAATATATATATATATATATATATATTAGTGGTGGGTGGTTATCGGCGTTAACGTGCTGCGTTAACGTGAGACTCTTATCGGGCGATAAAAAATATCGCCGTTAATCTATTCTCAAAGTTGGGTTGGGAGCTGGGTCTATACTACGCAAGCTATGATGACTTTCACCCTGATATTTTAGCGGATGTATACCTGGCGAATTGCACTGTAGGGGCGAGCGAGTCTTGAACTAGAGGCTCGCAGTCCGTGATGGACAGATTGTTAACGGCTGGTCTATGTGGTAATACACTCGGGCACGACATCCAAAGCGCTCACCTATCATTCATCAACCTCAAATATGGCTTTTCATCTGAAAGATGTATGTAGTAACAACTTTACATGGCCGCTCAATATGATGTTAACCTAGAGAAATGTGCGCTATTGAAGTGTTTGTGTGGAAGCGCATTTGCTGCAGGACAGGCTCCGGTCGCTCACTTGCTCTTAAAATCTCCGTCATTTTGGTCATACAGATAAAAGTAACCTAATACATCTTTCGAATCTGTAAAGACTCTCGTTTATTTGTGTGCACTCAGAATAACAACGAAACGTTGCGCTTTTAAGCAAACAGGATGCGCTTTAGGTCTCATGTGAACTTGAGCGAGAAACTTAGAAACTCCGTCTTTGAAAAATATATCTATAGAGAGGAAATGTCTAAAAATAAAAATAGAAGGCGTGTGTGTTAGCATGGATGATTTACATGAAATTAAATCTGTGCAACACTGTGCATAAGATGGCTTTCAGTTCAATATAATAACAAAAAACTACATTTTGGGTTTTTATTCAACTAATAAGGTGGGCACGCTGTGATCTGTACTATATTTTTACTGTAATTGACAGTTATCGGCAAAAAAAAAAAAACCAACACGGGAGTGGGAGGGAATGGGAGTCATTCTCCGGGAGTGGAGCAGGATTTTCCCCAGTTTTTCGTGGGATTGGGACGGGAAGAGATTAAAGTTTGTGATGCATTTTGGAAACAGGAGATGAGCCCCTGGTCTAATGCGCCACCTGGCTTGAGAAACCCGTTCTCAAAGACTTACTTTTAGTCATTATTTGGGTAGCACACATATTCTGAATGCCTTCAGCAGAATTCAAATGAGCCATTTTAATCTAGATTAATTCCAAGATTAATCTAGATTAATCTAGATTAAAAAAATTAATCTATGCCCACCACTAATATATATATATATATATATGTGTTTGTGTGTGTGTGTGTGTGTGTGTGTGTGTGTGTGTGTATGCCAAAGCTACAGTCTCAGAAAATACATTGGCATATGCTATAATAATCCTATTGTGAGTAGGATTATTTCTTACGCATCTCATCCAACGCCTCCCTTGCTGATTCTAAATCATCATTTTAAACCGTTACGGAGGCTTGAGCAGTTGATAGCAGACTAATGCCGTTAATATAGTTAATAACTAAGTTATGAGACAGAGAGAGAGAGATTAATGTTACCTCTGTGAGTCAGTGATCAGCAGCAATGTCTATAGTGAGACTTTAAGTTCATTTTCTTCACGAACAGCGCCGTTGTTGTTACCTCGCTTGTGAGAAGTCAAGTAGTTTTTAAGTTTTTAAATTATGTTACTGATAAAATCATCAGAGTGGTGCTAACTACATTAGCGCTTATGATAAAGTGTGTGCAAACTATATGTGTGTCTGTGAGGGAGAGACAGAGAGCAGGAGAGAGAGAGTAGGCTATGTACTTTCCGTACATAATAAAACATAATTTTGTGGCAAAAACATGGACAAGATCTGTCAATTTTATCCTTTTGTTTACTGTATTTATTTGTTTGGCCAGTGTCATTGTGGGTTTTGGTTATTTTTCTCTTATAAGACCTTTGAAATAACAGAAATCATTTGGCGAAGTGATACGGAACTGTAATGCGGTCAAGGGAGCTGCCTGGAACTACATTCGCCGTGCGTTTCCCTGAAAATAATTGCACACTTCAGAACGTTCTCCAGCCAATCAGCTTCAAGCATTCAACGGCCCGTAGTATAAAAAAAATTATATTGCGATAGGAATCGTCTTCCACGCTATTTCCTGCAGGGTTTACATCTGGAGAAATCATGTGTGTTAATGCCAAGGACAAAGTATAGTGCCATAAATGTAGTTTATATCTTTGATAGATCTACAATGTTAATAACTGTGAAAATGCGCCATCTGTGAAAACGATCTAAATATCAGTGAGCTTTTACAGGAAGTTCTGGAGCGTAAAGTGCAAGAAAGACTTTATCCCTCAAAGAACTAACTTTTCTTATTGATTAATGACTCAATATCTCGGTGCACAGTTCAGTGCTTGTATGCTACCTACAAAGAAGACTGAAGCTGTCCTTAAGGCAAAGGATGGACTTGCTTCTTATTAAGTCCTTGATCCTGATATATTACTCAGTGTCTTGGTTAGTTTATCAGTGCCCTGAAGTTAAAACATGGAAATGAGGGATGGGACAGGACAACTTTCCTTTCAATTCTGGTCAATTGTAAATAGGCCAGACATTGTAACTGTACAGTAGTTTTAAACCGACTACAGAACATTATGAAATCAAAACTAGATTTTTCACGAATATATCTGCTTTATTTAATTGCTGGCACAACTATCATCATTTTAATTAACTTGAACATAAGAGATTACTTGAGCACCTATATTTGATTTTTAAAAAGAGAATGAGAGTCGGTGTTCTCCAGAAACATGAGTATTTAATTCATCCTCTAAAAGAAAGGAGGAACGTAAAGAAAAATTCACAAGGTGCTTGGTTAAAGAGAAGCAAATAATCTACAAAGGCACTTGTGATAAACACTTTAGCAATTTCACACTGGAAGAGCCTCACCCCAAAAAATAAATAAATAAATAAACAATCCCTAATGAAATTTAAGCAATGAATTCTGAGACAGCCAAGCGTATCACTTCCCTGCAATTGCCCTCCACCAAATTGCTTTCCATTCAAGGCATGTTGCCCGATTGCACTTTTTTCAAACAGAGCACAGCCTAAAGTTCATTTTCAACAGCGTGAAGACAGGTTCTGGAGTACCTGACTGTGTATGAGCCCGGGTTCATTGACACGCAGGGCATGAAATACTTCATATTAAAACCTCATGATATACAAGATACACAAGAGGCTGTGGGCTAACAAAGCAAGGCACAGACATACTGTATGCATACATAAGTTGACTCCTGTTTTTCAGAAGCAGCTGACATTGTACATAACAGACATTTCACAGCTGCATCATGCACTTCAGCTTTACTAGAAGGTAGGGGGTAGAAGATTTCTGGAAAATTTATGGAAATGTTCTCACTCTTTGCAATCCTAATGATATTATAATATAATATAATATTATAAAATTACTTTCTAGTTCCTGATTTTGCATAAATGCATCTAATACTGCTGCATTTAGATCCACTTTACTCATCATTAATTACACCCAGCTGTGACAGTAATATTATATTTGAATAACATTTTTATATA
Organism: Gymnocypris eckloni scoliostomus; assembly: GCA_027564155.1. NCBI lineage: Eukaryota > Metazoa > Chordata > Actinopteri > Cypriniformes > Cyprinidae > Gymnocypris > Gymnocypris eckloni. The sequence continues at coordinate 15,842,630 of CM050427.1, read as the reverse complement.
ATATCATATTTTTAATAATATCATATTTTTATGAGATAGTATTAAAAAATTATATTTTGTAAGATTTAGAATGGTAAGAAATAAGGATGGCTAAAATAAACGAAGAAAGTGTTCATAGAAGTATATAATTACAATAAACAATCAATGCCTAGTGTCAAATGTCGTCCAAATACTCGAAATACTATCACTTTGCTGCTCTCTGCCTTTCTGCTAATATGTTCTTGAATTAATGCATGATAAAGGACATTTTAGTTCAAAAAAGAAAAAAGTAAATGTTTAAGAAGTTTTAAAAAGTGTATCATGCTCAGCATCAATGACCATAATATATCTCAGATTAAAATATATTTAAGTGCTATTTATATAAGTGACTGAACCTTGACAGGATGTGCTGCAAACAGATACTTTCCATGATGCGCCACGAAGAGGAATCCATAAATGGCCAGATGACATTCTGGGTTATTTACAGTTGTGTTTCTGTGATTCATATTCTCTCACACACACACACACACACAAACACAAACAGATGGAGGAGAAGTGAGCGAGAGTGTGTGTGCATGTGTGTGTGATTGAGAATGCAGGAGAGAGGGGAAGCAGAAAAGATGAATTCAAAATGACTTGCTTTTGCGCTGGTGCAGGAAAGCAGCAGCATTACAAATGAAAGTGGATTTTGTATGCTAGATTTAACCTTAAATGGTTTCGCCACACGCCGCTATCATCGCTGACAATTCCACAGGGAGGGTCAACGCCTATTCTCCTTTCTCCCAAAAGGAAATTGTATTCTCCATAGACAAATTTACCTCATGTACATGTATTTAATAGCACTTAGCGGGTAACCCCTATTCCTCACGTCCATACCCAGTACAACCCGTTTGCACATCCCTCCCATCCCTCTTGTTCATATTACTATTTATTAAGTCCCATATACTGTTTTTGCACATCTTACTTGTTTTGCACTTTTCTTTATTCTATTGCACATTTTACTCTTTATTTCTCTTTTTTACCTATATATATGCTCTTGTGTTATGTTACTTTTATATAATTTGAATTATTTTGCACTGTCCACTGAGCGGACCTGATTTGATCTACATTTCACTTCTGATTATACCCTGTATAATTTATTATGTGACAAATAAAGAAACCTTGAACCTACTCTATGATAGCAGAGAGAATGCATATTGAACCAAAGTAGACTGTGCATTTAAAGGGACAGTTCACCCAAAAATGAAATTTCTGTCAATATTTTCTGACCATCACCACTCGAAACCTAAAGGACTTTCATTTTTTTGCAGAAATAAAGAAGATACATTGAACAAATGTCAAGTTTTTGTTTGTTTGGTTTTTGTTTTCATACACTGAAAGTCAATGGGGTCTAATGTTGTTTTGGACACCATTGTCTTTAATTGCATGTGTAAAAAATATTGCATTGATTTGAAACCTCTTGATTTGTTCTCCACGGAGGAATGAAAATCATAAAGGTGATATAATTTTCATTTTAGGGGGAACCAACCCTTTTTAGACTCAGATTCATATGATTTCTCAGATTCTAGAATGTAGATACATTACAATACATTATGAAAGCAAGCTAAAGTAGAGGAGATGCAACCTCACAGAACATGACAGTTGAATTAGGCTTTGAATTTAACACTGATGTGAAAGACAAATTAGGTTATTTAAAAAAAATATCATACCAGATAGAAACATATTGTTTCTCTCACCTATCTTATCATTTTTGCTGTTGTCTATATTGTTCCCTGTGATGATTACTACATTTTTACAAGCTCTTAATACATTTGTGTGTATGTGTATGTGTGTGTCTGTCTGTGTCAAGTGGATATTATGAGACTAATTTCAGAAACCTCCTTCTGGGTTATCCACTGCTCTGATTACTATGTATTACTTGCTGAGACGTACTGTCCCGTTGCTCTAATGCACTTTCACAGACACTAACACATCAAAGTAAAGCCCTGAATATACTCAGACACGTAGAGTGTGCCGTTCTACCCGCAGCACCCCCTGTTTTTTTCTGTGGGCAACTGTAAACTGTTGTGAATTAAAAAAAAATAGGCTAAATTTGTTATAATAAAGATTCATTTAAACATTTCTATGGTTGCTCCGATGTTTATAACATTTAGTTTACATTGGCTATTTTGCTATCTATTTCTATGTGATCTTCGACATATTTACCATTTGCCCATTAATTTAACAGTTGTAAGAATTAAAGTTATCAAAATTATTAAACTGATGCAGGGCTATTTGATGCGCACGTTGCACACATCCTGCCAAATCACTGCCAATGCTTGCTTTTATGTTTGTGAATGTTATGTTTGTGTTGTGGGATCTGTAGGCTGTGGCTTAAAAGCGGAACATGGAAATATCATGGATGTACTGGAAGTACTTTTTTTTCAGCGATATGAGTCTTTCCCTTCTCCCAAAACAGCTTATAGCTACCTATTAAAATAGTTCAGTTTTGTATGTAATGGAAAAGTGATTAGACTATGTTTCGTTTTTTTTCTTCATAAAGTTAATTTAGAAAAACCTTGGGAGCATTTTTTGTTCGTTAAATGTTTTTTTTTCTTTTAAGCAACGACCAAGCGGCCAGCATCAGAGTTGATCGCCTATGTTTGATTAATTTAGCCTTATCAAATCTTTACGACTTGACTAAAATAAAATCGATAGATAGGCCTATAAACAGTTCAAGCATATCACAGTGTTAGTTTAAATGTTTAACCTATATAAATGTGCAATATCCAACAGTTTGTGTGGAGAGTGGAAGCTGAAGCGAGCTTTACAGGACATGGAGGCTCCAGCGTGGTCACTTGGATTTTTTTCTTACAGTAAAAACAACTTAAAATACGCCGTGTGATTTTTTTCTCATAAAGGTAAGAGTAATATATAATTTGGAACTGTAAAGGGTCTACTTGTATTTGTGTGCATTCACAATATCAACATTGTGCTTTTCTAAAATAGGAAAACAGAGAAATCACTTTCTGCCGGTTTTGAACAAGAGCGCTTCAATGATGAACCGAAACTCGGCAACTCGAAACTGGCTCAGAGATATGATAAATATATCTATAGAAAGCTTTAAAATACTACTTTAAAACGAAATAATTCAAAGCAAAGCAAAAACTCTTCATTAGCCTATGTAATCCATTAAGATGCATATATTTCTCTCTGCGTGTCTAATGAGGAGATGACGAGTCATTTTTCCCGTCACCTCACCATCTAAAATATAAAAATAAGGGGAAGCCTAAAACAGGCCCGATTATAATTTGCGTTTTATTTTATAATTGTATTCAATACTAAAAAAAAAAGTATGTAAATCTTTGTCCTTGAAATTTAAAGGATATGCTGCAATGCAATTTTGTTTGACTGATAGGCCTATGTGAATTATTTATTGGCCTATCTTTTTAATCCATGCAGCAAATGCTTTAAAAACAGCTTTAAAATTACTTTATTGCATTCCAGATGCTTTTAAAAGAACTTTTCACTATACATTTTAAGGGTTTTTAAGCTTGAATGTAGCTTGAATGTAAAACATTGTTATTAATTCATTGTAGCCTATTCCCATTTGTAAAATAGCAAATTGTTGTCTAACACGATCTCATGAAAGTGCGTAGGCTATAGCACGATTTTCTGTTTCTATTTGGCATAATATTTATACGCAGAAATTGACTACCCCCCCCCACAGCACCCCCTACATAAAACACCTTCCCGCGCCCCTGCCCAGAGGACATCATTGGACTCTCAGTGTGTTTTATGTTTGTCAATGAGCATGTAGATGCATTTATTATCAATCACATTTGTGCAGTTTTGCCAATCTAAAATAATGTGGGGTAAAAAAAGAGTAGGTTTTACTGAAAATAAATGTTGATGCTTTTGTGGTAGATGCAATGTTCGTAACATCCATGTAATAGTTAAACATCAAAACATACATTTATTTTCTCTTTCTCTCTGGCTGTCTTACAGATAAATGCACATCCAATTAATTATTGGTAAGTATTTATCTTTATTACTGTTCATAATTTTTGGTGTGGCCTAGCAATGCATTCTGAGGTAAACTTAATTTTTAAGTAGTAATACTTACATTTTTCGAGTGTAAAATCAACAGTCATCTCCAAAGGTGAGATCTTTGAGCAGCTGATCGACGTCTCCTTTGTGCAGATATTGTAAACTATGCTATGAGGTGCTTGTGCACCTGTCGCTCTTATTTTCTTTTTAGTATTATTACAGCAGAACTTAGAATTACATAGAAGCTCAGGGAAAGATGGTAGGATTTTTAACAATGAACAAATCATATTGAAAAAAAAACGAATGGGTTTTTGAGTACACCCAACTAATGATATTTAAGTACATCATAGAATGAGATTATGTTACACATTATGTACACAGTAAAACAAATATCTGAATAATACAATTCATATTAATCATAATGCATACAAAAATGCATTTGTTGTTTTTTATTTATACTGTAAGGCTCAGGGATTAAACGTGAGAGACATTCAACAACAACAAAAAAAGAGGAAAACAACAGAGATTTAATGCCAGTATTGCGTGTCGATTAAGAATATTGCACATTAAATCAAGAGAAACCATTTTGTTTTTCATAATAAAATATATATATTTAAAGATTAAACTGTGAATTTTATTAGTAGAGTTAAAAATATATAAACAGATTAACCCAAAATGTATTGGATATACTACAATCACAAGGGCAGCTGTTTCTTCTACAAGACCAAAAATGAGCAAAATTCATCAACATCAAAATATTTACAAAACATGTAGCTCACATCTTTTAAGTTGTTGTGCTTGTTATAACGTCATAAATCACATGATGATGTCAACATGGTGGATCACATTCATACTCAACAAGATTTGACTGTAGAGTACGTACTCTTTTAACGCTCGTTATGTAAGTACTTTTGAATTGAACAGGGGTTAAAGCAAAAAAAAATCCTGATCCTGACCTTTTTCCTGAGTTGAGGTTTGGTTGTGGGGGTGGACATATATGCAGAGTTATTTGGCAAACAAAAAAAATTACATTATTTGAATGATTTTCCTTTAAACTAACTAAGGTTCAGACTACTGAAATAGTTTTTTGTTTTTTTAAGATTTAATGGTAAATTAAATACTAGGAAATTAATATAAAATAGGAAATATACAAAGACAGTTTACCACAGAAAACTACAGTTTATTTCAATAAATGACAACAAAATGCTCCAAGAACTGGAAACTTAAACCGGGTTCGTAGTTCGTACAGATACTTTTAAATTAAATTCCAGGACTTTCAAGTACTTTTCAATCACTACTTTTTGGTTTTCAGGGACTAAAATCTCACTTATCAAACAACATCATTATTATCTTTCAAATTCTAATTGATAAACTAATTCAACAAAATGGTACAAATAAAAGTGGAGCACATGCAAAGAATGCAATGACTGTGGAAACGTTACATTTGAAAGGACTCTATGGCAAAGGTATAACTTTCTTTATTCCTCATGATTAACCTGAAGAATGAAAGCTGTATCATCATACACTTGGAAAATTATGAGCTATATCACCGCATATTGACACTAGGGGAGTGACAATGTAATTAGTTCACAAGATGAGACAAAATACACATACTTGGTTCACAATATTTTAATACTATTTAAAATAATTTTTCAATGAAAGAATATTTGTCTTTTAATCACAAAAAGTAAATGAACACAGTTGTATTTTGAAATGTTTTAACTAATCTAGGGCTGTAACTAACGGTTATTTTGGTAATCAAGAAATCTACTGAATATTTTGACATTTGAATAATCAGATTTTTTTTGGTAATAAGTGCAAATGAGTGAAAATTACTATATTTACATACAAACTAACAAATAGGCAATAATAATTGGCTTAAATAAAGTATCAAAACCAAGTACTTAGATGGTTTTATTGAACCACACACCAATATGCTTGAACATAACCAGCTTAAGTATGCCTATATTACAGGTGCATCTCAATAAAGTAGAATGTCGTGGAAAAGTTCATTTATTTCAGTAATTCAACTCAAATTGCGAAACTCGTGTATTAAATAAATTCCTTGCACACAGACTGAAGCAGTTTAAGTCTTTGGTTCTTTTAATTGTGATGATTTTGGCTCACATTTAACAAAAACCCACAAATTGACTATCTCAAAAAAATTAGAATATGGTCACAGGCCAATCAGCTAATCAACTCACAACAACACCTGCAAAGGTTTCCTGAGTCTTCAAAATGGTCTCTCAGTTTGGTTCACTAGGCTACACAATCATGGGGAAGACTGCTGATCTGACAGTTGTCCAGAAGACAATCATTGACACCCTTCACAAGGAGGGTAAGTCACAAACATTCATTACCAAAGAAGCTGGCTGTTCACAGAGTGCTGTATCCAAGCATGTTAACAGAAAGTTGAGTGGAAGGAAAAAGTGTGGAAGAAAAAGATACACAACCAACTGAGAGAACCGCAGCCTAATGAGGATTGTCAAGCAAAATCGATTCAAGAATTCGGGTAAACTTCACAAGGAATGGACTGAGGCTGGGGTCAAGGCAACAAGAGCCACCACACACAAACATGTCAAGGAGTTTGGCTACAGTTGTCATCAGAGGCGTCTTACCTGGGCTAAGGAGAAGAAGAACTGGACTGTTGCCCAGTGGTCCAAAGTCCTCTTTTCAGATGAGAGTAAGTTTTGTATTTAATTTGGAAACCAAGGTCCTAGAGTCTGGAGGAAGGATGGAGAAGCTCATAGCCCAAGCTGCTTGAAGTCCAGTGTTAAGTTTCCACAGTCTGTGATGATTTGGGTTGCAATGTCATCTGCTGGTGTTGGTCCATTGAGTTTTTGAAAACCAATGTCACTGCACCCATTTACCAAGACATTTTGGAGCACTTAATGCTTCCTTCTGCTGACCTGCTTTTTAAAGATGCTGATTTCATTTTCCAGCAGGATTTGGCACCTGCCCACACTGCCAAAAGACAGCCAGCTCTTTAACCTCCTGTCTGTAAGCAGACTCTTCACCGTTCTGGATGATGCCGATCAGTGTGGTGTCGTCTGCAAACTTCAGGAGCTTGACAGAGGTGTCTTTTTATGTGCAGTCATTCGTGTACAGGGAGAAGAGCCGTGGGGAGAGAACACAGCCCTTCCATTGCTGACTGTACAGGTACTGGATGTGTATTTCCCCAGCCTCACTAGCTGCTGCCTGTCTGTCAGGAAGCTGTTGATCCACTGAGATATGGTGGGCATGGAGAGCTGAGTTAGTTTGGGCAGGAGGAGGTTTGGGATGATATTGTTAAAGGCCGAGCTGTAGTCCACAAACAGGATCCTCACATAAGCCCCTGGTCTGTCTAGATATTGCAGAACATAATGCAGTCCCATGTTGATTGCATCATCCACAGACCCATTTACTCTGTAGACAAACTGAAGAAGATCCAGTGAGGGTCCAGTGATGTCCTTCAGGTGGGCCAGCACCAGTTTTTCAAATGACTTCATGACCACAGACGTTAGAGTCACAGGCCTGTAGTCATTTAGTCCTGTAATATCTGCCAGTCATAGGTGGCGTTCCTGTACAACCAGAGTGGACATAGATCTCTTAGCCTTAGCCTCTGACAGAGGGACCCGCGCTGTGACTTTCATTACCCGACGGGCAAGGTCCGTCGCTGTGCACAGCTCCTGCTTCAAACCTGGTCAGAACTGCCCTCGTACAGCTGCTTCAACGCCTTGGCCAGGAAGGTTTGCAGGCATGCAGGGCAGAGGCGGCCTGTCCAGTAGCTCTATAATCCTCGGCCGTTGAAACGAATGAGAGCCCACCAGCACTGGACGGGAGGCGCGGATTACCCCACCAGGCAGCAGCACCCCGCGGGCAAAGCTGCAGCGTGATAGCACACGTAACTGGGGGGGGGGGGGATATCCACATATCCCTTAGCCGGCCACCATGGAGGACAGTGAACGGAAGAAGGACTAGCTCTGTTTCGGGCAGAAAAGGGTGCCCTCCAAGACCTAAGGACCTAGGGTTCAGAAGAAGGAGGAGGCCTCCAGTGCAGCCCGACGCTCACAGCGGTCCGGGAAAGCATAGCAGTCAGCTCTAGATCTGACTCGGGCAATGCCACTCTTCCTGACAGAGCTGGCACAGCCGAATCTTCACCTCCAGAGCCTAACTCATCCTCCGATGCAGCGATCAATATCCTGTAATCCACTGGCGCTTCGGTCGAGATGCTGAGCCCCGCCCTGTCCGAAGACCCAGCAAACTCATCTGGAAACACCAGACGGTGCAATGTGCTGGAGGAATGAGAGGAGACGCCTCGATGGGGAAGCTCTCACAGTGATCCCCAGGCACGAGAGACAGCGATCGTGACCGTCACATGAAGCGACCATATCCAGAAACACGAGAGGAAAGCCATCTTTAAAAAGATGCCTGTCGCTTGTGGAGCTCTTTTAGATATTGCTCTTTTAGAAAGTAAAAGTGTTGAAGCACCCAGAAGAGGTCGCCGCGCGACCGCATAATAAGAGATGCAGAACGCTCAGATGAAGCAACAGCACTGGACAGCAACCTCCACTGACATGCCGTCACACCAACACTGTCAAATGCTGTCTTGCAGACACTCTCGGAAATTCGCAGAAGACTCGGCTCTGAAGCGAAAAGCTGATGTGCGTTTGTATGCACTCTCCTTTTATGGTGGCAAATTTACAAAATGCTTTCATGGAACATGATGATCTTTAATTAATATCCAAATGAGTTTTGGTATAAAAGAAAATTTATAATTTTCACCCATACTAATCAAAAAAAGAGTTTTGATATATTTATGGTAGCAAATTTACTAAATACCTTCATGGAACATGATGATCTTTACTCAATATCCTAATGGGTTTTGGCATAAAATAAATGTTTTTAATTTTGACCCATACAATGTATTGTTGGCTACGGCTACAAATATACCCATGTGACTTAAGACTGGTTTTCTGGTCCAGGGTCACGAATCGTCATGTCTAGATTAATAGCAAAATGTTGCAATTGAAAGTTCCAAGGCCTAATAAAAACAGTAAATAGAATCAGTAAAAACTGAGATTTTGGTTTTGTAATGCTTCCTGCAGCCAAATAACAGAGATGAGTGTCCACTAAAATATATCAACATGAGCTAAAGACATAATCTGAGTCTAAAGCTAATGCAATACCGATTTTGAAACATTTATTGTCTATGTTTCTGCTATAATTCAGAAAAGCAGGAGTCCTAAATCAATACAAAGACAATTGAAGAAGTCACTGAGCATCAAATGATCCCAAAACTAATTTAAACAACTGTCTGAAATTTGATTTTGCATCACACCATGTGGTCTCGAAACGCTGTCAGAAAGACAATTACATTTTAAGACAGGCTACCATCATCTACATTTGTAGAAATAATGCCTTTTCCAGTAGAATCAAATTAAATCAAACTAAATAGAACTGAATGACACTGAATGCAATTCTGCCGAGACGAGGTAGTAACACATATCATAACATGATGGATGTTCAGGTGTGAACAGTGCTGTCAGTCAACGCTCAAACACACACACACACACACACACACACACACACACCTGCCATGTCCCTCAGGAGCAGCGTAAGGAAAATCGTGCTTACCTGTCTGTCTGTGGCTGAGCGGCTGCTGCTATGGGGCCAGGCTAATGTTTTAAGTAATGGCTTTTGAGAGCTGACAGATCGCTGGTGTTCGGGCTGCTCTAGTAGAAGAGAGCACCTCCATCACCTCGCCATAATGTGTAATCACACTTCAATCACTATCATGAGCACCGCTATTAGCTTCACAAAACCTGGGAAATACTTTGACAGAAATTTCACCTTCTCATGTCAATCAATTACCAGGATTTTCTCTGTCTAATTAAGACACTGGCTGAAGGATTGGAGACTGTGGGAATTACAGGTGAAATTTTGTCGTTTCAGAGCAGCAATGCAAAAAAACCAAAAATATAAGAATGAAACAAAAAGCAATAAAAGTCAGAGAATGCTCTTAAAATATGAAACTTATTTGAACTCTAAAGGCTGCCAAATCCATTGTTTTCTTCCTTTAGCTTGTCATGTGATATTTATTTTTTGTGTCACTGTAGCATTTGTGAATGTTTAGCAAAAATGTTTTATTATTAATATTTATTTATTTCTTTTATATTGTCTACATACTAAAACAAATGTTGAGGGCAAAAAAAGGCTGTGAATTTCGATCACCTAGTGCTTACCACAGCTGGAATCAAGAGCACAAATAAAGGTAGTCAGAAATGGAAAGTGAACTATTACGTTGAAGTGAATATATTTATTTTTTATTTAAGTATTCCTTATATATAAATTAATAAATAAATACATAAATAAAAATAATAGAATAACTGTTAACATTTGAGCTCGTTGCTGTTTTTTTATAAAAATGTAAACAAATAAATAATATTAAGGTCAATTAATAAAAACATTAAACAATTATGAAAATGAATGAATGAAAGAATAAATGAATTATTTTCTAGTCAATAATTATAAGAAGAACACTAATAATAAGAATACTAACTATAATATATATTCAATAAATGAATGAATTATGTTCAATAAATATTCAATAATTGTAAGATCACAATAACAATAACTCTAATAATAGGCTAATAGGCCAATAAATAAATAAATACATACATACATACATACATACATAATGGAAATAAACAAATAATAATAATAGGCTAATTAATAAATAAATACAACTATTATAAAAATAAATACTAATAATAATAATAATAATAATAATACATTTACTTTAAATAATAAATATATTTGAACCATTCTGAAAACAAACAAACAAACGAAAAACAAATCTATTTGTGAACAATTTTAATGGTCTCTTTCATTTACACATTCTAGAAAGAGAGATAGAGAGTTTGCCTTTCACATAGAACAGCCAGAATTTCAGTTTGTAGGGTAAATCCCAGAATAAACTGAAGTGTACGGATAGTAGTAGAATGAAAAAGTACAGAGAACAGAGAAGATGACCATAAAATAAAATTATAATTTTATAAACATAAATAAATTAAACAAATTTCTAAACCGAAACTGTCAGACAGGAGTCCTCAGCCCAGAATCTACTGTATTGTATTGTGATACTGTATTGTCTATATACATGCTCAAAATCTTCAGCATATCTTCTTTTTTCCTTTAAATTATTTTTCTTGACACCTCACATTGGCTGCTTGCCCACACAGGCTGAGGAATAATTGTGATTCGGAAAATCAATAGAAGTGAAATCCAGCATATCCCAGCCATGTAATGCAATACTGTCATTCACTGCATGAGGAGTGCTAAGCTCTCTGATTGGTCTGTTCCTCTGGTTAGCAGTCATGATGTGTTCTCATGCACTTGCCACACACAAGCCTTCTCATCTCATCCCTTTTTACTTTCTCTCTCCATCTAATTCTACTCTTAAAAATAAGGAGTGTTGTGAAAATAATATAACCTATTGTTTGATATCCTCAAGATAAGTCAAACTAATTCCCAGAGCCGACATGTAACTGTGGCTCAGTTAAATAAACTAGACTGACAGTCACAAACAGACTGCAGTTAGTTAGCATACGCGGTGGAGTGGTGAGCCACCTAATGCAAAGCAGCTGAACCGGGCACAGTGTAGCTTTGTGTCAAGTTTATTGGATTTATTTCCATATAGTACAGAAATTGCATCCACATGCCAGCTAATTAACTTTAATAATTACACAAAGGCAGCATAAGCAACTGTAATGTCCAAGCTAAATCTTAATCTTGCATTTGAATTATCTTCAGCTGTAGTACTGCACAGCTTTCCTCACAATGTATTGTGACACAAACGGGTTGTGATGACTGTTGAACATAAATTCATATTAAAGATGTATGGATGATGGGATTGTTCAAGTATACACCATACAAAGATTCTTTGCATATTAATTTGATTTTGTTTGGTTGTTTGAAGTGTTCACTAAAGTTTAAAACTTTGGGGTTTAAATTGGTTTAACGTTTTTAATAATACAAATATCTTGGGCTCACCAAGGCTGTATTTATTTGATTAAAAAATACAGTAATATTATGGAATATTAAAGCAATTTTTTATTAGTATTTTTGAACTAGTTCTCTTTTGATCAATTGAATGTGTTCTTGCTCAATATTAATATGAACAAAAAAATAACAACTTCAAAACAAAAACCTTTAAGTGGTGGTGTGCAAGTAGATCACTTTTATTTATGTATAGATGGTGCAAATTGTGATGACATTAATTGGCTTCATTGCAGAAAATGAAAGAGATTTCCTCACCAAGAGAGAAAGTAGTAGCAAATTCTGAGAAGAAAGATAAATTCTGCAAATAGCATGCAATATCATGGTCAGTGTGCGTAAATATAAAGGAACACTTACACCCTGGACATTTCAATAAAATGTTGAGTATTTATCTCATTGACACTCATTCTACCCTCAAAAGCATCTTGAACTTGTGACAGTGCTCCACCTGTAGGCAAAGACAGGTAACTCATTTGAAAGACAGTAATTGTCCATAAATACAACCAGTAGATAATGAGTACTGGTTGTCATCTTACAACAAAAACGGTCATTTTATCATCTGATATGCAATCACGGGAGGAGAAAGACACTGTCTGCAGCTGAGCTGTTGTTCCTGCTTTACTGTGCATAAAACAGCCAGACTCAACACACTTTTATATAATATGAAAACATCTCTTGTTTTGCCATGCCTCAATTTATCGGCACAACTATAAATCTGCTTCTCGTTTCTTTAAGAAACGATGGCAGACGTGCATCCAAACACAGTCTGGAAGTGCTTTTGGTGTAATCCATGACTATTGTTGTCTGACTGACGTTTATGGCTCAGAGATTTCTCTTTCATCTCTCTCTAATTCCAGACTCTTTAATGCATGAAAGAAACTTCAGAGACCCACAGCATTTTAAGATAGAAGGGAGGTAGGCTGGGGTTATCTGGTCCGTCCTGCCTCTCCGCGGGCTTTGCATGGAGTATTTAGAAAATGTTTCTTTCAGCAGACCACACAGCTCCACGGGGATGCGATTGGGGAGGATGCTTATAGTAAGAAGGAAAAACAGCCTTTTTATTTTTTTCTAGAGCAAATGCCATTCTGAGGTTGCATCCAAAGCTGACCTCTGACCTGTGTGGGTGACTGAAATTCAGGAGCAGTTTGTGGAGAGAAGAACGGAGACTGTGGTAATAAATCAAACCAACCTTGTCCTGTCTCCACCCCGTGATGTGTCCTTAGCTTGACACTGAGTGCACGTGTGTGTGTGTGTGTGTGTGTGTGTGTGTGTGTGTGTGTGTGCATGTTTATGTGGTTTATGAGGACACAAATTTGTATAATGACATGGGTATGACATAGGTATTACAAGGAAAAGGTGATTTATGAGGACATTTTCAGTGTCTCCATAATTTAAAATGCTTATAAATCATACAGAGTGAGTTTTTTGGGGGGAAAGTTGAAATGCACCGTCTCCTGTGAGGGCTAAGTTTAGGTGTAGGGTAGGTGTAGGGCAATAGCACATACAGCTTGTACAGTATAAAAACCATTACGCCTATGGAGAGTCCCCGTAAACCATAAAAACCAACATGTGTGTGTGTGTGTGTGTGTGTGTGTGTATGTGGAGGATCAGAAGAATGACTAGTTTAAATGTAAAAAGGGCTATAAACAGGTCAGAATGGACAATTAAAGGACACGTCTGTGGGCAAATAAAGAGCACACTAGTGCTAATTACCAAAACATAACTGTATTTTGAATGGGTGTCAGGGGAAGACAGGTGTAAGTGTGATAGATAAACTGCTTTTGTGAGGAAACAGCTTATCAAATAATTAATAAATAGCCATAAACATTACCATTTGTTTGATCGTTTGATCGATAACTTATAAACAATGTTGTGACCAGTAGGATTCATTTTAAGGCCCTTCACATTCATGTCTATGGTCTCTGCAAACAGTGACTGACTCTTGTACAACTCTATTCACATGATTCATGGCTATTTACGACTTCTTGTTTTGAACCTTAACACTTTCTTCAATGGCTTTCTTCAATGCTTTTCTCCAAAATAGAGCAGCTTGCTTTAAAGCAGCTGGTACATATGCTGGTATCTCCCCATATTATTATTATTCATATTAATAATAATAATAATAAATAATAATGTATATTCTTGTAAATATGTGTGCGTGTGTGTGTGTGTGTGTGTGTTAGGGATGGGAAGATTCCCCGATTTGTGCATCGACAAAAAAAGTCAATGATGCGTTGCATCGGTTTAAAAAGTGTGCATCGGATACAAGTTGGCATTTGTATCGCGATGTATCGTTTCTAACATATTTGCATCGGTAAATAACTATGTATTTATATAAAATTATTAGTGGATGCACTACACTTTTATTGTTTAGAAAGTGACAAATAATCTGTGATCAATGTTTTATTGTAGATTCATTTATCCTCTCGAATCTGTTTCTCAAGCGCATTCTCTCATCACCACTGAGTGTGAACATGACGTATCACAACAACACTACGGTCGGAGACCTGAGGAAAAGCCGGGATTTAAGTCCAAAACCTGACTTGAAATAACCTAACAAATAATCGGGGCTAAAGCGGTTATAAACAACAATGTAAGTTCACACAATCTCACTAATTTGTGAACACTTCTTCTTAAGCAGAACTTAATGTCAATCATGTATCAAATCGATCCACCATGGCAAACAGCGAATATATCTGTGCTGTTTATTGCATTTCTACGTTTATTGCATTTACGTTTATTGCATTTACGTGAGCAAAACTAAAGAGCTGATTGTCGACTTCAGGAAGAGACAGCAGCGGCCCTACACCCCTCTTATGATCAGTGGGACCCCTGTGGAGAGGGTGAGCAGCTTCAAGTACCTCGGTGTAAACATCTCCGAGGACCTGACATGGACTACACACATTCAGACTCAGGTTAAGAAAGCCAGGCAAAGACCGTACCATCTGCGACAGCTGAGGAAATTCAGGGTCTCACCAGCTATCCTGAAAACTTTCTATTCAGGGGCCATAGAAAGTGTATATACTCAGTGCATCTCAGTGTGGTATGGTAACGCCACAAACCAGGACTGCAAAGCTCTGCAGAGAGTTGTGCGTTTAGCTGAACGCATCTCAGGGTCGGCTCTCCCCTCTCTGCAGGTCACCTACCTCAAACGCTGCAAAAGCAGAGCTGTAAAAATCATCAAGGACTCGAATCACCCCGGTAACCACCTTTTCTGTTTACTGCCATCTGGCAAGCGCTTCAGGAGCATGATGGCAAAAACTGAAAGACTGAGGAGGAGCTTCTTCCCTCAGGCCATCAGGCTCCTAAACACAAACCCAGTCTCATAATCACCTACAAGATTGTTACAGAAAATACATCCATACACTCATCACCCGTTTTTTTTTTGTGTACATACCCTGAATAACCCTAATCACTATTTATTAAGTCCCAGTACACTGTTTTTTTTTGCACATCCTATTGTTTTTTGCACATCCTATTGTTTTTTGCACATCCTATTGTTTTGCACATCTTATTGTTTTGCACTTTTGTATTGCACATTTTACTCTTATTTCTCTTTTTTTACCATATATATGCTCTTGTGTTGTGTTACTTTTATATAATTCTTATTTTTTATTCTTCTGCACTGTCCACTGAGCGGACCTGATTTGATTACATTTCACTTCTAGTTATACCCTGTATAATTTATTATGTGACAAATAAAGAAACCTTGAACCTTGATTTGAGACATTGTGTTTTCCTTAGTGCATAACTGACATGTCAGGAATACATTTTCCATCTGTAAAAAGTTAGAAAGTCATGCAAATCCATCCATTTCGCTGTCAGGAGTGGGCTTACTTGAGTGGACGAGCACGCATGCGTGCTAAAATATGAGCGCAATAATTCTGAGTCAAATATGTATTTTATTATAGCAGTGCCTAATATAAACTGTAAAGGGACGATTGTAATTGGTAAATAAAATGTAATACGGTCCTAATTACTAAGCTGAGATATGTTAATGTTTGTCTCGTATCGCAGTTAAAATATATTTTTACATATATATATATATATATATATATATATATATATCACATTTAGTGATTTTGACTTTTAGTTTAGTGATTGTTAATGCTTTAAAAGCAATGTTAGATTGTCATGTTCTAATGCTATCTGTTCTAACTATAAAAGATACCGCGGTCATAAAACCAAAGAGAAAAGCTGCATGAGTAAGTGGAAATATCATTACATTCCTGTTGGTCAGTGTTAGAGGAGCTCAGCTTAACCTGACAGATAGCCTGCCCTGAACCAGGTTAGCTTTCCAGCATAAGTAGCCACAGTGACTGAGGTTGATTTTTGTTAAATTTGCTTTATGAACCAAATCATTTGACAGTGAGTTAGACTAACTGAAATAAGCCTGGTCTATTAGGTAAACTTGTTTTATGAAACTTGAGGCATTAGAAGTCAGAAGACACAAGTTAATTTATGATTTGCTGTCTGTCTGAACCAAATAAATAAAAGCAATCATATAGCTCATCATCACTAGCTGCTTCATATGTATCTTCAATGTATCGTATCGTTGGCTATGCATCGAGATGCGTATTGCATCGGCCTCAGTTATGGAGATGCATATCCCTAGTTTGTGTGTATACACACACACACACACACATAAAATATACAATATATATATATATATATATATATATTTTACTTTATAATTACTACGATTTTTTGGTTCCTTTTCAATACATGAATTGGAGTTTGAACTAAATTGGCCACGCCTCACAGAAAGTTACACTGGAACTTAAATGCATTCTGGGAAATAAAGTGTTCCTCCTTCCTGATCCAATTTATTTATTAATTACTTTTTATGACAATCTACAGTATTTATCAGTCTAAAAAAATATTTTAAATATATACACATAGATATGATAGATAATTTGAACCATGTTTGAACAGGGTCAGTCTTATCTCTCAAATTCTCAGCTATTCTTTCTCATCAACACATGAGCTTTTCCATTCATTGTCCTCAAATGGCTAGCTCATCATGATAAATAAGCAGTGGTTTGTGTCATGGTGCTTGTTGTTAGAAAGCAGTTGCAAAGAGCAATGCCCTTGGCACAGGTTTAAACCACTTGCTGAATTAAGGTCACCTTCAGACGTCAATCCCAAAAAGACAATTCATCTTTCACTGACCTTGTTCTGCTATCAACACACAAACAGGCATAACTACACACCCCCAAGTGTCAAAGGTCATTCCAAATCACGTTCTGGCTGCCAAAAGGATCAATCATGCAGCAGTCTTGGTTGCATTCCATTGCACGTTTGGCTCATCTCAGCTATGATTATGGCACAATGTCTTCAGAAAATCCTGTTTCTTCAATTATCAGGAGCAGAATTGCTGATGGTACCATTTACCTAGAGGTGCATTAACATAATGCAGATATCCTTAACTACAATACGGAGGCACTTCATGAAACTCATAGAGTTGGGATAAATGGACTGTGGCACTGATGTGAACACACGTCTATTAAACAGCGGATATGAGTGTGTGCGCCATGGGAGGAGGGCAGATTACATTGCTTTGCACACTAACTATACAGCCCTGGGCTCTCTCTCTCTTTCTCTATCTCTCTTTCCTCCCTCTCACAGACCCCACCGCTCCTCTTCATCACTTCAGAGCTTAACATCACTCAGCCTTAACACACTTCACTGACACTAACTCACCACCCAAAAATCAAAGCCTATCCTGAAGGGGAAACATTGACAAAAATATATATCAAAACAGATGCATATTCCTTATTTCAGAGTCAACAGAGAACCCAATTTTAATGCAATGAACTAGAAGAGAGAAGCTGCGTTCGTAAGATAGGTCACACTTCAGTCGAGTGCTATCATGATGTTTTATCATAACAGGACAATCTTGATTGTATCGCTTAAGTTCTTATTAATTTAAAGGACATCAAGAGAGTGATTAAAGGCTGGTTTTGTTTAACCCGTTTAAAGACACTGACAGGCAGCGTGTCAAAACATCTCCGACCCGGATCAGGTGACTAACGGGTGTTCTAGTGGCTTCTGAAGCATAGGTGAGGTTTAATGGACTAAGGGCTGAGGATTTTTACTTGAACCATTTCACAGCATCTCTCCGCCGATCATTAGACACAAGAGGTTTAGCTCAGACCGTAAACATAATTTTCCACTGGAGTCTTAAATGGAGTGGATGTAGCTGGCTGAGCAGCTTCTACAACACACTCATCAGGGTTAAAAACCGCTGAGCCGACTGAGGATCGTTCCATCCTCAAGTGTATTAATAACAAGGTGCATCCGTGTGGCTTGTGAAGATAATGAATCTGTACATCCATACAGTTCAAGAGCACATATATATATATATATATATATATATATATTATGCATTTGTCCTGGAAACGTAAAGTGCACTTAGAAGAGCACGTCTGGATGATTCATGCATGTAGTTTCCAAAAGCTGCAACTTCTTTCTAGGCAATATGGAATTTTAAATACCGCCCAATGCTGGATGCTAAAAATTTGATCAATGTATCAATATTATATTTTAAAGAAACAATAAATATAGTTTTTACTGTAAAAAAAATGTAGTGTGGACTACCTTATAATTTGCAAATAAAATGTATTTAATATTTAAAGCAACTAGTTTTGAGTATAAATCCCATTTAAACGTCATTATTTAACAATTTGGTTTCTATTTTTTTTCCAGATATGTACATTGGAGTGTTGTGTGTTGTTTAGTTTAGATACATTGCATTAGTTTATGATCATGTGTGTTGCTCTGATAGGGTTTCGTTTGTGTTGTGTTATAGCAATTGCTGGAGAGACCAATTATGTGACCTTAAAGTGCCCATCTGTATTATTATTATTATTAACAGTAGCAAACGAATTTTAACTTAAACAGTTTAGCACATTATCTAATTTGAAACGCACCTTTATTAAGTAATTACTATAAAATGTCGTATATGTATTTTGTATGATGACGTTCCAGCAACAGCCTGTTTTACTGTATATTTATTTATTTTACAGTGCATTTTTTATCAGAAAAAAATCTAAAGGATAGCGAAAAATACTAGGTTAATGAACGAAATGCGTTTGTACAGACATGTAAAGACTGGCTTGTTTAACTGGCCGGTGTCGTTCGCTCACACACAGCCGCGCTGTTCTGCTGTTATCAGGGTCAGAACGAACTGACACACACAAGAGACTTAAACATGAAATACAGCAGCCAAGTTCAACTCTCGGACAGGCCTCGCAGCTGACAAGCCGAAGGAAATCCACAGCCACGGGCTTCCGTTCTCTCTTAAACGGTCACATTTCTTTATAGAAAATGACAACAAAGGATCCTGTAGTCCTGTACACAAAACGCAAGAGAATAGCGACACGTAGTCTGCATGAAAATATTAATACATAAAACACCGTTGAGGTAAATACATCATAAAGGTAGCCTACATGTTATATTAGTTTGTTTATTTATTATTATATTTGTCAAGATGTAGATAGGCTATGTGAAGCAGAGTGAACGTGAATGCTAAGCGGTAGAGGACGGGCTGCGCTGTCCGTGGTCCTGAACTGCCTGATGGACACGAGGAGACTCACACTTCATTCAATTCAGTGTGTTACTGCTGTTTGGCTTCTATAAAACACAACACGCGGGAAATTATAACACATGAGGTGATCTGCTGTCACTTGATTGGTAAATGGGCACAATCTGATCAAACGGAAACTAAATGCGTCTTTCAAACATGCTTGTAGGATAAAAATTTAAATCGCAAATAGTTTTACATATAATTTGTAAATGTTCATATAAAAAAAATACAATGAAGTTTAAATCACATGCATTGTGTTAATATAATAACTGCACTGAAATAAATCGGCTTGACATAGCCTACCAATAATGGAGGTAATTAATGTCGTGTAAACAGTTCTAAAATGGCTCAAATTACCCAGGACAAAACTTATGCGTACTTTATGAGAAGAATTGCCGTTAATGTATTGTTTTACATCTACAATGCAAGCAATAAATCAGTCTTTTTTGTTAAACAGACCATTCTGACGGAAAATAAACAAATTGGAACAGTACCTGGTAGATATGTAAAAACATTTAAAACAACATAATCTGATATTTTTCAGACGCAGATGCTAAAATTATAATATTTTCTAATTTAAGTGATGTTAACTTTCTTTCATTTTTCTTTATTTGAGTGTACATTAGTGTGCGCGCACGGCATCTCTAAAACCATTGAAATATGAAAAACAAAAACATATTAATGTTTACAATATTCGTGTTTATTTAATAGGCATATTTTACCAAACACAAAAATCCACATAAACAAACATAACATTTTGTTATTATTTAAAAAAATGCAAGATTAAAATGCAAAGCATAGATGTAGCGATTTTAAGTTACATACTGTACATTTAAAACGTAATATAACTATCAAATTCAATTATGTGGTCACAATACGTTATTGAATTACGTCGTCGTCTTTTCTCTTTTCTTGATTTATTTCCAATCATGTGATTAGCCAATTTTTAGAATGTAGTTTGTTGTAGACATGGCTTAAGTGTGTATTGAATAGTGGAAATCAAAGAGACTCTCATCAGGGTGCAGGGCTGTCACTGCCGCTTCGTTCACGCAGCTAGTTTCATTAGTTGTGGCGCCCCCGTGAGGCCGAGCACCGAAACGCCACCGTTACCAGAAACAGAGGAAAGGATTTGTCTGCACGAGACGCGCTTTTAGAAATAAAATCATTGTATAGTAAACACACGCGGTCCGAAAACAACGTATACACAACTTAAAATACATTTAAAAAGTATCTAAATTACAAAAATCAAGCCATTAAAGTTTTTTTTCGCGACCCTGAAACCATAGTTATAAAGTGAAAAGCATCGCATGCTGCTAAATACACCTGTCATTCCGAAGTACCACAGTTTCATCTGATTCTCATTTAGACATACGAGCATATTCTACATGTAAACAAGTAATACGGGTGAAAATGAGACACTTACCAGGTAGACAGCCGGAGTGAGGAGAAACACGGCACACCAACACGTCGCCCGCATCCTCGCTTATCTCAAACTTCCACTAATTTCCCTGCGCTGTTTCTTTTGTCTGTCAGGAACATATATCCACTTGGTATCCGCTTTAGACCTTTAGCCTAGGCAAAAATGACACTATAGACCCCATGACCACAGAATAGGCTTTAAACTTGGACACGGATAAGGGGGAGAGAAAATGAACGGTTACATTAATCCAGTCAAGGAGCGAAGCACAGTCATATTTCAGTAAGATGTCATGGGAGATGGTCGCTGGTCTTGCTGCCTGGAGTGACTGCGGCGTAAGTCCTCTTAGAAACAAGGACAGAGGCTTTTCACGCGCGCGCTGTCACTCAGCGGTGGCTTTATATCGCGCGCTGAGAGCCACGCGCGCCGTATTACATCCGGAGAGAAGCTCAGATGGGGTGGGACGAGAGGAGAGTGGAAAAAAAGATTAGAGAACCGGACGAGATTGGTCCGGGAGACGACTTAAAAGAAACTCGCTGCCCACCAGAGAAGCTTTGTTGCGTGTTTTCGTGCGCTATAGACGACGCAGTTCGAGGAGCGCACCACAACTCTACACGGACATTATTCGCTTGTGTCTTATCAAACTGAAAGTGTGAATGTTGAGTTAAATTTGCCTCTCACTGACAACCAGTAAAAATAATATACTCCCGATCACAAAACATTGGGTTAAAAAAGGTCTATTTTGATCAAAAATGAAAATAGTGACAGAATATTCGTAAAAAAGACATTAAAAGATTTGTACAGCACAATCACCTGGTTCATTTTAATTACATTTTATAATCATATCTCTCAATTTTTAAGTTATAGATGCTATTCTGCTGTCTGTTAGTAATGTACATTTACATCGTTCAGTTTCAATCCATGCATGTCACAAATAAATCAAAATGACACAAATAAGTCAATATGGACCCATGGCACATCCATCACAAACAAATCCATTCACTCCCTTTTTTTCCAAGCAATTCTTAATTTAAGCTTTAGTGATTTTGCGAACAGCTAGATCATAAAAATATCAACTTTGATTCACAGATTTACTAAAACTTGCCTAAGATGCATAAGATTCAGGAAGATCTAAAAGGACATGAAATGTTGATCTGACCTATAAATATCACAGATGGAATGATATATATATATATATATATATATATAAAAAAAAAAATCTTGAGACATTTTGACAAGTCACAAGGTCTGGTTCCTATTACGTTTAGGAATTCATAGTGCATTCTTTATCAAAATTAGTGATCTAGATAACATCGATGCTTGTTGTTGGACATAGGTAAGGAGGATTCAATCACATATTTTTATGAGGCCTAAGATTAATGGCAGGCTAATCATGAATAGAGTCTAGAAATGCCTGTGTAAAAATCTATGAGCCAGTAAATGCTGACGGTGTGGATTTTTTACACAGCTGTCGCTATGCATGCATGTAAAAAGAAGAAAACCAGGAAGAAAAAAAGCAGCAGGGTCTGACTTTATAAATCTGTGGCGGTCTCATTGCTACAGCACGGCGGCAGTCTGAAGTGTCACTCAGGCAGTAACTCAAGAAGCGGCTGAAATGCGATGAGGCTGTGAATGGCTGTGGTGGCCTTCAGAGTCGTAGCATGCAGCAAATCGGCCTGCAGGGATGTATCATCCAGACCCAATACAGCTCTACAGAGATGCAGTAAACAGCATGGGTGGGGGGACATTGCTCACAACCAGCTTTTGGAGCAGAATGCAGAGCATATGGCCTATTGATGTTAAAGTCCATGGTTAATAACTTCAAATAACCCGAGAATGCTGAAGGCCACATGACTGAGGCCTGTAAAAGACCTGCAGTATATTTTTGACCTCTCTGCTCACTCAAGTCCATGGGAACAGTAATTAATGACTTGAGGGTCCATTCAATGTTAAAATCATTTATTACTCATTTCTGGTGCTCATCTTTTGAAACAAAGCGCTTTTGTAATTGTAACCCTTGTTGAAGTCAAGAATTGTTATTGCTGTTCTTCTGATCTTTAATTTATTTTATATTAACAAATTAAGATGTGCCAATTTGCACCTAAGAGTATAAAAAAAATAAAAAATGTTTGTGACTTCACAAAATGTGACTTTATATCTCACAGTTACAATGTTATGTCTTACAATGGCCAATTTATCACATGCAAATGCGTCTTTACATCTCACAAATGCAACTTAATATTTAACAAATGCAATTTAACATCTCATACATACAATTGCAAATACAATCCCGCAACACAACTTTATATCTCAGAATGAGACTTCTAATGCAACTTCATTTATTTCTGTTTTTGTACTCTTTTTCTGTTTTTGATGTATAGGCTACATATGGGTATCCATAGGTCGGGTTGTCTCGACAAGTTTGAAGTCTTTAAGTTTGATACGAACATACGGACAGACGGGTTTAACGCACAAATCTTTGATGCTCAAATCCGTCAGAGGGACACCTGCTCACAATACACACTCTCCCTTCCTTCTAATCACAAGGTCAAGGGGGGTTAATTTAACACAGCCTACCTTTGGTCCTCTCTCACTCTCATTCACATTCACTCAAACCATGTAATCTACCACAGAGAACAGCAGATTATAGGCTAGAGACTTCCATTTCCGAACGGTTCAGTGGAAAATAAGCCAGGGATAAAGACAGGGAAAGACAGATAAAGAAAAGGAGGAAGAGGAAGATTGAGCCAGCTGAGTGTCGCTGGCAATACACTGCAGTGGCATGGCTCAGCTAGCATGACTGAATGCCTGATTGTGTGGGCAGATGTTTCAGAGAGAAGGGAGCAGACCCCATAGGGGCTGCGGTGACACAATAGGTAGGCTTTCAATAAGGCCAAACTTAGGCGCTCTTATGCCAGGTGCCAGCGGCCAGGTGATATCTTACGCCACAAACCGTTGCTCGTGCCTTATACATTACAGACATACAGTATATTCATCCCATAAGCTGCAGTACTGATTTGATCGGTGTGTGTGTGTGTATATATGTTTGTGAGAAACCGAGAGGGAGGCTTTTCATGTTGGTACAGGCTGGTGGTGGCTGCCAGCATGGCTCATATGAGTGCTGGAGCGGGCGGACCCCGAAGGCACTGACAGAGACAAATGCGGGATCAGAGCACCGGTCGCAGGATGCAGCTGGCGCGCATCAAGTGCTTCCGCATGGCAATTAAACTGACGGCTGGACTCGAAGACACGGCCAGACTGATATTGCATCTCAGAATGCCGTACACAATCAGGATGGTTAATGACTCCGATTATGGTGAATTACAAACTCGACTCTTTAAACAATAACAAATGTCTCACTGCAGCAGACGGCAAATGTTTTTTTTTCAATATGCTCTCGAGTTTTTTATTTAATCTGCAGGGGCCTTTTGAGGAAGTTTCAACAACTTTCATGAGAAACAAAATAGCTTATAATTGCATTGCATTCTTTCTTATAGGGATAGTTCACCCAAATATGTTCTGCAGAACAAGTAGGAACAACCAAGCTCCTATAATGGTGATGGAAGAAATATGAGATTATATTTCTCTTGTTGAGTTTGCCAGTAAAACATTTGCGTTCTTTCACAAAACTATTACACTGTTCCTTCATGTTGGACCAAACACGAACTTCCTTCACTTTGGAGCTGATATTCGAGAATCATGTCCTGTACCTGATGTAAGTTCTGCTTAATCAAATTTGCGCTCCATCTTGATAACTCAGAGGTTGGGACAAAGTCATCAGATTGAAGTAGCCTTGCACTGGAATTTAATTGATTAGGTCAGTCTGTAAATCTTCCTGCTTTTAGCTGAGAAATTCAATTGGAATGAGGGCCAAGAGACATGATTGTGATAATTACTGATTGGCTAATGAGGACTGAAGACTCCCAGAGGCCTCAAGCCATGATTATAATCATAGGAGCATTGTGACCCTGTTGATTAAAGCCAGATATGACTTTAACAATCCGAGGGCACCGGGATGAAACAAAAGCACATCCTACATTGTAGGCACTGTCACTTGATGTACAAAACTATGGGACGGAAATTGAGTTCTTCTGAATGTTAGTTTCCTCTGATTATGTGCAATTGTACTGAAACAAATTATTCAGCTGAATTGTGTGCTGTTTGTGAGTGGAAACATCGTGTCTTCAAGAAAAAAAATTAAGGATTTGAATATTTTAAACCATCTGGAGCACTTTAATTCATTAGCAAACGTTTCTACATAGGCCTAAAAATAAATCTGCTTGTCAGTCAGTGCAACAATTCAGACACTGTCTTGTAGCGGCATCTACTGGTGTAAACCAACAATGAGCAAGCGAGTAAAGGATTGCAGGAGGTTTGATTT
Organism: Gymnocypris eckloni scoliostomus; assembly: GCA_027564155.1. Taxonomy (NCBI): domain Eukaryota; kingdom Metazoa; phylum Chordata; class Actinopteri; order Cypriniformes; family Cyprinidae; genus Gymnocypris; species Gymnocypris eckloni. The sequence continues at coordinate 15,817,196 of CM050427.1, read as the reverse complement.
GACATTGTATATATTTAATGGTAGGTACGCTCCCATACAGATATGAAACACACACACATAAATATACATATATATATTAAAACAGTCTTGAAGATTAATAACGTGTTACAATGCTGTATAACTTGTCAGTTTAGTAAATCTTCATAAAATATCGCAGCCCCATTCCATCCAACATAATACTCACCTGTGCACGGAAGTTCATCCTCTACTAATTAATTATGACAAATTCATATTCATGTTCCTGTAGTTATTCATTTGGATTTATCGATTTATACGATATATCGTACATTTGAAAGTTCTTCTTCGCCTGTTGTTACTTGCAGGATGTATGACGCAGTAAAGTTATACTGGAAGCTGATTGGCTTGAGTGGTTGCTGTTGATAGTGATTGGTTATGGATTGGCGAAAATACGCAAATTTAAATGACGTTGCACAATTTGCATATTAATTTATATTGGTGTATGTGTTTGAGCCATATTTGAGCAATAGAGAAAGGGGTTTTCTTTTCTAAATTTTTTACCCCCTTGCTAATGTGTATCATAAATATTTACCCTGGTTCACCAGGGCTGTGGGGCAAACTGAGATACTTTGTCACATGTTGGCTTTTTCTTTATTATACCATTCAATATTTTGGGGTGGGTAAGATGTTCATGTTTTTGAATAAAAGTCTCGTATGAGACTAAATTTGGTTGACAAAACTACACTAAGAACAGTAATAATTTAATAAATAATGATCATTATTGAGAACAGTTTTTGTGGAAATACAATAATTGTATAATTATTTTATATAATTTTATTGTAAAAATATTTCAGGATTCTTTGATGAAAAGGTTAAAAAAAATTGGGGAAAAATTTTACTTTTGGAAAAATTACATTCTATTTTCTAGAACATTCTTTTGCAACATTGTAATTGTCTCTGCTGAGTTTTTGATCAATGCATCTGTTTTGTCATCATTTCTGAATATGATTATTTATTTATTTAGTTTTTAGTATTATTAGAACTTCACAGACATACAGCAGTAACTGTGACACTAAAGTAAGTTATGTCTTTGTAACAGTGTAATTATACATTTAAGTACTGAGTAATATTAATTCACTACATGTATGTATTATATAGTTATGGTAAGGATTAGGGTTAATTGCATGTAATTACGCATACATAATTGCTATTATAATAGTAAGTACATGTAACGTGTAATAAGGACACCTTAAAATAAACTGTTACCTCGGACGATACTGACATTTTCATGTCACAGACACATCAGTGACCCCCTAAATTACAATATTAAACCTCCTCAACATGATCTTACAAAGCAATGCGCATTTTCCTGAGACTTACAATGCAGTAACTGGCAAGCTAAATGACATTAAAACTAAAATGAGCCACATGTACAGCAATGTTTGTTTATTATGCAATTCATCAGACACATATAAACAGCCTGTAGGAAAAGAAGAAAGCAACATTTACACACAGTAGCATGGTTCGCCCCAGCCAAGATCAGTAACAATAGACTCTCTCTCTCTCACACACACACACACACACACACACACAGAGAGGCACACATTCAGAAACACTTTGAGAGGTTCATACTAAACACTTTGTGTAGTAAAAAAAAAGAAATGCACAAATTTATATATAATAAAGAAATAATTAAATACAAGATCATTCATGTATTTTACAAATTAACAAAACAAGCATTAACACAAGTAAACATTCCTTTCACCCGTCACATTTGAAAGCAAATTCAATTATATGCCTTTAGAGATCAATAGCACCCATAGTTAATTTACTGTAGATATGTTTTTTTTTTTTGAAGTGGCCCTAACCTACTTATTTGTGCTTTTCAACCCAATTTTTAGAAGGTCGGTGATACTGATGACCATTTCAGTCTTATCTGAATCCACATACCTTCATTACCAATTCTGTTGGTGTGTGATTACTTATACACAGGTTCATGGCATGGTGACAAATAACTTGCACCCGTATACAAAAAAAAAAAAAAAGATAATGAAAAATAGCTTTTGTTTTTTTTTTTTATGAACTTTACAAACTTATTGCAAGACTCTCTGGTCTGGTCAATCATCATGTATGGCAGCACAGGCTCAGACTGGCGCTACTTTCAAGTCAAATGCAACCGGCATCATCTGGTGTCTATATTTTAATATTACTGTCATGTTGCAGTGTTGTTGTCTTGTTGCTAGGCTGATTGTTCTGTATTTTGTAGCCAACTTTTTTTCTTAGCATAAGCTTTACAATAATATAAAAAAAATGATAAAATAATTGACATTTAAATCAATTTTCAATGTCAATGTGTATTTGCCAAATAACCGTGTAATAAGCAGGATAGTGTACAGTAAGCTGGTCATTCTCACCAGTGTAATATTAGCATTATTCATTGAATTATTAATATCTTGAATTAGCTTTTAATTCATACGGTCCATTTTTATTTTAGTTGTAGTAATTTTGGTATGTGCTTGTCATTTTTTTGTTTCTATGTAACTTTAATTTTAATTCAGTTTTAATTTTAGCATTTGAAAATTCTGAGTGTTCATTGATGATGATGATGATGATGATGGTTATGAGGGGGCAGTGTGGGTACAGAAATCGGGCCACGATATTTGCCTAATGTATATTCAAAACATTTATTTGAATATATTAGTCTTTTTGTATGGATACACTGCACAATTTTTATTTTCTAAACAATAACAAATCACATTTTCCAGTTACGATACCTAAAAAAATCTTTAAACAAAATTAATTTACATGAGAAGCAACAGTGCATTGTGATGTGATTTAACAGAATGAATTAAACTGATACATGATGACAATTTAAATACGTAAAAGAATGTTCAATTTTATTTTCTGTATTATTTCATTTCAGGTTAGTTGCAAAAGGCAAAATCCTTAAGTTTTTTTTATAGTCTTTTATCATTTATATTAGAACTCATTATTTTGCAATAATAACCAGCTCACTGTAAATCATCCCTTACGTAATGTCTCAGCACAAACCACAGCATTTATTCAATCTAATGAATGAGCTGAGATTTGTTCAACCGCAAATCAGGTGAGCGGAGATAGGTAATAATGTCAAACGGATGTTTCCAAAAGTAATCTTTCAATGCAGAGTATTGTTTTTTCTGAATCTAGCTGATATGAAACTGCATGCTGTTATTGTGTTAGACAGTCACGTTATATAAACTGCAAACAGAACTGGTTCACACAGACACAGTAGAATCAGTAAATCAAATATCATACTGTTAAAAGCGCTAGAATTATGAACACCGAGCCCTTGGAATCAGAGACGAAAGACTGAAACACATGGAAAACTTCACCGACCTGGATCTCTAAGGTGAAAAGAACCTTTGAATTGAGTACAAGTTAATCAGGCAAAGAAAGCAAACACATGGTTGATTGAAACTGTACATACAACAGGGAGGTTTGTGGAGTCTTTTCAATGGCCCCGTTATCACAAACATCAGGTAACCAGTAAACAAGTATAAACAAACACCAGTGAGTTCCATCAGAAGAAAAAGGGCTACTTTTGTTCTCTCTCACTCAGTTTTTTTTTAAGAAATATGTCTAGCACAAGACTGTACATCATCTTGTTTTGCGAGAGGCAGTTTTCTATGGCAATGCTGTAAGTAAATGTTCATGCTGCACTAATATAGTGCAAAATGGAGCCTGGATACAGAAATGGGGAAAGGCAGGCCAGAGTTTCTATAGGGGGCGCTAGTGAGCCCATTCAATCTACAGTCTTTTATCCTTCTGATCACACAATATTGAGCGTTTCAGGGCTGAAAATGCTATTGTGTATTTATTTGTCTGAACATGCGACTTCCCAACAGCCACAGACAATGTACATATTGCAGGAGCTGACAAGCTGCTTTCTCAGGAAAAAAAATAAATAATAAAAGGCCCAATTTCAAAAAGGTTTCCTTCCGAAAGACTAAAGTCTATGTTACAGAAAGATGTCAATGGCAGAGAGGTGAAGGCAGACTTCCTGAAGAAGATTTTGAAGAGTTTATGAAGGCTCTCGTGAAATGAAGTAAAAAAAACTTGAACGTAAAAAAGGAGGGGGGAAACATTATATAAACACGGATCGAGTCTCTCTCTGAGGTTCCATTAGGTCTTATAAAAAGCAGTCGGTGAGTTTGCGCGAGTCTCCTTGTTTGAGGCTTGTACCGATGGCCGACTGTGAAAGGTTAGGCTACATGTCAGCATCACCGTCGTAAGCCAACGTCAGCGGCTTGAGTCTGTTGTTCATCTGTCTTCTCTGGGGCTTCTTCGGCTTTTTGCTGTGGAAAAAATAATAGCTATTATTACAAAGCAACTACATTTTACTTCAACAGATGCAATAAGATAGCAAGCTTATTTATCTGCACATATGAACTAAATCTATAATATAATGTCGCTTATACCAATATAATATAAAATACGGCATCGCTGTTCTTTTAGTATCGTTTAGATATTAACATTTTTAATTAATGTTTTAAATTAGTTCTAATGTTTACTTTTTAAATTTGTAGTAATTATATAATGTTTGCCATTTTTATTATTTCTATTTTTTATTATGTGTTTTGTGTAAATATGTATAAATAAATATTGTTCATTTTATTTCAATTTGAGTTATTCTAGTACATCATCAAGTTAAATCAAATTAAAATGATACATGTTTCACTGGCAAATAACTGTAATAAAATATGTTTTTAAATATTAATTTAATTTGACTTAAGTTTCAAGTAACGGAAATATTTATACATTAAATATTTAAACATTTTAAGTAACGGAAAAGTTTATATAATAACCCTGTACTGCACTTTTGTCATTTAAGTGTGCAGTGTATTATTTTGTAACTTTTAATTCAATATTTAACTAGGGATAAGGCATGAAGACAGATGCTAGAAATGGTTAGCAGTGATTATTATTATGATTAGCAATCAGCTGCCATGCTAACTTTTACAGGAAGAATAGCTTTAGCAGTGGAGGGAACATGGAAGTAGCCAGCCCACTAAACTCTACAAACCAAACTTACCTTAGCGAGTACTATGACACAGAGATAGGGACACGTGTGAATACAACATCCTCTAAACCTCACTTTAGCTCAAGTCAACTATTAATACAATAACTTTTAAAAATGAGGTGAACTCATATTTACTTTGACTTTACTTTACTTTTTAGTCATTTAGCAGACGCTTTTATCCAAAGTGACTTACAAAAAAGAAAAAGTAACTACAACTATAAGTTAAAACTCTATAAATACTATATATACACACATTTAAGAAAATTGAGAAATTAAATAAAATGACAAATACATACACAACATTTCAAAACTAAACATTTAAATGAAAACAAAATATAAAGCTAAAAACATTTCAAAATATTAAAACAACAAAAGGTATATATTTAAGGAATATTATCAGTATTTTGCATCAAAGAGAAAATTATGAGTGTTCATTGATGATGATGATGATGATGATGATGATGATGGTTATGTTAGACCTGACCATGAGGGGGCAATGTGGGAACAGAAATGGGTTTACAATATTTGTCTAATGTCTATTCAAACATTAATCTCGTTTTCCAGTTACAATACCTAAAAATGACAAGATCAATTTACATGAGAAGCAACAGTGCATTATGATGAGATTTAACAGAATAAGTTAAACAGATATATGATGAAATTATAAATGTGTCACAGAATGCTGAATTTTATTTTCTATATTATTTCATTTCAAGGTGCATTAAATTTCATATTTCATGAGGCTTTTCATCTTAAAGCACATTTAAGATTATTTCACACCATATTTATTTAAGCTTACATTCCATTGTAATATATATTTATTTATTGGGACATTCTATGACATTTAATAATTTAATTACATATTTAAATTAGTCTGTTGAAATCTGCTTCATAATGCATTAGAGGTTTTATAGAGAATGTGTCTTGAATAGAAGTGAATATAAAATATTACGTTTTAAGATAACAACACTGTCTCTCAGATAAATGTATACTGTTTTATTTATTTTCAATAAGGTATACATAAATAAAAAAGACTAATTAAACACTGTATAAAGTGATAGCTCACCCAAAAATAAAAATTCTGTCATAAATGACTTATCTTCATGTTATTCAAAACCTGTATAAGTTTCTCTATTATATTGAACACAAAATATGATATTTTGAAGAATGCTGGTAATCAAAGAGTTGTTGGTCACCATTGACTTCCATAGTTGGGAAAGAGATACTATGGAAGTCAAGGGGGACCATCAGCTGTTTGATAAACGTATATTAAAGCTTGATATTAAAACTTCTACAGGTTTGGAACAACATAAGGGTGAGTAAATTATACAATTTAGATTTCGGAGTGAACTATTCCTTCTGAGTTCTCTTTTAGCAGTGGATATAAAGCTAGACTACTAAACTCCAGTAGATCTACCTTCTCACCTCCACCAAACAGCTCCATGTGATTGGTCAGAAAGGCACATGTGACAGTGAGAAGGCATAGGTGATGACATGACTGGCCACAGGACAAGGCCATGAGGGAAAGGACAGAGCTGAGAGCTCTAGTTGAACTGAGTCTCAATGTGCTGACATTCAGGGCAGGTATATATTAGCTCTTGGTCATTGGGTCCGACCCAAACCACAGAGGTAATGGAAGGGTCCAGGCTCGGAGGAGAGCACCGGGCCAGCATACAAAAACTGATAGATATGAAGGGGTTGGGGAGACAAATGAGAAGTGAAATAAATGGAAAAATAAAGAAAAAAATATATCTTAATCAGTATTTTTGTCTTGTCATATAGGAAAAATTGGTAAAAATATTTCAAATAAATGTACTCAACTTTTAGAGAATGTATATTAAATAAAGTTTTTTTTTCATCTTGTGCAGAAAATAAATATACAAATATTTTGTGAATTTTAAGAAAAAAAATGTTTGTATTTAAATAATAATATTTTCCCATATATTCTCTGAAACGTGTTACTTCACATAAGGCTTTAATATTAAAGTTGTATTTTATCTCAATATTTTTAGTGAAAAACAAGACAAAAGTATTGATTAGGAAAATGAAGTGAAGAGCAGTCAAGTTGAGAGCAACTCACATGGATTAACATAAAAAAGATGAATAGGATAAAGCAGATTTATGGAATGAATAAAATATCTAGTTTGCTGTTATAACAAATGTTCTTACCAGGCTAAGTAAGTCATAGAGACAATGAACACTAGCAGTACAAAAGCTCCAGCTGCCACACCATACACCCAGGTCTTCAGTGTGCCATCTGTGCAGATACACACAAACACATCAATACAAGTACACAGCTGTACCTCAGCTGTTCAGAACCAAGTACAACACGGCCATTCTGTTCTACCTGTTGGGAACACCCTTCCTGTTTGGACCTTCATATATTACTGTGGGCTCAGAAAGTATTTACTTGAACAAAATGTATATTGTTTTATCATTTCAATTTAAAACAATTCAAGCATGGCTACAATGTTGTGATATTATACTTACATATTGCAAATAAACCTATTCACTTGCAATTCAGACATTTGTGTCTAAATATTTGTTATGCCCGCTGTATATGTTTTTAACATTTATTTAGCAAAGCAAAAAGACTTGTTATACACAAAATGGTTAAAGATAGTTAGCAGTAGTTAGTGTGAAAATATTAGTCTCGATTCTTAATACAAATGCTTGCGAACATGTCTCTAAGTTGGTCCCTTGCAACCACTCAGTTATACGGAGTCATACACTCACCGGGTCCGAAGGGCTGGAGGAACCAGGTGCGTCCGGAGCGGCCGGGGAGGTTGGCGGTGGGCTGAGTGGGGTTGAGGGCTCGGATCGTCTTCACATCAGTCTTACTGTCTCCTGCGGTGGGGATCTCAAGCACTGGTATGACAGTGCACTCGTCCAACACTCCATCAGAAGTCAACACCTCAGTAAAACCCTCCTCGCAGCCGCATACGCCAGCCTGCAGGTGGAGACATTGCACCAGTTACAAATATGGATAAGATATGGCTGACAACAGACAATCAGCATACACAATTAAACACTGTAAATTAAAGGTATTATTATTAGTATTACATACATTTATATTTTTATTTACCAAGGATACATTACATGGTTACACTTTATTTCAAGGTGTTCTTGTTGCAGTGTAATTATACATTTAAGTACTGAGTAATATTAGTTAACTACATATACTTACTATATGGTTAGGGATATGATTAGAGTTTGGTTTAGGGTTGCTTGCATGTCATTATGCATACTTTATTGTTATTAAAATAGTAAGTACATGTAACATGTGTAACAAGGACACCCTAAAATAAAGTGTTACCCATTAAATTGATCAAAAGTTATAACAGAGACCAGTATAATGTTACAAAATATTTCAATTTAAAATAAAATGCTGTTGTTTTGAACTTTCTGTATACATTATATTGCCAAAAAGTTTAATGTCACCCCCTTCTAACGAACAGGTTTGACTACTTTAGTCATTTCCATGAGCACAAATCTTAATGTTTAAGCATAAAATTATATTCTAGGGAATTGTGTGCTTCTAATTTTATAGCAACAGTTTGAACAGGACCCTTTTCTATTCTAACATGACAGTGCCTCTGTGTATAATGCAAGGATCAAAGAGAGATGATGATTCAGTCAGTGTGGAAGAACTTGACTGGTCTGCAGAAAGCCATGTCCTAATCCCAGCTGAACACCTCTGGTGTGACGTTAAATGCAGACCTTGAGACACAATCTCATCACCAAACACCAATGACTTGTACATATGGGAGACAGTTTATTTAATTCTCTTCAAAACTGTTGCAACAGAGGTGGAAATAATTTGTTAAAACATTAATTATGTTTCCATCTTTGTTGCCACAGTTTGGAATTGCCTTTTTCACTTCTAAAGAAGGGGGTGTCCCAATACTTTTGTCCATATAATGAATGTACAAGTCATTGGTGTTTGGTGATGAATTTTAGACTCAAGGTCTGCATTTAAAGTCACACCAGAGGTGTTCAGCTGGGTTTCTGCAGACCAGTCAAGTTCTTCCACACTGACTGAATCATCATTTCTCTTTAATCCTTGCCTTATACACAGAGGCACTGTCATGTTAGAATATAAAAGGGTCTTGTTCAAACTGTTGCTATAAAATTAGAAGCACACAATTACCTAGAATATCATTATATGTTTAAATATTAAGATTTCTACTCGTGGAAATTACTAAAGTAGTCAAACCTTTCAATAGAAGGGGGTGAGCCAATACTTTTGGCAATACAGTGTATCATGTAATTTTACTTGAATCATGGTCATTTCTCAAACAGAATGAACTGCAAAATAAATTGATGCTGTTAGTTTAAAGTGTGGCTTGGTGAAATAAAATGGAAGCAGAAAATCCCTCATACCAGTTGTTAAAAACACAGACAACTTTCTATTTGTGGCATTCCCTCAGCCTCTAAACAGCTGATAATTGAATTCACTTTCCATCTCCTGTGACCATCGCTTAGCTTTCTCTCTACCAGTGTCACATTGTACTTACTTTCCTTCTGTTAACAGCTCTGTTAGATGCTAAAAATATTTCTGCCGCATCTAGCTGTGATTTCAAAGATATTTTTATTTGTGTTCGTTGTACTATTTTAGGGCTTACTTTGTTCTGAAAAACATCAAGATCATATGAATCCTGAAGGCTACGAGTGCATGTTCGAGCGTGGGTGTTGATAAGATACATCTCAGGACGTGTTCTTCCACTGACGAGACATTTGGATCTCCACGAGGATCACCATTCTGCAGACCTGAGTGCTTGTGTGCAAATATATGTGGAGAATCCCCCAGGTGCCTGCCATCTGCAGGGGGTCTCTTATTCCCATTGCAATCTTGGGAGGATAATCTACCCACACGCAAACACAACCCTTGTCAGATCAATGCGATCACGGGAAAACCAGAATGCACTGGGGCGTTTGCATTTATAAAGATGGGCACAGAAGAGCAGGTCTGGATGTAGCAGAAGCAAGTGATATGAAAACAAGCAGTTTCTTCCCTCAGTAGAAGGATTCACTACACAGCGGGAGACCCAATACAGACACGCTCACAATCTTCACTTGCATATAACATTCAGTTCATATGCAATGGGGGAAAATCGCATGCTGGAGGACAAATGTGGTAGCTCACAGGGAATGTTTACATTTCATGAAGGATCATCTTCAAAGGAACAAGATGCATATAAAGGGGAGAGTGATCATTTACAGTTAGCCAGAAGTATTCAGCATTTCTGTCTGGCTGTGAGGAAAAGAAACACAAAGTGTGTCCCAAATCGTGCACTTGTCATATATAGGGGAGAGTGTTGATATTTTTTTTGACATGTGATCATATACATTAAGCCAGAAGTATTCACCATTTCTGTTTGGCTGTGAGGAGAAGAAACACATAAAGTGTGTCCCAAATCGTGCACTTGTACATTCTATGGACAATTCCGAAATGAAAAGGTGCACTTGAAACAGCTGGATGATGCACTTTATTAGTGTGAAAGTTTGGACACTTCATGCAGTCAATAGTTAAAGATTGTCTTACATAGCGGAAGGGGAAGGACTATTAGACTCCGATGTTGCGTGACAAAACAACCATGTGAAATTAATCCTAGAATGTGGAGTACATGGTACATAGTGTAAGTTATTAGTGTGCAGTGCTTCATTTGAGACACGTTTCTAGACAAGTTATACAATTTATTAACTCATTTCTCTAATAACTGTTTTATTGTTAATTGGAAATTACAATATACAATAATATTTTAAAGAAATTACTTGAAATTAAATTATATTAAAAAGTTAATTGACACTAAGTTGCAAAGGGTATTATAAAATAAAATGAAAGGCTGAAAAATCAAAGGCAGTTCTACTCATTTTAACTCTTCTATTTTCTTGTAGAAAAAAAGGTTATTAAATTATTTTATTTATAAATATATTATATATATATATTTTATTTTTGCAAACAACATTTGGAAATATTACCTAACATATAATAATAATTATAATTATTAAATAAAATAATAAGAAGAAAAGAAAGTTGCAAAGGAGTAATAGTAAAATATACTTATATTACTATATCTTGATCATTTACAGGATTTTACAAATCAAAGGCTTTTAGAAGCATAAATACATTCAAACACAACAACCACTCCAAAACAATGCTGCCATCCAGAATAATATAAATATCTCAACTGATAGTGACTTATCCTCCCTAAGGTGTTTTATTTGGCCTGTACTGATCTCTACAGCGCTAGCAGTGTCACTGCTTTTAATATCCTCTGACATTGGTCACGGAGCTTGATAAAGTCCATGCATAAGGCTAACACTGTTATTTTTTATCAGAAAAAAGACTGAACAGTAAAGTGCCTTAAATAGTTTCCATCTAAGGTTATTAAGATGGTATCTGTTGATAAGCGGATATCAAATCTTGCTATTATAGCCGGTGCATCTTGGTTCTCATGTTTCAGAATTTCCCATTATACATTCCAGGGCTATCTCTCTCTCTCCTCTTGAGGAAGTCTAATCCTGCTATATTGAATATCTATGCAACCCAGTTTACAGTCTGCCTGCATCCCACCTCAGCAGGCGTCCACACATAAACATGCACACATACTAACCTCGGTGCAGTAGGAGCGAAGTTTGTCGCAAGCTGGGTCACATGATCTGTCTGACACCGGCTCGCTTGGCAACGGGCATCCACCTGCAGGCAAAAAGTTCAAAGGTTTATATAAATATTGTTTAATGACATTGTCACACTCACACACACAAACACATGCCCATTTTCAGCTACGACATTGTCCTGGTGGCAGGAGGCATCGAAGTCTCTGCATTCTGTTGCTCTCCCACAATCATCCACTTTCCCTCTCTTTGGTAATGCAAACAGTGCCAGACATGCTTTACTCCAGTTTAATTCATGCTTAATACCTCTAGAGTTATGATATTACGGATGTGTTAACTGATAGGCATGAGACCGTAATTAAAATTAAACTAGCTTTGAACATTTTCTGGAGGAAAAAAAAGGACAACCTTCCCCAGTATTTGGAAAAGCAACCGTTTTTATGCCATGGACTCCTCAAAAATATGATCCTCTTTCTGAGAAACCCCTTCCTAAAATATGATAGCCAGTTTACAGTGTGAAAAATAAAAATAAAATGTGTATGTAGTAAAAAGTGTTCATATGTTATCAATTAAACGTTTTTTTTTTTACCCACAATTAGTGCTTTTTACGTTTTTGTGTCATAAGTGTGAATTTTTATCTAATAATTTTTACAAGTAATAATTATGGCTTTTTATCTTAGAATTTTGACTTTTTGTGTCAGTTTTGACAATCTCATAATTATGACAAAAAATCTCAATGATGATCATAGTTATGAATTAGTGTCTCAAATTGTATCTCATAATTATGATTAATCTGTCTGAACTATGAATGACCAAAGTATTGGGATTTTTTTTTTCTTATGCAGTGGACATGGGTTTTCATAGTTAGATGTATAAACTAAAGGAAAACATTAAACTATGCCTGTCAACAGAATATAATAATTAGAAATATATACTGAACAAAATTATAAATGCAACAATTTAGTTTTTGCCCCATTTTTCATGAGCTGATCTCAAAGATTTAGACTTTTTCTATGTACACAAAAGGCCTATTTCTCTCAAATATTGTTCACAAATCTGTCTAAATCTGTGTTAGTGAACACTTCTCCTTTGCTGAGATAATCCATCCACCTCACAGGTGTGGGATATCAAGATGCTGATTAGACAGCATGATTATTGCACAGGTGTGCCTTAGGCGGGATACAATAAAAGGTCACTCTAAAATGTGCAGTTTTACTGTATTGGGGGGTCGGGGGTGACGCAGTGTAACACATCTCCTTCACATAGAGTTGATCAGGTTGTTGAGTGTGGCCTGTGGAAAGTTGGTCCACTCCTCTTCAGTTGCTGGATATCAGCAGGAACTGGAACACGCTGTCATATACGCCGATCCAAAGCATCCCAAACATGCTCAATAGGTGATATGTCCGTGAGTATGCTGGCAATGCAAGAACTGGGATGTTTTCAGAAAGGCACAACAATGGGCCTCAGGATCTCGTCACGGTATCTCTGTGCATTCAAAATGCCATCAATAAAATGCACCTGTGTTCATTGTCCATAAAATACGCCTGCCCATACCATAACCCCACCGCCACCATGGGCCACTCGATTCACAACGTTGACATCAGCAAACCGCTCACCCACAGGACGCCATACATGCTCCACACACCCAACACCCACAGGACGCCACGTGTTCCTGTGGCTCAGTGGTAGAGCATTGGGTTAGCAGTGCAAAAGGTTGTGGGTTCAAATCCCAGGGAACACACATACTGATACAAATAAATGTATAGCCTGAATGCACTTTAAGTCGCTTTGGATAAAAGCGTCTGGTAAATGTAATGCTGTCTGCCATCTACCGAGTACAGTGAAAACCGGGATTCATCCATGAAGAGAAAACCTCTCCAAAGTGCCAGATGCCAGATCAAGTCGGTTACGATGAACTGCAGTTAGATCGAGACCCTGATGAGGACGACGAGCATGCACATGAGTTTCCCTGAGACAGTTTGTGCAGAAATTATTTAGTTAAGTAAACCGATTGTTGCCGCAGCTGTCCGGGTGGCTGGTCTCAGACGATCTTGGAGGTGAAGATAATGGAAGTGGAGGTTCTGGGCTGGTGTGGTTACACGTGGTCTGCGGTTGTGAGGCCGGATAGATGTACTGCCAAATTCTCTGAAACACCTTTGGAGACGGCTTATAGTAGATAAATAAACATTCAATTCACGGGCAACAGCTCTGGTGGACATTCCTGCAGTCATGACAATTGCACACTCCCTCAAAACTTGCGACATCTGTGGCATTGTGCTGTGTGATAAAACTGCACATTTTAGAGTGGCCTTTTATTGTGACCAGCCTGAGGCACAACTGCAATAATCATGCTGTCTAATCAGCATCCTGATATGCCACACCTGTGTAATGATAACATATAATATATATATATTGTTATAAGGGAAACAGGTCAATTTAGCTCAAAGGGAATCATTAATGATTTTATAGGGAATTTGAACAGACTCACTGTTTCACGGCGATTCACCGAACAAGCCGTATAACAAACTCTGCACTGGATATTAAAATCCCAAAATATAGTGAAAACACTATTAAATAGCACGGTAACAAAATCGACAGATTAAGGCATTAACTTATGAGCACAAAACACAAGATATTTCTCTTTTCAATATAAACAAGACTTTATTTATATAAATCTAAGACATGGAAACTAATCTACATGAACACAAGCATTCACACATTCACGCGTTGCAGAAAGAGAGAAAGTGAGGAAAGGATTAGATTAAGAGAATGAGAGTTTGATATCCCACGTTTACAGCAATATGTGTAATTGCATAAACCTGAACAACCATCAATCACTGATTTAACACTCGCATTGAGTTTTCAATGAGGCTAAAATCTATTTTCAATATTACACCAGGCACAGCAAAGTCTGGGGTTTGTACTTGCGTAGCTTTTGTGTTTAAAGGATTCCCTTTTGTTCTCCGTCTTTTCAGGAAAGGGTTTTTCGAAGTCGCTGATTGGCTTAGAGTTCAGGAGTCGTGGAAGTGGGCGTTGGCTGGTTTTGCAGAGTCTTGGGCTTGTTTCCGGCAAAGCGTAACTTAGCACACGAACTCACGGAAAGAAAATAAACTAAAGTCAAAGAATAAAAGGATGTAAAGACTAGGTGGCTTTTCTTCTTTTCATGGTATCAAGCTGGCTGGGTGTGGTCCAGAGCTGAAGAGAGAGTTCATTTTTCCGGAGAGAGAGAGAGAGTTCCAAGGAGAAGTTAAGAGAGGCTGAAGAGCGCGGATTCAAGAGAGGGTTAAGAGGGGGTGTCCTAGTATTTATTCTCGGCCTTTTAGGGACCTCCCAATGGTTGTCTTGACCAATTAGATCCCCTGCTGATTCTGGGTGCCGCTTTGTAGCTCCACCCACTTAATAAATTAACATGTCATGGCCAGTCACATTGCTTGAATTTTACATTCTCTTGCAAAATATCCTTTTGAATGTGGTTTCTATAGCCAGAATATGATGCATTTGACAGGAAATCAATTAAAAGAAATGTTCAAAGCTGGAATTATCACGCTCATACATACTAAACATGACATTAACCCTTAAGGCTTAGCTAGTCAATACTAATTAAAAGCACGATAAACACAATGATTAAAACAAGGATATTCAAATTTGTGGGTCACATACATAATATGCTGTTATGCATAGAAATGATTAGTTTCATTAACCATGAGCATGAAAGTCCTTTAAGATGATTTTACAGTCTGTAGCTGTGATTTCAATCACAGATTTACATGTAATGGTCACATGTTGCATCTCTTTTCAATCAATATTTATTCCTCCAATGTATTACCGAATTCCTGCATTGGAATTATCATTAAGTGTTCCTTTGGTTTTGCAGGCTGTATTCAGACGGGCTGGCGCTAGGGTCTGATTTATGACTTCCTGCTGTTGTCTTGTGGAATTCGGCTTCTCATGTTTCAACCATGCTTGATCGAATCTTGATTTGCCAATTATTCGGTCCTTGATATTCTACACACCCCTCTTCGTTCGGCGAGGTGTTTTAGCAGAAGACATCGTCGGCGCTGGAAAAACGAAGAAGCAGACAAAACACAGCAAACAACAAGACAACACCTCCATGACAGTTACTGTACTGGTGCCGGGCATTAGGTTATTCAATTTTGGAAATTATTGTTTTAATTCTTGATCAACTTTTGCGACTAGATTTGTGTGTTTCTTCTAAGTTGTCTTAACTTAAGAATGTTCACATTTAGTTTCTAGTGAACTAATTTGTGGTAAAATGAATCGACCTATCGTGCATGGAGCTCTCTGGCTTTCCTTCAGTCTAGAGTGGCTTTGCGGATATTAGGTGTGAGTCAATCCTAATATCAGACCTTTGACCCTTGCAGGGTGTCTAGGTGTTTCACCTACTAAAGAAAGAGGGGAAGGAAAAGGATAGGTAAAGAAGAACAAAACAAAACAAAGCTGCTGTGGGTTTTCCTAGCATGATTTGCAACTACTGTTGAGCTAGGATGTCATGTGCAGCTAGGGGCCATGCACCTTAACCGTGTCAGGTGTTCTAACTCTTGTGAGGCTAGCTACATGTTTCTTCATGGTGGTGTATGTAACTGTGTTGTGCTAAAGTTGGATATTCTACTTGTGGGAAGAATATGTTTGTTGAATGTGTTATCAGTAGATGTGGTTACCTCTGGGTGTAGGTAATGTTGTGTGTGTTAATGGTGTAGTGTATGTGTGGTCAGATCTGTTCCAGTCTGTGTCGTCTCCCCCCTTTTCAGGTATGTTACATAAGACTGGCTCTCTTCATCCTTGGCTTGGATGTGGGCATGTCCATGATCTAATGGGGATCAGTCCAGAAAGGCAGGAAGTTCTTTAGCAGACAGTCGGAGGTAGTTTGGCATGGCTGTGTGAAGCTGGGCTGCAAACTTTGTCTCCTTTGTTGCATTCCTCTTGTGCTACCTTCTGGATGTGGCAGACTTTCTGACCTTCTGTGCTTTGGTGGTTGCTGTTGCACAGACAGGAATGTGGTTCTAGGAGTTGGAGTTCATTTAGCAGTTTGCTAGTGAGTGATGGGTGAGTGAGGTGATGTTCTCTGGTACCTCAGTTTTCATCAACGGTTGGCCGTGAGAGACTTGCTTGTCCTGTGTGGTTGTTGACCAGGTGCTTGTCATCTCGGATATGGTGGTGTACCATGCGATCGTCGGCCTTCCATTCTGTCGCTGGTCACAGCGAGCATGACTCAATTTCGTAGTCATCCGTGTTCAGCTTATCTTGAAGGAACTCGTTCAGTTGGCTCGTGACTTGTTCCATGTCTTCTGACGGTAAGCTGTATGGTTCTGGAGCATACTCAGCACTGTGCATGTCTGAGTAATGCTGAGGTGGGTTTCGTTGTCGCTAACCCTACGAGATGCTCTTGGATGAGTCAGGCGATTACCTTTGGATGTCTGGTTAGGTTTCCAGTTGTTGCCATCTTTTGCGTTTCTTGAGAAGCGTGGCTGGTCCCATGGATTTTTCCAGAAGTTGGGCTGATAGCTTTCGTGGACATGGGGATCACGTTCTCTGTGCTCTTGATGGAGGACTCTGGTTTTGTGATGCATCTGGGTGTCGTCCAGTGCAAGGCTTGAGTCTTTGTTGACAGAGTTCAAGAGTGTGGATGTTTTGTCACCTTTCTTTGAGGCCATCTTCTGCTTGTTGTAGGCCTTCTGTGTTAGGTCACGCAACTGTTGGATGGTCATGGAGCGTGGACAGGCCATGACGCCTAGATGGTGGCTGACTCCAGGGTGCAGATTTCTTAGGAAGAGGCTTTTGAAGTTCACATCCTCTTCAAGGTCAGGTTCGTTGTGTGCACCAAAGTAGGCTTGTCGGAGTCGGTTATAGTAAGCTTGTGGAGCCTCTTGTCGACCTTGTTTGGTTTCTAAGGCAGTTAACAGTCCATGTTCGGAGTCAGGGTCGGTAAACTCTTTAATCAGGACCTCACGAAGTAGCTGGTAGTCTGACTTCGTTTGACTGGGCTGTCGATCTAGGAAGTTTCGTACCTCGGAACTGGACGTGGCTCTAAGGAGGTATAACCTGTCTCTGTCAGTCACATGAGGTCTCATTTCTAGATAGAAGTTGACATCTTGAAGGTGGGCCTGGATGGTGTGGCCCCCTGTGGAGTTCGGGTTGAACTTGATGTTTTTAGACAGCTTGTCGAGGTCTTTGATGGTCATCCCAGGTGCAGGTCTGCTTGGATGGGAGGTTTTCTTTCGTTGACAGGAAAGAGTTCTGTGGCGAAGGCAGGTGAGGTTTTGGGTTGTGGCCCTTCGCTTCTTTCGCTGTATACGAGTTCTTGGACATGGGACTCTGCTCGACTCAGCAGTGGTGAGGCTGAGTGTGGTTTCTCTCGCTTTGGCTCTTGCTTCTGCGCATAAGCATGTTTGAGTCCTCTTCTGACCATGTAGAGCTGATCATTGGTATCGTCTAGTTGTGGGGTCAGATTGTCCATTTCAATTCTGTACCTTTCAAGGTGGTCCTTCAGGGCACTTATTTCAGCATTCTTGTTGCTGATGTCATGCTTGGCTTTCTCTAGTAGCTGGTTGGCATACTGAAGTCTGTTTACCAGGTCTTCCTGGGCAGCCTTTGCATGTTGTTGGTCGAGCTGAGCTGCTGTCAGGGCTGCTTGGAGCTCCTTAACTTGTTCCGTTGTTTCCTGCTCGCTCTCGTTGGGTGCTTTGAGTTGATCTTGAACTTTCACTTCCAGCTTGTCTATGCGACGTTGAGCACATGTCAGTTCCTCTTGAAGGTGGGTGATGTGCTTGTCGCTCAGTTTCAACTGGGTCGTGAAGGCATAGCTTAGGGAGCTGGCAATTTTGACTAGCTCCTCATGGTTGTTATTCTGGCTTGAATCTTGTGTCAGGAATCTTCTCAGGACTAGGATTATTATTAAAAATAATAACAGTTCAAACGTCTTGGGGGTGAGGCTGTCTGTCGTGCCTCTCAGCCAAGTGTTCACATCTTCCCTTTGCCAGGGGTCTGCAGTCTGCGGCATGTTGGCACGCTGGGGAGAAGAGAGACTGACACAGATCTGTGTGGAGTGGAAGCTTATGTGGGGTGTGACAACTAAGTGTTATGTCAGTGATTCTGAACCACTGGTGAAGTGTGGTGATCACTGTGTTGGTCTCAGAGTATCTAGGTAGACTAGCGATGTGAAGACTTCGTCACTCTAATGAGGAGGAGGAAAAGAGACAAAAGGTGAAAAACAAATTTAATAAAAAAAACAATTCCTTTTCTATTTTTTTTTCAAATGAAGAAAATTCTTTCCTTTTTTATTATTAAATGTTGTTATCAAGGAGGCAAACAATATTATTAAATCTTCGTCTTAGACAAACGAATATAATAATAATTCTGATATCTCTTTTCTTAGTCTGACAGAATTGACAACGCAACACCTTACAGTTGGACCGCTCACCAGGGAGGCTGCGAAGGCGCCAGTTGCTCAACACTTATCTCTATTAAAATTGATCTCAGCGTTGCATGAGTTGTTCAAATTTGGATTGCGTTTTAAATATAGGGAGGTTAAGAAGAACAAAAGTAGGTTTGATTGCAATCAAATTCGTTAGGATGATTCGCCTTTTGACAGGATTGTATCTCTCATACACTTAGAATTGATTGATGGTTCTTACAGGTCCCTACAAATGTGAAAAGTGAAGAGGAAAGAAAGGAGGATAGAACAGGAGGGAAGAGAAAGAGACAGTAAGTTGAGTGGATCGGTCCACTAGCAAGCAGTTATGCCCGACTACGCGTATAGTGTTGTTTTCAGTTGCTACACAACTATCAACAAAAATAAATTTTGGGTAAAAGAGATTTGTCTCTCTAATTTATTTGAACTCGTAGTGAGGGATGACAATGTGTCCTATTAAGGCTCAGGTGGGTCGTTCCCAAGCTAGGATACACAGAGGAAAGAAAATGGTAAGACAAAGTAAAATTGTAAAGTAATAAACAGGCAAAATAAGCAAATATGAAATTAAGTAAATGAGGAAATAAGTAAATAAAATAGTGGTTATGTTTATAACCAAAACAGGAAGAATTAGGGTAAAACGCAATAAAGTAATGAGTGAGTATAAGTCTGAATAGAATCTACTTAAATGGGTAATAAATCAATTAGGTAGAATAAGTTTACTTAAACTTTTAAAGTTCAATACTTATTTGTACCTAAAATGATTATGCCCAAAAGGGAATACTAGAAGGAAGGATCATATTAATAATATGAGGGGAAAATTAGAATGATTCCAAATAAATTTAATGTTTTAATTAAATTTGAATTTGGCACAATTAATAATTCTGAACTAGTATTTTCCTTTCTAGTAGAACTACAAATAAGTGGTAAAAGGGAGAAATAGGGAAGAGAAAGACCAACAAGTATATTAGTTTAAATGTTTGAAGGGTTAAACCACTTTAGCTTTTCAAAACACACACTTTATTCAACCATTGGAGGTTAATGCTAACTTCTAACCTTTGAGGCTAATGGCTTTAGCATAGACTTCAATGTAAACACCACCGTGCCATTAGCAACAGCATGGAGCTTGTTTACAAAGATCGATGTACTGCGCGTGCGCAGTTCAAAGTTGCTCGAAGTATGTTACATTAAATGTTGGCGCATCTCAACACTGTACAAATAACAACACCGCTTGTTCTGCGATGTGGCGCTTAAACTTTCAGTTCGTTCAGAGTTAAACTTAAACCTTATTCAAATAATAGCTCCGTGCGGTTGAGGAAACAGTGTATCACAAGCCCGTGTCCGTTTATATGGACATAAACACAACATGGTTTCTTCGCTGTTGGTTCACAGGTAAACTTTACTTGATAACGCTTTTAACGCTCCCATTCAAATCACTCTCGGACACGCGCGGTGTTTCATGAGATTTAATCCACTTTGTGAACAGTGTAACGTACACAAACAGGCAAGCATTAATCTCTAATGTTTAACCCAGGAGTCATAGCATATCTGACAATGGAACACGCACTGACGATCAAACTATGAATAATAAGGCTTTGATAAATAGAATTGAGGAACACGCTCAAAACTATTCTTTATCCACTGATTTATTTCCCTTTAATTACTGCAGTTTAGCTTCGTGCGGCTAACAGTTACTGAGATTATGGAGTAAGTTATAGCTATTAGATGACCTGGAACACGCAGGAAATTAATTCAGCTATAAAACAAGGCATTACAAGAAGAGAGGAACACGCTCATCTCCAACCTCATTCTCCGATCTCAAATGTTAACTTTGAGTTCCCTTACTGCAGTTAAACAAAAACGGGAGAGGCTGACTCGAGTTACAGCCTTCTCTGTGCTCATTCATTCAAGGAGGCGCGCGCTGCTGACGTCACTCACACAAACGCACACACACACCAGTCTGATCTCAGATCTCATCCGTAAGAATATAAAAGATTAAATAACTTGGTTTATGCTCATAATTTAGATTAATCTGCCTTCTCCACCAATATGTAATGATAACATATAATATATATATTGTTATAAGGGAAACAGGTCAATTTAGCTCAAAGGGAATCATTAATGATTTCATAGGGAATTTGAACAGACTCACTGTTTCACGGCGATTCACCGAACAAGCCGTATAACAAACTCTGCACTGGATATTAAAATCCCAAAATATAGTGAAAACACTATTAAATAGCACGGTAACAAAATCGACAGATTAAGGCATTAACTTATGAGCACAAAACACAAGATATTTCTCTTTTCAATATAAACAAGACTTTATTTATATAAATCTAAGACATGGAAACTAATCTACATGAACACAAGCATTCACACATTCACGCGTTGCAGAAAGAGAGAAAGTGAGGAAAGGATTAGATTAAGAGAATGAGAGTTTGATATCCACGTTTACAGCAATATGTGTAATTGCATAAACCTGAACAACCATCAATCACTGATTTAACACTCGCATTGAGTTTTCAATGAGGCTAAAATCTATTTTCAATATTACACCAGGCACAGCAAAGTCTGGGGTTTGTACTTTAGCTTTTGTGTTTAAAGGATTCCCTTTGTTCTCCGTCTTTTCAGGAAAGGGTTTTCCGAAGTCGCTGATTGGCTTAGAGTTCAGGAGTCGTGGAAGTGGGCGTTGGCTGGTTTTGCAGAGTCTTGGGCTTGTTTCCGCTGGCAAACGTAACTTAGCACACGAACTCACGGAAAGAAAATAAACTAAAGTCAAAGAATAAAAGGATGTAAAGACTAGGTGGCTTTTCTTCTTTTCATGGTATCAAGCTGGCTGGGTGTGGTCCAGAGCTGAAGAGAGAGTTCATTTTCCGGAGAGAGAGAGAGAGTTCCAAGGAGAAGTTAAGAGAGGCTGAAGAGCGCGGATTCAAGAGAGGGTTAAGAGGGGGTGTCCTAGTATTTATTCTCGGCCTTTTAGGGACCTCCCAATGGTTGTCTTGACCAATTAGATCCCTGTTGATTCTGGGTGCCGCTTTGTAGCTCCACCCACTTAATAAATTAACATGTCATGGCCAGTCACATTGCTTGAATTTTACATTCTCTTGCAAAATATCCTTTTGAATGTGGTTTCTATAGCCAGAATATGATGCATTTGACAGGAAATCAATTAAAAGAAATGTTCAAAGCTGGAATTATCACGCTCATACATACTAAACATGACATTAACCCTTAAGGCTTAGCTAGTCAATACTAATTAAAAGCACGATAAACACAATGATTAAAACAAGGATATTCAAATTTGTGGGTCACATACATAATATGCTGTTATGCATAGAAATGATTAGTTTCATTAACCATGAGCATGAAAGTCCTTTAAGATGATTTTACAGTCTGTAGCTGTGATTTCAATCACAGATTTACATGTAATGGTCACATGTTGCATCTCTTTTTCAATCAATATTTATTCCTCCAATGTATTACCGAATTCCTGCATTGGAATTATCATTAAGTGTTCCTTTGGTTTTGCAGGCTGTATTCAGACGGGCTGGCGCTAGGGGTCTGATTTATGACTTCCTGCTGTTGTCTTGTGGAATTCGGCTTCTCATGTTTCAACCATGCTTCGATCGAATCTTGATTTGCCAATTATTCGGTCCTTGATATTCTACACCTGTGAGGTGGATGGATTATCTCGGCAAAGGAGAAGTGTTCACTAACACAGATTTAGACAAATTTGTGAACAACATTTGAGATAAATAGGCACATAGAAAAAGTCTTAGATCTTTCAGATCAGCTCATGAAAAATGGGGACCAAAAACAAAAGTGTTGCGTTTATAATTTTGTTCAGTGTAAGAATAAAATGTAAGAATATATTAAATATTTAATATATCTGTATTATTTTTTACATTTTTCAGAACCTTTTTCCCCTCCCTTACAGACCCTAGACTCTGTTCTATTATGAGTGTTTTATAGGGCATTACTAGGATGTTCTGGATGATTACTAAAGTGTTCTGAAGGGTTACTAGGGCATTTGTACGTAATTTCTAGCTCATCCTCAGATATACTGTTCCCTAGATATTCAGGCTTGGGATACTCCATCAACGTAAGTCCATGGGATTTCTGCCCATTTTATTGTCAGCCAACACATTTAAAAATTATCCTCTTCTTGGGTCGCCTACGTGTACAATCTCAACATCCTTTTGCTCACTTTCCATCTTCCTCTATACAAATCACAGCCTGTGGGAATCCACTGGATCTATAAAAGCACTGAAATGGGCAGCCGGCGGCCAGTGCAGGGGTGTTATTTTCTTTAAGCTGGGATGAATCAATACATCCAATCAACAATGAGAGCAGTGAAATAGAACTGATCCCTAACGTCGGAACCACCCTTGACTGCCGCTGTCAGATACCATGACAATTGTTAAGGCCACAACCAGCACTAGATGTGTCATTTGTGTCCAGTGTAAATCAAAAAGCTTCTTACTGGGTGATACTTGGAAAATTGGAAATGCGTATTCTCTTTGTTTGTTTTGATGGAAAAAAAATCATCATTAGCAATAAGATAAAGCTATTGCCATGTTAAAATATCTCTTCTTTATAGGTGCACTATAAATGTTAAGCATCTGCATAAACATGTTTACCAATTAGCAGCCTGTATGAATATTCATACTTCTGTATACCTTAATATAACTCATGAATATGCATAAACAGAGACCTGGTTGCTGTAGAGGTTTTGATTACAGCCTTAGAAGTTCTGCTGCTCTGTTCTGCCAATCACAAGTGACCAGACTCATGTGTGCCATCTGGAGCGAGGTCAGTTTGGACAACTCCACATACAGGACAAATAAACATTTGAAAATCATAGGGATTGATTCCAAGTCGCATTAATGTTGCATACAATGCTCAATGAAATCTCAAATTGCAATGCATTTATGATGTTCTTCCGTAGAGTGTGAGGCATACTTCTGTTCCCGTGCATTTCCACTCCTGCACCAAAACAAGGAGAGACGTAGAATACACACACAGACACATTAACATGGGAGGACAGCTGGCATAAAGGTGAATGGGATTAAATGTGGGAGTCACATTGTCATGGATTAAAAGCTTATTTCCATAAAGTTTATACAAATGTATAAGAGGAGACAGCTAACACTTCAGCCTTTCCTGACAGGAAAATGACAGCACAGGACGTCAACTTTATCTCAAACCACAGTCTGTCATCAAACACTCTCTGAGGAGAGAATATTGACGTTTCTGTCATAGTGATGTTCTCATTTTTTTTCTCTGAATATCGAAAACATATACAGGGTGGCTTATCTCTGCTTCTGCTATTTGTGCACCTAGGGATACACCATTATTTTCTATATTTATAAAACTTCTTATGTATTAACTCAAAAATATAAAATTGTATTTAATTGTATATTATTGTGTTTTGTTTTGTTTTGTTATATTGTATTGTATTTTATTTCAAACACACACACACACCTGTGACATTCAATCCATCAGAGCGTTGGCACCAGACTTGTCGAGACGAGACTTTCCATGGACCGGTCATCCATTTGTACTCATAACACTGGCCCTCTTAAAACACATAAAACAGTATTGACAGTGATACATAAAAAAAGAAAACTATAATTTTTAAAACCTTAAAACACTGTGTAGGTTTTTAAAATGCATCTACAATGAAAAAAATAATTGTAGATTGTTTTTTTTTCTTTCTGAGAACTTTGCTCATAAATTCCACAAATAATTACAGAGAATTAGCAAGTAACAGAAATAAACTTGAAATTTTGAAGATAAAACAGTATTTTTTGTGCGCAAGCATACTCCAGTAATGTTTGATTTATTTACAATTTTGGAAAAAAAAATGTACAGTGAAATTGCATTGCCTACCCAAAATGCATTGATTTCGGCTCACCTGTACATGGCCTGGCTTCCCATTCCTGTTCTGGACACTGAAGAATGTTTTCAGGCTCCTGAGCTAGAACGGCACGAGAACGCACCTGCACCGAACCGAAGCCCAGATCGTCCCCGCTGATACAGCTCAGCTGACACGGGCTCCACACAGTCCATTCTGTCAGGTAACACTCACCTGACAAAAACAGAAACACTGGCATTTGCAAATGTTATTTATTTATTTACTTACTTTTTGTCATGCTAATCGCAAATTTTAATTCTATTCTATTTTTATTCTAATTTTAAATGTAAAATACATCACAGCAATAAACATGACTTTAGCTGAAAACTGATATAACATGGGGCTGAGAGTTCTACAGTGTTACTGGTAGCTAAAAGGCATAATTCAATTCACCAAAATGTTTAATAAACAAATAAACCTTGCAAGTGACAAAGTTTCAACTCTGCAGATGTCCTTAGAGATTTATAAGGAGCTCCAGGCACATATTCTGTGTGGGCCTAATGATTCATTAATATATTTAATCTAAAACCCAGAAGAATTAAAACGTTTAGCATTTTCAACCTACAGGGTTTAACAATAACAAATTCCATTTGCAGACTTTCTTTTTCTTTGTCAAGGATACTAAGACTTTGTCAAGGATACTAAGAATAAGACAGAAGTAGGTCAGCCTGTCCTGTTGTAATAGAAAGTCCTGATGTGTGAGTATTTCCCAGAGTATTCATTATTCATAAAGTTCCAAAAAGCCCTAATCCTGTGATCGTGATTATCAGAGCACGTGCGCAGAGGAACGCCATAGGCAGATGTGACACCTGAGTTCACAGAGTACACTGGAGTCTGTGTGTGAATAGCTGATGATGTTGCACAGCATTCGAATGAATATTCAAATGCACAAAGGGTGGATCATTGTCATGTAAGAAACATTTGTGTGAAAATAAAAGAGATCGGAAGAGGAAAAAAAAGGGAACACAGAGGGAGCACAGCGGTACGTCACAGCTGGAGGTTTATAGAACGGAGCGAGATGGGACATGTGCCAGGGAGCTACACTTTAAGAATGAATAATGCATGATGGGGTCAAAGGTCAAAGCAAGTGAAGAACTGTGCAACATTAAAAAAAAAAGCAAATATCACAACTACACTGTGGGCAAAGCATCATGTAACTCAGCCTTCCACAACACAAATCTGCACTGACACTGTCACTGTTATAAAACCTCAATCACGACCTCTACTACTGTCAAAATGTTGTCTTACTATCTGTCACTCACTTGCTGAAATAAAAAGCTTTCAAAAGCCTGTCTGAACATATTTTTGTTTCCATCCTTTAATGGACAACAAGCCATGAAGTTGAATTATCTAGCTTAATACAGCAAGGTATATGAGGGTGCTGAATTATAGCTGTGGGATATCCCAGTAAATATTTCACACAGTGTCTCATAAAAGCTGCCTTGTAAATGTGCCAGAGTAGGTCTGACTGATTTTAAAGTGAGCTTCTAGACAGACGAATACAATATTGTGATTTTTCTCTTTTTCTCTAAGTATAAAGGCCAATTTATACTGCTTGATTCTTTTTTTTTTAAGGAGGAGGGAGAAAGCATGATATGTTTTTTGCTAAACTACATAATTATCTTTTATATAGTTATTACAATAAAACAAGTAAAACAGTTTGTAGATATTTACTATTTACTTTACTAAATAACATAATATTACCATAACATTTTTTTACTGTCTTTGAAAGAAGTTTGTTATATTCACCAAAGCTGCGTTAATTTGCCCAAAAATACAGTAAAAACAGAAATATTATTGCAAACTAAAATAACTCTTTTCTATTTTAATATATTTAAACATTAAATTTATTCCTGTGAGGCAAAGCTGAATTTTCAGCATTATTACTCCACTCTTCAGTGTCACATGATCCTTCAGAAATCATGAAATCATCATTGAATCAAATTCTGATTCATAGTTATCTATGTTGAAAACTGTTTTGCTGTTTAATATGATATTATTTGAAGAATATAAAGAACAGCATTTATTTGAAACAGAAATCTGTTGTAACATTATACATGACTTTAATGCTACTTCTGATCAATTGAATGCATTCTTGCGGAATGAAAAATTAAAATAAATTAATTAAATAAAAACAAATAAATAAACTCAAAATGTACTGATCCCAAAATTTTGAATATTAGTGTATATTATAACAAATATTTATGTAATTAATCATGTGATTAATGTCTCACGTTATTACAATATCTTTGACTGTTGCTGAACCCAAGATTTACATCAGTATAGATTTAGTGAAGTGAAGTGACATACGGTCAAGTATGGTGACCCATACTCTGAATCCATGCTCTGCATTTAACCCATCTAACGTGCACACACACACACAGCAGTGAACACACACACACACCATGAACACACACCCGGAGCAGTGGGCAGCCATTTGCTGTGGCGCCCGGGGAGCAGTTGGGGGTTCGGTGCCTTGCTCAAGGGCACCTCAGTCGCTGGACATTCACTCCCCCCACCTACAATTCCTGCTGGCCCGAGACTCGAAACCTTTCGATTACAAGTCCGACTCTCTAACCATTATGCCTTTTAAATTAAATTTACAACAGCATGTATTCACAGTTGTTGCATTAGCTGTTACCTGGGCAGGGTGCCGTGCAGGACTCCTGCAGGATGATCTGTTTGTCCCCATCCACAGTCTGCTCCAGGTCTCCACACAGTTCCTCATCTACCATACTGCTCGGATCCTTCCCCGAGCCATCAGACACAAAGCAGGACACGTTCCTGAAGCGCAGTCCCTCCCCACACTTTGCACCCTAAGGAAACAGGTAGTTTTGACATTAATGACTACAATTGGTAAAATAAATAAATAAATACACTTGTACTCCTAGTGGAGATTGCGGATGAACTCTACACAGCTTCTTTGGAGCTCTAGACCTCGAAAGAGCAAAACTTCTCATGGTGATACAAAATGAAATCCCAGCATTGTTTCCCTGTCCTCACTGTCAGCTACTGGCATTATGTTTTCATAGCAGCTGAAAATCTCTAAAAACACGAGGTACAAGTGAAGCAATGCTGCTGGAGACTGCTGAGGGCTGTCAGAAGACACTTTAGAGACAGGCAGCCGAGAACAAAGGCCAGAGTCAATATTCTCTCACAGCCTGCACTGTGACGGGGGCATGAGGAATGAGGGGGAAGGAGAAAGACAGAGACGGGAAGAAAGGAGAGAAGAGAGAGGCTGTGTCCTTCTGTCTGTTGTCTTTAATTAAACCCCCTGTTGGGTCCTGAAAACCAGACTGATGACAGGAGGACGATGACAGTTGTAATGCTGTGGAAAGGCCAATTAAAGTAGGAGAGGATTGGGGAGTATTCTAAATATACCCAAACACTGCTGCAGATTAAACTAAGTGATTGTGGTTTACTATAGCAAAGTGTGCCTCTAGTAAGACAAACCTTTAAGATGATCACATTGGAAACGGTAGGTTTTATGCAATCAGGTTACTTTTATACGCATTAAGGTGCAGTCACATTTAGAGAAATTTCAGCAACATTTCACAACAAGTCCATTGTTCATTGTCAGCAATGAAGCTCAGGTAACAAGCAGTTGGTCAATGTGGCGGATTTGCTTGACCAACTTGAGCATCTAACAATCTGTGTGCGGTGTTCACCCTCATGCAAAACTCACAATCACACTGATTCCTATTGAAATGACTGGATTTCACCCTCATCAAGCAGTTCCTGCGGTAAATGTGCCTGCATCTTTATTAATGCGAGTTAATTTATTTACTGACAAATACTAATACATTCAGTATGTTGGGAGAATAGGACTATATGTAAGACAATGTACTGTATGAGAGAGATGGGTAGCTGTTACTATTACAATATTTACTTGTATATACTGTTGAACCAAAAATTATTCAGACACCAGCTCTAATTCTTTTATATATATATTTTACTAGTGGGTACATGACACTATAATATAGTTCATTTATGTAAGTGAAGATAGCAAAATAAAGTAAACTCTGACATATTATACCCAAAAATGAATCATACAGTGGACTACCAGCACCAGTTATCTGACATTATCAAGATTAATTTGTGCGGACACAGTTTAACTGTCTAACTGATAATGTGAGGAATGTTGAGTATGTCTAAACACATTTTGGTTTGATTGTATTTTAAAATGCAATTTATTAATTTGATAGCAAAGCTGAATTTTTAGCAGCCATTAATCCAGACTTCAGTGCCACATGACCCTTCAAAAATAATTTGAATAAGCTGATTTGCTGCTCAAGAAACATTTCTTATTATTATCAATGTTAAAAACAGCTGTAGTTTGAGGATTATTTGATGAACAGGACATTCAAATGGTACGCATTTGACCAATATGTTGTAACATTAATATTATAAATGCTTTGAACAATTTAAAGCATTATTGCTGATTTTTTTAAAATAATAATTCAAAGAAAAAAAATAAAAACCTTTTTATTGGCAGTGTATATATATTTTTTTTCATTAAAAGTTGACAACTTGTGTACCTGATATGTTTAAAAATATTACTTTAAACATTTAAACATTTTAAGATATTACGTAAAAAAAAAACAGCATCAATGAAGTAGATCTTAAAATATATAATTCAGCTTATTGTCCAAAGTGAATAAAGAAATCTGAGTGATTGATCAGCAAACTCACCTCAGATTTGCATGGAGACCAGGCACTGTACATCCAGCTGTAGCAGGGCTTAACAGGACAGGGCTTCCACTGCACCAGTTGTGAGGAACACGGCCGTCCATCTCCCTGAGAGGCCTGGATCACAGTTCTCCTTCTCCAGAGCTTCCCTACAAAAACACATTGAAAGAAAAACACATATTGTTTTAAGATGCTGAATTCTAATATTGTTACAATTTTAAAACCCTTAGTATTTGAGGTTACAAAATAACATTTTCTAGAAAAAAAATGACAAATGTTATTTCGAATTCACTCGCATACTGGAAGCACAACTCCACAGTTTCTCTCATGCTTGCTAAAGATGATGCTTTTAAATCAAACAAATTGACTCATCGAATGAAATAAAGGCTTTCACAGTAAGTGAATCATCTCATGTTACACACACACACACACACACACACACACACACTAAACTCAGGTAACTCAATCCCCCTCCAATGGAAAGTCAAAAACATTATGTGACCTGAAAGTCTTTCTTCCTGTGTAGTAATGTTCCACCCATCTGTGAATAACTTAATCTGCATCTGGCATTTTTCAAGCCAAATTCCAGGCCCTGAAACCACTCTGAATATTCATCTCGCCCCCTCTTGATTTTCTTAAATCGATTCTGCAGGGCTGAGGAGAGGGATGGAGAGAAATGGAGTGTAGTCTATTTCATTTAGAATGCATCCTGCTGTTCAAGAGTGGTGCCCAGGGGATGCTTGCAATAAAAACTCCACACGCTTCTCTCACAAGAACGATTATTTTGCATGGCAGGTGGCAACACAAATAACTAAATAACAAATACTTCATAAAACTTCAAAATGTGTGTTACTAAAATTACAACAGAGCAAGTACTTAAAGGTATGCATTTTCCTTCTAAAAATCAGTAACATGCTAAACCTTAAGATAATTAACACTAATTTATTAAGTAGTTTTAGCTAATATTAAGATCTAAAGTGGTTTTCTTTCTGTGTATGATCCCATAGTCAGCTTTCTTCATGGATGGGGTTTGGGGTCAATACGATTTTTGTTTTTATTATTTACCATGGCTGCATTTATTTCATCAAAAAATACAGTTAAAACTGTAAAACTGTAAAATATTTTTACAGTTTTGAAAAGTAGTTTCTGTTTCAATATATTATAAGATGCAATTTATTCTTGTAATAGCAAAGCTGAATTCTCAGCAGCCTTTACTCCAGTCTTCAGTGTCACATAATCTTTAAGAACTCATTCTAACATGCTGATGTGGTACTTAAGAAGTAACTATTCAGTGCTATTTGAGCACATTTAGTGTTGTTTAAACTGGATGTCAGGTGGTTTGTAAATACGATACTGGTTTGGCACTGAAATACTCCAGCAAAAGTGGTGCCAAAAGGTCATCAAGGTCAGAGGCAGTTCTGGGCTGTGGTCTGTTACTAACTTCTTTGCAGTTATAGTTTTATCATGAAAAAGGCTGGATGTACACAACCTCGAAGTGTACGGCTAGGCACTTCGTAATGTAAAACATGATCACAGCCCAGTCCTCGGCTGACACGCTGCCCTGAAGCTAGTTGTACCAGATGCAATTCATCTTCGCTGCAGTCTGCCATGAAGGACCATCCCTGCGGAGAATCCTCTGCGAAGCTCCATGCTTTCTAGCAGCCACAAACCAAATCAACTCCCAGTGCCTTGCATCCTCTTTTTATATGCTGGGTTAAGTCGGGAAAACTGTACATACACAAGTGCTTGTGTGCATTTGTGAGAGTTTTTAGCTGTAGGGATTGCTCATCCTCTCAGCTCTCTCACTTGCTCTTTCTTTTCATCACTTTCTGTCTCTACTGGTGGCCAAGGCACCAGGTTTAGGGCAACAAGCATAACCAGTGTGCCACATGATAGCCAATGCAGGACGTTTAGCTCATGGCTCCACTCACAACTGGGTCTTAATTTGCTTTGCATTACTGTTACACACTCTCATGACAATTCAATTTCCCATTGTTGACAAAAATAAATAAATTCATGCTTGATTTCATTATGTTCATGGGTGCTAATTTGGTCAATGACTAGCACTAATCATTTCCAACACTAATCATTTATTTATTATACAGGTGCATCTCAATAAATTAGAATGTTGTGGAAAAGGTCATTTATTTCAGTAATTCAACTCAAATTGGGAAACTCGTGAAGTAGTTTAAGTCTCTGGTTCTTTTAATTGTGATGATTTTGGCTCACATTTAACAAAACCCCACCAATTCACTATCTCAACAAATTAGAGTAAGGTGAAATGCCAATCAGCTAATCAACTCAAAACACCTGCAAAGGTTTCCTGAGCCTTCAAAATGGTCTCTCAGTTTGGTTCACTAGGCTACACAATCATGGGGAAGACTGCTGATCTGACAGTTGTCCAGAAGACAATCATTGACACCCTTCACAAGGAGGTTAAGCCACAAACATTCATTGCCAAAGAAGCTGGCTGTTCACAGAGTGCTGTATCCAAGCATGTTAACAGAAAGTTAGCTACAGCATATTACTAATCAAAAATTAATTTTTATTATAACGATGGTATATTTACAAAATATCTTCATTGAACATGATCTTTACTTAATATCCTAATGATTTTTGGCATAAAATAAAAATCGATCATTTTGACTCATACAATGTATTTTAGCTATTGCTACAAATATACCCCCGCGACTTAAGATTTTGTGGTCCAGGGTCACATTTAAAAAATAAAAAAAATAAAAATACAAAGGGGTAACTTTAGTATAGGGAACAATTCTCACTATTAACTAGTTGCTTATTAGCATGCCTATTGTTAATTTATTAGCTTTGTATTAGTGCTTTTAAAGCAAATATTCTACATCCCTAATCAAATCAAATCAAATCACTTTTATTGTCACATCACCACAGCACAAGTGCCTTGGTGAGTGAAATTCTTATGAGCGTGCTCCAGACAGTGCAAAAAACAACAATTTACATATGGACAGTACATATTTACAGACTGTACAGAAGACAATGTGCAAAATACACATACATATACTCAGTACACATAGTGTACTATAAAGACATACTTAATTATCAACTACACATTATACACCGTATGGGCGCATCTACATTATGTACACTATCTATACATTATGTAGTCTATACATAGTAATAATGTGAAGGTGCAAAAGATTATAATTTAACAGCAGATTGGTTGAGCAGCAGATAGTTGTGCAAAGGTGCAACAGATTATTCATATGCAGTGTCGTGGATGTGCATTGTATGGTGTCCAGTGATAGCAGATAGGTTGTGTTAGTGCAGTGTGTGCGTGTAGTCCAGTTGAACTGTGTTAAAGTGCAGTGCATGGCATGTTGTGTGAGTGGGAGTGTGATGTAGGTGAGTTATTTGTGACTGTTCATTAGCCTGATAGCCTGAGGGAAAAAGCTGTCCCTCAGTCGGCTAGTGCGGGATCGGATGCTGCGGAAACGTCGCCCTGAGGGCAGCAGAGAGAGCAGTCTGTGGGACGGGTGGCTGGAGTCTTTGATAATCCTCCGGGCTTTCCTTGTACACCGCCTGGTGTAGATATCCTGGAGGGAGGGAAGCTCACCTCCAACAATGTGGCGGGCAGTTCGCACGACCCTTTGCAGAGCCCTGCGGTTGCCAGCGGTGCTGTTTCCAAACCAGGCGGTGATGCAGCCGGTCAGGATGCTCTCCACAGTGCAGGTGTAGAAGGATCTGAGGATTCTGGGGCTTGTTCCAAACTTCCTCAGCCGCCTCAGGAAGAAGAGCCAAATGTGCCGATCATGTATCTGATGTGCCTTCTTCAGCACTGCATCTGTGTGAGCAGACCATGTGAGATCCTCAGTGATGTGAACGCCGAGGAACTTAAAGCTGGTCACCCGCTCCACAGGTGTCTTGTCGATGGTGATGGGTGTGTGTTCTCTGCTCTGTCTCCTGTAATCTACCACCAGCTCCTTGGTCTTGTCGATGTTGAGTGAGAGGTGGTTCTCCTGACACCATTTATTCAGGGTACTCACCTCCTCTCTGTAGGTCGTCTCATCGTTGTCGGTGATCAGGCCTATCACCGTTGTGTCATCAGCAAATTTGACGATGACATTGGAGCTGTGTGTTGCTGTACAGTCGTGTGTGTACAGGGAGTACAGGAGTGGGCTGAGGACGCAACCCTGCGGTGCACCAGTGTTGAGGATCAGGGGAGATGATGTGCTGTTGCCCATTCTGACCACCTGACTTCTGCCTGTCAGGAAGTCCAGGATCCAGCTGCACAGAGATCTGTTCAGTCCTAGAGTCTGGAGCTTCGCAACCAATGTGGCAGGCACTACGGTGTTAAATGCCGAACTATAATCCACGAACAGCATCCTCACATAGGTGTTCTTATTTTCCAGGTGGGAGAGAGCGGTGTGCAGGGTGAAGGCAATAGCATCGTCTGTGGAACGGTTACTGCGGTATGCAAATTGTAGTGGGTCCAGTGAAGCAGGCAGCACAGAGCAGATGTGTTCTCTGACGAGCTTCTCAAAACACTTGCTGAAGATGGGGGTCAGAGCAACGGGCCTCCAGTCATTCAAGCATGTGATTTTATTTTTATTTGCTATGGGCACAACGGTGGATTTTTTGAAGCATGAGGGAACCACAGACAGAGAGAGGGACAGATTGAAAATGTCTGTAAAAACCCCGGCTAGCTGGAAAGCGCATGCTTTGAGCACACGGCCTGGTATACCATCTGGCCTACGGCTTTACGGATGTTCACCCGTTTGAAGGATCGGGTTACATCCGCGACAGAAAGCGTGAGTGGACTCACCTCTTCTGCAGCAGTCGTGTGAGCGCTCTCTGTGTGTGCGGTGTTATCAGCCTCGAAACGAGCATAAAAGGTGTTGAGCTCGTCCGGTAGAGAGGCGGCAATGTTCACAGTAGATGGTTTATTCCCTACCCAATACCACCCTACCCAATACAATCCTACCCAATACCAAAGTTTAACAATTACCTTACTAACTATTAATTTATATCTACCAAATAAAAGTCACTATGTGTGAATAATTATATGGACAAATAAATAAAATGAGATTCAATTAATGTGAAGAAAAATGAAGGGAGAAAAACATACAAAATACAGGATATGATATCACAGCAAAGACCCTCATGACTGCATCAAAGCCAGTCTCTAAAAGTCTCCTAAATTATGAGATAATTTGACCTTTTATCACAAAACTAGATCAGTTCAGGTTGTTATATATAAATACAACACAATTGTTCTCACACCATACCTTTTTTGTGGTTTTGGCCAACGCTTTGGTAATTTTAAGACAGCTGAGAGCTCAGTATATTCCCTAAAACTTGCTATTTGAGGAACCAGTCATGTTAGCTAACATCCAAGACCAACTTTCTGGACCACAAGACCCAAAGACCCTCCTGAGGCTTTTGATTTTGTCTGAAACAGACGGACTGCTGAGAGTGTGAATTAACCAAGCCATGCAAATTTTATAATGTCACAAAAACTGTGAATTGTTAGTGTGTTCTGGCAACAATCTAATTTCAAATCAAGGTCTTCAATACAAAGTGTTGGCTTACCCGCAAGACCGCAGGTGTGAGAGCATTCAGACCAGGATGACCAATCAGACAGCTGGCAGTTGACAGGGCACTCTACCACACAGGAAGCGTTCATCTGCCATTTTTTCTCGAGACCAAGCTAAAATAAACCAAATAAATTTAGTTAAGTGGATTTACAACAGAAGCATCACTTGTAAACTTGTCTTCTGAACAGAAAAGTACCTCTTTGCAAAACTTGAGGTCCACAGACTTGCCATCACTGCGAACACAGTCAAGCATGCGTGTCTTGAATCCAACCCCGCATACGGCTCGTTCACTCAGCTGACATGTGCTCCAGTCTGGATGGAAATTATATAAAACAATATTCTAATACTCTTCTGACCAGTTATTTCAAATGAACCCCTTCCCTTATATCATGTGAAAACTCAACAAAAACTTTTATGAAAACCTTGAACTGAAACAAATAAATAAAAAATACTATTACTAAAATTACTAACTAAAACTGAAATGGAGCGTATTATAATTTATTTTGTTGGAAAAAATTAAAAAGACTGAATAAATAATAATAATTATTATTATTACTAAAATTAAAATAAAAGCTAATAGATACTAATAGTATATTACAAAAAAAAAACACAATACTAAAATGCTATTTGATCCATATGTGAAACTGATATTTTAAATGTTTTATTTATAGTTTTACATTTTATTTACATTTTATTCTAATTAATTAATTAATTATATTGTATGTCAGAAGCATTACATTAAAATGTATATGAAGTAACTTGCATTAAATTCAGGATATACTGCACATTTTTTTCATTTTATGTATTGCCTAGGATTCAACCACCATGCAAAATCTATTGTTTGAGCTTAAATAATGCTGTTATCAAGTTGAAATTGTATGATAATCAGTATTAGCACAAGTCAAGAGCTTCCAAACTGACTCTTAAACTATTAAAATGAACATGAATGGAAATGAAGGCTGAGAGGCCAGATGACAGACGAATAGCCAAATATATAAAATCAAATCTCAGTGATTTCTTAGTCTTTGCATGTATCTGGCAGCCAGGATGTTCTAGTTAAGATTCAGTCAATATTTACCTGTAATATTATACGAGAAATGGAAGCAGTTGGTGTTCAGGTTGCACGTTTCTTTCTCTGTAGTTGAAGGACACTGTTTCTCTTCCCCAGGCTGACGTATAGGGCTGGCGTTCCTATGCCTTGTACTATTTACATTGCATGGCTTCAAAAAAAAACAAAGATTTCAATGAACAAACGATGATCAATGAACAACAAAAGAACAATCAAATGGACAAGAGAGAGGACATCTTGAAATATTCAGCATATGCGCAGCGGTTTAATTTCACTTTCACATTTTCGGTGTAAGTTCAGACGTTGGCAGCTCTTTCGGAGAGAAATAAATTCCTCTCTGATGTCATGTGTAAGATGCTTTAAGCCTTCCTGCATTTTCACTGCAGGGATACTCTCAGTATCCATGGCAATTAGCTACCCTTGCAGTTTGGTGGCAGCGTGCCTGGGAATCACACTGAGACAGACGTGAGTAACCCTCCCCCTGGGAGATTCCTCAATGCCTATACAAACACTTATGCCATAGCAAACGATTTCATGTGTGAACTCGCAGCCCGCTCCGAGCAGCCAACCCCGAGCAGCCAACCCGGCCATACACAAAAACATCCTCGGTTTTCTTATTTAGCTTTGGATTTACTGACCGCTGGTGCAAGGCTGACCACAAATGTTAGATTGTGTTGAGCAGCTCTGAAGAACATGCTGTGTCTCAAATCCTCCTCTCCAGGAGATGGAAAAACAGGAGGAAGAGGTACCAGCCTGGCTAATCTGCGTGCATTTAAACTTATCATATAAAGGCTGGGCTCTCAGGAGACATTTGCACTGAAAAGTGTTGCGTCAGACACACCATGCAGTTATGGTAGAACCGGTTATACATTACAACACTGTAGGGGAAAATAAGATTGTGTGCTCTACTGAACATTAGATGCATTCCTGATCAAGGTTTCCTCTCACCAATGGGCATTGACTCCAAGGCCCCCAGTCAGTTAAAACACAGTCCCCAGAACAGGGCAACTTGCTCTCTCTGGCTCCAAGCGGAATCTCCTCTGGATCACAGAGATAATCTTCCACAAGATCTGAAGGTCCATCGACAGTGTTTTGCATGCACCTTCATGAAAAGAAACATCTGTTAGGATTATCATGCACTTTCTAAAAAGCTGTTATGTAGCCATAATTTTGCTAATGTTGTTGTTTGAGACAGTCATACCTAACTTTCCTCGTCTGTACACCTTCCCCGCAGTTCTCCTTCAGATCAACATTACTGACCTTCCAGACGCTCCACGGCTCAGCCACCCAGACATACTGACTGCAGTCGCTCAGACATGGAACCACTTCATACACCTGAGAAACACCACACAGGTTTCAGCTTGGCCACCAACTTTTTGGGGAATAATCATATTTTAAAAGCTTTAGTAACATTTTACAGTAAAGTTTTTTTTTCAGTCAACATTTTTTTGTCTTTAGTTATCATGAACTAACAATCATTTACAGCATTTATTAATTCACTGTTTCAACAAAAATATTAAGCAACTTTGAGGATAATAATAAATGTTGCACCAAAATCATTTGCACTAAATCTGTATATTAGAACGATTTCTGAAGGATCATGTGAGACTGAAGACTGGAGTAACGATGCTGAAAATTCAGCTTTGCATCACAGGAATAAAAGGAATTTTTAAATATATTAATACATAATACATGACCTAATATGCATTAATTATCTAACATAAACTAATTTATGTCACTTACTGATGTTAATTAAAAGCATCTCAGTAAACAAAACAAATTAAGATAATAAAAAAAGTTGCATTCAACGATAATGGTCGTTTTCCTTTCAATTATTTCACCTACATAATATTTATGAGCCAAGCAATCAGGTTTATAATGTGTCCTGTCAGTTTTAAGATCATTCATATGTCCTTGGACCTTAAAATTATGCAGTATATCCATCAAGAACTTGAATTAATAATTTATAAAAAAAAAATGAATTAGCACAGTGCATAATCAATCATTTAAACCTGAGATTTTTACCTGAGCCTGTTACAGGATTCCCACCATGATGAGAGAGAGAGAGAGAAGATGAAAGGGAGAAATGCAGAAAACAGAGAAGTTGTTACTTTCCATTTATTAGTCACTTCCAAAACCTCAGCAGATCGTTTGAAGCAGTGTAAATTCACAACATTTTAGCCTAGCAATCTTTAATGCTCTAAAGTTATGATGCACAAACAATATCCCATGATTATATGATCATATTAGTAAACCCTATTGCCATGCATTAAATAAACATGTTATTCTGTTTAGTCCTTTGATCAAAAATGTACAACACCCCAGTAATTAATCATTAAAACAAGGCCAAGGTCAAGGTTCTTTTAGACAAGACAAGCACATATTCATGAAACAAATATAACATGCTCCCTGCATACCTGATTGACATGGTCCAGTTTGGGGCAGGGCCTGCCACCGTTATAAGGTTTTTCTCGAAGCCACTTGGACCTTACTTTGACTCCACTGCCACAGGACTTACTGCAACGGGACCAGTTTGACCATTCGCTGAGCTTACAGTCAGATGGACATGGGATGATACACGCTTCCTCTATGTAACCTACAAGAGATAAGAAAGAGATGAATGAAACTTAGTGTTTCTATCATAGTGAGTCAAACCAACATTACACAGTTATTATGCTGGTTACTGGAGTTAGACTAATAAATTGTGACCGATGAAACGGCATTGAGTGTATATGTTAAAGCAGCGTTAAGGTCAAGGTCTGCTGAAGTTTCATTTTACATCACAACTTGCAAAGGTCATAATTTCTTTCTGGAATGGGAAGGCTGCCTGAGAAAGCTCAAGTCCTGAACATTTCAGAGGATTATTAAAAAACAGCATGTTTTAAGTATTCCATGTTAAGTGCTCCATAATACGTCGGTCCTTCAAACATACAAGCACAGCAATATCAGATTTAAAATGAACGACTGATGTTAAAAATAAATCAAAAGCTGAGCAAACATGATGATGGAAGATTGCCGTTGAAAAAGCAAAAAGAAATAGGACTATCTGGTATATGAATAGATGGATTCCAAATGATCACCAATAAGAAAGTTTCAATTTAAACAACAAGTTACAGTAGTGGCCAAAATTATTAGATCACCTGCCAGATCTGAACATATTGACCTTTTTTTGCCTCCAAAACATGATTTAATTTCATAATTCTCATGAAACATGCAGATGGTTGCTCTGAGCACAACACATATCATATGAAGTGAGTTGTGCTGTTTTTTTTATAAATTTTTAACATTAATATTTGGTATGTCCACCTTTTGCAGCAATTACAGCAGAAAATCTCTTTGGCATAGTGTCAATATATTTCTTGAGAACTTCAACACTAATGTTATCCCATGCCTTCTGCAACTCAGGCTAAAGGCTTTCCTTTGAATGTTTATTGGATCTGTCCAGTTCATTTTCCGACTCTCCACAAATTTGTTCGATGGGGTTGAGGTCCGGACTTTGAGGGGGCCAGTCCATAGTTTTATGTGTATTGCAATGGCCAATTCAACAAAACCAATTGAAATTATATTAACTATTTGCTCAAAAGTGTTCTAAGATTATATAAATATATTATTGTGGCAAACAGTTTAATAGACATCACAAAAAAATCAGCTTTAGAAATCAATGTAACTCAAAGCATGAAATATGCCATGAAAAGCAAAAGGTATTGCAGTTTTTTATTTCACAATTATGGCTTTATTTCTGACAATTCTTAGGTTATACTGTAGCTCATAATTCTGAGAATAAAAGTAAGAATTGTGTGTTAACTAAAAAGTCAAAACTGCAAATTGCTAACTCAGAATTTCAAGAAAAAAACGTCTCGGTTACGTACGAAACCCTCGTTCCCTGATGGAGGGAATGGATACGTTATGTCGAGTTTCAGTCTTATATGAAGCAATAAGCTTCATATGGCTGCGGATGCCATATGCCCCAGGAGTCTCTGAAACTGTTTTAGCGGAACCACCATCCTGCCTCTGAAGGAACTCAGGCCGTTCCAGCACTGATTGGGCGCATTTGTCCATGAGGCGTGCCGTCATACTCACCGAGTCTAACTTCACACCGAGAAAAGAGATTCTCTGCACAGAGGAGAGCTTGCTCTTTTCCCAGTTGATCCGAAGCTCCAACTGGCTGAGATGCCGAAGCACCAAGTCCCTATGATCGCACAACTGCTCTCGTGACCGGGCCAGAATGAGCCAATCGTCGAGATAGTTGAGGATCCTGACACCCACTTCCCGTAACAGGGCAAGGGCAACCTCTACGATCTACGAGAGGCTCGACACACCGGCCTAGGTGTCGATCCAGCACGGGGCGGAGCAGCTCTGGAGGACGCAGGAGGGCGCCTATGGCAACGAGCAGACTGAGGCCATATCCCCATTTGCACACACAAGCATTATCCGATCGGCTGCTGCCAAACGCAGACGCAGATTTACAAGCCACTTTTCCCTGCATTTTTCAGTCAATTTTTTTACTTTCCTCCCCTTATGAACAACACATTTTCATACACAAAGCTCCTTGTGTTTTCTCTGTTTGACCGATTTGAGCATTCATAAACAACGCAAAACACATGCATCTTGAGTTTCTGATACTGATTAATATGGAGAAAAAAATCACTTCCTGCCCTCCATCTGCATTTGGCGCGTCATCAAAATCACGTATTGGAACAACCTATTGGAGTGAGGGGTGTCTCAGAGGAAGCAGGAAGAGAAAGAGAGAGAGAGAGAGAGAGAGAGAGAGAGAGAGAGAGAGAGAGAGAGAGAGAGAGAGATACAGAGAGAGAGAGAGAGATAGAGCGCGTACAATCCAAACTAGATGATTGTGACTCATAAAGAGAGTGGCCTTAACGTCACAGAGCTCCTGCATTAGCCACGAGATTCCACATGCTTTCATCTAACACTGTAGTTTCCCACATTCTAATCTCGGGCTCAGAGGAACGGATTGCCAAATGCTTGGTTCTGAGCTCCTTGCTATAGGAGGTCACGAGAGTTGTGGAGCAGAATTAGATTACGAACACTGTTGCAGAGAGCTCATTTTCTATTAAGACAAGCTCTTTGCTTTCTTTACTTGGGAAGGACTCGTTATAAAGGAACACACAAGACTTGATATATTACATTAAAATAATAGATATATAGTAAATTTAAGAATAGTATGAATTAATAATGTTTAGATATTTTTATTTGAAAACGAGATTAAAAAAGACAAACATACTCTGGAGACAAGATTATTTTTTATCTTCTTGTAAGCAAAAACTCGCTTCATTTAAGAAAACAAGACTTGATATATTAAATTTAAGATAGTAAGAAAATGTTCTCTGTGCACGTTTTAAAAAATCCTCCATAAACACTGACTGCATTTAAAAAAAATAGGATTTCAGTTTAAGCTAATTGTTTTAAATACATAAAATCTTTATTTATGAAAAATATGTTCCACTATCCAGATTAGTAAATACAAAGTTAATATTTGATTTAATTTTGCACTCATAATTATTGTTATTTCTGTAAAAATTGATTATTTGATTTTTAAGAGATATTAGATTATTATTTTGCACAATTTTTAGTTTAAATAAAAATATATATTATAAGTTATATTTTTTGTTGTATTATTATTTTGTGCAAAAAGAAGTTGAGCAAAATGAATGAATATAACAAAAAAATTATTGCCTAAATGTACAAGATTATATTTTTGTGAAATAAAATAAATAAATAATAAAATACATTAAAATAGAATATTAAATTAAATTAAATTAAACAAAAGAAAACGAAAGTAAACAAAAAAAACAAAACACATAACAAAACCAAACAAAAAACTACACAAAACAAAAATGTGCGCAGACATTAATACTCTTCACCACAAAGTATAACACTGGCCCAATCAATGACGTTGGAGGGACAATCTGTTTGTGTGACCAGTGGCAGATAGTGAAGTAGATTAATCATTATTTTTTATAATGACACTAAAGGC
Source organism: Gymnocypris eckloni scoliostomus (assembly GCA_027564155.1). Lineage (NCBI taxonomy): Eukaryota > Metazoa > Chordata > Actinopteri > Cypriniformes > Cyprinidae > Gymnocypris > Gymnocypris eckloni. The sequence continues at coordinate 15,774,889 of CM050427.1, read as the reverse complement.
GCAAAATTGATATACATCAACTTTTTTCACCCACCGTGACTGTTGCAGCGTGACGTCTCCACGAGGCGGTTGTCCTGGTCATAGCACACCATGGCTTGAAACCGGTAACCCTGGCCACACTCCTTGATGTCACCTTGCACTTTCATACCCAAAAGGCCCTCTACTCGCCCACCCTCGGGCAGGATGCAGTCGGACCAGTTCCCCACGGGCTGGGCATTGTACTTGTTGCAGGGGCAGTACTGCGTTTCGCTCAGAGGATACATCTGTGTGTTTTTACATTGCTCTCTCTTTTTGCTTTTACCTGTGTGAGAAAAATCACACAAACATACAGCAATTAGAGATATTAGATGAAAAGTTATGAGATCATGTAATCCATTTAAATATGCTTTCATGTTCAAGAAAATAAATATGTTGTAATAATACAATATGGAATGTACCGCTAACAGAATGATCCTGTAATAGTATCTAACTCCTGTGGTCAAAACACACTGATCTGGTAATCATGGGTAAGTAGACCTATCCAAATTGAAAGACCTAGGGCACTAATCTTATGTAATCCTTTTGCAAAGTTACTTGACTTGCAGCAGGTCTTTCAAAGGGCAAATAGGTCTTTGGCACACACACTTCATTTTGTTAACCTCTAAATAACCAACTAAGCTCCTCGTGGCACATTATACTAAAGGTTTAACCACATTTCTGGCTCAACTGAGGTACAGGTATATGCATCGAACAAAAAATAAAATTTTGCAACACCGAGGGTTTTCCTTTGCACATACATATAACAAACCTACTGAGAAAATTAATCAAAATTTTCACAATTCCTTTTTAGCAATTACAGCACTAAATCTGCATGTAGTTCTGTGACAGAAGCATATCTCATATGCTTTAATTTTTCTCACTTTTATATTTAAAAAAATATATAATTAAATAAATCAACACTTGTTCAGCAAGAATGCATTAAATGTATCAAATACATTTCATTTTAAAATATATTATATAAATTATTATAAATTTACGCATAAAAGACTATAAATTATATTTATACGTATATAACATATTTATAATGATGTAAATGATGATGATGCCTTTCGAGAGAATAATAAAGCAAATGTAAAGCATCAAAGATATAGGTGAAAAGAGTCTTTTTGTTGACTTGGCATCAGGAAGTCTTAAGAATTCACATTCATTCCCTACAGAATTCCCTACATTTCACTTTTGATTATACCCTGTATAATTTATCATGTGACAAATAAAGAAACCTTGAACCTTGAATTAGACTTGCTGATCCAGCACTTACCGACAAGAGTCCTTTTCCTAGTTCGGACACCCACACAATCAGCAGTGCAGGATGAGAATTTGGACCAGGTGGTCAGCTGGCAGTCATCCTGGCATGGAAGCTGGCAGGACTGAGTGAGTTGAGGCATAGGCCCTGCTAACTTAAGACAGGGCGCAACGTCTGCAGGTCCACCATCCAACTTTTTACACGATACGGCTGAGGGAGAAAAGAAGAAAGAGATCATAAACCAATTGTACTAAGAGAAAAATAACAAAACTAAAAAGGGAGAACACTATTTTGAGTTAATACTGATACATATCAGTCCACTCTCACCTATTAAGCCACAAGGTATTGAATAAAGATAAGCATCTTGTGATGGTTTACACGAGAGGGCGGTTAAATGCCTATTGACTCGAGTAGCCTGACGGATCCAGATTTATATCATTGAATGAGGGTGAAAGCTATTGAATTGGATTTATTTTTCAGACATGCCGATGTATTGAGGGATACTATTACGGGTAATGCTGGCTAATGCACGAAATACTGAGAAGTTGATATATATAGAACATGTATGCATTTACATTTATCAGACTCTTTTATCCAAAGTGAAATTGCTTTTATGTCAGTGGAGCCTTCCATATGTGGCAAATGCATCTCTGTCAGTGATATAGTATCAACAATTACTCCAGGCGTATGTAACTCAAGACTCTCATCTTTCATTTTCAGATATGTTTTTCAATCACTCCACACTAATGGCCTGAATTTGAAGCCTGAAAGAGTTTACTGGTAAGAGTCAGAGCAAAGGATCTCACTTGTGACTTCTTCAGACAGCTTCCCGAATCTCTGACAGAAGTGTTTACACAGCCCTTTGATGGTAACACTCAGTCACAGATCAAATTACTACCAATCTCATGCATTTACCACAGATTTAACAGTCTCTCCAGCTGCAGTGCTAAGCATTGAGATTGATAGATGTTGCATTTAATTTTAAGTTGATGATGAGGGTTTTTCTGTACCTCTAGCCTGTAGTCCTGGTCCACAGGTCTCTTGTGCTCCAGGACTGTCCTGACGAACGGTCCAGGGTACCAGCTGACACCTGCGCCACTTGTGGGTTTTCCACCTATAGGGCAAAAGCAATTTATATACATATATAGGATGCGATTTTTAGGGGGGGGGGAGGGGGGGGGGATTTCTTGACCAGATTTCTTGCGCCGCAGGATTAAAATCCCGAATAAAACGCGGTATCGGTCGGTAACTCTGGTGTAATTGGAACAGGAGCGGGCGGTCTAAAAATATCCCGTTCCCGACGTACATTCAGAACAGCATATCTGGTATAACTCACAATGTTTTTATTAAATTGTGATCACGTTAAATACAGTTTCCGTCGTATTAAAAACATTTCATGACGTGACACCCATTTACTTGCCTAAAAAGACGGATTTATGATGTGTGTTGTTAACAGATTACAGTTACATTAGGTTAGGCTATAACCTTACCCTGAAGAGAAAAACATTTTCAAAAGCATACCCCACTCTGCTTTTTTCACAAATAGCGCTAATATGTACAATTTAAAACGGTCCTCTCTCTCGGTTTCTCTTTCTATATCACTTTAGTCCAGGAATTCCATAACATTTCTGTAGCCTACTATAATTTCAAACAGAGGTAATATGTTCACCTGTAGCCTGGACAAGCAGACGAGGCATCACATTCCTTCTCCTGGAGGAGCACTTCTGGACAGTCTTGGCCCCCGTTAGCTGGAAGCTGAATGATAATGCGTTTCCTTGATTGCTTCTTTTTGACGGCACCACCTGGATACACACAAGAGGACGGACAGAAAATATGAACCTGTCCTGAATAAACATAGAAAATCGTGCAAAAACACCATCCCTACTCACAAATCTAATATCTGTATGACTTTGTTGCATTTAACATGTTTTTATCCAAACTTAGCTCTTTATATCTCTGAAAATATCAGTACATCCCAACTACCATGAGCTTTATGGTTTAATGACTGCAATTGAGAACGGAATTATAATAATGAGGCCACAATTCTCAGCTTTTTATTTTTGATAAACTCGGTTTAGTGATTCATACACTGAATGAAGTTCTCCACTGGGTGAAGACATCTATAAATATGTGCATCTGATTATTTGTTCTTTTCATACAATTTTCACATTGTTGTTCAGCAAAAATCTAATTTTGAGGGTAGATCTCTTTGTAAAACCGTAAAAGTTAATAAAAACAACATGCATTCAATATTTAATGTAAATGTAACAAGTATTAAAAATAAGAAAATTAACGAGGGAAGTGAGGATCTGTTCAGTGAAGAAACTGACAAGCAGATGGTCTTTAAAAAGGCACTATTTTATACAAAACGCACTGGAGTGTGATATTTGCTCAGAGAGAGAGAGAGAGAAAATATTTTAATAGGAAATGCAATCCTTGTTTGCTTCATATAACAAATGGTTCAGATATTAGCAGCTTCTTATAATATTTGTTCTGGTTCTATAGGCGGAGTTGCCAAGCAACAATTCCTCGATAGAGCGTGATTGTGGGAACAAAGAAGCGGTTTCTTTAAACTTCTGATAGAATGTTGAAAGTGACCCATTTCTTTGGCAATAAACTTCAGCCTTTAAGAAATATTTTCTTATTTTACTTTAGTTCAAGAGATGCATCAGCAGATTTACAGTATATGTAAGTGTCATAAGCGTGTGTTAAAAGTACCTGTCTGGCAGGAGGAAGGGCAGGGTGTCCAATCGCTGTATGGAGTGACAATGCAGTCTCTCTTGCAGGGCAGAAGACACGGCCTTACAGTCTCTGGACGCAGACTCTCTGGACACCTGCACATAAAAACAATAAAACTGGATGTACGATGTTCAGATTTTCTTTGCAAGAAGCAAATATTTGGATCATGTTGGAGAACAAGATGACAAGTTTGACACAAAATTAATGAAGCAGGAAGCTTGAAGCTGAAGGGAAACAAACAAAATACCAAGACATTCTAAAAAATTATGTTATTCTTTAAATGTATAACTTTACTTCCTATACTGATAATATATTTAGCATTGAAAAATAGAATTATTAAATAAATGATGAATAAATAATTTAAATTAAATGAATTAATTTTAATTAAAACAATTTTTTTAATTTGTAATAATTTTTATAAATAAAATTAAAAATTAAAATAGCAAAATATAAGCGTTTCATTAGTTGGACTCCACTGTGTACATGTACTTTTCTCTCTCAATATACAGTATATATTTATGTACAGTATACCACCTTTCAAATGTTTGTGGACAGTACCTTTTTTATTATTACATTTATTCATGCTTTTATTAATCAAGGAAATATACAATTTGATCAAAATTACTCTAAAGACAAGTATAATTTTCAAAAATATTTTTTTATCAAAAAATACATTAAGCAGCACAACATCACTGATAATAAGAAATATTTATTGAGCAGCAAATAGAATGTAAATGTGGTTTCACCCTCAAATATCACATTTTCGTCTTCATTATATGTCTCTGCACATACCACACTTCTATTCTCCCTGCATCATTCCAATATCCTTGCTTCTTTCACATGGAATCCCATAACGATCAGCATGCGGCTCATGTGTGTATATCTGCGTGTGTGTATATGAATGTGCAGATCAGTGGGTAAAGCCCAGCACATGAATAACCCCGGGAAGAAAGCAGGACTCATTTCCATTGCCAGCATGGGGTCCCTGAGCTACACACCCTGTTTCCACAGCCACTGACAAAATAATGCCACTATTAAACTGAATAAATAAACAGACAATTTATTTTCCTAGTAGACGCCTTCGGGGAAAGACCAGATTCAGATACTTAAAACTACCGGCTGAGAGCTCTATCCGCTCTATCTATAGCTAAGTCTCTATCTGTCAATAAATATAAAGCGATAGACATCGCGATTGAGTTTCATAAACATAATACATCAATATCTGCTCCAACACATGCCAAGAAAGATAAATAAACAATACAAGTTCTGGGTCCATATTCACAAAACATCTTAAGTCTAAAAGTAGCTCTTAACTTGCCAATTTAGGAGAAAATCTTAAAAATATACTTGGCGTGTCAGTCCGAAATTTAGGACTCCTAAATTGTTTTCTCTAAGAGTATTTCACAAAGCGTTTTAGCGCTAAAACTAGCCCCTAAATCGGAATCGTTAGGAGTAGTGAAGAGGACTCCTAAGTCACTAAGACCAACTCACAACTATCCTAAAATGGCTTTTGCCGGCAATCTGCCTCGGAATATAAACATTTTAGAAACATTTGACGATAATGAGCTTTTAAATATGTATCGCCTTTAGGGTTTGGAGGTTATCCCTACTCAAAAATTTTCCTTAGATTATATCGTTTTCATTAACCAGTTGGGCAAGAAGTTACAGCTGTTCTTGAGTTCAGTTTGGTTTTCTTGTACGTTTGCATGTCTTACTATAAGTCATAATTATTCTACTTTGTTAATTAAAAGACTGTTTATATGCATCCGCTACGAGAAGCATACATGTAATAGATTGATAATTAGCCACGGGCGGTTCTAGATCATTTTTAGGTGGGCGTCAGCTCCCCTATTTATCGTCTCAGCCCCCCAACTATAATCAGCTATCTGAATGATCAGGCCAATGCTGCTTCCTCAAGAAAGTGTATCATTCTCGCTCGTTTTATTGATCTCAATGTGGTAATCACGCACTGTGATATGTTGTTAATGTGCGCTCACACATTTGAATGAAGCGAGGCACTGCACGGACAGCACACCAGCATGGTCTCATGCAAGTGCGTTTCGATGGCATGAATTTCTGTTTCTATTTGGTGTGCTTATGATACTCACTGTGCATATTTAGTAAGCATGCTGACATCATCCATAGCAATGAGTTAAAGCCCGTCCTTACTCTTAGCCTAAGACTTCTCTCTATTCCTTAGTAAAAGTTTGTCTCAGCAGCTTTGTTAATAGGGCAAACAGAGTTAAACAGATTGAACTCTTAGTTAAAAACGTTTACTGCTACTTAAGAGAACCCTTAGTGGTAAGATAAAATGTTTTGTGAGTACGGGCCCTGCAGAACTAGGGGTCTTAGCTTAAAGGTGATTCAGGAGCAATCTAAAAGCAACTCTGAGCGAGGAAAAGGCAAACACTATCTTAGTGAGGAGGTTGCAAGCTATGACAGTTTTTTTTGAAGACTGTGGTTGTTCAAGAAGGAAATAAAAAAGCGATTTTAAGAATAGGGTTTATTATAAGCCTACACTTTGAAATTACAGGCGTAATATTTCCCGTTTTACCATACTCTCTCTCTCTCTCTCTCTCTCTCTCTCTCTCTCTCTCTCTCGCACACACACGCACATTATAAATGTATGTATATTCTTTATTTTTTTATTTACCATGCTGTCATACTTAAATATATTTTATAGGAAATGAGCAGCGACACAATAAGGTTTTGAAAGTGCTGTCAGGTAAAGACTCAATTCATCGCTGCTTAATAGTTGTATTATTACAGTTGCCAAATATTTTAATATAGTGATTACGTCCATTTCTGACGCTATGGCATTTCAGCGCAGTGTCGGAGATGTTAGTGTGTCTTCAATAAGATCTGCACAATCTAATGTGTAGCATCTGTCATGCATTGTGTGCAACACATTTCTTCTCCCTCTTCATGTTTTATCCATCTTCACTGCTAAAGAAACTCTTAAGCCTCTTAAAAGTCCTCGTTCGTACTCCTAACACTTTCAGACCTATTTTAAGAGTTAAGATGCTTTCTTAATTAAATGTTTCTTTACTAGGATATTTTCTTTAATTTTAAGAGGAAACACCCACATTTAAAATTATTTTCTTAGAATATTGTTACTAGGAGCAACTCTTAGCACTAAGATTTTCAAGAATACGGGCCCTGGGCTATTCACTTGTATTTCCTTACAACAACAACACAGACAAATAAATCAATTGAATAATGGATTTAAATTTATAGGAACACATTTAAAAAGACTTACTTTTTAGGTGGCACTTGGCCCACATTGACCCGGACACAAATGACTTTACGTGTCTGCATTCCGACCGAGCAGAACGCCTCATTAGTGCCGACTCCTGCTCTTGTGCGGCTGAGTGAGCTGTTGGCAGACGGAACGGAGGTGTCCTCTATACACTGACCCCAGGGCCCTGTCTGCCAGTGGTACACAGTGCAGGGATGATCATTGCAGTTGCGGACCTCCTGCAAGGCGCTGCTGTTGGGGCACTGACCTCCACCTAAAAGATAGAAACAGTCAGGAAGGGGTTACAATACTGGGTAAATCATAAACCCAAACCGAAAAAAAAACCATCTGCATATTGACCAGGTATTTTACCATTTTGTAAATTTTTGGTAATATAATGTATAGGAAGTTAGCATCTACATTAAACATTACAAAAACCTATGGTTTCAGCACTGGCTTCTAATTTGGTTAATATAACATTCCAGCTGAGCTAAAATCCAAATCTGAAACAGATACGACGTGACACCTTTTCACCATATCGCTGTCAGCTTCCATAGCAGATCATTATTTTTGTTGCATGGCAACATATGCTTTTGCAGGGTAGCATATTTTCTAGCAGGAAAAAATATGAATTCGCTTAATAAAGTCATTTTCAATGACAATGTTGTGACTGTATTCTAACTATTATTAAATGTAATTTGCAATATTAGTACCCATTTACTTAACTAAACCACCTAATTTAATAGTAGTAATATATCAAGCAATTGTTCACCTCAGAAAATGAAAATTTGCTCAGGATGAGAGTTTAAACTGCCAGTAATAGCATCCCAATAGTCCACAAGTAATCAACATATCTCCAATCCATCAATGCCTTATGAAGTAAAAAAAAATGGGTTTGTAATAAACAATTCATAATAACAATTCCTCCAATAAAAGTCCATCTCCTGTTGTCTTCCTACATCAAAATCCACCCACATACTTTGGACTCTTTCTGCTTGCAAATGATGCTTGATCTGTGCATATTTCACTGGAGAAAGCTTTTGTATGGATAGAGGACTATTTAAGAAGAAGAAGATTTTTTTTTATTTGTCACATACACAATTATACACAGTATAACCAGCAGTGAAATGTGTTCTCTGCATTTAACCCATCCAAGTGCACACACCTGGAGCAGTAGGCAGCTGACACTGCGGCGCCCGGAGAGCAGTTGGGGGTTTGGTGCCTTGCTCAAGGGTCTCACCTCAGTCATGGACAATTCCTGCCGGAGCCGAGATTCGAACCCACAACCTCGGGTTACAAGTCCAACACTCTATACATTAGGCCACGACTGCCCCACCCGTTTTGGCACTTACAAAAGTGTTTCGCTTCACAAAATGTTAATTGTTGGGCTGGAGTGTGTGGATTACTTATGGAAAATTGTGATGTTTTTATGTTTGAAATCTCATTCTGACGGCACCCATTCACTGCAAAGGATCCATTGGTGAGCAAGTGATGTAACGCTAAAATTCTCCAAATCCATTATGATCCAAATCCAAACTCATCTACATCTTGGATGACCTCAGGGGGAGTAAATTTTCAGCAAAATAAAACATACATTTTGGGGAATTATCCCTTTAAATGACATCCTTAATATAAAACATCTAGAAATTGAAATATGTAGATGAAACATAAGTAGAGTATAATGCATGAGTCAACAGTCAACCATGACTGTTAGGATAAGAGTTGCTCCTAGATTTATTTACCAGGCTTTGCTTGGTTTTCATTACAACCTGTGGTCACACGCAAAGCACCTGAGTCCCCACGGAGCAGTCAGCCATTATCCCAATGGTGCGCATTAACAACCGCACACCCATCAATGAGTAAATGGTAAACCGGTGAATGAGAAAAATGGACAAACCATGCATCAAGCAGTGCTCCTTGTTCAAGAGCACCAAAAATAATGAATAATTGACCTTTGTAGCAATGCAGTCCTTCAGTATCTAATTTATTAAAAGATTAACAACTATTGTCACACACTTCATTAGACATGTGAGAACCATTAGAAAACACTTGCCGTTAGCAGCAAAGTCCCAATAATGGCCATGAAAGAGAAAAAAAAAAACATTTTACAGTTACAAAAGGAGGGTTATTTGACTTTCAAAGCATCTCATAGTGGTTCAGGGCATGCCATGGCAATGCATTAGCAGAGCTTCAAAAAGCTGCACCAGAATCACATTGTTTCAAATGCGGATTAACACTCCCTCCGGTTATTTATTGACCTGTGACTCAGATGAAGACTAATCCTTTGTACAATTACAGAAGTGAGTCTGCGCACAGCTCAGAGTAATTGCATGTTTTTGGTCCATCTCTGCACCATTAAGAGCTGCAGTTCATATTGCAGCTCCAGTCATCCACATTTAGTTCTGTGTCAAGCTTCTCCTGACATTGTTCCCAGTTGTCTGCATGACATCCTCAAGAAATGGTGCATTTGAAATTGCCAAGCACTCTATTTAGAAAAAGAAAATATGTGTCACATATCTGACCATATTAATATGTAGAATCATAAATATTTTAACATTCAACTATTATCCTTTTTTATATACACTAGGCTGTCAGTATTGAAAGAGGTTTTTCAAGGCCCTATACAGGGGTCACTGACTGGTTTACCCTTGGAATGATGCTTGTGCTCAGTGGGGATCTGTAAACCTCTAGAATAGTTGCAAAGTTGCTTCTGTTAATTATCTTGGATGCATCCTTGACAATGACTTAAGTGGTGTAAGTATGGCTATGAAAGTCCTGGGTAAGGTCAATGCTAGAACCAAATTTCTTGCCAGACATGTTAGTTTTCTTGATAAACAGCTTATGAAATTACTTGCATCATGTTTAGTGTCATGTCATTTCGATTATGCATGTATTTCTTGGATGTCTGATTTGTCTCGTGGTTGGTTGGATAAGTTACAAAAATCTCAGAATAAATTGATAAGGTTAGTGTCAGGGTTTAGTCGATTTACACATGTGGAGGTTTCCCATTTTAGGTGTCTTGATTGGTTACCTATCGAAAGTAGACTAGAATATATTAAATTAAAAATGGTACATAAAATGATCAATAATAGAGCTCCTTCCTATTTTAATGTACTTTTTTCTAGGGTAAATGAGCAGCATTGTTATAGAACTAGGCAAAGTCTTATGGATATTACATTATGTCGTTTTAAAACTATGTATGGTCGTAGGTCTTTTAGATACTCTGGGGCACTGTTGTGGAATAAACTACCTCTGGATATTAAAGATATTTCAAGTATGGTCAGTTTTAGTTTAAAAACTAAAAGTTGGCTTTTTAGTAGGTTGTTTTGTTGATGAATTTATATTATGTATATGGTTATCCGTGACTGTAAAGTTTTGTAAATGTGGAATTTTATTGTAATTTTTGTATTTATATGCAGTGTCAGTGTATCTGTTACCGGGAGTGGAGATTGTGCTTTACATCAAGGACCACAATGGAAATAAGTTTATTCTAAACTTTATTGTGTTATCCTTGACGAATTAAATGTATTCACTACATTGTTTTTTTGTGAAATAAAAAGAAAGAAAGAAGGTCAAGCACACATCGTGTCACGAATAAACTGAATGCTGACCAAATTTCAAGTAATGTTATGTTACTACATTACAACCTGCTCAAAAATAAGTCTTATGTGCTCAAGACCAAACTTTAGTTACACAATTTCATAATTTTATATTAGACACACAATGAATTTAAAATGGCTCTGCTTAACTGTTACTTCCCATATTAGCTGTACAGTATCACTCAAAATTTTGGTGAGGGTAAGATTTTTTTTATCTCCGTTTTTGAAAGAAGTCTCAATCTCATTAAGCTTGATCAAAATTGTATTTAATGTATTAAATAAATCGTAAAGTATCATTAGAGCTGAAAACAACTTCTTTTTTCTTTCTTTTTTCTTTTTTTAAATGTAATGTATTCCTATGATAGCAAAGCTGAATTTTCTGCAGCCATTACTCAAGTCTTCAGTGTCACATGATTCTTTAGCAATTATTTTTAGGGTTATCAAGAAAGTATTATAAACGTATTATTAATATTGAAAACAGTTGTTTAATTATTTTGTCAACCATCAATTTAATGCATATTCGCTCAATAAAAGTAATACAATTCTCAATGAATGAATGAAATAGTAAATCTAAAAGTAGAGTACAAACATTTAATTTTAATGGAAATTAATTAGTATGTGAATTTTTACAGTAAGCATTATCCCAAATCAGCTTTAGAATTATTTTATAACTCACTTATTTATTTCTATTAAAAACTGCACTGTCAACTGAATCAAATAATCATGAATATTATGTCTTTAAAAGGCCAAATTAAATTAATATTTTTACAAATATTTCATCAGACATATTCAATTAATGTTAACAACATGAACCAAATTAATTAAATTAAATTATTATGAATAATTTTAATTTAACACATTTTCTTTGACAAATAAATACAAATTAAAGAAATAATGATAATAACCTATGTTCTATAGGAGGCCCTCACAGACTACATTGAATAGACTAAAATGAGGCAACTGGAGTGTGGGATTGTACATTTCTGTCCTACTCCGAGAAGCTTAGCTACATAGACAGCAAATGACCAATGCTTCATACTATTCTCTCCATCACCTCACAAAGAGGCAGATGGCAGGCAGAACCGGATCTACTCAACTTCATGCTACTGTCAAGCACACACCTGCTTTCTCAGACGCTTATCATCAATTTGGTCCACCGTCTCCTGAATCGTTTGAAGGCTAATCATTTAAGTGCCGCAGCACGTAGCACAATTTGCCACAGGGCAGAAAGCATCATTGCGCATATGTGGCCACAAATTTGTACTAAAACTGTAATATATAAAGCAACCGCACTCCACAGATGAACCAAACACACTTCCTTTGATTCTGGCACTAGCATGACCGTAAAATGATGTGATGTTAAAGCAAACCAAGCCGATTTGCTCTCAGACAGCAGTGCAAGTCCTGTTCCCTCAAGCTGCATATTTGTGGAAAGGGATTTCTGGCCAGTGAGTGGTGGAGGGAAGGAAGAGATTTTAGCCCAAAACAACCACTTATCCATAAGTCTATTACACATCAGATACACACTTACAGCTGAGCTCACCTGAGGTTTGAATGCAGCAACATAGTAAGGTAGATCATTGTTCAGCTAAATGGAAATCCAATTCTGAGATGTGTTTGAAGATCCTCTGCCCAAACACCAGCTCAACCCACACCATTTTGGTGAAAAGAAAGAGTGGTTTGATAATACTAAAAACCCTACCGTCCCCAGCGTTGTAGGCCAGAATGGAGCGTGATCTGGTCTGCTTGCCCTCCGAGTTCTTCCCTGAGCAGGTATTGGAGCACAGAGACCATGAAGTCCAGGGACTGAGCACACAGTCTTTGGGGCAGGGCACCTCACATAGCACAGGCATGGGAAGGATGGCGTCCCGGCACAGCTGCCTGTCCACGTATTCACCTGAGAACAACAAAACACAGGGTCTGTTATACTCTCACATCCTAAATAAGGATCCTGGAAGACTAGCAAACACTTAAGTATGAAAGGGAAATTTAAAACTAATATCCACATAGAAATACACAAATGGGTTTCAAAAAGACGAAAGCCAAGCAAAGTGAAACCTCACTCATTTGATGCTGTGTTAAATTGTGTGAACATTAATACACATCTCACTCAGTGCGTAAATAAATCTACCCACACAGAGAATTCACAGTGTGCAAGTGATGCACCGCCAAGTGCTGTCATCTCTACTCCATGCCAGACTGTGCACGGTACACAAACACTCAAGTGAAAACCACCCATTTACACATTAACACTGCATACAGTATATGTATGCATAAACCGGAACATTGATACAATTCAACGGGCCCAAGACAACATTTGGATGGGCATGTCCTCAATGTCCTCTATAACATATAAGACCTTAGTGGGCTGGCCCACAAAGGTCGTATCTGTTATAGAGGACAATATCATAAGGACAGGACAACACTCAGTTGTGTCCATTTACTAACGACCTAAAGCTCATTTCTAGCATAAAAATATCCAAGGACAAGGGTAACTTGCATATAGAAGCCCTTTGCGTAGTTATGGCATGCATTTCGCCCAAAAGTTTAACAGTAGAAAGTAGTTCATTAGACTTTAATGTGCTTCTTGCACATACAATTTAGATTACTTTTTCAATGTCAAACAGGATGTGACAGGTGTGCACCCAAGAGGGACGATGATCCGGCGATGTTTGCAATCACACAATCACATGTAACTATACATAAATGCTGTCCAAGAAAAACAGCCAATGCAGCTTTTCTGTAGTTCAACTGGTAGAGCATGGCGTTAGCAACACCAAGATCATGGGTTCGATTCCCAGGGAAAGCAAGAGCTGATAAAATGTAGAAACTGTCACTTGAATGCAATGTAAGTCGCTTTGGATAAAAGCGTCTGCTAAATGCATAAATGTAAATAAATGTAAATGCAGCAATTGCAGCTAAGTAACATGTATATTGTCACATGTTTTTAAATGTATAACATTTTACTGAAATCTTTGTCTTATACATGAAATTATCAATATTTTTATTGCAACAAAATAAAACAAAGCAAAATCAAACAAAAACAAATGCAAATAAATGCATAAAAGCAAAAAACAAACAAACAAAAAAATCAAACCACCAAAAAAGCAAAACAAGAAAAACAAAAACAAAACAATAAGGAACAATCAAAGCAAATCAGAAGAAAAATAAAATAATATTATCAAAACAAAGTAAAACCAGACAAAACATTATTTGCTTACAGAAGTCATCTGAAAGACATAGTTTTGGACAACAAAGCCCCTGTATCGATCAATCGGTAAACCCCACCCCTGAAAAAATGTCCAAAGTGACAGAAAACCCACTGAGTCAGATGACACGGCAGGACCCCATGGGACACAACAGATCTATTCTCATCAGCACCAGACAACAATAATCAATAATTGAGAGAAGAGGGGATGCACTAGGGAACAATGAGGAGTGGGAAAGAGTTAGACTTCCGCACACAGCTGGTATTTATACACAGCATTGCACGTCAAGAAAATAAAAAAATACAGTTCATTACAGACATTCATGTGCCTTTTTAGAAGTAGCTTAAACTGCTATTTATTTTTTGTAACAAAGTAACTGGTTCAAGCTGATAATTAGCTGGTCACCATCTTGAATTAAACAAACAAATAAATAAATAAAATAGTAGCACATAAGGCAAATCTCACAGACTTGGGGAAAACATATCAACTGTCCTCATGAATAACTCAGTGAGAACGTGCTGGGGAAAATGTAATATCAGCTGTACGTCAAGCCCTTATACATCTCAGAGTGTTAAACCTCACCTGCGTCTGACTGTCCCCTGATGGAAAAGTACCAGATGGCATCTGACATTTCCTCTATTGAGCGCTGTCACATTCTGATGAGGCTGCACACTACTCTTCCCAAAGTTAATGAGGGAGAGAGGGAGTTCAGCTAAATGCAGACTGACTCTGAGGGACTAACAGAGTTAATTTAATTTATATAGGCGGTTCGCCACCAGTGCCAGAACAATATTCACCAGCTACCTGTCTGCGAGGCAGGACAAAGAAAGAGGTGACCTTGAACAAATCATATTATTCCTCACTAGAGGAATAATATGTTTCAGTCCAAAAACTGAAAGAAACACTGGCCAGTACTCTGTTCCTCTTTAGCCATAGGCTTACTGCAACACGTTGACCCGTGTTTCTTTCAGTTTTTGGACAAATAATATCAAAACTGTCAGATCTACATGATCTACATAATATTTGGAATGTTCATAATATATAATGTATTTACAAAATAAAGAAAAAAGTGTATGATTTACCCAGTTTTGTAACCATCCTTTTTTTTGCCAATACTGTATGACTTTATCTTTTTTTTTTTTTTTTTTACAATGAAAGTCAATGGAGTCAGATGTTGTTTTGGACTCCACTGACTTTCATTTTATAAACAAAAAAGTAAAATCATCCTTTAAAATATATTATTTTGTGTTCCACATATGAGAGAAAGTCATACAGGGTTGATGCGACATATTTAGTATGTTAATTAAGACATTTTGGTCTCCAGGCAAAATCTGACCTACAAACTACAGTCTAAATCATTAAATTACCATTTCAATGACAACACAAGCAGTGCTATAGCATGCATGTATCATTTTATCCCAAACCATTTTGACCCATTTATATTCAAGAGGAGAAAATTGAGCTACCGTATGCATTTTAGGGTTAATACAGAGTGATCAGTTTATTTATTTAATTAAACGGTCATCAAACGGTTTAATACAGGGCATTTAAGAATCAGTGTGCGATATAAAGTACAGTTGTTATACGTGGCATGTAAAGGAAGGTGTTTCAGGGTAACTGTCTGGGAGATGAGATTCGTTGGGGGGCTGTGGGGAGGTGGCAGTCGTCTCTGTGGTGACAGCTGAGGCACACGCAGTATGACACCTTCAGTTGGTGTGAATGGGATGCTTGATTGTGAGCCTTGCAAAACTGATTGAGTTACACACACACACAAGAGCCTTTCTCTGCCTCTGTCTTTCTGTCCTAACTCTCCGCCTTTCTCTCTCCCCAGAGTCCTAATTAGCAATGTGAATGCTGAGGTTTTGGAATGTCGCAGTAATTGCCATGTCCGCACACTGAAATTTAATGGAACAGGGAGCGAAATGTGAGGATGTAAAATACAATTACGGTGTGCACTAATAATAGATGCATTAATGCAAGCCGAGTCGAGCCGCACCTCCAGACAAGACAAACAATACGGAAGGCAAAGAAAAAGAAGTCACAGAGTTGGTGGTTCTACTTAAAAAAAAAGAATATTCTATTTGTCCCTCATATCCACAATAATTTAAGGTTCATTATTTTGATAAGCTCGCTGAATTAACATATTTCACTTCCACATGTTGGAGACAGGCTTTCCACTTGGTTTGTTAAACTATTCACTCAACTATGCTCTAGTCTCTATTATATTAAATTAATTAGGTTTGCGGCACTGAATTTTGCTCCCCCATCAACCAGAAGTGTTCATCCATAAAATCCCATTAAAAAACTGTTAGTACAACATAGCTGGGTCATTTCATTTCTCAAATAAATACGAAGTTTTTAGGCTGTATAAATAATGTAAATCAAAACCAAAACAGATGGGAGATTTTCCAGCCCTACATAATTAGATATAAAAGTGGCTTTTGACAAAAGCTTCTCAAACAGTAAAAGTAAATAATGTACTAACTCCAAATCTACGGAGAGCTTAAGCAATATTAAGTCATGTGTTTTATGTTCCCTTTCAGTCGGTCACTCCGAGTCACGTCGGATGACCGACGAATTGGGATCTCGCCAGAGAGACCTATCCACTTCGAGTGTAACTAAACAAGCCAATGGACATTGGCATGCGATCATTGCATCCAGCTGCCGCTGATCACAGCGTGAGTATAAGAGGCAGCCGGTGCACCGCATTAATCATCCTACTACTGCTCTTCCTGTCTGCGAGTGAGAAGCTGAGCGAGTGCGGGCGTTACAGCACGGCAGCGGTGGTCGCGGTCTCACGGGAGAAAGAGAAACGGTTCCCGTGAAGACAGTCACACTAGGAGTGTGCGGTGGCCAGCTCCCCTGCGTGCTTCAGCACTAAAAGAGCAGATTTCTCTAAAAGAGTACACGGGTGATCGCGTCTTTTTAAAGATGTCTTATCACCCGTGCGTTTCTAGTGCGGTCGATCTCTGGCGCCTCAGGGACGGTCACGATCACTGCCTCACGTGTTTGGGCATTCAGCACGCTGAGGAAGCTTTTCGTGGATGGTTCATGTTCTTCTTGTGGGGACATGACCATCTCGGAGTTGCGCAATAGACTCCGCTGTGTCAAACATGGCGGGTCCCTCTGCCTCTGCCGCGATCTGGCGTTAGTCCTGGCGCACAAAGCAGGCGGCACAGCATCCGGTGGAGTCAGAGGTGATCTGAGGATTACGGTGAGGGCTTCCCCAAGTGGAGTTTCTCACCCCTCAGGCACTCCGCAGCCAGCGGGGTACCGTTATGGTTCGGACTGGGGCCTCTGCTGAGTGGGGTACCCCACCCGTTTCCTTCGGTGCCTCCCTGATGACCAGATGTCGGTCGCTGCATCGGAGGGCGAGCCCTCTCTCTCCGGGGATGACGACTCGGCTGGGTTGCCCCCTTCGGGTGTGGTAGCGTTGTCCGAGCCAGACCCAGAGATGACGGCTATGCTTTCCCGGGCCGCCGAGAACGTTGGGCTCGTGTGGAATCCTCCACCGTGTCCCGACCCTTCTAGGTTGGATGAGTGGTTTCTCAGGGGGGGGGGGTCGCCCTGGTTTTCAGCGCCCCCCTCCGGTGCCATTCTTTCCGGAAGTGCATGAGGAACTTACAAGGTCATGGAAGGCACCTTTTACTGCCCGAAATAAACCTTGTGGCTCCTCCCCCCTCACCACTCTCGATGGTGGAGCCGCTTTGGGGTACACGGGCATCCCCTCTGTGGAGCGGTCTGTGGCCATGCAATTGTGTCCAACAGTCGCTTCCACTCTGCGGGGTGAACTGTGTCTCCCCTCACGGGCCTGTAAGTACTCGTCAGGCCTCACTGGCAGTGCTTATAGAGCCTGTGGGGAGGCGGCTTCTGCCCTACACGCCATGGCGTTACTGCAGGTCCATCAGGCCAAAGCACTGAGAGACCTGCACGAGGGTGGGCACGACCTGGCGGTTCTACATGAGCTGCGTGCTGCGGCGGACCTCGCGCTCCGGCGGCGAAGGTGACCGCACAGTCTCTGGGTCGTGCGATGTCCACGCTTGTGGTCCAGGAGCGCCATCTCTGGCTGTGTCTCACTGACATGAAGGAGCAGGAGAAGGTACAGTTCCTGAATGCTCCCGTGTCACAGACCGGCCTTTTCGGCGACGCTGTCGAGAGCTGTGCCCAGCAATTTTCGGCAGCACAGAAGCAGACTAAGCGATCAAGCACATCATGCGCCAGAGGAAACCCGCTGCTGCTTCCACTCCGGCTGCAGCCCCTCAGCCTGCTCGTCGCCGTGGGCGCCCCCCTGTGGCCGCCCGGCTCCCACGCCGCGGCAGCAGCCTTCCACCGTCTTGGCGTCGTGGAGCGGTCACAGACAGGGCGCCCAGCCCGTCAGGCCCCGCCAGACCGGCGGCAAGCGCAAGTGCAAGAGGCCCTGAGGCAGGCGACCCAGAGATGGAGGAACTGCTCGTCGGGAGATGGTGACCGCACCACTCCCTCCCGGAGGGCCGGGTGGAGAATCCTTTGTTTCGCTTTGTTTTTGTTCCGCGCTGGCCCAGCAGCCTGCGGTACCCAAAACTTCAATAAAGAGCAGTTTCCTCAGTCTCTGGGTCTCAAGAGGAGGAGAGTGGTGTACCGTGCATCACGGGATCCCTTCCTTCCTCCTCTCTCTCGCCAGGCAGGGGGTTGCCCAAGAGCACCCCTCCTGCCCATTTGTGGAACCGGGTAAGGGCAGTAGCACTCAAGCCCCGCTACAAGTCGTCACACATAAGCCGGGCTCCTGCGTTTCCTCCACACGAGGAGGAATCAGGTGAGTGTTACACTACACACCCAGACCCCGCCCCCTGCCATCACAGGCCAGGCCTTCACAGGCCCCGGGCCGGGTCCCTGTGTTCCACATCGCTGCCCCACCACGGGTACGTCGGTGGCTCCATTGGTGCCGCTGGCACGGTCTCTCGGAGCCTGGCTAGCGCTCCCCAGTCCGTCTCGGTGGCTCCTACGGACCATCAGACTCGGCTATGCGATTCAGTTCGCCCGGCGTCCCCCCAAGTTCAGGGGCATCCGGTTCACTTCAGTCAAACCCACCGATGCTCCTGTCTTGCGTGCGGAAATCGCAGTCCTACTGGCGAAGGAGGCGATAGAGCCGCTCCCTCCAGCCGATATGAGGTCAGGGTTGTTCAGCCCCGACTTCATTGTGCCCAAGAAAGGTGGTGGGTTACGACCGATCTTGGATCTGCGAGTTTTGAACCGTGCACTTCACAAGCTGCCGTTCAAGATGTTGACGCAGAAACACATTTTTGGATGCGTCCGTCCCCTAGATTGGTTTGCAGCAATCGACCTGAAGGACGTGTACTTTCATGTCTCGATCCTCCCGTGACACAGGCCATTCCTGCGTTTCGCGTTCGAGGGACAGGCGTATCAGTACAAGGTCCTGCCCTTCGGGCTGTCCCTGTCGCCTCGCGTCTTCACCAAAGTCGTGGAGGCGGCCCTTGTCCCCCTGAGAGAACAAGGTGTGCGCATTCTCAACTTCCTCGACGACTGGCTCATACTCGCACAGTCTCGCAAGCAGTTGTCTGCACACAGGGACCTGGTGCTCAAGCACCTCAGCCTGCTGGGCCTTCGGGTCAACTGGGAAAAGAGCAAACTCGTGACAACGCAGAGGATCACTTTTCTCGGCATGGAGTTCGATTCGGTCAACCAAACAGCACGCCTCACCCAGGAACGTGCTCAGTCAGTGCTGAAATGCTTCAAGACCTTATCAGGCAGGACGGCGGTTCCACTGAAACTCTTTCAGAGGCTCCTGGGGCATATGGCTGCAGCTGCGGGGACAGTTTCCCCTCGGTCTGCTCCATATGAGACCGCTTCAGCACTGGCTCTATGGCCGAATCCCGAGGTGGGCGTGGAAACGCGGCACTTACCGGGTTCAGATTAAACCGGCCTGCCGCAAGACCTTTAGGCCGTGGTCAGATCCCTCGTTCCTTCGGGCAGGAGTGCCCCTGGAGCAGGTATCCAGGCATGCTGTGGTATTCACAGATGCCTCGACCACAGGCTGGGGAGCCACGTACAACGGGCACGCAGTATCAGGGGTTTGGACGGGTCCCCAACTGCATTGGCATATCAATTGCCTCGAGTTGCTAGCAGTACATCTTGCCCTGAGTCGTCTCAGAGGGCGCCTTCAGCGCAAGGACTTTCTGGTCCGTACGGACAACACTGCGAACGTTGCGTATATCAACCGGCAAGGCGGTTTGCGCTCCCGTCGCATGTCGCAACTCGCCCGCCACCTCCTCCTCTGGAGTCAGAAGCATCTGAGGTCCCTTCGTGCCATCCACATCCCAGGAGTGTTCAATCGGGCAGCCGACGAGCTGTCTCGAGCAGCACTTCAGGCGAGTGGAGACTCCATCCCAGGCGGTTCAGCTGATTTGGGGGCGGTTCGGAGCTGCTCAGGTCGACCTGTTTGCATCTCCAGAAACCACCCACTGCCAAGAGTTCTACTCCTAACCGAGGCAACGCTCGCACGGATGCACTGGCACACAGCTGGCCCGGGGCCTGCGCAAATATGCGTTCCCCAGTGAGCCTACTAGCACAGACACTGTGCAAGATCAGGGAGGACGAGGAGCAGGTCTTGTTAGTGGCTCCATATTGGCCCAACAGGACCTGGTTCCCGGAACTCATGCTCCTCACGACAGCCCCTCCCTGGCCAATTCCTCTGAGGAAGGATCTGCTTTCTCAGAGACGGGGCACCCTATGGCACCCGCGCCCGGACCTGTGGAAACTCCACATATGGTCCCTGGATGGGACGCGGAGGTTCTAGCTGACCTACCACGAGACGGGCCTATACTCTGAAGTGGAACCTGTTCGTCGAATGGTGTTCCTCCCACCAGGAGGACCCCCGGAGATGCTCGATCAGAGCTGTGCTTTCCTTCTTACAGCAAGGGTTGGGCGTGGCTGTCCCCTTCCACCCTTAAGGTTTATGTGGCCGCTATTTCTGCTTACCACGACCCGTGAGGGGAAGTAGGTGGGGAAGCACAATCTGGTTGTCAGGTTTCTTAGAGGGCCAGGAGGTTGAACCCTCCTAGGCCCCTCTCTACCCTCTTGGGATTTGGCTTTGGTGCTAAGAGCCCTAATAACTGCCCCTTTGAGCCTTTGCAGTCAGTCGAATTGAAGTTTCTATCTATGAAAACACTACTCCTGACTGCATTGGCCTCGATCAAGAGGGTGGGGGACCTGCAGGCATTTTCGGTCGACGATTCGTGCCTTCAGTTTGGGCCGGCTGACTCCAGTGCAACACTGAGGCCCCGGCCCGGCTATGTGCCCAAGGTTCCTACCACTCCCTTCAGGGACCAAGTAGTGAATCTGCAAGCGCTGCCCCCGGAGGAGGCAGACCCAGCCCTAGCTTTGCTCTGTCCGGTATGCGCACTGCGACAGTACACAGATAGAACTCAGAGCTTTAGGACCTCAGAGCAGCTCTTTGTCTGCTACGGAGGACAGAAGGGGAAGGCTGTTTCCAAGCAGAGGATGGCCCACTGGATAGTGGATGCTATCACCTTGGCCTATGAAGCACAAGGTGTGCCCTGCCCGCTCAGGTTGCGTGCTCACTCCACTAGGGGTGTGGCATCGTCCTGGGCGCTGGCTCGTGGCGCCTCGCTAGCAGACATCTGTAGAGCTGCGGGTTGGGCGACTCCCAACACGTTCACTAGGTTCTATAGCCTGCGTGTCGAACCGGTTTCCTCCTGTGTTCTCACCTCAAACGGGTAGTGGCACTGAGAGGCCCTGTTCAGAGTCGGCTTGCGGCGTCCCTAAACGCCTTATTCTCCAGAGAGTTCCCTGACCGGGCAAACCCTGTCGAGTCCTCCAGCACTCCGGTGCCCAGGCGTGGCGGGAACGACGCGCCAGGCCTTTCAGCCAATGAATTCTTGAAATCTGGGGTGAGGCTAGTGCCCATATGAGTGACCCTGTTGGGATCCCATATGTGTTTTCCACGGTATGCTTATTAGAACCGTGTTCCCCAGGTAGACCACGTTCTGCCGTCTCTAATGATGCAGCCTGAGCCATCACAGAGACTTCCATGTGCATTGGGCCCTATGGGGTTACTTCACGTGAGTAATGTCACTTAACCCCCTCTGGGAGGAGGTGACTCCGCAGTGTGCCTCTTCCAAGTGGAAGGGCACACTTTCCCAGTGTTATTCAAATCCTACTGTTGGGTTGCTCTAGGGACAGCAGTAGTCGACCTTCTCTGTGTAGCCCGGTCCTATCGTCTGCCTTATAGGAAGGATCAGGAGGTCTACACAGGGCGCTGGAAGGGGCAGCTCCTGTGGCGTTTTGGTAGGTATCCCAATTCGTCGGTCATCCGACGTGACTCGGAGTGACCGACTGAAAGGGAACGTCTCGGTTACGTATGTAACCCTCGTTCCCTGAAGGACAGTTGCTGTACCACCGCTGGGCGGCCGGGTCTCTGGCTCGGCTCCTCAGCGAAAACATGATTAATGCGGTGCACCGGCTGCCTCTTATACTCACGCTGTGATCAGCGGCAGCTGGATGCAATGATCGCATGCCAATGTCCATTGGCTCATTTAGTTACACTCGAAGTGGATAGGTCTCTCTGGCGAGATCCCAATTCGTCGGTCATCCGACGAGACGTCTCCGTTCCCTCCTTCAGGGAACGAGGGTTACATACGTAACCGAGACGTTCTTCTTTGTTTGTATGTATGTTACCATTAATGATTTTGGGATCTATAAGATTTTTTTATGTTTTTGAAGGAAGTCACTTATGCTCAACCAAGACTGCATTTATTTGATCTGTGAATACTGTGAAATATTATTGTAATTTAATTTAACTATGTTCTGTTTTAATATATAATAAAAATGTAATTTATTCCTGCATGGAAAGCTACATTTTCTGCATAATTACTCCAGTCACATGATCCTTTAGAATTCAGATTTTGCTGCACAATAAACATTTCTTATTATTATCAATGTTGAAAACAGCATTTATTTTGGAAACATACACACACACACACACATACATATATATATATATATATATATATATATGAAGAGCTCTTTTCCAAAACGCTATAAATCCATTTTAATAGTTTTCATTAAAATGACATTTGTTTACCTAGACCCATACATTTTGTTAATATTCAATTTATCCTGTTAAAATGGACTGTTGGCTAAGTCAATGTCATTAAACAATGATTGTTATCATTTTTTTTTTATGTTTTTACCTTTTTGAATTAAAATGCTTAAAATGATGGGTGTTGGATTTACAATAATTATAATGGATGTCCATGTTTTCTAATAGAGTTACAACAAGTTACAACCTACCATAAAAAAAACTCTGAGTTACAGAAGTGTTGCAGCCATTCCAGCTCTCCTCTCTTTCAGTTTATAGAGGCATTAGTGTCAGCTAAGGTCACAGATCCAGGCATGTTCTTTTCCCCAGGTAAACTGTATTTTTCTCTGATCTCATATGCAGTGCATATGGCGCTGGTGTTGGTTTCCCTAGCTACCATGTACTCAGTCAAGCCAATAACGTCCAGATGCTATTGGAGAGTCTGGGGCCTTTGGGCTAGTTAGATGGTAGACCGCCCCAGCACAAGTGGCTTTGTGTTTAGAAGAGTAAAAGACAGATGTGCCACTTCTTATTGCTCTGAATTTCCCCTCTGGCCTCTAACAATAGAAAAGTACTACCAACCGCCTGTGCAAAAACAGCAATTGCGGCATTGGGCGTGAGTCCAGAACATAAGCCCTATGGACAGAGTTCAAGAATGGGTTCTTGTACATTCCAGCTGTACAAGAAAAAAACAATCTGGGTTTGTTGCAGCATTCGACACACTGCACGCCTGGACACCACCCTTAAATAGAAAGTCTATTCAGGCAAAGATTTTTAATTAGTTTGAATGTTTATGAGTGAGCAGTTCCATATCATGCAGATGGAAAGTGTACGTATCACTTACCGTCACTGTTGATGCACTGTACTTCTGGGTTCTGGGTTCCCGGTCCACATACTTTGTCATTGTCAGGCAAACACACCTCCAGCTTCACCAGCAGCCATTCATAGCAACTAGGCTCCTCACAGGGAATTGACTCCGTCAGGTGGGGGCAATTTCCTGTGCCACCTGTGGGCTCATTCATGATTTTCCTTTTTCTCAGTTTGAAACCTGTCAAAGAACACAGATGAGACTCAAAGTCATTCTTGTTATTGGCTCACTCCATTGAGTTAATCGATGGGAGTAAAGAGCACAAGTAAAAATGTCCTCTCACAGCTCCTTATTCCTTATACTCCTTATTGTTTCTTCTTATTTTTATTTTATATTTACCTATATTTATATATATTCTATTGTGTTATGTTTCATTTTTTTGCACTGTTCATTGAGCGGACCTGTCCTGATTTACATTTCACTACTGATTATATCCTGTATAATTGAGTATGTGACTAATAAAAAGAAACTTGAACCTACTGACAAAATGTATAGTCTGAATGCACTGTTAGTCACTTTGGATAAAAGCGTCTGCTAAATGCATACATGTAAATGCAATATCATAATATTTAGGCTATAAATAATATTATAAATCTGGTTGGTTTGTATGATGACGTAATATGTAAATGGCATGGCTGTGGCCCATGAGACTAGCTGTGCATTAAACTATTTGAATGCATGAAGTGGAGGCGAAGAACCACCCGACGCACAGCGAAGTGCATTCAAATCGTTTAATGTACAGCTAGCCGTTGATTATCCCATTAATTATGCCATGGCCATTTTTCCAGCATTCACATATTAAATGTGTTAATAATATTTGCTGGCTTATTCCATGGTCATTTTCCAAGTTATAGACAAGTTAAAACTAGTATTGCTCTTTGCAGCGCAATATTTGATTAAACGATTTGAATGCACTTCGCGGCTGCGCGTCTTCGCCAGCCTCCAAGTCATGCATACAAATAGTTTAATGCACAGCTAGCCGTCGATTATCCCTGCTTATGCCATGGTCATTTGCCAAGTTATAAACAAGTTAAAACTACTAGGCTTATTGCCTAGGTAAAAATGGCGGTTATTTTCGTCAGTTATGGCTAGTGTATATAAATGTACACACATACCGTATATATTTTTGAAAATATTTACGTGTATATACATTTATATTATTATATTTTATACTATAGGGTCTATATAAATATATTTAATATATAAACATAGCATATTTTTGTTAAATATAGACATGCATGTGATTGTATTTATATATATACATAATAAATATACACAGCACACACTCATATATTATGTAAACAAAAACTTTTATTGTGGATGCATTTAATCGCGGTTAATCGTTTGATAGCACTAAATATAATATAATATAATTAGTGCTGTCAATCGATAAAAAAATAACTACTTAATTGATTGTTTTTTTCTAAAATTAATCACGATTAATCCCACCTAATATTAAAGTTTTTAAATATACTTTTATATTGCAATAATTTCACATGCAATCTTCAAATTAATGTACAAACAACATAAATACAGTGTATTTTTAATATTTGATTGTCATATTTTTTTATGACTGAAGGCCAGTATCACTGATACCAATTAATACTGAATTCCCTATAACAAAAATGTCCCCTTAATATTTAAACATTGACTATAACCATTCAACTTTACATTAGAAATTAAGAGCTATCAATTTTAACATTTATTAGACTTTAAGAATAACTTCTAATTTAAGCGAACTTTAAACAATCTTCACATAAATCCATTATAATAAATGTTTTATTTAGTTACCTGAACCCCTCAGCAGAAATATAAATAAATTGAATAAAGTTATCAAACACTAAATTCTAAACTAAATACAGATTAATACTTGAAGCTATAAAAGTTATTTTTTCTTTGATGAACGGACATCAGAGCAGCTGGCTATTAGGCTGTTTTGGCTGCTATTTATTTAAGAGCTGTCACTGCTGAACGTGACGTGGATCTGACACGCATCATATTTGCTCTCAACTCTACCTTTTCTGACCCACTTCAGTTCAGACACATTTCAGTCTCTACTAATGAACTGACGAGTTGAATCGGGTCTTTTAGATGAGGGAGACAGTGCTGGGATGCTCCGGGACAGTTTTGAAAACCATTTCAGAGACGTGTTCTTAATGTAACTCATACGGGGTATAGCGGGGCTAAAGGCCCCCCTTAAGACGACATTTGCTATTCCCTGCCCCTAAACTGTATAATTGCAGAGAAAAATATATACTTTCTTTTGAACATTAATGGAGCAACAATATCTAAATATCTAAAAATCTCAATTTTAATAAATACTAAAATAGTATATCAAAAATATTAAAATAATACAATAATATATAATAATGAATGTACTATAAATGTTAATATACTATTAATATATATATATACTATTTACAAAGAATACATACAATAATCACTTTACCCTCTTTGGACAGTCATTCTTTTGAATTCGTCATACATTTTATTCATGCATTTCCAAATAAAGCAGTTTGTGGACAAAGAAATGCTTCTCCTGAAGTTCACACCGAGCCACCGCTTGCCCGACTAGTGTCTGAACTAATCGACTAGTCGGTGCAATCCCTTGTGTTAGCCCTCTAAAATGTCACAGTGTGTCATTGCACAATCACTGTAATATTACATTAAACATGTCGGTCCAGTAAGCATGTAAGATGACAGAAATTACTGGAGCAGCTCATCATAATGAATATTATTATTCCTCCCTCATTATGCTTGCCTTTCACCAAAGGGACTAATGCATTCAATCCATTAATACAGAAGAGGCTTTGACGCCAGGGGTATTCCCATTCAAGGGCAGGAAAAGGGGTCCAGAGGACTGAAAATGAGTGGACTGGACTCATGACCGGCGCAAGGACACCTACACGTATTCTGCCATCACCCTCTCCTCTCTGGTCCCTGACCTCTGGTTTAATCCACATTGCTGTCTGGGGCCGATAAGGTAATATGCGAGAGGGGGGCCTTTAGGAGTTAGTTGGAGATGCCAGCGTTGTCCCTTTTTCTGATTACTTCTCTCATGCGCTCTCCTCCTGGCTTTATTTAATCAGAAGGTTAGCGTAGAGCTCATTGTGGGTGTGTAAGGGGATTGTATCACGTCCTGTCAGTCAGCCCGGAGGTGTCTGATGGCATATGCTGCCTCTGTCTCTTTATCAGACAAAAGCACGATACTGGGTTTCATATGAGCCCCCCTTAATAAAAAATCGACAAAAGGCACAGCCGCACAAAAATCTCATCAGGATCTCATGGATCATCATATCTAAGGTGCACACTGACTTGTTATTGGGGCCCCAGGTTGAGATGTCAAATCTAATTTGTACTTTTTTCCCATCAAGTTTATTTATGTAGCTTGCTGAGGCTATAATAAAAATTGCTGATATATTACAAAAGAACAGCCTTGCTGTTTTAATAACAGCTTATATCTACATTCATCATTTGTAGAAGGTAAGACAGCACTGGATTTGGTTGTTGCGTGACATAAATTCAGGACAGCACAGAACTTTTGAGAATTTAGTTCTGTTGCAATTTAATTCTAGAGATCGTGAAGATTTTCTGAAACATTTGATGTTATCTAAATTAAAATACTTGAAATATTTGACTTTATTTTATAGGGGAGCAGGAAACAAACAGGTAACAGGTAATATTAAGTCCTTATAATACATACATTTTAAATATTAAAATATGCTATATTAAATCTTAGTATATAGAAAACAAACTGTTATAATATCATACAATATGCATATAAATACATATTTATAATCACAAATAGTATATAATATTTGCTTTTCGGTCCCCAGTAAAATAAAATAAATAAATAAATAAAATAAAATAATAAATCATCATACAATATATATTTGAATTATATTTAAATATATTAAATTCAAATAATGTCACTAAATTCATCGTACATTCATCCCAGTTCAAACTCCTGTTGTGTTTGGACAATTCAACTGAAATTTCTCAAACTCACAAATTTTATATTCTACATTATATTATTTTCCCAAATTTGCCTCAATACAGATTTTATATCCATGACCCTAAAGCTAAAGATCACGGATTTGTTTTTTTAAATGTAATAAGCACTGATATTGTAACACTATGTTTTTCTATTCTGTCCTTGTACAGGATATACTGTATGTATATAAAAAAAGCTTTCACTCCTTTCGCCACATCTTCCTGAATAATGGGAACCCACATACTGTACATACCAGTGCTTAGACCTGCCATTACAGCTATACGGCATGAAGTATGAACCGTGGGCGTTTGAAAAGAGAGAGTGGAACACAGATTCACAGAGAATCCATCATTAAGATGCATAGTGGATGATTTCTTCCCATCCCATCCTTTTGAGTCGCTTCATTAGGGAAGAGTCAATATGTATTAATCATGGCAAGGGTTGCTGTCACAGCCATAATTGACGAGGAAAGCAGCCAGCGTGCCAGCACCTTTGATACACTATACCAACTGTCAGCAGCATTCGGTAAACCACCATCCTGTGAATCCAGCAGATCCGGTTCCTTCCAGAGACCATCTGAAGCTTGTTTGTCTCTTTGAAGCCAGCTAACCCTTGATTTGTCTATTTCCTGACATGTTTTATTTTTATGTGGGTCCATTTTGTTTGTTGCTCCCTCTACAATGTTCCTGGTTCATAAACCTTTGAGAAAATTAATCTTCTGGCCCAGTAGGCATTAATAAGTTTATGGCCCGGATGCTGATGGCGCAGATAGAGGTGAGAGGTGGAGCGGAGTGAGTTATGTATTGTAAGGCTTCCCGTACACAATTCATGTGATTTACAATGAAAGAGGTTATTTTATTGATCCACTCTGTTTTAGCAAGATGGGTGAAACGACCGCTCCTCAAACGCAACTGTAAAAGATGAAGTGGTCCTGTAGTTCAAGCTTACCTTTCTTTGTGGACTGATCCTGGCAGTTTTCTAAGGTGCAGGGTCCCCATGCGCTCCAGGAGGACACCTCACACTCAACAGGACAGGGAATATGGCAGAGCTGGGTGGTGTTAGGAGAAACGCCCAAACACAGGTCACTGTTCACTGGCCGCAAGCCTGAGGACACACAGACAAACTATGTTACAGAATCCCTAAAAATCTACCTGGTTTAATTGCATTTATGTACCTGGGTGCACTTTTTAGCGAGATGTGAAATTCGTACCGATAATTACATATCACTGCAGTTTCCAAAAGAAACAAACACTTCAGGCAGTAAAACTCAGATGCCTTTTATTCATTTTCACACAAATGTACAGAGTTTTGATTAAAATAAAAAACGTAATTTTCGCACAATTTCTTGAAGAATATCATGTTATGACTTCATAACAATATTAATATACTGGGAGATTTGAAAACTGATGCTTTTGAACATTAACATCACACATATCCAGCTTCATATCTATGGGTTTTCACAGACGGTAGGTTTGTTTGGTAGCTCACGGAGACGTCCTTGAGAGGTGAGGGGCTCTGGTTCGAATCACGTGTAACTACGGTTTGACAAAGCAGTTCAAATCTGCATATAAGGAAGCTCAAATAGCACGGTTCCATCAACAAATGCGTTTTTATATCAGTTTTGCATTTGTCAACACTATTGGGTAGGTTTAGAGTTGGGTTTGGTGTAGGGCATATTTCCAATACGAAATAGACTAACATAAATTTTTAGCAATGGTCCCCGAATATTTGAATTTGAACCGCTGCAATACGTTCCTGAAGCAACTTAATAAAAACACAGAAATATGTACCTACAGGTGCATCTCAGAAAATAAGAATATGGTGAAATAAGTTTTTTTGTTTCACCATATTCAAATGTTCTGAGATGCACCTGTATATCTACGTAATAAAAAGGTCCCAGGGTTCACTTATTGAACCGGTGTTTTAGTGCCACTCAGTGGACAATCGCACTTGACCTACATTGTTCAAGCCCTTCTTTGCTTGGTCTGTCCATAACTGTATGGACGCCAGGTATCACTTTCGGGACGACACCCAGGCAACGGGTGACCCTCAAGGCTCACCCTGTGCTTAATGTACTCTATTGACATACTTACAGTACGAGTGAAATATCT
Source organism: Gymnocypris eckloni scoliostomus (assembly GCA_027564155.1). Taxonomy (NCBI): domain Eukaryota; kingdom Metazoa; phylum Chordata; class Actinopteri; order Cypriniformes; family Cyprinidae; genus Gymnocypris; species Gymnocypris eckloni. The sequence continues at coordinate 15,744,752 of CM050427.1, read as the reverse complement.
CAGGGAACGTACTCGGTTACATTCGTAACCTCGGTTCCCTGAGATATGGGAACGAGTACTGTTCCTGGCCGTGCTATGAACTGCACGCTCGGCTGCTTCCTTCGAAGAAATCTGATATACGGTGGCAGGCGGCGAGTTATATAGCCAGACGCCCCTCCCATTTTGGTGGGCTATGGCGGGCTGCATTGCTAGGCTCGCTGGCCACCGCCGTGGATTTGGTTAGTTTCTTTCACCTTACACGAACCAATCAACGTGCAGTTATAACTACGTGATTGAAAAAGGCTTCAGTGAAGGGGAAAAAAGGGATTTTCCCATACTTACAGTACTCGTTCCCATATCTCAGGGAACTGAGGTTACGAAAGTAACCGAGTACGATATCTCAGTTTTAATTATTCTCAGAAATCATGTTTTTTCATTGTGCATTCCAATGAATGTCAATCAAACTGCAGTTGTGTTATTTTGACTAGGTAAAAAAAAAAAACATCTAGCTAACACAATACAAACACAATAATATAATAAAAAATAAGATTTTTTTGCATTTTAATTTGAAAATAAATAAATAAATATATATACATTCTGTCACAACAACTCTCTGAGGGATTGTCATGGTAATGTAGGCTACATGACATTGTTAATGTATTTGGTCTTGGCGGAATAGATCTGCTACACTGCTGTTGCTCCGAAAGAGCAAGTACTGAGACTTGCTACTGCCAATTTAACCACAACATGCTGCTGTGAGCATGTAAGAAATACTGCTGCTGAAAATATAACATACATGAAATAGCCCCCTATAGCATACATGTATCACCTCCTAGCAGATCTATACAGGTGGAAGATTTCTGAAGCATGCTGCGAACAGCTACAATAAGCACAAGTCATATTTTAATGTTGAGCAGAGAGCACATTGGCTATAGATACAGGAGAGTACATACATACATACATACATACATACAGGTGCAGGATATAATGTTGGTTGGACTGTGTTGCATTGGACTCAAATTTAAATCGCCCACACATGTACCAAAAAGTACACTCAAAAAAAAAAGTTGTTGAACGAACTTAAAAAAATTAGAGTAAACTTTTCCACGAAATTTAATTACATTTTCCCACCAAAATCTAATTTGTTTGAAATGAGTTGTTGTAATCTTGTTGTATAAACTTAAATTCCTTCAGTGAAGACTACAAAAAAAATTTGGGTCATTCCAACTAGATAAAGTTTTGCCATGCCATGCCTGTGCACAAAACAACAGCAGGGCACAGTAAAATATAAAATATGATAAGCAAATAAAGAAACATACAACAGATAAATTAGGTATATACATACAAAATAGACAATGTAAATAGGCAAATTATATATGTAATAGTTGCAATCCAGCCGCTGCATTGTGATTTTAACATCAGTAGCCTACACTCAAAAAAATAATTCATTGGATGAATTGTGATTGAGTTGGGCTAACTCAATTTGATCAAATGTAGTTTAAATTAAATTGATACATTGATGAAGTGATGTTTTTATGCTTGCTAAAACATTTAACTGGATAAGAAATTGTTTCTACACTCAAAATTAATTATTTGTGGATTTACTTAATTTTAGGCATTAGCCAATTTGTTAGGCATAGCATATGATGATATTGTTACATCCATGGCATGCCCATAATTGTTTCTTTGTTATTAAAACAACTTTGTGACATGTTAGCTGGTCCTCAACCCAAGCACATGCTCTACACTTTACCACAATGGTAACCCCCAAAACACTAACATACCAGAAACTCTTTTAATACAAACATAAAAGAACATTAAACATTAACAAGTCTCCCAATTTTATCATCTAAATAAAAAATGCCTAAAATAACATTTTATTTCAAGATTTACTCTCCTTATCCAGCCCTGTGCAAAGCATGATGGGAAGGGAAATCCACTTCCTAGTTACACAAGTAAAATCGAACGAAAAATATTCTTGTTGACTCAATTAAAAAAAAACGTGTAAACCTAATTGTTTTTAAATTACATTGTTTATATTTAATAAAATTAAGTTGGGAACATTTTTACCAAGAGTTATGTTGTATGAGCTCATTTTAATTAATGAAATTGGACAAAGAGCAAAAATCATTTTTTTGAGTGTACCTAAAAAGGTAATGTGAAGCACTTCAATGTTTGAAAATTCGAACATGAAGAGATAAAATGACATGATGAACATCCTTCTCATAAACAAGTGCTGCTAATTGCACGTGTTTTTCTAGACATCTCCCCAGACCCCTTTTGCCCTTGTTTTTTTTTTTTATCTGTATCCAGCACTCAGTGTAAGTGTGCTTTTAGCTCTGAGACATAGGTGACTTTCTGCAAGGTCAGTGCATGAACAGATCTGCTGCCAATACCCTTTGACGGATCTTCTCTTCATTCACATGCAAATTGCTTCGTGTCCAAAAGGTGCTGTCGGTGTGCCCTGAGCCATTTCTAAATTCATTCAGTTCATGTGTTTTGTGTGTGTAGATTTTCAGTACAATCTAAGTGATTGATTGTATGGCCAGAGTCATTAATGATTTAAATGAGCTTGTTTAAAACAGAAATGAAAATATTTTTTTGTGTGAAGTGCTCCTCTGGGACAAAAATCCGCCGAAACACTCAATTTAGCATGCTGAATTTACTTCCAAAAGTGACATGTCAAAAAAAAAGAAATTAGCTGTCAAATTGACAAAATTGATTTGCAAAAAATGTCAAATTGACTTGCAAATGCAAGTTCCCTTATTCCCACAAATAGACTGGTCTCCATGCACTCCGTATTTCTTATTAGGACGTGGTTGTGCTGTTGAGGTAGGCAAAAACCTGTCTGACTTCCTGTCTTGGCGGCTCACGTTTCGCTGCCCTGTTAACCCAGCCTGATTAATGACCCTGTTTTGTATTAATGACCCTCTCATTGTAGTTTGACCTTGTTCATGTGGCACAACACTCGCTTGGAGGCCAGATGGTCTGCTGCTTGCCCACCGAGGGTTTACCTGGCCTAATTATGGCACCAGTATCCCATCAGTCCCTCTGCCCGTCTGACATCCGCTAACACATTCACCTGCTTGCATCACCATCATCATCATCAATAACCCGAGCCTGCCCGCCGGGTGGTGCTGCATGGAGGCTCTGTAACAAAGCCACTGTGTTGAATATCTCATAAAGATCCACGATGGGGTGCAACATTGATTATATTCCGGAGAGCGACACAGCTGAGCCGAAACGAATGAACACTGTTGTTGTGTTCTGCTCTCTATGACTGAGATGTGTTAATGGATAAAGATCGCGACAGCAGCTGCTTTCCCATGTTGTCTAAATGGCTGAAGTCACCCGTGGGGAGAAGAATTCAAGCACAGCTTCCCCAGGCCCAAACAGCAGAGCAGGAAGCCGGATGAGAAGCGGCATTTACAGAGAGGAAGACGACAAGCTGCTTTGATATGTAAAATGCATGCTTACTGTTCAGTGCCATTCTGGCATTCATTACATGGGTTTAGGAATCCATAATCCCAAGCAAAGAATTAATTTGGAATGCAAACTAAATATTTATGGAAACAATACATTTCACTGATTCTTCACTACTGGCAAAACAGAACACAAAACTGAAAAATAACAGTTGGGGGGTGGGGGCTAATGTAAATGTAGAGGTATGTTTGTGCACATCTACTGATTCCATTTCCACTTCCTTGTATTTCATTTAATAAGAGTTAACAGTGCCAGACACAAAAATATATAAATAATGTGAAATATGTTAATGCGAGACTACAGTTTCAAACTGTTTAGCTTCAACAGATGGAGTTGAAAACAAAACAAGAAGCTCACACACTCACACACAAAAAACATTACAATTCTAAAATTAAGTACAATAAATGTTGACAAAAATCAACAAACGGGTATATATTTTTTACATTTAATATTTTAATCTATACAAATTAAAGGGATAGTTCACTCAAAAATGAAAATTGTTGACATTTACTGACACACACGTTGTTATGCTGTAAACCTGTCTTCTGCGGAACAAGACACAACAGTTAATGACAGCCATTAGCTTCCATAGAGAACAACATACTGTGGAAGTCAATGGCTACAGTCAACTCTCTGATTACCAATATTCATCCAAAAATATATATATATTTTCTTTTGTGTTCAACAGAAGAAAGAAACTCAGGTTTGAGAAAAGGAACAGTGCAAGAACACCTGCACACTCTCACACACTTTCTTTCTGCCTATTTTTTTTTTTCAAACTCAGGTTCAGAAGAAAAATTAAGCTGAGTAAATTAATAATATTTTCATTTTTGGTTGATCTATCCCTTTAAAAAGGAAGTAGGATATATTGTGAATAATGACAATAAAATGTGTGATGGTTTAGTTTAAAATGTGGCTGCTTTAAAAAACGAATAGATACATTTGTGGGACATGCCTTACGTATCAAAGCTTCATATGTACTTGCATCACACATTGTACTGATATAGCCAGAGTATAGACAAACATAGTTGTCTAACTTCTACAGAGGATTTAGCTATGATCCCTGGAACTGAATGACCAGATTAAATCTGCTTAAAGCACATGGTGTCTGTCCTTGAGTAAACCACTGCTCCTGATGCTCTCATTGTCTGGCATTAATGTATATAAATACCTGTGAATAATTCCAAAGGCCCAGGGGCAAATCACTTGGAAATGTCCAATCATGTGGAGCTCGAAATTAAATCCTCTCACATCTGTCTGAAACTCCCTGAGGGGAAAAGTGCCTGATTGATTCTTCATTGATTAAAAGGAAACCAGGAAAATGAGGAGAAAAGTAGGGCTGGCAATCAATTAAAAAAATTAACTGAATTAATTATGTGATGCACAGATTAATTAACTGTAATTAATCACATATAACAATGTTTGCTGAGACGGATGTTGGGTAAAACAAAAGTAAACCGAGAGAGAGAGAGAGAGAGAGCGAGAGAGAGAGAGAGAGAGAGAGAGAGAGAGAGAGAGAGAGAGAGAGAGAGAGAGAGAGAGAGAGAAACAATATTCAGAAAAGAGCATGAGACAGAGTTGGAGAAGGTGTGGGAAAGCTTGAGGTGTGTATGTGTGTTTGTGTCTGTGAAATAGGCAGAAAGTGTGTGTGAGAGTGTGCAGGTGTTCTTGCACTGTTGCTTTTCTTTATCTCACACAGTTCTTCCATCTGTCACCGCATGACTCGTCAGCACACCAGGCCTGTCACCTCCCCCAGCAGGAAGCTGCATTCAATGCCATGTGCTTCTCTTAAGGCCACATTATGGATGGGATTCCAGCACTGTGTGACACAACTTCCTCACAGACAGGAGGCTGGACACCAAGGTCCTGATTCACCAAGCAGCACAACAAAAGAGATACGAATGCTTGTACACTTATTGTGGGTGTTGGATTGTTGTTGTTGTTTCACTAAATATTTTCAACATTTACATTTATGCATTTTAGCAGACGCTTTTATCCAAAGCAACTTACAGTGCATTCAGGTTATACATTTATTGTCAGTATTGTGTGTTCCCTGGGAATTGAACCCACAACCGTTTGCACTGCTAACATGCTCTACCACTGAGCCACAGGAACATGATGATTTACACGATTTCTGCAATGTAAACACTACCTTTCAAATTTGGGCGTTTTTTTTTTTATAAACTTATAATAATAATAATGATAATTGTATTCAGCAAGGATGTATTATATTGATCAATAATGACAGTAAAGACTTCTATATTCTTACAGAAATAAGTTGATGGTATTCTGAAAATAAAATAACATACAATAAAATATTCTGGTTTCCACAAAAATATTAAGCAGCAACTGTTCAACATTGGAAATAATAAGAAATGTGTCTTGATCATCAAATTAACACATCCGAATGGTTTCTGAAGGATCAAGTTATACTGAAGACTGCAGTAATGATGCTGAAAATTCAGCTATGCCATCTCATTAATAAATTACAACAATAATAATAGTAATAATAATTCACAATATTACTGTTTTACTGTATTTTTTATACAATAAATGCAGCAATGGTGAGCCAAAAAACAAAAACAAAAAAAAACACTTACTAACACCAGACTTTATAATGCTAGTGTATAGTGTTAATTAATTAAACAAAATACTCCGGTAGGACATTTTCAAACCAGTTTCACCGTGATTCCAGATAATATAAACTAAATTCACTTGTAAAATTTGCCATTATTTATTAAAAAATTAGAGATCTTTACTAATGAAAAATCTGAATTTCAACAGCCAAACTATCCAACGTGATCTCATCACAATTCTTATGTATATTACTGAAAATGTGGTTCTTTAAAACATACATTTATTTACGTGTTTACAGGCACTAAAACGTACAATATTGACGTATTTTCAGCATCTAAACGTACAAAACTGACATGCTTATAAGGCCGGACGAGGGACTGAGGATGCCATTAATTGTATATCTCATTGGTAAAGAGACACTTAGAGGATACCCAAGCATATGCCCGTTTACTGTTTATAGATTTTAGTTTGGCGTTTAATACACTCCAACCTAGGATATTAATTAGTAAGCTGATCGAATTGAAAGTGAACCTCTTTTGTATTAAATGGTTTTATTCATTTTTAACCAATCGTACACAACAAGTCCGGGTTAATAATTTCTACTCTGAGATGAAAATTACCAATAAGGGGGCACCGCAGGGGTGTGTTAGCCCCCCTTCTGTTTACGTTATATACCAATGAGTGTGTCTCGGGTCAGGATAATAATTTGTTTATAAAATTTTCGGATGATACAGCCATACTGAGTTCATTGCATAGGGACACTTCTTGTTTGCAATACATTTCAGATGTTGATAGATTTGTAAGATGTGCGATGAAAATTCTTTGATTCTAAATGAAACAAAGACTGTTGAAATGTAATTTGACCCTAGAGCTGTGGGGGATCACAGTCCTGTGATAATAAATGGGAAGTCTAATGAACAGGTCACATCACACAAATGCGTGGTTGTCTATATGGACAACTTATGTTGGTCTTCTCATGTCAACAGTCTTTGTTCTAGATTGCAGCAGAGGTTATATTTTTTGCGAAGGTTAAATGTATTTGGGGTAAATCAGAGGATCTTATTTTTGTTCTATTAGTCTGTTTTTAAGAGTTTGATCAGATATGGTATTACAGCATGGTATGGAAATCTGACTGTCTAAATTTAAATATTTGCATGACTTGTACAGACTGCTCTAAAAATTGTAGGTTGGGAAGAGAAATGACCTATTCAGGAGATGTATGAAGTATCTGTTTTAAGAAAAGCTAAGAAAATTGTTGCTGATGATACACACATTTTACATGCGAATTTTAATGTTACCGTCAGGCAGACGATTGAGGATTCTGATATGTAAATCAAATCGCAACAAAAATTATTTCGTGCCAACTGCTGTCAAATTATTTAACAGAGAAGAGCAGAAATGAGAAGCCTGTTTGCATATTGTTGATTTTAATATATGTGTGAGATGTGTAATTTATTATGAGTTGTTATGTTTCGTGTGAGTCAATGCTACGTACTGGCCATGTCATGATTGTCCAAGATTAATTTCCCAGGAATGGGACAGTAAAGTATATTCAATATCGACGATATCTAGAAAGGAATCCTTATGAATATTGAAATCGCGGGATTAATTGTATTATTAGTTGTCATATCAATTAACTTGTTTCCAATTGCATCATTCAATTGTTTACTTGTTTACGTTACTTAATATGAAATGATAACATTTTGTTTTGTTGTGTGATTTCTGCAGCCAGCTTGTTTCCAATAAAAGGCCTAACGTTACATAATGTTAAAAAAGACTTCCCTTCAAACCTTAAAATAAATAGCATTTGAAATCGTTTAAGCTTTACTTGTCATGTTTGCCATGGGCCACAAAAAGCATTTTCTCCGACTTGCTGTGACTTGACAATAGAACTATAAAAAAACACCAAAACCGCAACATAATTACGACATGAAACAATTGTATTTGTGCGCTGTAATCCATACGTCAGTGAGGAACAGACCCAAATCCAAGCCTTCATTCGGCGATCTTCATCTCCCATCCCGAGCAGCAAGTTATCCAGCGACCGTAAATGGCAAAGCCAGCGCTAACTGATGCGCCTCATGCGCTGGCTCGTTACGATTTCAAATGTTGCCACATCAAACGACATGTTTTACGGCAGGATAACCGAACGCTCATTGGCTATCGCCTGTATTGGTCACAAATTGCGACATGCCATGTTTCTGGCAAGTTGTGTTTGAATGCTGCATAAGCACGCGCGTTCTTCACGAGTTCACTGAGCAAGAGGATCAGGAAAATAATCTGGATATAATATATTCAGCGATTAAGAACATAAATTCTGCTCTGCACCGCACCTCACACAAACATGCTGTATTCCGCCAGAGACGACTGCAACGCATCATCATTTGGATTAACGTTAGTTACTTTTGGTACAGCTTTTGATATTTTTGCAATAAATCAATTATTGTAATTGCATTTGTTTCAAACGTTTAAATATGTCTAAATTGTAAATTTTAGCATCAATAAAACTTATACAAATGTTTGTGCCTGTAAATGTTACGTATTAATACCTTCGTATAAACATGAGACCAGGCTGAACTATAAACTGTGCTCAACACCGATGCATGAATGAACTACTTAAGGTACTGGATTTAGTTCTGGAACTTGGTTCTCAATGAACTTGGTGTTATGTAGAAAATATATAGGTTAGGATTCCTTACAAATGTTTTTTTAGTATTTCATACGAAAAACAATAGCATACTGACAACATAAATTGACTACACTGACTACAAGATGCCTATGTTGCTCAGCTGAAAGATATATAATCCTCCATAGACAACATCAGCAGATCAGCATAGGTTGAAATACATTTTTATGTAAAAAATGCCTATACTGATTAACCACCTTTTTTATATGTAGAATCATGGCTTAAAGTAGCTGTTAAATACACCATTGTGAGTTTTAGCTTATTTGTTACATTTCAAAAGTTGAGCTGCTTACTGTGTGCTTTGTCTTCCTGTCTAGTGTGACCAAGCCATACAGGGCAATGACTGCTTGAGGACAGCTGTGGACATTTAAATAAGTTCCCTAAGAGGTCGGCGGTTCAGCTCTCAGAGCAGATGGCAGGGGAGTTTCTGTGTCAGTCCGAGAGTAAGCGCAGGCCTGGCACCAGCCTCGGCACATGGCACATGGCATGAGGTGCTGGCACCTCCCTGTTTCTGTCGTATTACTCCAGAGAGAATTTGTGTTTGGGTGTATGTGCATCTGTGTGTATGTCTGTGACGGCATTAGCATTTAAATTCGACAGTAGCTGCCTCATTAATTTGTACAGTTCTGCCTTTATTCCTTAATTTCCCCCTGGTGATCTAATTGCAGCCTTTAAAAAGCAATCCAATTATATGTTGGCTTGAATTGTGTACCACAGTACAAACATCAACTGATCTTTGTCTAACAGCTCACATTGAGCCTGTAAGTCTGTACTGGGGTAGAGGTGACCAGAACCAAAAACAGGAAGGTGATTTGACCAAATATAACCTAGCATCAAACATGTTAGTCAAATAAACTTTTATCAAATATCACATGAGTAGCCATGCGATATGGCTCATATCAGCACGTCTGTGATTCAGACAAAATAACCATCACTAACACACAGAGCGTTTCTCCATAACAAATGAGTATTTAAGACTTACTGCCACTGGACAAATAGCATATACAGTATAATAACACATAGCAGATCTATATAGGTGGAGCTGTGAAAGTGAAGGGTTTCAGAGGAACTCTGAAAGCATGCTGCGAACTGCTCTAGTGAATGCAAACCAACCATTTAAAAGTAAAGCAGCAAGCTCATTGGCTGCATATGCAACATGAACCAATAAACTTGTGCCAGGTAGTTTAACGCTGTGAATATCACCAGTTTGCGGTTAGGACCCATCAGCCTGCGCCATCAAGAGTTTCATGACAGAACTTGGAAATTTCTAAGCAATTCAGTCAAAAATATAAGGCAGCGCTCTGATACAGCATTCAAATATATAAAAATATAAAGTTAAGAAACTTTGTGTTAAGCAAAACTGTTTGCTGTGGCACAAATAATAAATTAATAAGAGCAAATACTGCCCATTAGATTTACACAAAACTAATTAAAGCTCATGTTTAATCACTATAGAGACATTACAACCAGTGGCAAATTTCAGAACTGGCCGAGGTAAGGCTGCTCTCGATGGGTTCATGAGAGCTGGACAGCAACTGATGCCTGGAGCTCACATCTCCGAAAACATCAAAGCAAATTCTCAAATAATAAACAAATTGTATATTTGAAGTTTAAACAACTACATTCTTAAAACATAAAAGTACATCCCGTGACACAAATCACTGATTTAAGCAACTTATCACACTTATACAATTGGTCTTCCTTTGCATTATTTATCTATTAATTTAGGGTCAATTTCAAGTAGGAATAATAATTATCATATATCTCACAAATTCACTTAAATGCTTAAATCTGGCATCAGATGCCATAATCATATGCTGCTGAACTGTTAATGTCAGCACCAACTGGGAATATTTTTTGGAAGCTGGGCTCTTATTCAGGGGACTGCGCTATCGTCACAGTATGGGTCTTGGCAAGTTTTGAGTTGAGCACATGGATGTTCTTGGATGTTCAACATTCTTTTAATGTTAACGCAAAAAAAAAAATCTATGCACAACATATGTAAGATGATGCTCGTTGCAGCCCCCGTTCTCACTAGTAAAAGAATAATTGCCAAATCCTAATGTTTATCTATTAAATCATCTGGATTAAGTCTTATTCACTGAATGGAAAGAGTTTGTGTGCTCGTATACACTGCATGTGGGACTTGCATCAAGCTCAAATAATGTGAGGATATGACAGGAAATTATTGGGGAGAGAGAGATCAGAATGGGTTCGGGACATATTGTTGAACCAGCAAGTGCATTAACCACAAGCAGAGGGTTAAGACACTGATTTTGATAGTTGTGTTACCGTCTTTGTTCTTGAGAGAGCTGAGGTTAGATGAGGTTTCGGTGAGGGCTTGAACGCAGTAGACCTCCCTGGTTTGAACCCCGCCTCCACAGAGCCCTGTCTGGTTGCTCCGGCGACGGTCCTGTTGGCTGAGGAGCACATCCACCCTGCAGTCACTCCACTCTGTGGTTCGCCAATTATACCTGTGGAGACAGAGGAAGGAAGCATATTTGGTGAACAGACGTGTGCTGATGAGTATTTAATGTACTCTTAATTTATCCTCTGAAGGCTGGAGATTTGCTTTTATTACACATAAACTACTTTGGTCTGTCCTTTGGAGTTATAAATATAGTTGATTTTAAATAGACTAATCAGAAGCTACGTCAGTCAGGATGAGCGCTAAGGTCATAGCTTTATTGAGCATCATTAAGTTTGATGGCTGGGCTGATGCTTTTTGATGTATCAAGTTATCAAAATAACACTAGGGAAAAAGCATAAAAAGCTGAGCTGCATAGAAATGTTGCAACAAAAATTACACACTCTGTACTCATTATCATGCGCATTTTTTTATTAGATTGTTTTCCTATCCAGAGACACCCTTCTGAAAAAAAAAAAAAGTAAAAGTATAGTAACCAAGTTTTTTGCAGTATTGATTACCATTTGTAAAACCACAGTTTTACTACAAACCATAGTTAAACTATGCAGCGAAGTAAAGCCATGGTTACGTTTTGGGTTTATATGTAGTAAAACCATGGTTAACTTGCATATGGATATACAATTTTAACTTAACCATCAGACTTCAATGGCTATAGCTTCTTCCACTAGCTAGACCAGCACCAAACTAACCAGGACCCAGTGTTATTTTTTTTTTTTAACTATCAAAAAAATTAAACTGGGGGAATATTTATTTTTGAGTATATATTTATATACTGAAATATTTGTATTAATATTTTAATTTACTATACATTTTATATTTTCAGTTTTCATTTTAATTTAATAATTCTTGATGTGTTTTTTTATATTACTATTTAGTTTTAATCAGTTAATTAGTTAGTTATAGCATACAGGTCCAGCTTTTATTTATTTCCAGTTAGTAATTTTAGTGCTTCAACTGAATTTATTTCACATACACTCACTGGCCACTTTATTAGGTACACCTGTTCAATTGCTTGGTAACACAAATTACTAATCAGCCAATCACATGGCAGCAACTCAATGCATTTAGGCATCTAGATGTGGTGAAGACGACTTGCTGAAGTTCAAACCAAGCATCAGAATGGGAAGAAAGGGGATTTAAGTGACTTTGAATGTGGAATGGTTGTTGGTGCCAGACGGGCTGGTCTGAGTATTTCAAAAATTGCTGATCTACTGGAATTTTCATACACAACCATCTCTAGGGTTTACAGAGAATGGTCCGAAAAAGAGAAAATATCCAGTGGGCGGCAGTTGTGATGGCGGAATTGCCTCGTTAATGTTAGAGAAGAATCGGCAGAGTCTCGATTTTCGTCGATTGGTGTTCTTTCTGCCGGGAGGTCCCCCGTAGATGCCCGATCGTAGTCGTGCTCTCTTTCCTGCAAGATAGGCTGGAGCACAGGCTGTCTCCCTACACCCTCAAAGTGTATGTTGCCGCTATTGCCGAACAGCACGATGCAGTAGATGGTAAGTCTGTGGGGAAGCACAACTTGGTCATCAGGTTCCTCAGAGGGGGGAGGAGGTTAATTCCTCCACACCCTCATCTGGTACCTTCTAGGGATCTCCCCTCGGTCCTGACGGCCTTGAAGGGGGACCCTTTCGAGCCTCTGAGGTCAGTAGAGCTTAGGTTTCTGTCATTAAAGACAGTGCTCCTCACTGCATTAGCCTCGGTCAAGGGGATAGAGGACCTGCAGGCATTTTCGGTTGACGATTCATGCTTAGAATTCAGACCAGGTAACTCTCACGTTGTCCTGAGACCCCGACCTGGATATATGCCCAAAGTTCCCACCACGCCCTTTAGTGATCAGTTGGTGAATTGCAAGCGCTGCCCCGGGAGGAGGCAGACCCAGCAATTGCTCTGCTCTGTCCCGTCTGCGCCTTGCGTATTTACTTGGACCGCACGCAGAGCTTCAGGACCTCAGAACAGCTCTTTTTCTGCTTCAGAGGACAGCAGAAGGTAAAGGCTGTCTCCAAACAAAGACTTGCCCACTGGATAGTGGAGGTTATAGTCTTGGCCTATCAGGCCCGGCGCTTAACATACCCCCTTGGTGTGAGAGCACACTCTACGAGAGGCGTTGCTTCCTCCTGGGCATTGGCGCGGGGCGCCTCGATAGCAGACATTTGTAGAGCTGCCGACTGGACGACACCTAATACGTTTCCGAGATTTTAGAATCTCCGTATAGAGCCTGTGTCCTCCCGTGTACTTACCCCGGATGGCCAGTAACACTGAAACCTGCTTGGCAATCACGCTTGCTGTGCCATTCCCCTCTACGGACCGGATACGTGCACTTTTATTGCTTCTCAGTTCAGTTCCCCGTGGCGACCCTGTTGAAGTTCCTACCGCAACCTCGGCAGTCAGGCGTGGCGGAGAGCAAGACGCCAGGTCCAGCACTCGTGTGTTTGCCCAAGGTCAGCCCTTGTGCTGGGCTAGGTGCCTGTATGTAGTGATTCCCCTTTGGGTGATTCCACATGTGTATTATTCCATGATACACCTCCCCTCACGGTGAGCCCGTGTCTTTCCTTGGCAGAGACCTTCTGCCATTTCTGCGGTGTAGTTATCTCACGCCAGGCTGGCTGAGTCTACCTCAGAGACTCCCATATGTAGTACTGCCCATGTCCAATCCATATGTGTAATCTCCACATGTTACATCCTTACGCAGGATGTGGCTTCCGTAGCATTCCCCAACTGGAGTACACTTCCCAGTGTTATCATACTCACTGTACGGAAGAGCAGTGGCTGTCATCTCTGCCTAAGGCCTGTCCTATATTCCATCCCAACTGGTGTGGGTGGACTTGCCAGCTTCCGCAGGGCACTGGAGGGGGCCAGCAATGTTGGCGTTTTCCAAGGGATCCCATTAGTCAGTCACACAACATCCCGTCGCCATAGTTGCTGTACCACCGCTGTACAGCCGGGGCACACAATCTCGGCTCCTCAGCGAAAACTGATGTGCGTTTGCACGCGCTCTTTTTTTATAACCGCACTGAGGGGCGGGGTGCGCGTAGCGAAACACGTTTTGTTTCTATACATTTTAGAATCCTTTTTTTTTTGTTAATTTTGTTTTGTTAATACTCGAAGGTGATTGGGCTCCCAGGCGAGATCCCATTAGTCAGTCACACTGACGTTACGTCTCCGTTCCCTCCTTCAGGGAATGAGGGTTACACAAGTAACCGAGACGTTATCTGTAATCATGTTTCACACTGTACATTCCTAAACCCTGGGTTAACGTTCTTATTTGCATATTTGCGGTGCCACTGTCACTGATTGGATGAACAGTAGGCATCCTGTTTACACGGCTTTTCCCGCGTCTTGCAGTTATTAAAAACAACGTCGCTACTTATGTCTTTAGATCAGTGAAGATTGAGGAACAGCTTATCATAGCTGTACAGGCAGGGATAGACATTTTTTTATAAATTTAGTAGCAGAGCTGCTGCAAGTGATTTGGTGCTGGAAATCCATTTATCCTTTGCTTATCCATTTACTTCTGCTTCTTCATGAAGAGCGCAGGTTATGATTGCTTAGCAACGGCAGACGCCATGGTACCGCAAGCTACAGAGTGCTTTGGAAAGAAGGAGAAAGCAGTGTGCTTAGTGTTTTAAACCTACAAAATGTACTAAACGTACAAAAGAAAGAAAAAGGAACAAAGTATGTGAATTTCTTTGAATTTCTTTAAAAGTGTGGAGAGACTAACGTTAGTGTTTACTCTCCTATTCACTCCAGTTCACACGCATTCTGTCTTTTGATATTTCTTCTCACCAGCAGCAATTTACACGACGCGCGTTTCCTATTACTGACTATGAGCCTCTGATCAATACCTGATTGGCTGTCTGTTGCCAAGCGTCCAGCAGCAACAAGCAAATGCCGCTCTGTTTCACACTGAACAAACACAGCAATGCAGGGTTAACACCACAAATGCAGTGCTAACCCTGCTCCGTAGCAGGGTTTCGTAACCTCGGGTAAAATGCAGTGTTAACCGTGATTTTGTTGTTGTTTTTTATACAAAAAAAGAATAAATCCTGCATGCTATTCACCCTTGTAAATGTATCAAAACATAAATGTATTGAACATGCCTGATGAAGGTCTTGGACCGTAACGTTGTGAGAGAATACATTTATATTTTGATACATTTGCAAGAGCGGATAGTGTGCAGGATTTAATATTTTTTGCTTTTAATTTGGACCTTCTTTTGGTCGTTTTCCTATGCACTTATCAATTACCTACAGGTGTGCGAGGGTAATTGTTGATTTTTGTTTTGTTTTTGTTTTATAAAATCTGAAACAGTTACAACCATATCCAATGGTAGTGTACTGGTAGTGTGTGTATGCATGTGTGCATTTGTGTGCTGTGTGTTCAAATGTCTAGTGACCTTCAGTATAACAAATCTGGCTTCCAGCTTTTAGAAGAGTTAGGTTAAATAAGAAGAGCTAAAAGAAAAGAGAGCACCTTTTGAAAACGTTTCTTGACCATGAGCATGCACTCTAAACTAAGAGGGAAGTGGTCCCTTGCTTTGCTTCTGTAGTGTAAATATGAAAAAAAATATTTCAGTTTTTGAATAAAGCAGGTTGTATTTTAAAACCAATGGAGAATTCTTGCTGACTTTCCATGGTAATGGCTCTCAACCTTATTCACAGATTCAAAATGAAGTCCATTTGACCTAACAAACGCAGACCTCCATATTCATGAGCTGCGAGTAAGTGTGTGTGTGTCTGAGTGTGCTTCTGACAAGACTGCATTCAATATTTTGTTCTGAGGGCCTCTCTTTCCATTTATGCACTATACTGGAGTTACACAATGTTTTTTGGATACTTGAATGAGTAATGCAGTGCATAGGACATTTTAATAGTTAAGTAGCACAATGAACCAGCAGCAAAGCAGTTTCCTAACAAGTTTACATACATATTAATGAATTAAATCAAATGTATTCAAATAAATATATTCTACAAACATGACCATGTAAGTGTCATTGCATTTTAATGCATTTCTCAGCCTATCCAGTTGAAACCATTAGATGCGGCATTGCGATGTTGTTCAAAACACACCTGCCTTTCATTTTCAAAGATCCTAAAGACATTAATTAGTTGCTTCAGGTGTGTTTGATTAGAGTTGGATTAGAATTTTGCAAGACAGTCGATCGCCAGGAGCAGGATTGGGCACCCCTGTTAGGATGGAATTGCCCCATTTTATAATTGAAACAGCCTTTGAGCACAGCTGGCATTGTAGGCTACTCTCCCAGGTTCAGGAAACAGTCCTCCGTAAAATGCGCTGCACACACTCTACTATTTGGGTTGAAATGTTCTGGAACAGTGTTGTATATACAACTTAACCACTGATTTCTAGTTGTGTCCACTTTTAGAAGCCCAAACAAAGTAGTTTCGCTTTTACAATGAAACACAGCGTATCCATGACATGGCGCCGGTGGCAGCAACAACACTGCAGCGGGAATAAAAATAACGCCCTCTTTTTCTTTGCGTATACATTTGGGCGATGTTTTCGCAAATCTTCCCACACAGTGAACTATACATGTGGGGGCGTGTTTGAATGAGCTGTTTTAGAAGTGCCTTTATTCAGTCGCAGAACGTCTCTACAAGCACATCAAAAAAGGAGATGTTTCATACGCGTGCCTCAACTTCACTTGAACCCCCCCAACTGAAATGAAGCATTTTAAATTTGAATATAATTTGAATATTGATAATATTTAAGTACAAAATTCGAATTGAGTTATTCAGCCATTTTGACAGCCCAGATGTATACTAACGTGAATGTACTTGATCATAAACATTTAAAGAGCATAACGATTCAAAATTTGGGGAACTTTTGATTCAAAATTAAAATGTTATTAAAACATTCCCTGTGTTCCATTTGAGCTCTTAAATCCTGCCATTCATTTAAAATAATCTAAGCTGTATTTTAACTTTGTACTTAGCGTCAATGTATCTTTTATGTTTAATACTGCCATTCTCATTATGAAAAACAAACAAACACTGTTTTGCCTTTACATAGCTTCAATTTACATTAGTTAGCTTAATTTTCTTATTAGTTTGTAGCATAGCAAAATAATGTTTCAATAGTAGCTTGACCTAAATGGAGATACATTACAGTTTTACGAAAGCTTCTCCAACACTGATTTATATGGAACAACATAAGAGTGAATAAATGATACCGAATGAACTATCCCTTTAAGAGATTTACGACATGCTTAACAGTAGGTGAATATACAATTTTAATGATTACGAGCCACTCTTGGCCACCTGAATCTCACTCTGGGTGATGTCTGGTCATAAACCCCTGCTGTAAAGGATTTTCAGTGACAGCAGTGAAAACACATGTGGGTTTGGTGAGAGAGCACGGCCCGGTACACTGGGTCAGCACTACAGGAGCACCATTCACCTCCATCAAATACAGTGGCACACGCTCCACTCTGGAGAGATCCAGTGTAGCGAGGTAATGAGTGATGGGGAATGGACGGGCCCATCTGTGGGGGAGATCAGATTAGACAGCGTGTGGCCTGTCCTCTCAGACATTCACTATTCATCAGCTCACCTCATCCAGGGTGGCGCTGTGCCAAACACCAACCCCCTGCCATCTCTCCATCTTCCCCAGCAGGACCTTCACCCCCACCCTCGTTCCCCCCTTCACTCCTCCATCTGTGTTTTAACACATTCATTCTATCCAAAAGTGTCAACAGATGACGTGTATACAAAGAGAGATATTACGGAAAATTGTATGCCTATTATAAAAAATAAAATTCAAAATAAATGACTTACTTTGTTTGTGTGTATGTGTTTAAAGTCTCATATACTCACCAGGGCTGCATTTATTTGATTAAACATACAATAAAAAACAGTAACTTCCATACATTTTAAAACAGTGATACTATGAAATATTAAAGTAAAACATTTTTTTTAAGAAAATCTATTTTCATTTGTTTTTCATTTTTATTTGTTTTAATATTGTGCTCTGATATAAAAAAATATATATATTTGAATATTTTTGAGGAAACTGACTCATTTTTTACTTTTATTTTTTTTTATTAACAGTTACAAATAAAAATATGTATTTGATATAGAAATCATAAATTACTTTGCTGTCACTTTTGATGAATTTAATGCATTCTTGCTGAATTACCATCTTACATTTTTTTTTACAATTAAAAAAAATCGAATTGTATTGAATATAGTGGTCAAACGATTAATTGCATCCAAATAAAATATTTTGTTTACATAATATGTGTACTGTATATATTTATGTATGTATAAATACAGTACACACATACAGAATATATTTATATTAATATAATTTACATTGTTTAAATATATTTTAAATATAAAAACATATTTTTCTTAAATATATACATGCATTTGTTTGTATTTAAATATACATAGTAAATATACACAGTACACAGACACACACATATATTATGTAAACTGTGATTAATTGTTTGACAGAACTAAGTTTTAATATAAAATATAATACTGAATATCACCCCGAAAATGTGAATATTAACTTATTATCTTTTCATCATAACCTTTTTAGTTACTCAATTAACAAACAGCATGTTTGGATGCATCAGATATGGACGTCACTTACAGTAAATGCTTAATATTAGATATAATATAAATGTCATGATCCTAGCACCACCAAAGCAGAATGAATGCTGCACTTACACTATACATGGTGGAATTCCTTCTCCTTGAGGAGAACACGATTCACTCTCCTCCAACTCAGGACACTCAGCTCCTCCACCCACCGGGAACTGATTCACCTGACGTGTGCGTGTCCGCTGTCCCTTACGCCCATTCAGATCATAGCACTCCTTTGAGCAGGCAGACCAGTCCGACCACTCGGTCACTTCACAGTCCTTTGGGATGACACAGGCTTGATATGTCACAGGAAGAGTCTGCTGGTTACACTGGCTGTAGGGACACACAATAAATTATGTTATTGATCAATTATTCCAATATTTATTATAACTAAACTGCAGAAAAATCTTGTTCTGAAGTCGGCACTTTTGTGACATCTAAATGAACATCAACATTGCTATTTCTAAACACCACAAGAAAGGGATGCTATTACTATTACTATTATAGATGGGATTGGTTGAAAACAGCTTGGTCAGGATTGAGATGATAATTTATCTTTCTTTTCTAACATTACTATTACTCAATTTAAATTATCATCTCAATCCTGACCAAGCTGTTTTCAACCAATCCCATCTAATTACTGTATATAATGTTGCGTAAATGCAATAATAGAGATACTCATCTTAATGCTGTTTACACTCTGCTCACACCTTGTATCGCACCAGTTTTCCTCACCAATGTTCTTTCATTTCTATCTCAATGCAATCACTACAGATTGCGATTCAATTTAGATATGCATCAAAATATCACTTCCATGAATTTTAATTAAGAGGCATCAAATAGCGGCCTGGCTTTGGGGGTTGTTATGATTGAGAATGTGGCCCTCACTAGAGCTATTACACGACATGTAAGCAAGATCTAATTTGTCTTAATCGGTCAAATGTAGAAACCAGAGGCTTGAATGGTTCACAGATCACATCGTTGGTGTCAAAGGCTGTTGAATTAAATCCAGGCAGAAGCCATTCCTGTTCATATATCTGTGTGTGACTTAACTACACGTTTAACATTTACATTTAGTCATTAACAGATGATTTTATCCAAAGCGATACAATTGCAATTGGGGAATACATGAAGCGATTCATCTTAAAGAGGCAAACAGACAGAGGAAGTGCTCGTAATACTCGTAAGTCTCAAGCATTGTTCAAATATATAAAAGCTAGCAAGAGAAGGAATAAATAAAAAGAAAAGAAAAATTTAAGAATCTATTGCAAGGTTTATATGTATTTAAGTGCCACTGCATCATGTCTATTCAACGTAGTGTAATTTGTTGCCACATTAAAATGTATCCTACTTTTTTTAAACACGTTTTATGTATAGATGGCATAGATTTACATTGTCTTCGACGTGACTTTGAACATAATATGAAAATTCATATTTTAATATAAAAAATGTAGATAAACATATGTATGTTTTAAAATGTTTTTATATAATGTGTTTTTTACACATTATACATTTTACAAATACTGTATTAGGACTGTCCCTCGATTGTAATGTAATTTACATTACAATCAAGAGCAATTAATATATTTTTACTCCAAAGTTGCATTTAGTTTCCAATAAAGTTTGCTTTCAATTTCTTCAAAAAGTGTAAAATTGTATCTAATTGTGTATTTAGGATTCAGAAATGCTTTTAAAAATGTAATTTACACCACCGCCACTTCTACCTCAGATTGCCATTAAAGGGATAGTTCAACCAAAAAATAAATAAATAAAAATTACCCCATGACTTACCCTGAAGCCATTGCTAGGTATATATGACCTTCTTCTCACCTTCAGCGCATTGCGGAGTAACTAGGGGATGTCTGCCCAATGACTGGCCACCTAGAGGGGCATGGTAGGCCACAATGGTCGCCACGTAAACTTTAATGGTGGAGTGGGTTAACCCTGTGGAGAAACGGGCCTGCAGGAACTCCAAAACTGTAACAATCGGGCAGTTGACTTGGTCAAGCTGGTGGTTCCCGCACCATGAAGCGAAAAGTTTCCACTTTGAGGCATACAGTTTCCTCGTAGAGGGAGCTCTGGGTTGGAGGATGGTCTCAACAAACCCTCAATAAACCCTCAGGGGCCACACCCACAAATTCCACAGCTCCGGGCGGGGGTGATAGACTCTCACCTGTGAGAGGAAATCCCTCCTGATGGGAATCTTAAATTGGAGAGCAGACGAGGAGAGAAATCAGGTCAGAGAACCATACTCGGCCCAGACAGAACGGTGCTACCAGTAGTAGACTGACCTCGTCCCGGCACACTCTCGTCAGAACTCCCGGGAGCAGAGCGATCGGGGGAAAAGAGTACAGACGAAGCCTTGGCCAAGTCTGCACCATAGCGTCCAGGCCCAGGGGAGCAAGAGGAGTCAGAGAGAACCAGAGGGAACATTGTGATGTCTCCTGAGTCGCAAAGAGGACACTTGAGCCTGGCCAAAAACTCTTAATTTCTGCTTCACCACCTCTGGGTGAAGCATCCATTCCCCGGGCCTCGGCCCCTGTCTCGACAGGATGTCTGCTCCCACATTGAGATGCCCAGGAATGTGAACTGCTCTGAGCAAGAGGAGTTTGTCATGGGACCACACAAGGAACTTTCCTTAAAAGAGTGTCTATTTCCTGTTCCATAACCAGAGCCTGCTCGGGGCGGACCAAAGTAGGAATAACCCTGCTGAAGCACGGCGGCGGGGCACCGAATTGAATATGATAACCTTTCTTTTTCGTGTGCAGGACCCACCGAGACACATTTGGCAGTAGATTCCACGCTGCTAGATAGCCTACTAAGGGAATCAGCTAGATCGGTGCCCTGAAGCGGCCCATCAGCAGGGGACAACCGATCTAACTGCTCTAGAGTCCTCCAAAGAGGAGGCGAGCTTCTCAGCTCCGCTACGCTCGCGTACAAAACAAATTGAGAAAGATGCTCGCTGGGGACGGCTGTGCCCTGGAACACTGGCATGGTTAGCAGGCCGATTCCCCTGAGGGCACTGAGGCGAGACAGGCACTGTGTGAAGCGGTGGACATCGCTCCACCCCAGTAGGGGCCGCCCTCAGAAGTTGTGTGCCACACACGTCAGGACTTCTTTACCAAGGAATTTCTAGCCTAAATAACGGCCCGCAGATCTGTTTTCTAGCAGTCCGCAGTGCCACTGACCTCTGCCTTTGTCTGGGGGCGCACGAGAGGTGACACTCTGTTTTTGTGTCTCCCTATATGAGGAGCTGGTATGCGGAGGGGGCTAGCAGCCCCAGGAGCTCGAGAGAAGCGAGGGAGGAACCGCTGGAACGCTGCGGCTTGGTGGGTACCTGTTGGTGGGTACCTGTTTACCTACGGGCCTCCTGGTACCTGTTGGTGACTGCATTGATGGTAGGGATGCAGCGTTTAACCGGTTTTACCACTAACCGCGCTTTAAAACATCATGGTTAATTAATCGTAAAAGCTCCGCTAAACCGAGTGTTTCTGTTACACGAAGCGGAACTGTTGCAGCTTGCGCAAAACAAAACAAAAAAGTTACACTAGCGGCGGTGCACCAGCTTAAAATGCCATGCTTATCAGAGACACGGAGGCTACTATACACACTAGATTAACTATGACAGAGGAACCAAACAGCGAAGCATTATTTCCACCAGATAATGTCTGAAGTTGATAGTGTGGGGCCATTTTGGGTACACCAAGAATAACATTGGGCGTCATTTAAATATTGCCGTTTAAATAGCTGTTTAAGAGTATACGTTACATAAGTGATAATACACGGCTATCCAACCTGTTCTCGTTGTGAAATAAACAATTTTAATGCATAACGTGAAGGCAAGGACTACCTGACCCGAAGTTCGTTAGCTCTAGCATTCTGCCCGCTTCAGACAGAGATGTGGAATGAGAGAGAGAGAGAGAGACAAAGAGATAGAGAGAGGGAGAGATAGAGAGAGAGAGAAAGGTGACAGTTGCATGTGTGAATTTCAGTCTACCTGCATCTGCGGGTCACTGCAAACAATGAAGATTTGACTTTAGTGATTTAAACAGTCATTTTACCCCCTCTTTGCTGATTGCTGATTAATATAATGTATCGATCCAGTTTCTAAGCTATTTCATTAATGAAAGTAGCTGGGCACCGTTGACAACAAGTTTCTGTCCTCCTAAATCGATCTCGAGCTTACAAACCAAAATAATAGACATGTCTCAATATAAATATCTTCAGCCTTAATCTCGCGCTCAACTATCTCCAGCAGGTTGGCTTGATATGCCTGTAACACAGCCATTGTGTGCAGACACGCACCAGCCTGACCTGTTACCACATACACTTTAGCGGCTTGGTGGGTAGTGCCAGAGACTTCAGAGATGATGCCACACCAGGGGACAGATAGCTAGCAAGTGTCTGTTCCACTTAGGGCATCGCTCTGTAACCGCGTTCATTCAATCCCGCCACATTGCCATAATAATCAGATGCGGGGATGAAGAGGCGGGCCGAGAATGGCCTGGATTGGGGGGAAAATGGGAGGCTCCGGCGTGGAGGTGGTGGCCTTGCCCGCAGAAAGCATTCATCAAACTTGCTTTTCTGCAGCTCGGACTGTTTTTCGGCGGGCCACTCGATGTTTAATTTGCGTCACAGCACGAGTCACTACCTCCAAAAGCTCCTCATATTGGGGCGATTGAGGAGGCAAATCCTCATCGATGCTCACCACATTAACCTCCTCAGAGGAAGAGAGGCGAAGTGGCGAGCCCTCGCCCTGGGGAAGAGACCGCAGAATGGGCTTCCGATCCCAGACAGAGGGCGGCTGATCTGGCGGGTGAGGTAGAAGATAGGGAACCGCCCATCTCCATTCCCTCCTCCAGATCAAGCTGCAAACCCCACGAGTGCAGAGGCGGAGCGGGGCCAGCACCGTGAGGAGCGCTGGTAAAGGCTCCCTCCTCAAAGAGAGCCTTCCGGAAGCGAAGCATGCATAGCGCAAGAGCAGTATGCGCTCTCCCTCGAGAGCCGACTCCGCATGCTTCACCCCCAAGCAGACCACGCACAGACTGTGTGTATCCCCGCACATGATGTAGCGAGGGCAGGGAGGAACACACAGTCTGAAACGTGATCTGCTATCACCCTTATGCTTTGTCTTATCTTTGGCCTTGGACACAGTAGGATATGTTTTTTGACAGACAACACCAAATAAGACTCACAGCGATCAGAGAGACTGACAGACACACAGAGCGCTTGCTGAATGACAGAAAGCTGACGCCAGCTCCACCGCACGTGCTTTTAAGCCTCCTGGTCTTTAAGTCACCCCGCCCGTGACGTCTCGCCCTTCCATTGGACTGATTAAACATGTGATAAATCAGTGTGGTCCCTCCGAAGGCATTCCCCTAGAGTTTCTGACGAAGCTTGAGTTCCTGGAAGGGAACCAGTCTCCTGTTGGTTTATATGGAAATCATCTGACATTTTATAAATTTATATAACCTTTATAAATACTTGTTTTGTACTTCTAATTTGTGACTGCCGTTTTGTTTTGCTTTCTCCTCTGCACTTCTGCATTCGCCATGTGGAGTATTTTATGATTAATGAACGCACTTTTTTGGGCTCCAAAATCTCGACCACCATTCACTAACAATATAAAGCTTGCAAGAGCCAGGACATTTTTTAGTACAGCTACAATTGTATTCGTTATCCAATGGGCTTCCAATCAAGAATAAAGTCATAAACCTAGGATGGCTTCAGGATAAGTAAAACATAATTTTCATTTTTGGGTGAACTATCCAACAGCCAATACATAATTTGAGATGTTTGGAAATGATAATGAGCCCATAAAGAAACTTTTTTCCAGAGCAAAATTTAAAAACATAATCAAGCAACTCTTATTTTGGTTTGTCTGGCATTTACTGCACTGCGAGGTCTGATTTTTAGGCTTTCTTGTTTCTGACCTTGCCATGCCATACATTTGATCCCAGACAGGGTGATGCATTAACACGGTCATCAGAATCAACTAAGCCTCTTTAGGGATTTCAGCCATCTGGGAAGTCAATGAGTAGCTCTAATGCACTGATCTGCCTGGGACAGTGCACATCTCTCTCTCCATCTTCCTGTGCTAATCCCATATAATAACAAATACAGGGAGATATGACATGTCCCCATTCTAACACTAGAAGGGGAACCTACGGTGAACATGACAGAAATGTTTTGCTTCTGAAAACCTCTTCAGAAAAACAATCAAAGTGGGTGTTGACGGGTCTGTTGCTTTGCTGAAATTCACCCTGAAAGTCTAAAGTTCCTCGTAGTGATATTCCCATTTCACTTGACAATACCTCTTCAAATAAGCAGATTAAAAGTTTACCATGCGAGACAGAATGAGGACATGCATTGGCGATATGAAAGCATAATATGCTTTTCGAATCAAATGTGTTAATGAAACATCAATAAATGGCTCTCTTAATGACAGGCTGAGCAAACGTAATGAAAAAAAACACTTGGGGTACAAAGGCCATATAGGTTGCATAACATGACTTTGAAAAACTGATTGGAAAATTATGAGGGACATTTCTGAATCAAGATGACCAGTTAGAATGATGCAATTACATTCTGGGCAGGCAGTTGGTGATGGCATAATGGGAAGGCAATGGGCTTGGGTAATAATATTGATATGAGAGCATGGCTCCATAAATGAGATTCCGCCCTCTCGTCAGTCTATTACTGACAGACTCTCAAAAATTCCCTTGAGGGAAACTCCACAGCAAAAACTATTTAAAATGTCAGTTATCATACTCCACAATGCCCAAATGAAAGGGAAATAATAACAGAGGTACCAGATTAAATGAGCATTGGAGCTCGGATTGTTAACATGCAGTGCAGTCTATGAGCAAAAGAGCATGCGTAAATAGATAAAAAACTAAGAATAGATTTGAAAACATGCCTCAAGTTAATATTAATAGCCCTCAGGATCTATAAGCTACCGAAGCACCTTGTTAACTTTGCTAAAGCTGTAATGTGGATAATAAAATATAAAAAAAATAACTAGAGAACATGAGTTAGACATTAAGTATACATGTGCGGTGGCGTCTTGTGCTTTGAGTGAAGTCTGTGTCTTTGTCTTGTGTGTGTGTGTGTGTGTGTGTGTGTGTGTGTGTGTGTGTGTGTGTGTGTGTGTGTGTGTGTGTGTGTGTGTGTCCTGTGTGCCTGTGTGCCTGTGTGTCTGTGTGTCTGTGTGTATGTGAAAGAGCATATTGCACTGAAGGACAGCTTATGTCATGGAGTATATGTGCTGGTAAAAGTAGACTTGTCATATTACTGTGGTCTAAAACAGACATTATTGTTGCCTCGCTGCTCTCTTATACCTTTTCTCTCACACACAGGAACAGAAGACTAATCAGCTTTCACACTGCAAGGAGAAAAACTGCAGAAACATCGGAGGTGGGAATTAGGCAGTATTGACATATGACGACTAAGTTTGATAAGGTCAGTAAGTCTGTATTTATGTTGTCCCTTAAACCTCCATGAAATGGCTCAATGATCTCAGTTCTATTTCCTGTCTTGACATCTTTCTGTTACGGTTGGGTACAAATATTTATTTTGTAATTAATTACCACCTTCATTTAAACAGTCTCGCAGTAGTGTAGACAGTTCTGTTGATTTTAATAATTTACTTATTTTTAATAGATATACACTACTGTTCAAATGTTTGGGGTCAGTAAGATTTGTATTTTTATTTTAGAGAGAAATGTATAATTTCATCCAGCAAAAAACACATTAAATTATACCATTAATTTATAATGTCAATTATAATTTCTAATTCAAATAAATGTTTTTAAAATTCTAAGACTGCTGTTTTAAACATGAATAATACTAATACTAATAATAATAATACAACTCTTGAGCACCAAATCAGCATATTAGAATGATTTCTGAAGGATCATGTGACACTGAAGACTGGAGTAATGGCTACTGAAATTTCAGCCTTGCCATCACAAGAATGAATTATGTATTAAAAACTGTTTAAAAAAAAAAAACCTATATATATACTTCCAAATGGTAGTACATACATTTTTTCATATTTTAAAAGAGACAGATTTTATTATCATTTTTTGAAAGAAAGTTTTTTGTTTTTTTATGAAGATTTTTGTAATGTATTTAATAAAATCACTTGCATATCTTATAACATTAGCTGACTACTGAATCAGAATTGAATAACATGTAAACGTTTTCAGAGCCTGTTGAATTGGAATCGAATTGGAAAAGCTGTATTATTTATTACCAAGCCTTAGATCCAAATATCTAACTGGCATTGATAGAAGAAAAAGAAAAGAACTCTAGAAAAACTGTCGATTGCTATAGCTTCTACTACATTAAAACAATATATTGACAAAAATCAAATCACTGTTTTCCACACAGAAAGATGCCTCTGAAAGAATAACAATTTCATAACCAATTCATGCATGAACACAAGGTATAGAAGAAGCGGCTGACCTGAGCGCCGATATGCTTCCGCTCCGGTGAACACACGTCACCTCCCGGGTCTGGTAGCCCATCTGCAGGTCCCAGAACTTCAACCCCTGGCGGTTCTGACGATTCCTCGTCCTCTTCTTTTTGATGAGCTCTCGGGTCTCAGGGTCCCTAATCCTTCCCTTCACCCTTACCCTGTCCTTCACATGTTCTTTGTTTTCCTTCACCTCTTGTTTCTGTTTGTTTTTGCGACGCTTGCCCTGGCGTTCCTGTCTGGTCTGCCGATCTCGCTTTGCTTTCCGTTCAGGTTTGGGCTCTCTGGCTTCTCGGGTTTGTCGTATAGGCGAAGCAATGCAGGGGCCCCAAGGTCCCACCCTCAGGCTGTGCAGGCTCTCCTCACCCTCGCAGAGGCCCGGCTGGCAGGTGCGGAACTCTGTGAGGTTGAGGCAAGCCGAACCACCAAAAAGGGGCGGGGCTAGAACCCATCGCAAGCGGTTCTGCAGGCCCATCCCACAACTCTTAGAGCAGGACGTCCATGAGGAGAATTCGGAGACCACGCAATCGCGTGGGCACGGGATAAGGCAAGCCTGCTCTAACCGTGGCTTAGGCTCAAAGTACTCGCAGATGGCATCTTCTGCAGGAATGCCATCTGATTTTTGCACGCAGCCCACTTCCCGCATCTGAATGCCCTCTTCGCCCCGAGTACACACCGCTGGCCTTGGTACGCCTGCACTGCGCATAGACACTGGCACGCACTGGTTCCAGGCCCCTAGTTGCCAGTCGTATAGCTCTTTGTGCCAATCGCACACCCGGAAGCAGCTCTGTTGGTTGCTGGGTCGCTCCGACTGCTGGCAGTTGGTGTGTAACGTGGTCCAGCCCTCGGAATGGGCACACCATACTGCTCTGCTTTGACTTCCTCCCGGACCACACTCGCTGCCCATGCACCTACCCCATGGCCCTAAATGAGATATGGAGACAAAAGAAACAACTTTACAATTCAGTAAAAGCCTCATGAACAGATGTCAGTCTTGATTTGCGCTCATGTTCAATATCCTGATCGCATCCGGTTTCATTTCCTGTACAGGTCATAATTAATGTCTGCAGCCTACATGCACTTAAGAATTTAAATAGAGTTAGAAACAGGACATGAGCAGCCAAGAGGAGCCAAATGCCCAGTGTTTCAATCAATATTCCTGTATTCCTAGGGACTCCATAATTCAAAACACTCAAGGGAGTTGTGGTAGTGAAGACAAGCTGATTTTACTGATGGATTTCACAGCGTGCTAGAGACATCTTTGTGGTGAGGGTCACAGAATACAGGGAGAAGAAAGAAAAAGGCCGTCATGTTGTTTTAAAAAGTGGTGCATCACACACATGCTGGTTTTGACATGACAAAAAAAGGCAAAAGCTCATGAATATGAATTCGATTAAGCTGAAATTATATTTATTTATGTTTCATTAAATATAGCTAAGTTCATAAAAATAAAAATACTTAATAAAATGAATAAAATATAATTTAATATTAAAAAGGAGGATAAATAAATGTGATGTCTGGATAGCTGTTTTCTTAAACGAGTATCAAAACAAATTTAAACAAGTACCTTTAGGAGTACAACAGTTTGGGGCAGTACCCTTAAACTCTGTACCTTATCTACCCCTGAAAGGTACAATATTAGTACCTAGAGTAGTAATACAGTTACAAATTACAAAAAGTGCCACAAAAATTATCCATTCCCAGAAAGGCCAAAAATAATTCAAATGTATTTTCAACAGAACATTGAGTTTTACACAGTTACTTGAGGGACCAATTCAAACACTCAAGTGCATATGAAAATGTGACATTTAATTTGATAACTTACTACAGAAAATCTGACTATTTCCAACATCTGCCTCTGTCAGTCTCCGAGACTTTGTTGGGCAGAGGATAGATACATGAAGCAGCAGCTCACAATTAACATAATAGTTAATCTAAATATTAACATCCTGTCATCATTTACTCACCCTCAAGTTGTTCCAAACCTGTATGCATGTTCTGAAACATGTTTTAACTGTTTTGTTGATACAATGAAAGTCAGTGGGGTCCAGTGTTGTTTTGGACAAGAAAGGAGTAAGAAGAAAAAGTCAAAGATATTTTGAATGAGATGAGGGTGAGTAAAAAATTTCTTCCAAAAATCTTCAAATTTTTCAGTCTCTACAGACCACAAAAGACATAAGCACACAGTCTAAAGCAGTAAATCAAAGCAAACTGACAGAATAAGTGAAATTCAGTTTGACTATTTACTGAGGTCATGAAGGAAAAAAGCATTTTATACCAAGTGATGAAGTGTTGAATTGCATCTCTATTCTCATATTTCTCATTCTCATATGATATTCCATAACCATCACCTGAGGTCATTTCATTTGATTGCGAAGCACGACATCTTCTCGAAATAATCTTCTCTCTCACTACAGTGGTTCATTGTGTGCTCTGATACCGGTTTTATAAAGTGCCTGGGCCAAGGGGTGATTTATATCATAGAAATGAAGGCCATTTGAAGACCTACTTTATGACTCCACTCGATAAGGACGAGACAGGCTGATGTAAATGTCAATGGAAGAAGCAGCGGGCTAAATTAGCCAACAGCTGCAACCACAAGGACCAGGTCAATACAGATCGATACCGACCACAAGAAACTGCTTCGGATACAACAGATGGAGCCACTACAAACCAAATGACTTCAAACACTGGAAAAATATATTAATCTGCTCCATGCACTCACATATAGTCTTTTTTCCCAATACAACGTTCTGATTTAATAAAAAAAACTAGCGCTGATTAATTTCAGACTTATTCCACAAGCAGTTTGTCACATGGTTAGCCACTGTAAACTCATTTTTTTTACAGGGAAATCAAGAGCAATTTTATTTTGAGAGCAAGAAGGAACATTAACATTCCACACAAGTGAAAATGCCTGCATTAAATATTCAAAACATAACCTTATGGGTTAAGTACAAGTTAAACTCAATCAATAACATTTGTGGTAGTGTTAATTACCCCCAAAATGTATTTCCACACATACCTCGTTTTCTTAAAAAAACATAAATCATAAGTTTTTAGTGTGAGAAAAAAAACACTACTTTTTCTCTGTAAAGTTCTATACGAGTTTTACAACTTTGTTGCCATGACATTGAAACACTAGAACAAGACTGTAAAATTAAAGTTTCAACAGCTCAGATATAATTTTAATATTAAAATTATTATTTTAAAAGTTATTTTATAAAAAAATAATCTTCACAGTTCTGCTTTTAAATCATCCAAAACTTGGTTCCTCTTCACTTCTATTATAAGTACTATAAGTGCCCCACTATAACCCATATAAAAAAAGATAATTTAAAACATAAATGAGTTGAAACTCTTCATCTTCCTCTTTTACATCAAGTCACAAATACTGTCGTACTGAATCTGGAATATTATTTAACTAGAGCTTTATCCCACAAACAACTGAGTGTGTTTGTAAAGGAAGCATAATGGAGATCCCCAGAGAGAGCCAGCAAGAGCTTCTTCATTCACAACGCCTGCAGCTGCAGGTGCTCAGAATAATTTATGAGTATGTCACAGGGTGATGTGGTCATCTACCGGCCAGGGGACACCAGGGAGATTACAGCAAAACACTATGCAGGACAGGGCTGCACATCACAGGAGCACGATAGAGTCATGCCCGCAAATTTTAGAAAGGACGGAAGATAGCAAATTCATTTCCATCCGTAAAGGTTACCGTGGATGTGGTATATTAAATGAAAAGAGAAGGAAAAGGCAGGGATGTGGGAATAAGTAAGGGAAAAGAAGATGGCTGAAGACGGATAAAAGAAGGAGAGAGGTTTATGGTAGATAAGACTTCTTTGTTTGTAGGCCGTTGCTCCAGCTGTTAGATCTACAGCCGCAGGGCATCAGTAAAAGAGCTCATCAATTTCCCTGTCTGCTCATCCACCAGCCACTCACTGATTTTTATTATCTCCTATCACACAAACATGGCCCAAATATACACACATATGGCACACAAACTGGCCGTTAACAGATGTAAACATGGTTTTCACTTAAATGTAACTCAATTTCTGAAAATTCATTAAGCAATTTAGAGAGTTGTGATGTAGAATGTTGTTGTTTTGGATACTAATAGCTACAGATAATTACAGTCATGCTGATATCCAGACCAACAGAACAATTGGGAGCATGCCATTGCTTTTTCACAATTCAAAGAAATAAGGTGACTTACAACTCAGAAAGATATTGCCGTTTACTTCATCAGTTTTTTTTCTGTCAATGTAGATAGGTCCAAACTATGCCAATGAATGCACAATTAATTGTCTCTGATTAATCTGTATTTTGAACAAATAGGTTTCATGAATGATTCAATGACTTACACATTAAGATGTTTTGTTCTTAATCGGACGGACTGACAGAGTCAGTAATTCACTCAGAAAGAAATGTTTCATTCTTGTATGAATCTGTGTTTTTGATCGAATCAGCTGAAAGAATAATTCAGATTGATGAATAATGAAACAGTTTGAGACAAAAAGAAAAAAGAATGATTGAAATAATGATTGTGACCCACCAACAAAAAACTGTCGACATGACTGGTATACTGATATATATATACAAAAACAGGATAGATAATGTCCTATCAACCAGTCATAAAATATATTGTCTTTTTTTATAATAATGATGGAATGACTGTACATCAATTGCAAAACAGTTATGGAACTCTTGATATAATAAATCAAAGGAAGCTTTTTCAAAGCAATTATATTTAGCTCAAATATTCTCCCATGAGTACAAGAAATCCATTATACAATTAATGTAGTTTTTCATTTTTAATCAAACACAAATTCTCAAAGGCCTCCGTTAGCTCAGTGAAGAGAAGCAAGTGATTGTTGAAGGTTATGAGACATGTTTATCACAGATATGATTAGGTACAGTAGTCAGCTTTGATTGTCTGAGGATGAGACGAGGATGACTGCTCGGAAGTAAAATCATTTCTCTTTTATATCCTCTCCCCATCCCCAATTTGGTATTTCCTGTGGTGCCAGGTGGGCCAGCTAAACCTGGCATTTACCAGGGAAATGTAAAACAGCGTGAAATGTTGCTCCATGCCAGCTTGGCTGGATACAAAGACTTTAGAAAATGGGAGCATGATGGGCAGACGCTCGGCATTCATGCGCACCAGACACACATAATGAAGAACTAGGAAAAGCCCAGGAAAATGTCACAGGTTTCAATCAATGACTATTGTTTAGATCAGCACGATTACAAAGTTAAAATGTTATTCCATTACATTGCATGATATTTGCTGTCAAAGGGGAAAAAAATATATAATTCCCTGCAGTCTTTTATCAGACTCAGTCAGCGGTGAGAATCACTGTCGAATGAGGACAGTCGGGTTTTATCTGCTACCCACAGATAAATATTGAAGTTGTGCTGATAACTAATAATATCATGAACAGCTCACACTCTCACCTACATATTTAATATCAAGACATCTGCTACACCCGAAACAACCATATAGGAGTCATAAAATCGTTTATCCCTTTTTCTTATTCATGTAGAATCTATTTTGGATCACAGTAGACACGCTAAGCCTTTTCCAAAGCTTGCTGCTGAGTCTATTGGCCACAAATCCCTTTACACAGACTTCTGGATTTGCCTGCATTCTTTTTCCTGGTTGAATGATAGCTGGTCATAGAGCATTGTTTTATGTTGTAGAGCGTTACAATGTCAGCCACAAGGATGCCACTGATTTTTCTAACAATGTGATTCTAAAGAAAGTAGAAGAAATAGAAGAAGAGTAATATTCTCAAACATATATTGCTCTCCTTCAAGGATATATTGTGCGCACAGGGTGACCCAGAGGGAAAAAAGATTGCTTAGAAGTTGCTCTTTGTTATCTCAGGAGACTTTAGATAAGTGTTCTCACCCTTGTTTCTTGTATAGGTCTCAGTTTTGTCCCACATTTGTCCTAAAATTCCTTAGGAAAAAAATAAATACATAAAACTACACAAATCCGATCTTTTTACAAATAGTAAGAGTATAGAGCTACAATATAACATGTGGTAACTAACTTTATAAAAAAAAAATATCATCTTACTGCATTAAGTTGCACCATTTAAATATATATATATATATATATATATATATATATACACGGGTGCTGGTCATATAATTAGAATATCATCAAAAAGTTGATTTATTTCACTAATTCCATTCAAAAAGTGAAACTTGTATAATGTATACATTCATTCCAGACTGATATATTTCAAGTGTTTATTTCTTTTAATTTTGATGATTATAACTGACAACTAATGCAAACCCCAAATTCAGTATCTCAGAAAATTAGAATATTACTTAAGACCAATACAAAGAAAGGATTTTTTGAAATCTTGGCCAACTGAAAAGTATGAACATGAAAAGTATGAGCATGTACAGCACTCAATACTTAGTTGGGGCTCCTTTTGCCTGAATTACTGCAGCAATGCAGCGTGGCATGGAGTCGATCAGTCTGTAGCACTGCTCAGGTGTTATGAGAGCCCAGGTTGCTCTGATAATGGCCTTCAGCTCTTCTGCATTGTTAGGTCTGGCATATCGCATCTTCCTCTTCACAATACCCCATAGATTTTCTATGGGGTTAAGGTCAGGCGAGTTTGCTGGCCAATTAAGAACAGGGATACCATGGTCCTTAAACCAGGTACTGGTATCTTTGGCACTGTGTGCAGGTGCCAAGTCATGTTGGAAAATGAAATCTGCATCTCCATAAAGTTGGTCAGCAGCAGGAAGCATGAAGTGCTCTAAAACTTCCTGGTATACGGCTGTGTTGACCTTGAACCTCAGAAAACACAGTGGACCAACACTAGCAGATGACATGGCACCCCAAACCATCACTGACTGTGGAAACTTTACACTGGACCTCAAGCAACATGGATTCTGTGCCTCTCCTCTCTTCCTCCAGACTCTGGGACCCTGATTTCCAAAGGAAATGCAAAATTTACTTTCATCAGAGAACATAACTTTGGACCACTCAGCAGCAGTCCAGTCCTTTTTGTCTTTAGCCCAGGGGAGACGCTTCTGACGATGTCTGTTGTACAAGAGTTGTGTCTCTTGACACAAGGAATGCGACAGCTGAAACCCATGTCTCGCATACGTCTGTGCGTAGTGGTTCTTGAAGCACTGACTCCAGCTGCAGTCCACTCTTTGTGAATCTCCCCCACATTTTTGAATGGGTTTTGTTTCACAATCCTCTCCAGGGTGCGGTTATCCCTATTGCTTGTACACTTTTTTCTACCACATCTTTTCCTTCCCTTCGCCTCTCTATTAATGTGCTTGGACACAGAGCTCTGTGAACAGCCAGCCTCTTTTGCAATGACCTTTTGTGTCCTGCCCTCCTTGTGCAAGGTGTCAATGGTCGTCTTTTGGACAACTGTCAAGTCAGCAGTCTTCCCCATGATTGTGTAGCCTACAGAACTAGACTGAGAGACCATTTAAAGGCCTTTGCAGATGTTTTGAGTTAATTAGCTGATTAGAGTGTGGCACCAGGTGTCTTCAATATTGAACCTTTTCACAATATTCTAATTTTATGAGATATTGAATTTGGGGTTTTCATTAGTTGTCAGTTATAATCATCAAAATTAAAGGAAATGAACACTTGAAATATATCAGTCTGTGTGGAATGAATGTATACATTATACAAGTTTCACTTTTTGAATGGAATTAGTGAAATAAATCAACTTTTTGATGATATTCTAATTATATGACCAGCACCTGTATATATCATTGATTTATATCAGTATCTTGGCAAACCTGAGCACAGAGAGAGACTTTGTTAACATCTCTTTTGAAACTCTAGATTAATAATCTTTTTATAAAAAGGAAGTCCAAACAATTGGAAGACTCAATAAAAAATCAAAATCATTACTGTATGAGGGACATATCTCATCTGTTATTTTATTTCTTTGACTCTTCCATCTTCAGCTGTTGAAAACAAATATTTTAATGGTTGGATTAATCATGAGATGCCATATAACCACTGCAACCCTGCTGCTTTAATCTATTCACCTACTTCGAAACAAAATGCTTTACAACCAACACCAAAAAACTAAAATATGACAAAACATTTACTTTATGAAAAGGAATATTCATTCAATAAATGATGCAAGCTCTTAAGTGTTTGTGTATCTGTTCAAGGACATACCTGTTAAAACGAGTAACTGTTCTCAGTTCAGACCGCACTGAGCTCGGTCAAGCTCTCCCACACTTTGGAGAGGGAAAAGGGTTTAAATGTAAAAAGAGGAACTATTGAAAAAACTAAATCTTGAAATTAAGCTCTCCTTCATGGAAAATAAGAGAGAATATGTGAGATGTATGATGTCTATGCAAAAAAATATTATTCTGAGGCTATTTTTTCAGTTCAAAGCAAGAGTAAGATAAGCGATACAAGGAATCAAAACTGACTCATGTTTCTTTCATAAAAGTTCACTGAGTGGTAGGTGCTTTGCTTTTAGTAAGAGACATTACATGCTTCATTTAGGATGTGTGAAACAATGCATGGAGCCTGTGAAAGCATGAATGCATGCCAAACTGTTGTGAATACTCTCTTTAGCATCATCAACATCTCATAATCATGTTAAGGACATTGCTGTTTATAATTTGACTTTAGATGCTTAAAAAGATTTAATCTAAAACATATAACAATGTGTGACAAATTCTACTTGATGCATTAATGGTTATTGGTTGATGTTATGTCAGTCATTCTGTCAAACTCATAACTTTATTCATGTGAAACACAAAAGGATAATTTTTGACGAATGTTCACGCTGCTCTTTCATGCAGTTATAACAAATGGGAACTGATGCTTTCAAGCTTCAAACATGACAAATTCAACATTACAGTAGATAATTTGTGTTTCAGCTTATTCAGGATTGAAACGACATAAGTAATAGATTTCTGAGAGAACCGTCCCTTTAAACTAGACTTTGAGCCGTGATGTTGTTTCTTTGAACACTAGTGAACTACATCAACACACACACACACACACACACACACACACACACACACACACACACACACACACACACACACATACACACACATACAGTACACTCTTAACTCACCAAAACGTCTTACCGTTTTCACTCTGTTCTAAGGGTCAGTAATAATAGGCTAACTCGAAAAAGCTGAATCATCAATTAGTAAATGGGTTTGAGCTTCACAATCTCAAGAACATGTACTCTCATAAATCATTGGAATCAGCTAAAAAAAAATACAATAGCTGAATTTTGTGTGTGTGTGTGTGTGTGTCTGAAGGGTTGCATGAGTGGATCTGAGCAGTGTATATGGAAAATATGCCCATTCAGAGAGCAAGAGGCATGATGGGATTCCTGCCCCCTGCTGAATGCCATCTAACACACAGACGGCCACACATTTATCACTCACCACTGAGCATGTGCGTATGCAAGTGTATGTAAGTGACAAGGAAATATTGTGTCCATATAACCTCACACAGAGAGGAGGTACGACCACCTGCTTGAGCTGTCAGTGAATGTTACATGAAGAATAGAGATGCATAAAATGAAGTTATATTGTCTCAGAAATTTAGATGATAGAGACCTCAAAAATCTAAAATTCTAAAACAAAAAAAGTCGTTGAACTGTTATATTGGTCTTCCTACAGTTAAAAATACAGATTTATCGATTACACAATTTTAAGTTATACTGCATTTCAACATACCCTCTGAAGTTCCATCATTTTTGTGTGATATAACTAATGGTAAAGAGGAAGAGATTCAATAAAACAGAAATCTGTCATGCAACATTAAAGATGGTCAAAAAACATCTTTTTTTATTTCACAGTAAAATTCACAATTTGAATGCGATGAAACGATCAAAACCAGCAAAACATGAAACAATCACATAATTGCTTTCTTAATAAACAACTTATGACTTTAACTGAAGAATTGTTTCACATATATGGTAAAAAACTATATTATAAAACGTAATCACATTAAATACAAAATATCAAACATGTGCATATGAATGATGTGTGAGTGCATTCATATTTTCTTTTGAACTAATTAAATGTTATGGTACATCTATGTCCCAATTTCTAGTAAATGTATGAAGTCAGTTCACACATGATCATTAGGGACATGATCCATTAACATCTGACAACAATAAAGTGTTAAAATAATAGTTTTCACTTCATTCTGAACAGTGTATCTGTATTGGTTTATCGTTTTATAATAGAAAAAAGGTCTTGCTGAAAGTTTGCTGACAGGATATTTTCATCTCATATTTGTTTTAAATTTAACAAAATTCAGCCATTGTAAAGTGTGGCTTAAGTATCTGAATATTTTATGAGGCCAAATGGAATTAGTTTAATTTATAAACTCCATCAAACACGCTCATAAACAGATGCAAACAAAAGTCTCAGATCTCTCAATACAAATCCCTAGCCATATCAGCTGAGTTGCACTTTGTTATTCTACAATAACACACAGACTCAGCAGGATATCTGTGTTTTACTGTGAAACGAGCCCCGTCTCTCTCCAGCCATGAGTCAGCCAGAGGCAGCTGAGAAACATAACTGACACCAGATCAGTCCGGTCCGGGTGGAGGTCTGTGCCCATCGGCTGTAGGGAACTGGCTACATCCTCCCTTTGTTCCTGACAGAACAGTAGCATTCTGTACTGTGCACTCACAATAGAGAAGCACCTAAAGCTGGACGGGTGTGACGACGTGCCTGGTCAGAGCTTCAGCTGCCCACACACAAAAATACAGCATGGTACAAAGGATCCTTTTTAGCTCTTCTATCCAAACACACCCACAGACAAACTCAAAGCAGCAAAACATCATTGTATTCATCAGTATGTTTTGTTGTTGTTTTCTGTATAGCATATACATAGCCCTAACAAGAAAGATTAAGTTATTTTTTAGAGGCCATTGGCTAACTGATTCATTTTTATGTCATTTAACCAAAAAAATAAACATTTAGCAAAGTTGATGGCTAAAAACAATTCAAAAACGTTTATGGCTTAACGTTTCACAATAAAAAACTTTTACATACAGCAAACTTAAAATCTATAATACATTTTCACATAACGACTTAACATCTGATGATAATGAGAAAATTGAATGTAATAATGACTTACTGTAAAACCTCATAATATTGAGAAAATGTCTGATAATAATAAACTTGGTCATTATGATAAAGTTTCTCATTATTATGAGATGGTCATATTTATTAGATTTTTTTTTATAACACTTTACAATAATTTATTAGATAATATTAACTACAATTGTTAACAAACTAAAAATGAACAATACTTCTACAGTATTTATTAACCTTAATGTTAATTTCAGCTTTTACTAATGCATTATTAAAATCACAAGTTTTGTTTGTTGACATTAGCACTGTGAACTAACATGAACAAACAATGAACGGCTGTATTTTTATTAATTAACATTCTAAGAGATTAATAAATAGTGTAATAAATGTAAAGTTCATTGTTTGTTCATGTTAGTTAATACATTAATGTTAAGAAATGACACCTAATTGTAAAGTGTTACCCATTGTACAACATGCATGCAAGTCAGAATTATGAGAAAGTCATTATTTAATATAATAAATAAGATTCACTGTTTTGCATCGGTGCATCGGCATAAAAGTTAACGATGCATCGATTTAAAAAAAGTGTGCATCAGATACAAGTTGGCATTTGTATCATGATGCAGACTTTCTAACATATTATGTAATAATATTCTATACTTTCATTATTTAGAAAGTGACCAATAATTTGGACCAACAATTTATATGTAGATTGATTTCTCTAGAGCGTTTTCAAATCACTAATGCTGCTATGTGAATATGACAAATATCACAACAATATGGAGACCGAGGCGTTAGAAGTTAATTTATGATTTGCTGTCTGTCTGAACCAAATAAATAACTATCGGACTATCTGTACCACATTGAATTGTACAGCATCATATTTTATTTTCCAATCGCATCGTAATGCATTGAATCGCATTGTTGAATTGAAATCGGATTGCACTGCGGTGTAATAGTGGTGAATTATATCGCATCGGTAGCTGCTTCGTTTGGATTTGTAATGTATCGTATCATTTGCAATGCATCAAGATGCACATCCCATAGATATACATATATCCCAATATATACTTACGATAATAGTTTTTTTTTCAGTGAAGACATTCCTCTTTGTTCTTTGTTGAAACTCTTCGCTCACTCTCCATTTAAAGTAAAATCCCAAGCTACACAGTGTTCATTATAAACAGCTGCTGTTATCTAATTCTAACAGAAGAATAATCAAATCTTAGAAGAGTAATTAACAAGAGGCTTGCAGCACGATGAACAAGAGGCAGTTGGGCTCTGGAGGAGACAACACTTTAACTGCTCTACAGAAGCAAGTTTGAGGTCAAATGTTGGGTGTCTTCAAGATGTTCTGAGATGATCTTGCACATCAACACCTGTGTACAATGATTGTGGAAGATCTATGGCAACTATACATGAGAGACTTTAGACAGAGAAAACCCCAAATTATTTACTTCATTTTATTCCATCTTGTAACATTCAAAGATCATTTTACACTAGGCTTCAAAGATCTGATCAATCAATGATCATCACAGCAAATTCAATTATTTCATGGGCAGCCGGCATTGGGTATACAATAGGAGATGACAGGAACAAAAGCAAGAGATGGAGAAACCGCAAATAAAAACAGACAGAGATGCAGAGTGAAAGAAAGGGAAGTGTGAAGGAAATCTTTCAGGATGCATGCCCTTCAGATTAATGACATTAGTCAGAGTACGGGGCAGGGGGCGGAGGGGGTTACATGATTGGATTTGGCTCCAACAAAGACGAGAGAGGTGCAGAGAGAGAGAGGGGGAAGAGCGATGGAGACCGCAGGGGTCACGTCTGCCAGCATGTGGCCATGTGGAGGGGGGGAGAGTCAGCGGGTTTGTGGGCACCACAATGCTGCTTTGATTAAGATCATGTTCACGTCAGATCAACATACACTGTAATCCATGGTCCTAAATAAACCCTCTTTTTCATCTTCACCCCTCTGCTTCAGTCTGAACAAAGGGAACAAAAGGGTAAAATTGAGTCAAATCAAATCAACTTAATTGTGTAATTAAATAATCAATTTAATTTCCCTCTAAGACAACAATTCCGGGCCTTGTTCTTTTTGGCTGTGGCAAATTAATTAGTCCTGGGTTTATTGTTTGGATTGTGGATTCGAGTGTTGATAACTGGACTGGACAAATGCTAATACTGCAATAGTAATTTCACAGTATGTGTGTGTGCATGTGTGTTGTAGGCTATTATTATAGCCTTTATTTAACCAGGAAAGAAAACTCACTGAGATTACAATCTCTTTTTCGGGAGTGTCCTGGCCAAGATAGGCGGCCCAAATTGACAAATACATATAACAAACAATCCCATACAGTACACAAAATACTACACAAATAAGAAAGTCGCTAAAAATACAGCCATTGAAATCATTTGCAAATCTCAAAGTCTTTCTCCAAACCACGTAAAAACATTTTTTTTAACTATTATGTCTTCAGCAGGCACAGCTGGTGTGTGGGAAAGACACCAGGTTCAAACAGTTCTACAGAGGCCTTTAGAGGCTATACAAGGTGTCTGAGCATAAGATCACACTGCTGGAGATCAGAACATACTTGCCTGCTAAATTCAGCTTAATGCACAAGATAAAAAGTGAACAAATGTGCCTGGTAATTGTTAACTAAAATGTATCAGGCTGAACATTGCAATTTAAACCTGAGGTTTGCAGACACACAGTATATCCTAAAGCAAGGATATCATTTAATTCTTCTGTGGAATGCAAAGGCATTATGAAGTGTTTTTGTTAATAAAACTGACGTCACTGACAAGACAAAAACTGTTGCTGTTTTTAGAATATCTACTTTTTTGTTGTTAAGTCATACAGGTCACATGAGGGTGAGTAAACGAAGATACAATTTTTGTTTTAGTTTGATCAATGTCTATTTTTTTCTGTAGACCTAGAAACCAAACCAATAACTTTGTTGATGCAAGTGCTATGCTTTACCTATTGCGCTATCATGTTGTGTTGCTCCATTTGGAACTTCAATGTGATTATCTTTAGGAAACACATACATTTGGATGCATAGTGACAAATTATAGCGACAATTACTTTAATGGGTCGCTGATTTCTATTGTTCATAATGGTGACGATGTTGATGGCAATTATGACATTGACAGTCATAGTGATGGTAATGATAATGATAATGACTTTCACAGTGAAGTTGATGATGTTGATGACAATTTTAGAAAAGCAGCTGCGTTCTATGATAATTAATAAATCCCAGACTTCACGTAATAGGTAATGACGTTCAAAAGGTTACGCTTGATGTAGGCTCAATTCTCATCTTCTCCTCCAAGTTTAAAATCATCCGACATCGTTGTTTTACCTTGTAAACTCGTTGAGTTGTAACTCCCTTTTTTGTAAACAGACTTAGTATTTGCACCTTCAACTTGTAAACACTGACTCGGTACTTCCGCCTATGTCAAGCGTGACCTTTCCAACGTTATAACGTATTACGTAATAATATAATTTATTATCTATAGAGATGGAATTTCTGTTCAATAATATGGAGATTTGTTAAAGTTTCTCATCGAAAATGATTTTA
The DNA here is from genome assembly GCA_027564155.1 of Gymnocypris eckloni scoliostomus. Taxonomy (NCBI): domain Eukaryota; kingdom Metazoa; phylum Chordata; class Actinopteri; order Cypriniformes; family Cyprinidae; genus Gymnocypris; species Gymnocypris eckloni. Next base: position 15,702,826 of record CM050427.1, on the reverse strand, counting down.
GAATTTAATTTCAATCCATAAAACATTTTGAGTGCGAAGAGTGCCTTAAAACTGTAGTTTAATTTGTGTTATAATCAGTGGTGGTCAGTAACGAAGTACAACTACTTCGTTACTGTACTTAAGTACATTTTTCAAGTATCTGTACTTTACTGGAGTAGTTTTATTTTGAGTAACTTTTACTTTTACTTCACTACATTCCAAAGCATAAGATCGTACTTTTTACTTCACTACATTTCATAAAACATATCGTTACTCACGTGATACATCACGTGCTCCGAGACGCAGAAGCGGTGTCTGATTCATGAACAAACTGATTCTTTTCAATGAACCTGTTCAATCGGTTCGCAAATCGCAACAAACGATTCATTCACTGATGCAATGATCCGATTGCAGCTGTTCTCGAGTAGAAAACTCACTGATTCAAATGATCCGTTTAGAGCGAGTCTTCTTCAGTGAACTGAACTCACAAGTAAAGGACCGGGAGATCTCGTGAGCGCGCGCTACTGATGCTGTGAAAAGTACGTTACTAATGTCGAATTCTAGGATTAATTATTGTAACTGAAAATAATATTTAGATCAAAACTGTCAGTTGTTTGTGAACTAAATCTGCTGTAAAGGGTGATCTATTTAAGCCCACTGAAATGCTTGAATGCAGACAGATCAACATCAGTGTCTCTAATGCTATGTTTTAGGTCAAAAACAAAACATTAAAATAACACAGATTAAATAAAATAACTCATGCACGCTCATATTCCCCGCTGTAACGTTAGTAGTTTTATTAAAATGCTATGCATTTAGACCTATGTGACGCCTGTTTTATATTGTTTATCAACAGTATACATTTTTATATTGTTTAGATCAACTAGCCGAGTAGACAGATATGAATGTTTATTCATAACCATACTGAAAATAAGTAAATATTGTTAGCTGATGCTAACTGTCTAGCTAACAAGCTTGCTGGTGCTAAGTTGAGGAAATGTTTAGATATAAGTCCAAATATCTTTATTCATGCCACCTAGATAGATTCCATCTGAGGGAAAAAGAAAGGATGTGATGTTCAGAACATAGTAACTTACAGTAATTATCAGAGTGGGAAGTGATGCCCTCTGGGGGCATTTTGGCCAGGGGTGTTTTTACACCACAGACAAGGTTTGAGAAGAAAAAATCATTATGAAAATATCATTAGATTTTCCTTAAAATGTTCTTCCTAATTTCAGGCCTAATTCTCATGTCATATATAACTGACGCTCTGCAAAACAACAAGTTCTAAAACACTTTTTCTTACAGGTGAAAATTAGATGGTGAAATCTGTTTTCTCTCAGGTACATGGCAGTGTAAGCTTCACAATGAACATTACTACATCACTCTCATCAACGTAGTCCATATCAACAAAATAAATATCTTGACTCTATATAGTGGTTATTTTGGGAAAAACCCAGGTATTTTGGGCAGTATGATTATAAAAATATGTGCTAATATAAATGAAATAAAGTAGTCTATATAAAATTGCAAAATAAATCGGTCTATCAGTACTTTTTACTTAAGTACATAAAAATGGAGTACTTTTGTACTTTCACTCGAGTAAAATTGAAAAGCAGTACTTTTACTTTTAATGGAGTAATATTTTATTATACGTATCTGTACTTTTACTCAAGTACTTGATCTGTGTACTTTGCCCACCACTGGTTATAATTTGCTTTAAGTATTATTTCAATGTTTATTTTATTTGTATTTATTTTAGTATTATTTTGTTTATGCTATTTGGATGTATTGTTAATATGTTTAACAATAGAAAGATGACAATGCATGTTTGTTATTTGAAGGTTTAATAAAGTGATAAAAAACCTAATATAGTGATGTGACATATGCGCGCACAGGATGTTTACAAGAAAGAAAAAATATTTTTTCTGCATCGTGAAACTTTTTATTTCTTAACAAGCTTTGAAGATAAGGTGGAGATAATGACACAGACAGGCTACACCATCATCTGCCGCAGATACTGAATCAGGACAGCGCATTTGTCTGAGGCACTTTTTAGCTACTTCAGCTGTCTGACAAAATAATGTGTTTATCTGAGGTGAGTCTTACATTTATAACAAATAAATAGGTGTATAAATGTGTAAAATAAAGTTATTGAACACTGGAAAGACGCTAAGACCCTTTTTTATTATTATTATTGTTGTGTGTAGTATTGGGCCGTTAAGGGTTACCATGACAACCGCGGACAGCTTCAGCTGCTGGAGAGGAGAGGACGAGTGTGACATTTATGTCTGTTTCTCGTCAGTTATACCAAAAATAATATATAATAACTGCGTCATATTACTTAAGTAACATTATCCACAGTCGACTTTAAGTACTTTTGTTAATATTTATACCTCTGTGATTATGGCATCTTTCCTTAATTATCTGAAATGTCTGCTAGCAAATGTTACGCCAGCATAGCATGTTTATATTGATGCTGAGCACTGAATGTCCTGAATGCTATCATTCATATTTCACTGTATATCCTGTTTTTATTAATAAATTGAGTGTATTTTACTGTTCATACTTGTGTGTTTTAAATCAATTATATTGGAACAAGTGTGCCTATAATAGGCTATTAGTGTTATAGTTTCATTAAAATAGTTGCCGTCTTCTTAACTAATTCTACAAAGGAGCTATGAAGACAATTTAATTATTTACACTTATTACATACATTGTGATTTTTTAAGTTCATCAATTGATGTGCATTAGATTAATTGAATTGTAGGTTATGATTTAGTCGTCAGATAATAATTAAGAATTATGAGAGGTTATGCTATTACACAACCATTTCTAACATGTAAATTATTGAAGTCAAATACTTACTTGTTCCCAAGCTGCTTAGCTGTACAGTTTTCATAAGCTTAATCGTGAAGCATACAGTGACCCCACTTTTAACTCTCTCTTTATATTACCCTTATTGAAGATGGATGGACGGAGGAAGACAAGAGTGAGAAGTGCAACCAACACCAGGGAAAGCAGTTTTTGTCAGAGCCCTTGTTATTCTTAATTTTGACATTCATTTTCCTCCAGAAATATGTATCTGTTCAAAATATCGGTTATTGGTCCACTTGGTCTGTATTAATCGGTATGTGTATCGGGCCCTGCCGGAGTATTTGTCATTGCTGAATGTAATGCAGTACCAACCATCTGGCCAAGTTTAACATGTCAAAGCCAAAACACACAATAGGGGATTTAATTATTGCCTTGATTTGTAATGATCTGTAGGTGTTCTCTCTTTGGTCACTCTAAGCTGATTATGCCTCCAAACCAACACACTAATAACACTGTGAAAACAATGTCTTGGTAATCTGGCAAACAATGACTTACAAACTCAAACTGATAATGTGCCATTTTTTTGCTGTGCTGAGTCATGGAGCCCATTAGTCTGTCTCCTTAATATACAAGACGGAAGAAGAACAAGAGTGGGAATCTCACACTCCAGCTAAATTTAAACTTGGTATAAAATGAAAACTCGCTCTCTGTTCTATTTTCCAAATGCATGTTATTGAACTTATTGTGAACAATTTATCCATGCATGTTTTTCCCCCCTCTTAATTTTTTTGTCAGATTGATGAGACTTATTTAGACCACACTTATTTAGATAGCTTTTTCCCTCAGGCTATCAGGCTAATGAACAGTAAAAACAAATACACCATACAGCACACTCCCACTTTACAATATGCCATGCACTGCACTTTAACACAGTTCAACTGGACTACACGCACACACTGCACTAATACAACAATCTATCTGCTACCACTGGATACCATCCAATGCACATCCATGAAATTGCGTATTCAGCTTATGTATAATCTGTTGCACCTTTGCATATTGTGTGTATATATGTGTACATAATGTAGAATGTGTACATATGGTGTATAATGTGTATTGATTACTAAGCATGTCTAATAGTACACTGTTTGTACTGAGTACATGTATGTGTATTCTGCACATTGTCTTTCTCGATAAGTCTGTAAGTATGTACTGTCTATATGTAAATTGTTTCTGCACTGTCTGGAGCACGCTCTCATGAATTTCACTCACCAAGGCACATGTGCTGTGGTGATATGACATTAAAAGTGATTTGTGATTTGATTTGATTTGATTATTACAATTGACTGCAAGCTTCGACTGCAGAACTGCCTTTTTCCAATCAACAATTGGACAGAAGGACCAATAAACAGAACAAGTCCCTGTTCTATATACAGTGCACAGCATACATGAGTGCACCCCCTCTAAACTTAACAAATTCAGCAATTGCTCTTTACTTGGATGACATGTTAGCGTTCTTTGGATATATAATACTCCAACAAGCCTGTTTGATCAATTAGAAGAATGTCAAAATTATTCAGCAAAATAAGATTTTTTATCAAAGTGATAAAATGTTGTGTTGTAAAAATGAGTACACCCTCCTGAAAATTACTAAATCAAATTAAAAAAAATGTTTACAGGTTTAAGGCAATTTTTTATCAACAGGTAAATATATTAAACCAAAACTTGTAAAGACAAGTAATTTCCTGACAATTAAAAGTGTTATATAGTGCATTGATTCATACTCAGACTTAATGCTGGCAGCATTGGAATCACTTGGGAGAGAACTGCCAGTTGACTTATTTCTTAGCATAAAAGAGGACAATGTTACAAGATGAATACCAAATTATTGCTTTAAGTGTGAAAATATTGCAGAAGTAGCACCGACATCCAAAAACAATGGACTTGTGACAAGGCTCCTGAAGTAATCAGGTCTTCGCTTTAAGATTTAATTTAGTGATGAGTGAAGTTTTGCTAGAAAAAGAGCAGGATAAATAAAAAAGTGTCTCAGAGCCAGCAAAAGCTATGAAAAAAATGACACTTTTTCTCACAGAGTAAGCCTGCAAAAGTTGTTGTCACCACTAGAAGCAAAATAAACGAATTTAACCTCTTCCAAGGCCCATATTTACAAATAGAGACTTCTGGGAATCCATATCTGGTCTCAACAGACCAAGTCAATCATTTCGGATCCAAAAGCATCCAAAATGTTCTAGTGTTGCTAGAGGAGGAGTAGAGTGAGAAGTGCTTGGTACCCACAGTGATGTTCAGTGGTAGTAAAGCTTTTATAAACGGATGTATGAGTGCTGAAGGTGTGAGGGAATTGTGCTTTATCAACGCTGTCATGAATTCACACACTACTGTGTGATGGAATACAAAAAGTGGACATGTATTTCACTCAATCTTAACACTCTTGAGCAGCTGTGGGGGATTCTGTAGAGATGAGCTGAGCAAAACTCCCCATTAAAGACCAGAGCATTCAATGATGTCGTCCTAGAGGAGTTAAACAGGACAGATGTAAAAATGTGTCATGAACTTGTACACTCAGTGCCAAGAAGGGTCAGAGCAGAATACCTTGTGTTTTGGAGGACATACTAAGTACTAGAATATTATACATTTGCTGAATTATATCTAGCGTGTACTAATTTCTGCAATCTTCATTTAAACAAAATTGGCTAATTTCCTTATCCTACAGAAAATATTGGCATATATTTTGTTGTTTTTATTAAGTATTTGTTTAATACATCTCAATTTTATCATTTTTCCATGAATAATATTAGTGATCATTAAGAAAATACATATTGTATAACTTATTTAGAGGGAATTTCTTAATTGCCCCCTCCCTTCAGGTTAAGAGTCTGGGTGTCATCTACGATAGCACCCTCTCTTTCACCACCCATGTTAATAATGTTACCCCTGCAGGGTTGAGCTGGTCAGTACCTGGATGGTAGACCTCCTGGGAAAACTAGGTTGCTGCTGGAAGAGGTGTTAGTGAGACCAGCAGGGGGTGCTCACCCTGTGGTCTGTGTGGGTCCTAATGCCCCAGTATAGTGACGGGGACACTATACTGTAAAAAGCACCGTCTTTCGGATGAGATGTTAAACCGAGGTCCTGACTCTCTGTGGTCATTCAAAATCCCATGGCACTTCTCGTAAAGAGTAGGGGTGTAACCCCGGTGTCCTGGCCAAATTCCCACCACTGGCCCTTATCAATCATGGCCTCCTAACAATCCCCATCCACTTGATTGGCTCTATGACTCTCTCTCCTCTCCACCTGTAGCTGGAGTGTGGTGAGCGCACTGGCGCCGTTGTCCTGTGGCAGCCGTCGCATCATCCAAGAGGATGCTGCACACTGGTGGTGGTTGAGAAGAGACCCCCCACATGATTGTAAAGCGCTTTGGGTGTACAGCAATATAAATGCATCATTCATTCATTCATTCATTCATTCATTCTGTCTGCTTACTTTCACCTTCGAAACATCTACCGTTTACATCCTTCCTTCACACTTCACTCCACTGCCATTCTCGTTCATTGTCTTGTTACCTCTCGTTTAGACTATTGCAATTCCCTTCTGTTTGGCCTCCCACATAAAACCCTCCATAAGTTACAATTGCTTTAAAACTCAGCTGCCCGTATGAGCACTTGCACCCCCTCTATACATCACATCACACCCATTTTACAAAAGCATCATTGGCTCCCTATTACTTACCATATTACTACAAAATACTTCTCCTCACATTTAAAGCCATTCATAATCTTGCACCTCAATATCTTTTTGACCTTCTCCATATTGCTACACCCGTTCATACTCTCTGATCCTCTTCTTCCATTCATCTCACTGTTCACCCCTGTTCGCCATGTTACTGCGGGGAGCAGAGCTTTCAGCCGCTCTGCACCCCAGCTTTGTAACTCACTCCCTTCTGACCTCCGTCACATTGACTCTCTCCCACATTTTAGTTATTTTAACACATATACATGCAAATCAACCAAACATTATACATTATAGGCAAACATAATCCTGGTTTATGTAATGTTTGTTTAACAGAGGAATCAGTGGAACATGTTATGATTTTATGCACAGCATATGAAAGTGAAAGGGATCAATTTAAAGATGAATTACAATCCTTAGGAATTAAATATTTTTTTCATTAAGCAGTATTCTGAACGATGGTCCAAATGCAGGACAACAAATAAGGGCAATCATGAGATTTCTTAAGAACTGTGGAATAATGAACAGAATATAAGATTTAGGTGAGTACATTCTCTTCACACTCCATCACAGTAGGTGGCGGTATGCACCTGTGAAGTTAGTTCACAACCCGCCATTAAAGCCAAAAGAAGAAGATGATACAGGGCTAAGATGCAGTCGTCTGAGACCGAAGAGAGCAATGAGGTTTCTTTACAAATGTAAATTAAGGAATTATATTTACTTAATTATTCAATAAACTGATGTCATTATGAATATTACTGTTACTTGTTCATCCTTGTGTTAGTAGAGCAGTTTGTCCATTTAGGGCTACTGTAGAAACATGGTGGCGACTTCCATGTAGGGGACCCGCGGTGTATGTAGATATAAATTGCTCATTCTAAGGTAATGAAAACATAACGGTTCATTGTGTAAGGTCTTTATGCTCCTTTGAAAACATAGTTGTGTATAATATATTGCATTTCTGTCTATAGATCATCCTAAATATTACACAGTGCACCTTTAAGTCAATGCAGCATATATCAGTATTGAATGTTGCAAATATGGTGTCAGTTTAGTATTAAAATACAATCAAATAAAACTAGATAAAGCGCCATAAAAAGGATTGATTTAAGGCAGAGTATAAACAAGTAAATGTCTACTTATCATTCCTCTTTCTAATATTAGTAACGAGTGCATGTTTGTTTATGTGCACATTTAAAACTGTATGAGTCATGAAAGCTTAGCAAAGATTATATTTAATGTGCACTTGACAATAATCAAATACAAGAGGATTGAAATGGATTACAATGTTCTAGAAGGCTTACCATGAAAGAGGAGCCTGTATGGCTGCATTTGACAAAAACTTTAAGACAACAGGTTGATTGGAGTGATACATGTCTGTTTTGTATCCATAAAGATGGGCAAGATTTGGATTAGGGAGGATAAAGCTATTGTTCACTCTGATATGTGATAGATCAGTTTGCACGGCTGGTGCATGAACTCCATCTGTGTGTTTGGTATGAAGGGATTATAAAGACCTTTGATGGCCTAATTCATTTCCTGTAGGTCTGTATGTCACTGTTAAGTAAGGGTTTGCTTACGCTTCTTCTCTCTTGGCAATATGATACCAGACATAACAGTCCATTCTAGCTTAAACCAGCGTATGTACAGCACATTTACAGCACATAGCAATTGCATTTAATTGGAAACGGGGCCATGGGGTCACAGTCATTGAATTGACCGTTATGGTTATTATAATGTTCTTAGTTCTTCCTCAATTTATGAGATTAACCAACCTAATCAACCTAACTGGTATATGATCCCATACTGCAGGAAGAGGTTTGCATATGATTGTAAAATAAAGCAATAAGCCAGGAGAAGCAGTAAGTAGTTATTATAAAAGGGTTAGCGTTTAATGGATTGTGTCAGTGATGGAGGATTTATATAGCTGAATAGTTAAAGTCTGGGACTATAGAAGTGGTTTAGCAAGCCATCTTTTGATCAGCTGCCAGAAAGTGCAGCATTAGCTAAATATAACAAATGCTGTATTTTGTCTCCTCATAGTTGTATTTTGTTCTGGAAAATGGCTGGCCTCATAACCCTCTTCATGTTTCCACCCCAATATTTAGAAAGGTGGTGTATATTAATAAAATATGTAAAAGCTTGTTCAAAGATGACATCATTTGTTCTTCCTTTACTTTTTAGATGTTACCTTTTTTCAGATCACACCCAACCAACCATCACACAACAGCTAGAACAGCATCTTAAGAACAAAAACAAGAACATTAGGGGCTGACCTAAGGCTGAATTAGGAAGAGACATGGGGCAAAGAAGCACGTATAAGACCCTTACTCCCATTACCTTTGCCTCATTTACCCATTTGTTAAGTGCTCAGCCTTGTTCACCTCAGTCAAACACAATAAAGATCCAAGAGATGATGGTGCAGAATCATATCTAAACTTATAAATATAATAAATCAAGTGGTATCACCTTTATTTAGCTTCGTTCACTTTGTGTTAAGCCAGCCAACAGTATTACATGCACTCAAATAGAAGCAAAGCACTTTCTCGACAGCTTATTTTGAATCACTGCCTACAGAAGGTCACTTAGAGGTCCACTTGCCAATTGATGTAAACATATAAAATCCATTGGGATATTTCACAGGCATTATGATTCGAAACAGAACTAGCTTGCTTTTGGTGTGGACGCAAGTCTGCTTGATTTCAGATTTTGACTAATTTTGATCAAACTCATGTTTGGACCAGCAAACCATACAACAACGATGAAACGTACTACAGAGAGGAAGTGGCAAAGCTGGCTGAATGGTGTGGTGCAAACAACTTGTCCTTCAATGTGAGTAAGACAAAAGAGGTTGTGATGGACTTCAGGATAAACTCTGTTGATTACCCCCCACTGACCATCGACGGCTCAACTGTGGAGAGAATCGGCAGCACTAAATTCCTGAGGGTGCACATTACAGAGGATCTCACCTGGACCACCAACGTTACGTCACTCAACAAGAAGGGACAACAGCGCCTACACTTTCTCCACCGACTGAAAAGGGCAAGTCTCCCTCCACCCATCCTCACCACGTTCTACAGGGGCACCATTGAGGGTGTTCTGACCACCTGCATCACTGTCTGGTATGGGAACTGTACTGCAGCAGACCGCAAGACCCTACAACGGAGAGTGAACACTGCCACAAAGATCATCGGTGCCCCTCTCCTCTCCATCCTGGATATATTCCTTGCACGATGCTCCAGAAAAAAACAACAGCATCGTGAAGAACCCCACCCATCCCTCCCACTACCTTTTCCAGCTCCTGCCATCAGGTAGAAGGTACCAGAGTATCAAAGCTCGCTCTGTCAGATTGCTCAACAGCTTTTCCCCCAGGCTGTGAGAGCTCTTAACTCCAATCTCCCTGTCCCCCTCTAAAATCATGAATATTTATATTCATATACAGTTATGTAAAGTTGTTGTACAGTCTCAGTGTGTATGTGTAGTCACTATAGTAGTTATAGTATTTATAGTACATGTATAGTCAGATGGTTAACTGTTGTATAGCTCTATACTTGCATTGTTGTATGTTTATCTTATGTTTAACAGGTATGTAGCACCGTGGTCCTGCGGACACGACACTTTGTTCCACTATATGTCCACACATGTAGCAAAATGACAATAAAGTTCGACTTGACTTGAGTCATCATGAAAATATGGTCTGGGATATAGTTTGTTGGTTCAGTTGATAAAGAAATAATCCATCATAAATTGTGGAAGTGAAATCCTGAATTGAAATGTAAGTAACATTACAAATGTGTCAGAAAAATGGCTGAAACGTGTTCAAAATGTTTTAAAGCTTATCGATATTCCTCGTCCTGTAAATTGTTTAAAATGTATTATCAATGAGTTATTCATTTATTTTAGTTAATGGAATCAATCACTTAATCACCGCAATAAGCCTTAGTGGCCACAGCAATTTTCAGTATAGAAACTGTGAAAATAAATAAACAAATAAATAGGCACAAAAATAGAATAGTTGTTATATATTTGAGTGTGTGTGTGTGTGCATGTTTATTTCTACTGCTATACAGTATTGTATATTAATTACACTGTCTAAGTGTCATACATAAAATTTAATTTCTAAATGTCTAAAATTTGGATTTCTAAATTGCTTAAAATGTCTCAAATTTGCATTGGTTTGACCGTTTCCTGTAGATCCCACCTTCTTGCAAGCCATGACTGGTCAATTATGTACAATGTCTGCATGCTATTGGTCAAATGCTATTTCAGTTTTTGCTTTGAGCAAGTATGAAAACAATAAAAAATAAAGCCAAAAGGTGAGTTCAGCTTGCGGTACTGCGCAGATCGATCAGTATGTGATAACAAAGTACTGTGAGAATGATTAAAAAAACATTGATGTTAAAAACCGATCGGTCAGCACAGTGTCGCTCCAAGATGAACACACCAATAAACTAGACAATTTAGAAATCCCAGCCAGGACATGTACAGGAAAAAGAGGTTGTATAGTCACCCTAAAACTGTGGTTCCACCAAATAATCAACATGAAAACAGTCTAAAACTTTTTTTGGAACAATTTAAGACCAAATGAGTTAAAAGGGCATGGAGGAGGGGCAAAAGCATCCTTGATTAGTCTCTCTTTATAGCATGCTTTCAATCATCCACTAATGACTGCAAAGCTAATCAGGATTCTTTCCTCCCTCTCCTACCCTTGTACTCATGCCCCAAAGGTATTAAAGTGTTCAGTGTAGGACTGGGACACACTCAATAACAGCTCTCCTTTATGCAAATGCATGCTAACCTACTATGGCTTCTGTGAGACAACACAGAGGCAAATACATAGACTCCCAAATGGCCTGCAGCAATGCTTGTGCAGTGCTCAATATCAGGGCCAGTGTGTCAGCAAGGCAATGTGTAGAAAAAGCACACTCAACGTTACAGAAATCAATCATGCCAGCCCCGTGCTAAAAATGCTAACACTTTACCTGTTTAGCAGCCTCCAGATCTGTTTTTCTAAAGGGCATTCACCATGCTACTATGTCCTTTTCAAAATATCACGAAAAGGGTTAGAGGCCATATTGTTTGCCAGCCATTTAGCAGAACAAAATACACATCAAGGAGACAAAGTACACCATTTGTGGTTATATTTAGTAAATGCTGGACAAACTTCAGTTGGTCAAAAGTGGATATCATACTAGACTACTTAGCATATGGCAGTCAAAAAAAACTTCCCCATTATTATCATGTTTAATAGTAGGGGTGAGCAGTATCACAGTGAGATATTTTTCAGATAACATTATTTTTTTTGTCTCTGTCTTTAAATATTTACCTAATAAAATTATTCATAAATACACCTCATTTGTTAGAATAAAAAAAAAAGATTTTATTTAGCAATGAAATACAGGTGCATCTCAATAAATTAGAATGTCGTGGAAAAGTTCATTTATTTCAGTAATTCAACTCAAATTGTGAAACTCCTGTATTAAATAAATTCAATGCACACAGACTGAAGTAGTTTAAGTCTTTGGTTATTTTAATTGTGATGATTTTGGCTCACATTTAAGAAAAAAACACCAATTCACCATCTCAACAAATTAGAATACTTCATAAGACCAATACAAAAAGAGTTTTTGTGAATTGTTGGCCTTCTGGAAGTATGTTAATTTACTGTATATATACTCAATACTTGGTTGGGGCTCCTTTTGCTTTAATTACTGCCTCAATTCGGCGTGGCTTGGAGGTGATCAGTTTGTGGCACTGCTGAGGTGGTATGGAAGCCCAGGTTTATTTGACAGTGGCCTTCAGTTCATCTGCATTTTTTGGTCTCTTGTTTCTCATTTTCCTCTTGACAATACCCCATAGATATGGCAGCTGAGAAGGCCATTCGTTGTGTTCTTTTTGAAGAATTTTCGGTGCCTGATAAAATCGGTATAAATACGTGTTTAACACTGCAAAATATGCTTGATGTTACAGTCGCTGCCCTTGCCGTCAAGAATAAAAGAGAACATCCCAATCGAGTGAAGGGATTTGTGGAAACTGTGGTTCCTAATTATTGTGCTCCAACATTTGCCTCGCATTTCAGGATGAAAAGACAAACATTTCAGGTGAAGGACAATCCACTTCTTCCCTCCAAGACTGTGTTATGATCTATATGACCTTATTATTTTTATTGTGAGTATTACGCTCATTATCGCTGATCACGGTTGTTGTGCTATGATATTTTAATATTTACCATTATATAATCAGAGGAGCATAGAAAAGTTTATGAAAGTGTCACTCCACAATATAACAGCAAAATATATAATATGTATATTTTTATGTTACATTAATCAGTCACACCTTCCTAAGGAAAGGATATGGACATTGCAATAACTACATGATATTTAGACAGACTTAAATAAGTTCCAGATCTATACTTGTTCTCTTATTATTTCAGTTATTTTGCCTTTAATATAAATAAAAATTAGCAAACAATATACTTGCTCTTGTGATGTTAATTACATTTACTTACAAATTCATCATCATCATGTTGATATGCTATGTTACTATACAACTTTTACGACAAACATGTCTTCTAATAACTTCAATTGTTGCGTATACCGAGCTGCAGCAGAATATTAAATTATTTCACTTGGACCCATTGTGCGAGCTGTCTTTAATACCGCTGGTTTATATACACGTTGCTGCTGATTGGGCTGACATTTTTGACTCACCCACCCAAACAAGGAAATGTATCTCAAACCCTGTTGCACACGGTTTCCAGGAAACATGTCGTTCAACTCAGAAACCATAGCAAAACGTTGGGCACCGGTGTGAGCTTGAACGTGCCCCTGGTGTTTTTTTTTTTTACTAGACATGAACAAGTTTTCTGAAAAACATATATGATCTTTGAAACATGTCTACTCTTCATGCTCTATGTTGACTAGGTTTTAATGACTATAAATATTTAAATGAATAAATGTAAACTAAAGAATCCTATTATAACATGTACATTCAAAATCAGAGCACGCCTTTTCATTTTATAATGCCGTCTTATTGCTCTTCGTAGTATGTTCATTTTAACAATCCTGGACTCCTGCTCAAAATTATGAATTAATAAATATATCGACAGATACAAAAAAAACAACTACAATAAGCCCTCAAAGCTGTTGTCGTTCCATTCTGACGTGTGTGCGTGCGTGCAGTGCGAGTGAGAGAGAGAGAGAGAGAGAGAGAGAGAGAGAGAGAGAGAGAGAGAGAGAGAGAGAGAGAGAGATGGCCCTCTTTCCAAATTAATCACGTTTATTGTCATTCCAGCTCTGTGGAACTTTGACCAATCTGAGGACAGATTACTCGCACATGACTTGTATTAACAATTTTGGTCCGTTTAGAAACGTTGCCGTGTTAAAGCGAACCGCACCAACAATAAAAAGCAACATTGTAATAATTGCAATACCTGTTTCGGAACAAAGCAATCGATCTACAGGTGTGAAAACACCCTTAGATCGTTAAAACAGGGCCTGATATGTTTAAAGATAAAATAATATTTAAGGTAAAAATATATTTAAGGTATTCCCTGTGAACAACTTTTTTGTGTAATTTCCTACTGAGCTGTAATTATTGCTATGATTATGCCAAAAAATTGCAAACATATATTTAAATATGTTTAGAACACATACAATTGAAGATTAAAAAAAAAATGGCTCCACCAGTGTAAGTGGTAAATTAAAATTTAATTAAAAAATGTACCTTTTTCTGTTAAATGCTATGCTGATGTACCACCCAGTCAGCCATAATATTCTGTAATGTCATTGTGTGCCCTTAAATGACAAATCATGAGGCACAAGCTACGTAGCAAGTATATTGTCGGTAGATAGACAGATCTGATAACAATTTGTGAGAATGATCATGATATTACACATCAGTGATGACGTTCTCCCTGCCAGATTTGCACACACGGAGGGCACCTTGAACTCTATAGTCATAAAATGACATGGCATCAATTTACAAAGGTTGGGAAGAGGCCTGCGCTCCCACAGTAATCAGCTCATGTTCCAATCAATAGGTGGGAGTCCGCTAATGAATAATTCAATACAAATGCTTTCTCAAATGAAGTGAGCAAAGAAGCCATGGAAATGATATAAACCTCAGTACTACTATAATAGAGGACATTTAATTTAAGGGTCAACCCATTAGATTAAATTCATCTGAGCTCAAATCTATTTGAAAGGGCTAAAGTGTAAACTTTAGCTATTTTTCATCTCTTATTCTTTGTTTTTCTTGCATGTATTAGTAGGCCTTATGTGGCAAAGCAAGGATATTGTATGCATTTGTTTCATATTTTGTGAATATTTCCTAACCCTCAGGGCAATCAGAACCTGTATGACTTTTCTTCTCTAGAACATAAAATATGATGTTTCTCAGAATGTCTAAGCTGCTCTTTTTCATACAGTGAAAGTGAATGAGGACCAGGGACTGTGAAGCTCCAAAAAAGCAACATGAAAGAATCATAAAAGTAGTCATGTTGTGTGCACTATATATTAAAAATCTTCTGAAGTCAAATGACAGATTTGTGCATTGAACAGTCCAAATTGTAAGTTGTTATTGGCTGAAAACCTTGCTTGACAGCTGTGGTCACCATTTAAAAGAGCAGCTTGAATAATGTTATAAATATCTCCTTTTGTTTCCTACATAAGAGAGTAAGTTATATGGGTTTTAAAGACATAAGTAAATAAATGACAACAGCTTAAATAGATTACTGCTCACAAGTTTGAGGTCAGTAGGATTTTTATATTGTTTTAGAAAATGTCAAGGCTGCATTTTATACCTAAACCTGGGACGTGGATGTTCAGAAGCTAAAAGAGCAATATGCAAGATTAGATGGATTATAAACAAATGCAAAAATAGAAATGTCTTATTCCGTGACATATGGCCTAGTATGGCGCCTGATACGGTTGCCGTATGGTTGAACAGCGCTGTGAGATGATGTCATTTTTTCACACCTCAAATGGGGCGAAGCAGCCACCTCTCTCTGGCAAACCCACAGGGCATCATTTACACCACCGAATGTGGGAAGAAAGGGGAAGTCTGTCACTCTCAGAGTCACACACACAAACTAAGACAATCACAATTAAACATCCCTAGCAAGTGTCACAGTACAGACACTCTGTAAATGACCTTGCTAACGAGCACCTTCCGAATAAATGCTAAGCGCAGATCTATGCGAGTTTTACATACGTTATGTGCATATAGAAATGCATTAGAACTTACATTGGAATAAGTGTATAATTAGTTGTCGGTTTGCATATTTGGAACTGTATTAAGTCAGCATGCATGTGAGCACTACAAAGGAATTGCTAAAGCTGAAAACAGAGCCACTGTCACTAAGGACACTTTGATGCCACTACATGCCTTATCCCCATTCATGCAAATAGGGCTAAACCCAGTAGATGGGAAAGCAGTAGCACCTAAGGAGAAAAGAAAAGAAAGAGAAGGAGGGGAAGAATGTATAGGGGATAAAATACTGAAAATAAACTTGTGGATCGCCTACACTGTGCATTGTAAATTGTTCTACCACCGGCTTAATAAAAGTAGTAAATAATGTCCTAATACAATTGCAGATAGATTTGTGTAAGGGTTGAATGGAAGAAAATGTTATTATAAAAACAAAAGCAGATACATTATAAAGGGGATGAGATGGAAGACAGAGCCTCATAAACTTTATGTGAGAATTGGAATACTATCTGCCTTTCAGTTTAAAAAGATCTAATCTAATTGCCTTTTTGAAAGAGTTTGTCAAAATGTATTCACTGTTGAACAGCTGAACCAGCCTGAAAAATATATTTTTAGCATTGTTTGAGCCATTATTGTCAGATTGTACTGCTTAGTTGAATTATGTTGTTAAAATTTAATCTTGAGATAGTGAATTGGTGGGTTTTTGTTAAATGTGAGCCAAAATTATCACAATTAAAATAACCAGAGACTTAAACTACTTCAGTCTGTGTGCACTGAATTTATTTAATACATGCGTTTCACAATTTGAGTTGAATTACTGAAATAAATTAACATTTCCACGACATTCTAATTTATTGAGATG
Source organism: Gymnocypris eckloni scoliostomus (assembly GCA_027564155.1). Lineage (NCBI taxonomy): Eukaryota > Metazoa > Chordata > Actinopteri > Cypriniformes > Cyprinidae > Gymnocypris > Gymnocypris eckloni. The sequence goes on along the minus strand of CM050427.1, from coordinate 15,686,214 downwards.
CACATGTATAAGAAATTAGCAGTCATTGGTGGCAAATGGATATTGGTATACACTTACTCCAGTTGTCAGCATATGTCTAGACATACATACTTGCACAAAATCAAAAATATTAGTCAAAAATTTGTATGTTAAAAAATAAATACGACCTCATGTTGTGTCAATCACGTTTACAGACTGCCTCCGAAACATTAGTCCTTCATAAAAAAAAAAAAATTGGATCAGATTTGATTTTCAGCATTTCGCATCCGTAGCAAACATTTTGATGAGAAAGGATGAAGAATACGAAAAAAAACGGAAAGTCGCATACAAACATTTCAGACTCCGTGTCCAAGGACCTTTACACTGAATAATCTAGTATTCCAAATCTAATTTAAACCTGGAAATTAATGAATGGTACATTTTAACAACTTTTAAACCGACTGCATGTGATTATAATTGACTGTGTACATTGCCCATTAGCTGATTATTTTTTAATTGCCTCTTATTTTTTGAATATATTTTGTCATGTTTATTATCGCTCAGGTGTGCATCTTTGTTCAAATGTTCAAATGTCCCATGCTGCTGTCTGAGGAATATTAAACCAAAGAATAAACAAGAGCCTTTATTTAAATATGCATGGACACAGTTGTGCCAGGCTTAATGATGTGTCTGAATTAGCAGGTTATGGGTCTCATGCAGAGAAGATGGATCCGAGAGGTTGGGTGAGGAAGACAGTGCAAGTGAATGAAGGGTGTGGATGAAAAAAGAGAAACAGCCTTTGTGTGAAAAGACTTCATATTGTTTTATAAAACATTTGATTTTATTGTATATCAGCATGTATCAGATGCCAATGAAGATTCACACACTGTGATGATCTGACTAAATAACAAAACAAAATAATCGAACCAGAGATAAACGGTCATGTTTGACGTCACACGATTGTTAGAAATGCATTTACTAACGTTTTATGAAATATGTATTAGCGCTTCTAAAATAACATATCTCTCAGCACCAGGCGAGATGACTAGTTTCCAGCGCAGCACTGACGCTATAATCCATAAACACTTCACGAGAGCTTAAATGTGTTAGAAGGCAGAAGTCAGCACCAGATTGGATTATGGGTGCTGCCTGCAGGTTCATTGCTTTTTCCTCTCCAATGATGACATACTTTTCCCTGCCTTATCTTTGTTTAATAGGTATTCGCCTGGGGGGTATATCCTGATTTGTTTATTTTACCTATCCATATCATTAATCAACCCATGAAAAAGGTCTGTAATTGAATGTTCACATCTTGTTCCTAGACAGTGAGCAACGATTCCAATCAGTATTCAAATAAAAGTAATCACATAAATGCAACAGAACCAGATTGAGCAATTTCATGATTATCTACACATGAATGCTTCGGTATATGGAAATGGATCTTTTCTTAATGGATCTTGATAAAAGAAACCATTATTTATAAATAATTTGAGAGAGAACACCTATATCTCTCGTTTAAACATTAATTTGTTTCATAATTATGCCACAGCCATATGACCCTGCAGCCCAAGACTGGTTGCCCACTGAAGCTAAGCAGGGTTGAGCTGGTCAGTACCTGGATTGGAGACCTCCTGGGAAAACTAGGTTGCTGCTGGAAGAGGTGTTAGTGAGTTAGTGGTGCCATTTTCCTGTGGCAGCCGTCGCATCATCCAAGTGGATGCTGTACACTGGTGGTGGTTGAGGAGAGATCCCCCACATGATTGAAAAAGCGCTTTGGGTGTACAGCAATACATAATAAAGCCCTATATAAATGCATCATTCATTCATTATTATTACTATTATTATTATTATACACTTATGGTCTTTTTTCTCAAAATCACACACACACAAATACACACTTGACCCTCTTTGCATATTTAATCTGTAACTGCTAGCTTTTCTTGAAAAACTAACACTTTCTTTTTTCTATTCTATCTACTTGTTTTCAAAAAAAAAAAAAAAAAACTTGCTTGTCGTTACACTTTCATGTTGTTGCTCTTTTGTTGATTTTGATTGCTTCTATTGTCTTCATTTGTAAGTCATTTTGGATAAAAGCATCTGCTAAATGACTAAATAAATAAATAAATGGACCAAACAGCTGATAGATATATATATATATATATATATATATATATATATATATATATATATAGTATATACATACTGTCACGGTGCACACACAAGGGGGGAACAGGAACACGCAGACGAGGATATAAACTCAAATGATAATATTTAATAAGGACATCAAGGCAGGACATGACAGGACAAGGCAGTACTCACAAACAGGATACACCGGGAATAACAAGTAGACCAGACAACATCAAACTGAACAGGCATGAACTAATATACACAGGTAAATCATAGATAATTAGACAAACACGGCTGGACATGAATTAACTAATAATGACATTAAACAAGGACAGGAAACAAACCAAATAAGGAAACATGAGGTGGGGACACATGACACACGACAGAGGACTGACATAACTCCCCCCTCCCGAAAGGCTCGTCCCGAGCCTTAACAGTTCCATCAGGGAGGGGGGGCGGGCGCTCTGGAGGCCCCTCAGGACAGACACAGACAGGAACGCAGGACGGGGACCTCCAGAGCAGAACAGACAGACAGGGACCATGGCGGAGCTGGGAGCTCTGAAGGCCATGGTGGAGCTGGGAGCTCTGGGAACCATGGCGGAGCTGGGAGCTCTGGGGCCATGGCAGATGGTCTAAGGGGCCCTAGGCCTCAACCCCCTCGGCCCGGCCCCTACAGCCGGAACCCTACTACCCCCCCCGAAAATTTCCATGGGGAAGTGAGGGGGTATCAGGAGCCCTCCAGGGCTAAACAGACAGGACAGTACAAAACACGACAGGACAGCCCTCCAGGGCCAGACAGACAGGACAGGACACAACGACAGGAAAGCCCTCCAGGGCCAGACAGACACGACAGGACATCCCACAGGAACCAGAAGCCCTCCTGGGCTAGCTCGGAGGCTGAGGCTTCTTCTGGGCATGACCAGGAGTCAGGGGCCCTCACAGGGTCCCTCAGCGACCGCCTCCACTTCAGCAACAAGGGGGCAGGCGGCTAGAATGGCCTCCATGGCCACAACACGAGGAGCCGCCTGCCCCAGACGAGTCTCCATGGACAAGACAAGGTAGATTAAAATGTTCCTGTGGGCACAACAAGACAGACACACGGCACTCTTGGCCGTGACATGTGGACTTGATCCACGGGGCTAGGGATAGCGGCGGCCAGCGGGCATGAATCAACGCCGTTCCGGTGGGCTTGAGTCAGCGGCAATCCGGCGGGCTTGAGTCAGTGGCAATCCGGCGGGCTTTAGGACAGCGGCGGGCCGGCGGGCATTGAGTCAGGCGGGCGGCGGGCATTGAGTCAGAGGCGATCCGGTGGCGTGATCTCCTTGACGGCGCGCCTGGGGAGCGGCAACCGGGAACTAGGCAAGCTGCCGGCGGGCTTGGGAGAGCCACCGCCGGCGGCGGATATCTCCCGCGATCGGCGGGCATGAGGGCGCGGCCAGTGGACTCGCGGCATTCGCGGCAATCCGCCCGAACTCCACGCCCGACTTGCAGTGGGCTATGGCGGGAATGACGACGGCGACTTCCATGCCGCGGGACAGACATACACAAACACTGGAACAAAATAAAAACTTTCAAAGCGGAAAACAAAACGGGGTGAATGGGCGCGCTTACGGTCACGGTCTGGTTTTCTGTCACGGTGCACACACGAGGGGAACAGGAACACGAGACGAGGATATAAACTCAAATGATAATATTTAATAAGGACATCAAGGCAGGACATGACAGGACAAGGCAGTACTCACAAACAGGATACACCGGGAATAACAAGTAGACCAGACAACATCAAACTGAACAGGCATGAACTAATATACACAGGTAAATCATAGATAATTAGACAAACACGGCTGGACATGAATTAACTAATAATGACATTAAACAAGGACAGGAAACAAACCAAATAAGGAAACATGAGGTGGGGACACATGACACACGACAGAGGACTGACACATACACACACACACATATATACTTTTTTTTTTTTACTTATTTCTGTTTTGTTTCCATCACTTTTACCAAATAGCGATGGAGAACAAATAATACTACTACTATCTTGTCTTAAATGAATTAATTAATGTTGTTCATAAGAGTTCCCTACTACTAAAATGTATTATCTCTAAAATACAATAATTATCTAACACTCTAATCAATGCATCTCAATATAATGCCATGAAGTGATTATTTAAATGCAAATGAGCAAACCATGTATTTTCTGTAAATATTCAAATAAACCAGACACTGAAATGCCAGTTGTGCACTGCATGATTCATGCATGATTCATAATATGTTTCAAGTTATAATTTTCTTTTTATGTTTGTTTAGTTTTTAAGCGAGCTGGAGATAATTTACATTGCAAGCAGCTGCCAAGAAATCCCTGACATTTTCTCTGCAACTGTTAGAAGATGGACACAGTTTTCATTAAAGGATTGTCTGAATAGTAATAAATGTAAAAACTGTCAAGCATGACAAGTCAAATGCTTTTTTTAATCTGATTACCTTATCTGTTCTCACACTGCATAAAGCGAAGCGATGGCCTGCTATCTCTATTATTGGCCGAGAGCGGGTTTCCGAGACATCTTTTTTTGCATTCAGCTGGAGAGTTTTTCGACATTATCGGGATTCAATGACAAACTCATGCTCGAACAAATTGGTTTTAAAGGGGCCACTGTGACAGTCAGAAAATAACCAATGTTAATATTTAATGCTAGAGTGTCATTTCATGTCCTGTTGAGGGAAATAGCTTCTGTGGCCTCAGGTTACAATGGTTCACTGACCCTAATGGAAGTGGCAGACAGGGCAATAAAACAAAGAATATCAAAATGAATAGTCAAGATCACATATCTCCCCTGGTGAAGCACACAATCTCAAATAAATAAAGTACAGTACATACAGTTGCCTCTTTTTGCAGACAGTACACAGTGCTGATTCCTCTAGCATTTTAAAACATAGACTAACATGTCCTCAATATGCAAATGAGTGCCTCATAATCACCTTGTTTTTGTCTTTCTCTCAATCACTGCTATTCTGCGTTCCTGTTTCTATCTAATTAACATCAACGGGTGCAATTATATGGCATTTAATTGTTTAAGGATAGACTGAAAATACAATGCATGGCTCAAAGTATGTACTTGTCAGACATATAATTCCAGAACTAATGGCATCAATCCATCCCTTTGTTGCTGAAACAACAAAAACTCATACATTTCCACTGGAACATGAATGCAAGAATTGTCCCCTATTCATACACAATACCATCAGTAAGGCACAATCTATTTAAATACACTACCTATGTATTTGAAAAAGAAAAACTTAAATTTGCTTCAGTCATGATTCATACTCTGAACATGTCAGAATTGCTGTGACTGGATGCAATTTATGGTAAAAGCCTCATTGAGATGTGTTTAACTGTAAAGCATCCCAAGATCAAAGAGCTGAGAGAGAGCAGGAGAGGAGAGAGACTGAATCGCAGCTCTCCTTTGAGGTTTGAAACACACTCACAGTGAGTTGTGTGCATATGGTCATAACTGGGAGATAATTCAGTTCTAGTGATGTATTTTCCATTACTGCTGGGATGCTGGGAACTTGCAGGGTCTGTCCTTAGATTAGACACCACATATGTTAGAGCACAACAAAACATTCAAATTAGACTATGTATCACATGCAAAGTACCACGTATAAAACAAATATCTGAAAAGGATGGTCCAAAAAATGAGGTTAAAAAGGAAGACATTTTTGCCATTGACCAATGATTTTTAGGCAAAACCATTTCTAAAAACATCATCCTTTAAAATCTTGATGGCAAAAGAATGACAACAACCCAGCACATTCTTCTTGCATAAACAGAGATGGCTTTAGCAAAACCTCAAACCACATGAAATATTGTTTGGCTATTTTCAGGCATGTGCCATCTTATCCAAGCAAACCAGAATTACCCACAATGCATTAATTGCTCCTCAGAGATGATGGTCACGGTTAAAGGGGCTGGGATTCAGTGAGGGAGCTGCAGGTTTAATTTCAGTCAGAGATGAATGAATGACAGCTAAAACCAACCTCAGCAAGCTCACAGACACCTGCCCCCAATATCCCACTCTCATCTAAAGACCGTGAGACCTTTATATTAGGTTTAGAACACAATTTCTAACTCACTAAATTTAAAATCATAATATGTGATGATATGCTTTGACTGTATGTGAAATTGTGATTAAGTATTAGTATCTGAAGTCAGAACAGTGTGGCTAAACAGTTAAACTACCAATTCTACAACCGCTTCACTTTAGGATACCCTTAAACGAGTAGCAGAGGCTTTCTCACACAGCTGACATTTCCTTTGACCTCTCAGAGCAAAGTCACGTGGGTATACAGCGGATGAACCAGTGTACAATGGACAAATACGGGAAGCTACAAACAGCACAACGCCTTCACAAAATAATATAAAATATGAGTCAACCAGAATAATAGCCTTTGTACAGGCAGCTTCTTAACTGCATTAGACACGTTAAATGTCTTTTTCAGGCTTAACGAAGTGCAATCAACAACAAATGAATTAGACACTTCAGTTAGAAATTTGAAGGAGATAAGAGGAGGGCAATACGTTGGGCAGTGTTTCAACAGTCAATGTGAAGTACTTAGTATGACAGCAATAAAAACCCAGGAAATAATGGGCACTACTCAAGAGCCAGCTGCGTACCTCATATAAACAAACACACACAAAACAAATAACCCCATTCACAATCATTTAAATTAGACAAGAAGAGGGGAAGAAAATAATGATTCAGAATCAGTAAGGAACAAAGAAATGCTATGTGACAACAGATGTTTATATTTTTATCTACACGTATAGTAACACAAAAAACAATATCCTGTTACCATCGACAGTAGGGATGAACAATATATCTTGACACCATATTGGTGCCACATTTCTTATAATTAATATATAATATAAAAAATAATATGATTTTAACCATTTCTGATGAAAATATATAACAAGCTTCATTAATGTAACTTTGAAAATGCAGTGAAGACCACACACACACGAATATTTTGATCATTCAAATTCATTATATTAAGGATTTATAATGGCTCTATTTTCTAGCTGTTTTTTTTTTAAATAGCCTGCATCAAGAAACTTTTTCCTAAATCAAAAGTATTGTATTTTTTACACATTATAAACTATCTTTATAAATCGCCACCTTGGAATTATAAGGTTAAACAAAAAGCAAGTAATGTAAATATGTTGTCACAGAATAAGAATATGAGAATAATTCAATTTTGATTAAATATCAGACAACACCTTATAAATCCAAGGTGACACAATTGCGATGCTTAAATGCACTTCTTTGTTTGAAAACAAAGTAATACATATTTCAAATTATTTATTGTTAATTATTATCAATAATAATCCAAATCCAAAACAAATGACAAAATAATATAAATATTAATATTATTATCATTGCTACTAAGTAATTTATTATTATTATTATTATTACTACAATCAGCCACAACAGGAACAGTCTCTACTGGTCAAAATTTCAGTAAATGTGGCCCATATAAAAAAAAATTCAGTGTTGATCAATGTATGGAAGAGTTTCACTTTAAAGGAATTCTAGAACAGACTGTGCCATTCATCAAAAGAAAGATCCAAAGATAATTCTTACAAAGATCAATCAAACAGATTCTCACCTTCACACATAGGAAATTCCAAACTGCATCTACAGTAGGACACCTGCTGTTCTAGTCAGAATATGGGATGGTGAATGTGGTGGTAAGAATCAGGGATCACCTTCTCTCTCCCTGCTGAGTTCTGCTGATGCTGCAGTTTTTTGCTTATTTCCTTCTTTAATGAGGCTGAACTTCAAAAGAGATAAATGGACGGCTGATTGAGCTACGGTTGTCTGGTTGTTTGTTTTATGTTTGCTTGATTTTTCTTAAAAATGGCATTTAGATTCCCCATGGTTTTCTCTGACAATGAGAGATATGATGTAGTATGTAGACTTCATTTTTCTTGGGTTGTCCGTGCTGTTCCAATTAAATGAAGGACAGCTGGAATTGTAGTCAGTGGCATGGAGAGAACCGAAGGCGAAAAGAAGGGCTGTGTTATTGTGTCCCACTGTAATGAGAGCGGTGAACACTTCATCACTCACGGCCCTACTCTCCCACCGCACTGGATGATGGGTGTTTAGTGAGCGCGGTCCACTTCTATCTGCTGATTGCTCCTTCTATGTACAAAACATTTATAACAAGCTTCTTTATTATTTTGTCCATGTTCTGTCGTGAAAGGGTCTTACTGAAATAGCGTTACAATCTCCATCACTGAGAATTTAACCATCCATATTACACCACAATGTTCTTTTCCAACAAGTGTGTCCATGACTAGCTGACCTCTTTCTTGTTTCAAAGTGCTTTGGTTAATTTAAAATATATATATATATTATTATCTTTTTTATGCAGTGTATGTCATGAGGAGCAACTTTGGTCACACTTTATTTTAAGGTCTAATTCTTGCTATTAACAAACCATTAACTACAACTTTTGCTTAAATAAACTCCTAATTTTCTGCTTATTAATAGTTAGTAAATTACTTGTTAAGTTTAGGTATTGGATACGATTAGAGATATAGAATATGGTCATGCAGAATATGTGCTTCATAAGTACTAATAAATAGCCAATATGTTAATAATAATCATGCTAATAAGCAGCTAGTTAATACTGACAATTGGTCTCTATACTGTTACAGAAACTTTAAATCTGCAAAAAAAAAAAAAAACACAAATAAAAAATAAATAAAGAACGTTGTCAGACAAATAAGCATCATCATTCCCAGATAGAATAGATTGTCTTTAGGACTACACCGGTTGCCTCAATTGGGGCAAACAAAAACTACTCACCAACTCACTTTATTATTACTACTTACTTAATTACTTACTACTCCCTTATTATCAGACATTTATATAAAAAAAACTATAAATCAGCTGACAGCAAATAGCGCATGTGTAAAAACCAAAAACTATTATAAAAAATGTATCAAGACAGTCATGTCAGCCAGCAAATATATATGTGTGTAATTCTTCATCATATACATTCATCACCTTGATGGCTCGATCCAACATTTCGGTTACCCCGTGCCTCATTACATCCTCCAAAACCGTCAGGGCTACAGCTGGCAAGGGGACTATGTAATGTGACTTGCATCTATTACACACAAACACTTCCTGAATGCTGATGATCAGATCTGGATAGACTCATTCAGTGCTGCTCTTGAGGAAATGTGGAGGAAGTAGAGCTCAACAACACACAGTTGAGCAATCAAGCTCCTGAATGGACTGAAGCCAACTCGCTGAATGCCGTCACTGATTATACTTTCGGGGAAAAAAGCTGGATAACAAAATTCACTCATATAATTCAATAACAACAAACGTCTGACATTTTTAACTAGTTACCTAGCTGGGGACTACTTTAAACATGCTACCGCCAGATCTGGAAATCAGCTGAATGGATTCAAAAACGGCAAAACTCAGTGATTGAACTCTAGCGGAGTTGGAAAATGAGCCTATGTTCCCAAAAATTGGAGTGTTCCTTTAAAGAGAGACACTGTACAGACCATGGTGACTTCATTTACCAGTCATCACCCTAAACAATCAACTAGGCTGTAAAACTTTAGACAGTTTTACAGAAATGGACGACTGGGCATAATAACCTTGGTAGAGTGACATCCACCTCGATTCGTATACATATGCCCTGCATTTCCCTATTGAGACGAGTGTTGTCAGAACATAACATCAGATTGCATTAAACTCGTTCCATCACCTCGTTGACCTTTTAAGGAGCAAATTCCAGACGCTCCCCAGTCTAAAACAGAAAACATAAAGTCCAGGAGGGAGGTGGCCCGGAGGCGGACCAGGGGGCAGGATGGCGGGCCAGGCCCGTGTGGCACAACATGCAGAGTTGAAGCCCTCCAGGGCAGAGCAGAAGCCCACTGCAGCCACTTAGAAAAAACTGAAGATCACCATGGTGGAGCAGATGACCACTACAGCAAAATAAATGAGATAGAGGGCCACCATGGTGAATCAGGTGGAACTGGAAACCACATGAGCGCCCACGGTTCGAAGACCACAATTTGCAATTTCATAGGTAGGAGTATGCTCTGGAGCGGAATCTGTTGGCTCCCGGACCGGAAAAGACTCTGGAGCGGACTCTGTGGGCTCCTGGACTGGAGTGGGCTCTGGAGCAGACTCTGTGGGCTCCCGGACTGGAACGGGCTCTATAGCGGATTCTGTGGGCTCCCAGACTGGAGCGGGCTCTGGAGCAGACTCTTTGGGCTCCCAGACTGGAGCGGGCTCTGGAGTGGATTAGAGACCATTGGAGAAATGCTAGCTGCTCTGTCTGAGATCAGTTGTTGGTCCGCCAAACTGGACACCAGCTTCCAATGCCCTGGGCTCACCCTTCTGACTTCATGTGGCACGTCCATAATACCAAGGAACAATGAAGTGGTTCTTATGATGGCTGAAGACTCTGGTGTGAAGGCCATGATGGCTGTAGACTCTGGATTGGCGGCCATCCTTTGAAAAGGCACCTCATGAGAAGGCACCTCTCTCTGCAGCAGTGTTAATTTTGGCAGGCATTTTTTATTTAGTCTTAGGGTGAATCCCAATTCTCTGTCTTACCCCTTCCCCTTAGTTTTGCGCGTTCACGTGAGAGTAAGGGCTGTCCCAATTCTCGTTTTGATCGAGGGGTAGGGCTAAGGGGAAGGGGTAGATACCCCTTAAAACCAAGAATTTTCACGAGCTTACTTGAAACCAAGGGGTACCCAGAACACACTGTGGCCAGATCATCCAGAGAGTATTTTCGGCTTAAATAATTTATTTAAAATTACGACAGTCTTGTTTTGTGCTCTACTCAGTCCTTTAACTTACATATATATTTGCAACCATGTTCTTAATATAAATCACAATTTTTCCGCGCTAATGTTACATTGCTGATTTGGCAAGTTTGTGATCAATACTTGTCGCCTCTGGTGACGTAGCAACCAGCTAGTGACGATGTATGATGACGTAACAGTAACCAAGTGGCGTCTCGTTTCATAGGGGTATGTTTTCACCCCTAGCGCTTACCACTTGGTTTCGAGGGACAAGGGCTAGGGGTAAGACAACGGGGAAGGCGTAAGACTGAGAAATGGGATTCATCCTTAGTCTTTATCTTGGGATGAAAATGCTTAATAGTCTTAGTCACATTTTAGTCATTTGAGTCTTTCATAGTTTGTCTAGTTTTAGTCAACGAAAAGTCATTGCATTTTAGTCAACTTTTAGTCATACTTTTAGTCATACTTTTAGTCAAACTGCAGTTACCAACATTTATTTTGGTAGATAAGTTATATGTAGTATTAAAACAAAATAGTAATGAATTATTCTCTCTTTAGACCAAATCAATTAAGCTTATGAGACATTTGGATCAAGGATTGAATTAGGAAAATCTGGAATAAATGTTAAAAAAAAATTTGGTAGAGATATAAATTAAACTCATTTTTCAGATACAGTAGGTTTACTTAACAAGTATACATTTATTTAAAATATTTTGTTGGTTAACATTGCTACAGATAGGCATTTATGCATGTAATACTGACACACATTCAGTTTTCACTCACCTGTTATATGCTCACTTAATACAATATACAAATTACAATATACCAATTAAGCTCAGATGAGCTTTATTTGTCACATACACAATTATACAGAGTATAATGAGCAGTGAAATGTGTTCTCTACATTTAACCCATCCAAATTGGAGCAGTGGGCAGCCGACTGTGCGGCGCCCGGGTTTTTTTTATCCCCCCAAAACCTAAACAGTTATCAAGACAATATGATGTCATATTGCTCAGGCCCCTCCCATGACCACTGAAGTAATGTCCCATATTAGCATATTTCCGCCCTCAGCCAGTTGTAGGAAGTCTGTAATTTTCTCCGCACTTGAGCGTCTGTAGCAACAACAATGTCTTGTAAGCAATGCAGGTGTTTTGTTGTTAGATGTAGGAGAATATACGAGTCCTAATTTTCTCCAAACATCAGAGCCACTGAGGACGCAGTGGATTAGCCTTTGATTTTGATGGTAATGCGACAATGAATACACCTAAATTAGTTTATGTCTGTTCAAATCATTTTACTCCTTTGCTTTCTGAATGAGGGACAATTCAAGACAGGTTTTGTTAAAAAGTGAAAACTCAAGGATGGATCAGTAAGTACCCATTGTTCTTGATCCAGATGAACTTCCAGAAGTACTCAGTCTCACACATTACAGTATATATACATATTTAAGATCATAACAAGAAATAGTTTAATAGCTATGATACGGTTTATTAAATCAAATATTTGCATAGCTATGACAGGAAACACTGGAATCTAACTGTTAATCTTAAAAAATAAAGCATTTAAATAAACCCATATAGGAAATAAAGAGTTATCAAATAAGTCAAGTCAAGTCACCTTTATTTATATAGCGCTTTTAACAATACAAATTGTAACAAAGCACTGCACAATATCAAAATAGGCAAATTGTGTCAATAATGTAAAATGACTAGATTTAACACTCAATTATCAGCTGAATGCATTTCATTATTGAATTTAGTAATGGCATTGTCCAGCTCAGTTCAGTTTAAATAATATTTGTGCAATCAAGTCGATGATTCCAGCACATGGAAATAAGCATGTTATACACTCCTGAAACATTGGTGTTTCATATTTTAGAGCACTCATAAAATTTCAATTTATGAAATAAATCAGTTAAATCTGTATGTGGGAGTGCATGGAAAAAATAAAAAATTCAGATGTAAACCCCTTAGTAATCCTTAACATTTTCATAAGTAACTGTAATTTAATTAAAAAAGAAAATCTCAGTAACTGTAACTGATTAGTTACTTTTATTTTTTAATTCAATTACGTAATTCTGTTACATGTAACTAGTTACTCCCCAACACTGGTTACTGGTATTGTGTTTGTAATGTGATTTGAGACCTTGTGTGATGTATTGTACTGCCTGACTGTTTTATTAATTGTGTGTATAAATAAAGTGATTCTTGTTCATATTATTGTCTAGATGTTTATGCTCACCCTGCGTTTGGCAACAAATCTGTGTGTCCTTGTATAGGGCTGTTCTATCCTGGTTTATTCCAGGTGGCGTAGTCGAATATAGCATTTATTTTAGTATTGAAACTTCTCTTACCTGACCACTCCATGCCACACATAATCACTAAAACAATAACATTACCAATGACGTCCGGATTTTAAATGACAATTTGACTGACAACAGTTCAATAGCATGTTCAAATATCGAATGTAAATGTTCAAACAAAGCTTTGAAAAAGTTTAATATAAAGGTAAACCTCACATTTCAGCCTTTAAATAATGAAAAGGGTTAAGTCAAAATTATAATTGATTAATAAATGATTAAATGTATTTTATCAGCTCCATAAATAATTCTAGATAACTTATCTGAAATGTTTAAATGTGTAGAATCTTATAAAGTTTATTTTTACTCAACAGGTCAAAATCAACAGCAGGGCATGTAAATGTGGTCCGTTTTTGGCCCTAGGGGGCACTTTATATGGAGAAGCTGAATAACAGCTGTTTCTCGTGAACTCTGCGGACAAAACAGAATTGCAATTAAGAACACTTATTACATGGAGCAAAGATAAAAACAAAATGCCATCGAATCGTTTCTGAAGACAATAAGAACCTTCAGAGGTACATTCATATAATTAATTAATATTAGAGGTGGGCATAGATTAATTTTTTTAATCTAGATTAATCTAGATTAATTTTGGAATTAATCTAGATTAAAATGGTTCATTTGAATTCTGCCGAAGGCATTCAGAATATGTGTGCTACCCAAATAATGACTAAAAGTAAGTCTTTGAGAACGGGTTTCTCAAGCCAGGTGGCGCATTAGACCAGAGGCTCATCTCCTGTTTCCAAAATGCATCACAAACTTTAATCTCTTCCCGTCCCAATCCCACGAAAAAACTGGAGGAAAATACAGTTCCACTCCCAGAAGAATGACTCCCATTCCCTCCCACTCCCGTGTTGTTGTTTTTTTTTTGCCGATAACTGTCAATTACAGTAAAAATATAGTACAGATCACAGCGTGCCCACCTTATTAGTTGAATAAAAACCCAAAATGTCGTTTTTTTGTTATTATATTGAACTGAAAGCCATCTTATTATGCACAGTGTTGCACAGATTAAATTTCATGTAAATCATCCATGCTAACACACACGTCTTCTATTTTTATTTTTTTGACATTTCACTCTCTATAGATATATTTTTCAAAGACGGAGTTTCGAAGTTTCTCGCTCAAGTTCACATGAGCGCTTCCTGTTTGCTTAAAAGCGCAACGTTTCGTTGTTATTCTGAGTGCACACAAATAAACGTAGAGTCTTTACAGATTCGAAAGATGTATTAGGCTACTTTTATCTGTATGACCAAAAATGACGGAGATTTTAAGAGCAAGTGAGCGCACCAGAGCCTGTCTTGCAGCAAACGCGCTTCCACACAAACACTTCAATAGCGCACATTTCTCTAGGTTAACATCATATTGAGCGGCCATGTAAAGTTGCTACTACATACATCTTTCAGATGAAAAGCCATATTTGAGGTTGATGAATATCGTTTGGATGTCCTGCCCGATTGTATTACCACATAGACCAGCCCAGAGCCATATAGAGAGAGAGTTGCGACAACTCCATTCACTCCAATGGAACGCGTTTTTTACAGCAATGGCGGCTCGTGGAGCCTCTCAAAAGTTCCCGGAGTAGCAGCAAACACATGCAGCGCCATAGAGATGCAGCAGAACAAACCGTTATGACGCACTTTTAAAAGGTTAGATGTTTTAAAAAATTGTATATTATCAGTACATTTGAATAAAAGTAACTTGTACTTTAAAACCTCCTAGTAGATTATTACTCATTAAATTAGTAGATTTTAGTAGGACACAGACAAAATGCTTGGCATGCTATTACATTTATTAGAATTGTATTCATTGTATTCATTAATTGCTGTAAATAGTTAATTGCATTTATTTGAATAAAAATACAAAAAAGTAATATTGTAATATATTATTATTTAAAATAACTGTTTTCCATTTTAAAATGGCATTTATTCCTGTGATGCAAAGCTGAATTTTCAGCATCATTACTTTTGAACGGCAGTGTACATGTTTATATGAGTACAAAACATGCTTAAGTTGTTTTAAACCTAAATATATTGTGTATATGAATAAGTATTGTAAGAAATACACATTAAATATATAATATTTATAATACACTAAGTAATTATATTACTATATATAATTGTAAGAATTGTAAACAATAAGCTTAATTTTCATTGTTTCATTCACAGTTCATTGACCCATTGTGCGGTGCGAGCTGACAATCACCTGTCACCAGCCTGTCTCTGTACTATCTGAAAGTCATAAATATGACATTAGTTACCATGAGATTAGTGAAAACAATGAATATAACGTAACATAAAAAGGAACAGCAACCTGTCTTTATACAAGTTAGAAGATACTTGAAATAAGTTAAGGCAAATAACGGTAATCGAACACTAATCCTCAAATATTAGCTGATTTAAATACTTTAAAAACAACATCGCTGTAACTGCATACTCAAGTTACATACATATGTCGGTGTGTTATATAAATATATAAAATAAATGCATTTATTGCCTACTAATTACCAAAAATCGCAGTTCTGTCACTCTATTCTTACAGTTTGAATTGCCCGCCAAAGCACTTCCTGGAACTATCTGAAGTCTACGTGAATCACGTGACGACCAAGCATTCTGAACTTCCGTTGTCGCAACTCTATCTCTATATGGCTCTGGACCAGCCGTTAACAATCTGTCCATCACGGACTGCGAGCCTCTAGTTCGAAGACTCGTTCTCGCCCCCTACAGTGCAATTCGGCTAGGTATACATCCGCGCTAAAATATCAGGGTGAAAGTCATCATAGCTTGCGTAGTATAGACCCAGCTCCCAACCCAACTTTGAGAATAGATTAACGGCGATATTTTTTTTATCGCCGATAAGAGTCTCACGTTAACGCAGCACGTTAACGCCGATAACGGCCCACCACTAATTAATATATTAATTTATATAATTCCCTCAGCACTCTTTTAAAACCTCCCATCTTTTCCGCCCTTTTTTACTCAAAACAAAACTATGCAAGACTGTTACTGAAAACTGTGCTTAATGCGGTACAGTATTTATTTATCGTCAGATGTTCAAATCGTGGTAATCGAATACGGTTTTAATGATAAGACAGTTAACTTAGACTATAGGATGCATTTTGAATGTCCGGTAGTCCTCAAATAACATGCAAGTCCCATCTCGTCTTGTTCCTTTAGACTCCTTTATTCCTTTAGAACGGAGTCATTGTAGCCCAGTCCCTCTGCAGCATTCCTAAACTCCAGGGCAAACTCCCTCAGATTAGTCCCTCATTGATGGAGAGAGCTCAAGGCATTGAACTGGAGCATGCGCTGGTAGAGGGGGCTAGAGAGAGTGGAGACAGGTGGATGGCGCAAGCCCTTCTTCTGCTGAGTCCTCATTGTGGCTGATCCATTCTGTCACAATGTGTGAGGAGAGATGAGGCAAGGACTCAAGTTGCAGGAAGAATGGTCTTTCTTTTAACCCTTGTGCATTGTTCAAATTCACTACCCTTTCGTTATGTTCGGGATGAAAACAGCCACTAAATTAACTGCTGTAAAATTTATCTGATAAATATTTTTTACCATTTTTTGCATAAATCTGTTAATCAACCTCAGTCCTGATCAAAACTAAAAAAATTAAAAAATCCAGGATTTTTACTCTTTAATTGCCAAGTTCATAAGTGATGTCACTGATTTTGGAAAAAAACACACAAAATTACTTATTTTCAATATAAAAAGTGATTGTGGACTGGAATTTTTTACTTTTATCACAGTCTTGGGCATGTCAAAGATTAGGAAAAACATTGTCTTTGATGCATTGTTAGTTTTTGAGCAGCATCAGATTTACATTTTTCTCCCTCATTTACTGTTCGTGGCTGTTTTGCCCCATTGACTTCCATTATAACGACATTTTTGATTGCAAAGCCATGACACCATATAATCATGCATTTTTGATTGTTGGTGGTTTTCCTGTTGGGAAGAGGTCAAATTTGTAATTTTACAGTTGATCACCAGGTAGCACCATTAACCCTTTAGATAGGCCTGTGCAAACAAAAGCTTTGTTTCTGGCTTGTATATGGAGTTATATGGAGTATAACAGTATATTATAGTATGTGTGTGTGAGTGTGTGTGTGTTTTTGTGTGAGAGAGAGAGAGTGACCTTTGTGCACTTACCTTGATGCGTCTGAGAAAATCTAAATATGCACCTCAGCTCTCAGAACTACATGGAGTAAACAAAAACAAAGTAAGTGTATTTATGCACCTGCTGCCTTTTGATGGTGAGAAGTATAGATGGCCTATGTGTGAAATGCTTGTCTTTTCTTGATGTAAAGAGCCATGTATAAAGCCAGTTTAAAACCTTAAAATCCTTCAGTGATACACTTTTCAATTTTTTTCTGTAAACAATCTACTCTGCATTAGATTTATGAACATAATTTATTATGAACCAAAATGCAACAACAACTTCAAATAAACTGAACAATGGTGCAAGAGTTGAGGATGGATGGAGAACTAAACAATTATTCTAAGTATTTAGTGTGAGAATTGTGTGTGTGTGTGTGTGTGTGTGTGTTCAGTCTTTCCAGCAGGACTTGCAGCATATCACTTGGTGCTCTTTGCAAGTGTGTCCACCACAACAGATGCAAGAGCTGAGTGTTCTTTTTTTTTGTCCTCTGCACCACTTGCATGTTCCCCTTTTCACTCCTGAGCTGCTGGTGCCTGCTGGTGTCTGTGGATTTGTGTCTAGAGGGACAGCTGCAGGAGACTGAATCTCTCTCACTAGTGCAGTAATGGCACATACCTTGTGTAGATTTTCGACACTTCCCTTGCAGCGGTTGTAATCTGTGGTTTGTGACAATACATACTGCAGCTCGCTGGAGGGGTCAGGCTGCATAATAATTTCTAAAACTTTGGTACAAGTCAAGTCCTTTCTCATGTTGCTTGCTGCTCTTCTCACCATCAAATGACCAGCAGGATGGTATGCAAGGGTTTAAATCCACTTATCTTGTTTTTATTTAGTCTGCACTTCTCACCATCAAAAGCAGGTGCATAAATACACTTACTTTGTTTTTGTTTACTCCATGTAGTTCTGAGAGCTGAGGTGCATATTTAGATTTTCTCAGACGATCAAGGTAAGTGCACAAAGGTCTCTCACACGCTCTCTCTCTCTCACACACACACACAAACACACTATACTATGCTGTTATACTCCATATGACTCCATATAAAAGCTAAAACTAAGCTTTTTTTGCACAGGTCTATCTAAAGGGTTAATTGTGCTACTTCATGATCAACAGTAAAATGACAAGTTTTATCTCTTCCCAACAGGAAAACCACCAACAATCAAAAATGCATGATTATATGGTGTCATGGCTTTGCAATCAAAAAATGTAGTTATAATGGAAGTCAATGGGGCAAAAACAGCCACGAACAGTAAATGAGGGAGAAAAAATGTAAATCTGATCCTGCTCAAAAACTAAAAATGCATCAAAGCCAATGTTTTTCCTAATCTTTGACATGCCCAAGACTGTGATAAAAGTAAAAAATTCCAGTCCACAATCACTTTTTATATTGAAAATAAGTAATTTTGTGTTTTTTTTTCAAAATCAGTGACATCATTTATGAACTTGGCAATTAAGGAGTAAAAATCCTGGATTTAAAAAAAAAAATTGTAGTTTTGAACAGGACTGAGGTTGATTAATAGATTTATGCAAAAAATGGAAAAAAATATTTATCCGATACATTTTTATAGCAGTCTAATTTAGTGGCTGTTTTCATCCCGAACATAACGTAAGGGTAGTGAATTTGTCCACGGTGCATTGTTGAGTTTTGAAAAAAAAAGCATTTTCCTAAAATATGTGTTAAAATAAGATTTGTCACCAAAAATCATTCCATTTGCTGAAACACAAAAAAAGTTGTGGCCAAATTAACACTCAACAGCACCCCTTAGTGGACGAAAACGTCCCCAACAGCACATAAGGGTTAATAATAAAATGAAACAAAAATTTACAAAAACCACCCCGAGGGGGAAAAACAGGTAGGCAGTTAACTGCAGTAAAGGCAGACAGTTAACTGCAGTACAGGCAGACATTACACACACACACACACGACGTAAAACAACAGATCAGCATAGGACTGCAGACACCTGGAGAATAAATAGGAGACAAAAATGAGGAGGGTAACACAGGTGGAGCAACTGAAACAATAATGAGGTGACAAGATGGGAGGGGAAAGACAATAGACAGGAGAAAGTGCATGGGACAACACAAACACAACAGAAGCCATGTGCCTAAACAGGGGTCTCCAAACCTGCTTCTGGAGAGCTACTAAAAACAAACAAAAAAACACACCTTGAATTGTGTTTTAAAAGTAAAATAAATGTTGTAATTATGCAAGCCTACACAGATAGTTCAACATTTCAGGATGATCAGTTAAAAATAATTTTGTCCAGTTGAAATTTAGACTTTATGCACATACAGAGTGAAGGGGCTCTGTAACACTCAACAGTGTCATATAGTTAGCTAGCTTGATACTTTACAGACCCGAAACTTCCTACAACTTGCCATTCGATCTTAATGCTTCTTGGATTTTAAAGCTCACGTCAGATTGTGGTTAGCTGAGTAGGCAGACAGGAAAATCCAACTCACTTATTACACTCAGCTTTCACATCAGACACCCAACGGTGAACCAAGCTGAAATCAAATGTCTTCTTTTGCTCATAACAAATGTGAAAGCAAGACCAGAAAACAAAACTGCTAAATTACAATAACAGTCTTTGAAGACAATATATTATATACACATACATTTGTGTGTATTAATTAATTGTAAATGGGTGTGTGAGTATCGTTAATGAAAAAATTCTCATTCATCC
Organism: Gymnocypris eckloni scoliostomus; assembly: GCA_027564155.1. NCBI lineage: Eukaryota > Metazoa > Chordata > Actinopteri > Cypriniformes > Cyprinidae > Gymnocypris > Gymnocypris eckloni. The sequence continues at coordinate 15,666,072 of CM050427.1, read as the reverse complement.
CTAATGATATTTTTTGTCTGTCATTATAATTAAAATAAGACTAAACCTTGAGGTTACCTATCAGAGGTATTATTTAGTTATTGCTACAGTGCCAACTTGTGTCGCCCATGCCAAAAGCTGCAGGTGTTTCATTGTGTGCGAGACAGCGATCATCTGCGCGAAAGCGTTTATCAAAGCGTGCAGTGAAAATTTAGCGCACCACCAAAGTATCAACTAAGATTTGATGTCAATGCCACAAATTACATTTACGAACTGGCAAACTCGAGAAAGGTGCCCTGCTATGTGCCTGACAGGACGGATTGGACTGTGCAGTCAGTAGAGACCAAATCTAAAACCTCCACTTTACACTCTAGTAAAGCATATTTAACAGGGCAATTGTGAGTCATGAATCATCCAAGGGGCTGCTCTGTGTGCTGCCACAGCTGTGGATGAGGCATTGTACATTGTAAACAACCCCAAATAGCATTATACACAATGCTGCATAACTAGATTATGAGAATATAACGGAAACGCCCATGTGTGACTGTGGGAAAATTATAAATTACACATACTCAAACCCAGTATATACATGACCATTTCCAGTATTACTGAAGGAATAGTGTACAAAAAGAGTATACATTATGGGCGTAGTTAAATAAACTATAATAACAAATCTTCTTAGGATGCTCTAAATAATATTTTTGAATAACCTAATCTATAATCCATTGAGCATCTACATTTAAGTAATGCTGGACTTAGTCTAAAGCCTTATCATTTAGATTATTGTAAACACTCTCTTTCTCTGTCACAAACTATTTGTCATCATCATCTCTACTTTACATATGACATCTTTATGTAGTTCTTTAGAGAATTAACATTATATTTGATATGCAATATAATCGACACAAGTGCAGTGTGTGTGTGTGTGTGTGTGTGTGTGTGTGTGTGTGTGTGTGTGAAAGCATTGGCATGACAAATAAAGATTAGGAGTTGGTTGGATTACTGTGAAATTCCAATAATTGAACCATTTTGAAACAATAACAGACATTTTCTAGCAATTTTACACCAAATTTACTTGTCAAGACACATTCATTTCTCATAACCACTCACATACTGACTGCATTATATGGAGGAGTTTGCATAGTAAATGTGACTGAAGCAATATAATTCTCAGTAAAGTATTCTGAACACTTGCAATAGCGTCACACAAGGCTCTCAAGATCCTCAAGTTGTACTGAAGTATTTTGTTTCAAACTGATGCAATACAATGAATACAATCATTTTGCATTAGAGAGGAACCTTTCAGTCACTGAATACTGTGGCGGGAAGAGCAAACAACAGACACAGTGGGTGTGGCGTCAGGCCTCGAAGAGGCTTTTATTGAACAGAAATAATAAAATAAAGTGTCCAATGGGGATAAAGTGTCCAAAATAAACAGGGGATCTGGTGTCCTCGTCGTGCTGCGGGGTTTGTGAAGGAGGGACACTGTTCTGGAAGGAAGGAAGGGTCCTGGTAAGAGGCGGAGTCTGGCGGCCGCACGCGCTCCCCTCTTATGTCCGGGGCACGAGGGGCGGTGGCTTCTCCAGCGGCTTCGTCTACTTCTTGGCCCACGGCGCTCGACGGCACTGGTCGGCCCGGCATCCTTGTCCGACGGCCGTATCATGTGTGCGGTTTCAGTGTTTTATTTCTTCTTTTTGAAATTATGAAGACTTGATTGAGGTTAAAAAAAAAAAAAAAAACACCTTGAATTGTGTTTTAAAAGTCAAATAAATGTTGTAATTATGCAAGTCTACACAGATAGTTAAACATTTCAGGATGATCAGTTAAAAATGATTTTTTCCAGTTGACATTCAGACTTTATGCTCATACAGAGTGAAGGGGCTCTGTAACACTCAACAGTGTCATATAGTTAGCTAGCTTGATACCTTACAGATCCGAAACTTCCTACAACTTGCCATTCGATCTTAACGCTTCTTGGATTTTAAAAGCTCATGTCAGATTATGGTTAGCTAGTTAGTAGGCAGACAGGAAAATCCAACTCACACCCAAACTCACTTATTACACTCAGCTTTCACATCAGATTCCCAACCGTGAACCAAGCTGAAATCAAATGTCTTCTTTTGCTCATTACAAATGTGAAAGCAAGACCAGAAAAGCAAAACTGCTAAATTACAATAACAGTCTTTGAAGACAATATATTATATACACATACATTTGTGTGTGTTAATTAATTGTAAATGGGTGTGTGAGTATCGTTAATGAAAAAATTCTCATTCATCCCTAATTATATTTTTTGTCTGTCATTATAATTAAAATAAGACTAAACCTTGAGGTTACCTATCAGAGGTATTATTTAGTTGTTGCTACAGTGCCAACTTGTGTCGCCCATGCCAAAAGCTGCAGGTGTTTCATTGCGTGAGAGACAGCTATCATCTGCGCAAATGCATTTATCCAAGCGTGCAGTGAAAATGTAGTGCACCACCAAAGAATCAACTAAAATGACATTATTCTCCATCTTTCACTGCCACCTCCACCAGGTGCTCTCCTATTAGCATCTGTAGCATGGATCTAGAGCCGGAGCTCAGCTGCTGCATGGCTCAACCTGTATGCTATTTATATCTCCATCAGAAAAGTTGCTATGCAATAAAGTATGGAACTGTTCAGCTCAGCTCCTCAGAGACAAGCTTGGCACTCAAGCATGTTTCTAAGACATACAGTAACATAGTAAGGGATGGGAAAGTGAGCAAGTGACACACGCTGTAACTTCCACAATCTCAAACACAACTTTCCTCAATAGGAAATGCAGTTGTTGTATGTATATGGGTGGGAGAATAAAGACACAAAATCGGCTCTTTTGTAGAATTATTCATAGAAAGGTCTTCTATAGGTGGCATTAGACAGGACGTGTATGACTCAGGTGTTGATTTAAAGCAGTTTAGCATAATGAGTCCAATCCCTTTGAGTGCACGTTTCAGGAAAGCTAAGCGGCCTATTGCAGGAACGTGAGCTGTAGTAAGTGAGATAGGAGAAAAGCATCAGGAACACATTGTGCTATTCCGCTAATGTGTTTAGTACTGTTAGAAATCAAAGAGCAGTTCTCGAGTTAATTTTTGAAATCATCATCAGTTTATTTGGTGTTACGGACTATCTAAATAAATGCAATGCAAAAAAGAGAGCAGAAGCTGCCTTCTCAGCATCTTCTGTCGGAAAGCTGCCTTTAGATATGAAATAAGGGTTTGCACCACACACCCAGGTAATTACAACCGCTCCCCCACGCACAGGCAGGCAGCAATCCATTCTTAGCAACCTAATGAGGTGTGCGAGTGCAAGTGTGCATGTGTGAGAAAAAGAAAAGGAAAAGAGAGAAGGGGGCAAGTGTAACAAATCATGCTGTCAGTCTGTCTTTTGTCATCTTTTGGCGAGCACTCATCAGGATTCTCCCCTTGCTCTCCAGGACAACAGAAGAAGAAAAGAGCAAGGGAGCACACATATGCTAACCTAAAGAAACAAACGGCAGCGGGAGGAGATGACCTAGCGCAAAACTGCTAGGGCTGAGAACACTGATACTCACAATTAAAGAGAAGCAGCGCTGAAAATGACAAAAAAACATAAGACAGCTAAACAGCCATCTGACAAGGCTCTTGTGTGAGGCGGACCATTCCGGGTAGGCGGCACTTGTCAGGCAGGTTGTTGTGAGCAGCTGGACCATACTCAAGTAAAGTACCCTGACAAGCAGCAGCAATTTGGCACTTGATGAATCCGAAAATGAACACCATTTCATCCCTCCTCATAATAGTTGTGTCTAACTCGGCACACAAAAAATTCAGGCTGATGGCTGGGCATAATTACATCTTGATCGCCTAGGGAATGTTTGCACACTTCCATATGTTTTCCTCCTCAATTTTTCTCCACGATTAGCCATATCAGAACACACTGAGAAAGCCAAGATGCACATGGATGCGTTCTCCCCAGGATCCAAGGGTCTAAAGAGAGTCTTGTTGTGCAGTCCTCAGTTGGCGTATTTGGTATTGAAGTATGACTGAGTTCAAATTAACCGTTTGACACTTAGCCTCCTATCACCGATCCGAATGTTCTCCTGCACTGACATGCCCTTCCAAGACCCTTTTAACTACAGGGTCAAAGGTTGACCTAAATAAAATAATGATGAAGAAGGTGAAAGTTGCTGAAAGAAGGAAACAGAAGGGTGGACATTAGTGAATGGGGCAGTATAGGCAGATTCACACATTGATAGGAAATAAAAGGCATCTCATCTGCTGGACTGGATGGGTGGGGTGAATGGGGGAAGGGTCCTGATGGACTCAATAGCTTCCTCCCACATGCACACCACAGCTACACACAATGCTGACCAGGGAAAGAGTTCAACCCTGTCAATCAAGATTAGCGTGTAGGTGTTATTTCAGGCAGCTTTAGGGCAGAGAATGGCCCACATAGAGGCCCTAGAGCAGAGGTCTCAAACTCAATTCCTGGAGGGCCGCAGCTCTGCAGAGTTTAGCTCCAACTAGCTCCAAATCACACCTGCTTGGAAGTTTCTAATAATCCGTAAGACCTTGATTAGCTGGATCGGGTGTGTTTAATTAAGGTTGGAGCTAAACTGTGCAGAGCTGTGGCCCTCCAGGAATTGACTTTGAGACCAGTGCCCTAGAGAGTGATGGTCATACAGAGGTAAACTCCAGGACGAGAAAGTGATACAGTTAAACGACACTGCAAAGCAGCATAAAAACTTGAGACTGTTTGCAATGAACTCTACTAAATTAAGTCATGATCCCAATATAGCCTTTACAGCAATGGTGTTAAAAGTGGGTACCATTAGCAGTGTAACATTGGAAGATACAAGGCAGTAATCTGGGCCAGACACTTCCCTAGAGTCTTCGAATACAGCATCACAGCCCTGAAAACAGGGACATGTAAAAACAAACTGCACTGTCAAATACTTTAGAACTGAAATAACTGGAGTTGAAACTGGAGTTCCCATCCACTCTTAGAGTCTAAAATTAAAGAGTTTATTGCTGCTGTGCCTTTCAGAAATAACCCATTTGAATGTGAAATGAGCAGCCTTCTGGTAACCCAATAGGTTATTGGTATGTAAACATGGTGGCCATATTTGGTGTTTATGTATTGATTTGTCAGATGAGCAATGTCACTTTGTAGCCTAGTTTCAATAAAACTGAGGAGGATGTTTTGAGAACTTAAACTGTCAAGGTACATATCTCAAAACATATCTCATTAAGCATGTATTCCATCTGATTAAATATTAAATTATGTTTTGAATAATGATAAAAGTGCCAAAAGTGCTGCCACAGAACAAATTCAGACTTCTGTCACCCTTCTCCATCTAGGACCATCCAAGGGGAACTACATCATTTTTTTTCCAACAATAAACTCTCTGATGACTGGTGAACATCAGCCTCTGCACTGTTGTACACTGCCAGGGCCATTTATCATACCCCCAAAATGTATTGTGCTCTCATCAAAAAAATGGATTTGGTCCCATATGAGCCCTGCAGATAGGCTAACGCTTTTGTACAGGTCTCATCTCGTTTTTACCCTTGTGTCCCTACATATCGAAACACTAAATATACTGAGTAAATTATAAGAAAACTGGAAGCAAAGAAAAAAATAAACAACAGGAGAAGGAGATGGATGCTTTCCACGAAAGCTTGAGGTTTGCTTAAAAGGCCTTGCTTGGGATTCTGAGGTCAAGCACTTTCCAAACACTCGGGTCGAGTTTATGTGTGTATTTATGGGAACTGTAAAAGCGAGGCTCTGCTGTATGTAGGTTAACTTGCTTCAGCCAATCTGCTTGTCCTCCCTCACCCCGTTTAATCTTCTGCACTCAGTCACAGCAGTGGGGGCAGGATACTGCACCACACTACCATGATATCCCCAGTACCACTACAACACTACATTAAACAAACAGATCAACATGAAAACATAAAATTAGCAGTCACTTTGCCAGAAAGAACGCCATTAAAATTCACCTCCTCTCCTTAAACCATAATATAATTTGAGTTTTCAAATGAATAGCAGACGTTTTATAAAGTGTTCTCTTAAAAGAATGTACACCAATTTCTTGTATCCATGGATCCAACACCTAGTTCTCCGGATTTGCACCCCACACATTGATCAGACTCCTTCTGAGTTAGACCAGAGAGTTTAGAATACACCATTGATCCTGCAGGATCTCACTCCTGTTCAGCTGTGAAGCTGTGCATTGATCAACTCCAGCAGGACACCAGTGGCCCCAACTGCACCCTCTTCATTGATCCAAAGATTTTCCATTCATTCCCGCCTGAGACCCTGGCCAAACGACCCATCGATCTGTGGCCAGACCAGAGGAAGCATTTCAGCATCCCAGTTCATCCTACCCCACCCCATCCCAACATGTAGCCCAAACAGACTCATCCCCTTCAGCCTATTCCAACCCCCCACTTCCACTGCCGGTCCGGTGATGTCCCATACATTACAAATCTGTACCCTGATGCTACTCAAATACCAAGTAACACTCACCAACATCACTGAGAAAAAGACACCTGCTCTTCGACCAAACACATATATTTACCAGAGCATGACTCTGCAGGTACTTCAACATCTCCAATATTAACCTACCAAGCCTTGTGGGAAAGGAATTCCCAAGGCATCATACTAGTCATTTTGGCCATGCTGCTTTTGGAAAGCTTATTCACGGTTGATGCATGAATATTCATATGCTTAATTATTTTACAATCACACTAATCAAGTTTGAGCTTGCTTTAGAGAATCACCCATGCCTCTTTCCTAGCAGGATGTACTATGGAGTCTATACAATTCATAAAAGTGTGGTGATTTACCAGGGGATCGAAGAGTCTTCAGCAATAGCACATGCTTTGACAAGAACTACGTGCCGGGATTTATTTATAAAATGTCTTTACCTTCAATGCACAATGAAATATACCAACCTCCAATGAATGTACTTCCATCCTCTGAAACAATCTATTTTGGATTCTGACGTCAAGTCAGCATAATTTCTTATCACAAGCCTGTCTCTGAGCACAACAGAACACACAAAAAAACCAACCAACAGTTAAGATTTTCAGCATAGACTTGTGATTAGATAAAACAGCCATACCTGTTTGCCAGATGTAGGTGGGTTTTGTGTTGGCGACTGTTTGCATCTGAACATCCCGAAGCCCAAAAAAGAGCAGAGCTACTCTGAAGAGGGTGGCAAGAACCTTTGCTGAAGTGCCCCCTCTTCCTGCCGCCCTGCTGGCCAGCCCCATGGCTTCAGCCCGGCCAGATAGATCCACGCGGCTCAAGTCTGGCTAAACAGACCAGCACGATATACACACACTCAGCAGGAGATGTATGCACGAGAAGATGCGGCACAGGGGAAAGTGTGCCTGCTATTGTTCCTCTCACTCTTCTGTACGCGGTTCCTCCAGGAAAGGGTAATCCACGTGTCTCTATCTTTCTCCACTAACTCCTCTATTTTCTCTCCTTTTATTTCTTCTTCACTGTGTTCTCTGGGTCAGTGGAGAAGAATGAGGTCGGAGTGGAGGAGAAAAAAATAAAAAAGCCAGAGGAACAATAGATCCCTCAGCTCAGCGCGCTGCTTGTGCGGCTACTGCGTCCTGGCTCAGCCTGGCTGATACAGCACCTCCCATTCCCCCCTCCTCTCTCTCTTTCTCTCGCTCACCCATACAGTCTCATTCTCCTTTACTAATCCAGCATCAACCTGCAATCACTCTCTGTTATCACTTTGCCCTGCTATCAAGGGTTGCATTATTCTTCATGCAATAGGGAACTGGAATAAGGTTCCGAGGCCTGAGGTAAGAAGCACGTGCATCACTGTGGTGTGTGTGTTGATTTGGGATCGGTTGCTAGATGGAGAGACAGCAGAATCACTTGCACCAGCTGGGACTAAAGGCTATAAAAGAGATGCAAAGGAAGGATAACGCTGTGAGTGTGAAAGAGAAGCGAGAAAAAGGGAAAAGATGAAGGGAGGGGCTCCGAATCCGACGGGAGGGATAGTGAGAGAAAGAGAGAGAGAGAGAGGATGGCAAAAAACAACTGAATGAGAGTAGTAAAACTCTTCATGAATATTTAATGTGAGCTCACTCTCACCTTGATGATATCCAAACTATAGAAGGGGTGCAGTGTTATGAGTGTTATAAGATGCTGTCTCCACAGTCATTACAGAAACAGACTGGGGAATGACACCTTTCCATAAACGCTAGGAGGTCATCAATCTATTATGACCAAATTCAAGAAACTGTTGTATAAAGATAATTATAGAGAGATTAAAAAGATGAACCCTCCACCTTAATATGCCTACATTCTTGTTATATGTGACAAGTACTGTCATATAATTCATAAAATGCAGTAATAATGAGACAATAGGAAAATACCCAAATTACTTAAGCTTTCCAACTGTTTTTGTACAACACAAATGTGCACTTAGAGAACCTAGTTACGATATTAACATATATTAAGAAGGTTCATCTAATGAGTGTGTTTACATGAACATCAAAATTATGAAATCTGTAAAAACAAAAAAATCTTAACATAGAAACCAGATAATGCAACACAATCATGTCAGCACACATAAGATATGGAAATCATCCGACATTTTTGATGTCAAAAAATAAACCAACATGAATAACGATACACACTAAATAAGCTGCTAGCATGCCAGTAAAGGTGTGCATAATGCTAAGCAAACATAATAGGCCAGTTTGTAATGCTTACATGAGCATACACATTTGATCTTAGTAAACATACTTGCTAAATAAAGTAAACACACTAAAACTTTTACGGCTAATTATTATCTTATTTAAGCTTATAATAATGTACAATGCAAGAAGAAAAAAGACCTGTATTTACCTAGACCTCTCTTTCTTTCTCAACAACAGTTTCTAATGTGCGATATGCACTCCCTCCTTTATATTCAGGCCTGGGTAATGTCCGTTGGAGTCATTTCACAGTGATTAGGGTAATGAAGTACAATGCTCACCCCCTGCTAACTACCAACACAGAGAGCAAACCATGGAACAAATTAGCCAAGCTGTAGCATTAACAGACAGCAAGCACCCTGACCGGCTCCTACCCAATACACCCACACACCCATTCATACAACCTGGCATGGGGCCAAAATGGAAGCCTATGTCAACTTCATAAATAATTGCAATACATCAAAACAGATGTAATAGAATGACTGTGCCGAATACCTGGCCATTAAAATGGATACTGGATACAGTATACTTTGCTTATCTCAAATCATGATTTGTTATATTTCATCTAACAATTTTTCTCAATGAAAATGATTAAAAACTTTCTTTTTTTAAATAGTACAATATTATTTTTATTTTTTTTTTTTAAGTTGTACAATATTTATTAAACTATTATTAGTATGCAGTATATGCACTGATTTGAATCCTAAATAAAACCCCGAATCAACATACAGAAGAAATCTTGGGAAAATGACAAAGCTTGTATCTGAAGGTCAGGTGGGCTGCAGGAGTTGGTGGCTAAGCTTGAGGTGACCAGAAGCAAGGGCCAATGTACCGGAACTAATCCAGATACTGTACATTCTCTGTTCATTTGTAGGGACAACATGACACCACTGTGGGCGGATTTGTCATTTAGCAGGCCCGTTTCATTCAAAGCATTTCGCAACAGGATTGAATGTACAATGGCAATACAGAATACCTTGCTTTCAGTAACTCTACTAACAATGAATCATTTTTAAACCAGCAACCTTAGTGTTGCAGGCCACAAGGCTAGCGCTATCTTCAAGTAAAGTTAATGATCCTATCCACCCTCTTCCCCAGTTGATGTGAAATACATCGAAGAAGCCAAGAGAGAAAGACAGCTCTGATTAGTGACAATCAGCTGGGTGGGATTACAGATACTCCTTAAAGAGTCAAAACAGACAGTGCTTAACTCAGTGATAAAGCCATGCTGTCTCAACCATGGACACAAATACACATGCCACACACACATTTAAAGCACAGCATGCGAGATACCGATATCCACCGCTGCTGTACCTTAATACTAGAGCTCAGCTAAAGAGAAGATGGGAGGGGGGTAACAGAGGGAGGAGGGGTAAACGGGGCTGAGGAGGAACAGATTGAGAGGAACAAAGCAAAGCTTTTGAGGGCAAAAGAGTATAGCAGAAACCGGGATAGAGGGGAAACAGACTAGAGAACGAGACAGATGGGCAGGAAAAAACAGAGGGCAATTGAGAATGAAAAAGTGTGTAGGAGAGGCTGTGTTTTTTTTCTTTGCTTTTGTAGAGATGGAGCTTTATAATGAAGAGCGATGCAAGCGTTGTGTGGGGTAGTAGGCAGGCATACGGTCTGCCACAGCACTTCCCTCTGATCGTACCTGATTATTGTGTGTGTTGGGGCACGTTCGAGTGAGTGCCTTGTTGAAGATAATTCAACACCAGCAGGCCTGCACAATTAAGCAAACAAAAGCAAAACACGTTATCATGAAACAGGTGCTTATGCAGAACATGCTTTCAGCGTGAACAATGTGTGAGAAATGCATGGCAAAATTTGTCTACCTCAGCAGAATTACACTCCACGTTTTAACAGATTTAGAAACATTTCTAATGATGAATGCTGCGTTCCTAAATGCAAATTAAAACACCTCAAACCAAGCGAATCGAAAGTAAACACAGTACTGTACAGCAGACATGTAGCGCGTCAGACTACAGCCTATTATATAATTACAACACAACCATTGGTAGTTTTATGCCAGCACTAGCAATCTCAAATTCTCACCGCCATTTATAAAAAGTCACCGGGTCTAGTAACATGCTTCAGCGCTGATTCTACTCGCGTTTGGAGTTTTGAATCATTTGAACTTTTAACTGTCCTGCAGATGACGCCGCGAGCTCATGCAGCGCTCTCAGGATCATTCCGTCCATGATGTTTTAGAAAACTATCTTTTCACAGTTTATTTAGGTAATAGCTCAAGGCCCCAAAAACAACAACAACAACAACAACATGGTTCTACGAATCACATGGGTCATCCCTCGTATTTATATGGAAAAATCACATCCCTGAGCTCTGTCTGTTACCTTAGGCACCGGGAGAAGGGTCTGGCTGCAGACAGACTTGCACTCTCAGCACTTGCATTCTCAGCACTTGCACGCATGTCAGTTGCAGTTTTTTTTTTTTTTTTTATTTATTGATTATTTTTTGTTTGAATCTCTCAACATTTTACAACAGTAGCAGGTGGTGAAGACAAGAAAAATTTAACTAAAATACAATGTCACTTGCAATCGGTGCTTGCACTTTCTGCTAACTGTGACGTCACTTGCATTCGACACGAATCGTGTGCGTTGCCAATGGAGACACTGTGCTGGTTAAATTATTAAAACTAATTTAATATCACAACATACAAGGTCCTGCAAGTCATCTGTAGGAAGAAAATACAAGACCCGCAAATCTGTGGCTACAGAACAGCAGGACCTTCTATGTTATAATATTAAATTAGTTTTGATCGTTAATTACTCGTGCTGTTTCTTGATGTTGAGAGTGCCCTTGGTGTCACACATAGATTGCACTTGACTATTATGTTCTTATCCTTTTCTTTGACAAACTGAAAATAATATGAGTATGTCCATCTCATAAATGTTGAATCGATCTCTGCAGTCATCAAACACCAAGCTCCAGCAACAGTAAACAGACATATTATTTTACCCGCCGATTGTTTTTTCTCTGGTGTGTGAAAGTCTCACGGTGTTGGTAAATTCTTAAAAAACTAACACCACGTAATTGCGTAAATGTAACTTGCATTACTGAGATTGTAACGAGTAATAATATTACAAAACGTTTATTAGTAATGCGTTATATTACTGCGTTACAGCAAAAAGTAATATACTACTGTAATCACATTACCTTTGTAATGCATTACTCCCAATACTGATTATAATGCATGTCATACGATAATTTGTCTATAATGTGTCAGTTTATGTCACAATGAGAATGGAAGGATCCAAACGCAAAAGGATAGTAAACACAGTCTTTAATGAAGGAGCAAAAACAAGGCAGTCTGTCGTGCGTAGACGCAGAACTGAGAAAAATACAAAACAAAACTTGAAGGCGATGATCCAAGGAAATCAGTCTAGGGAGACTTGTGGAACCGGACTAACTGGAAGCGGCAGCAGGACACAGAGGAAGCACCAGAAACTCTCAGCATCTCCAGGCGAGACAAGACAAGGTACAAGATCTTACTACTATGAAAAACAAGAGAACACATACAATGCATGATATACAATAATCCGACAGAGAGCCACGAGCGCAGACGCTGTAAAATAGAGGGACTGATTAAATGAGTGAGAACAGGTGGCACTGCAAAGTAGCGAACGCTGATTGAAATAACAAACAGGTGGGGAGAGAGAGAGGTGTAAGTGTCAGTATGCATGTGTGTGTGTGTGTGTGTGTGAGTGTACAACAGAGTGAGAGAGAGAGAAAGAAGAAGCAAACCCAGATCATGACAGTACCCTCTCTCAACGAGCGCCACCAGGCGCTCGAGACAGGAGCCTGACGAGAACGGTAGAAGTCCTCGATCAGCGGCGATCCAGGACGCCCCGGCCGGAATCCAACGCCTCTCCTCAGGACCGTACCCTCCCAGTCCACCAAAAACTGGTGACCACGCCCACGAGGGCGCACGTCAAGGAGCTTACGGACTCTGTAAATAGAAGCCTCCTTGTCAATAGGAGGAGGGGGAAGGGGGGGGCGGGTCGGAGCGCGGAAAACAGGTTTGACGCAGGACACGTGAAAAACCGGGTGAACACGGCGCAACTGACGGGACAATCTGAGTTTGATCGCAACCGGACTGAGAACCTTAACAATAGAAAAGGGCCCAACAAAGCGGGGCATCAGCTTGCGAGAACCCTCCTGGATGGGGAGATTGCGGGTGGAAAGCCACACCTTCTGACCACAAACATACCTGGGGGACCGGACCCGGTGACGATTGGCGGCTCGACGTGTGCGTGTTCTAGTACGACATAACGCAGATCTCACTCTCCTCCAGGTACGCTTACATCTCTGAATAAACCTCTCTACAGAGGGAACGGAGGACTGGGATTCTTGGGATGCGAATAGAGGCGGTTGGTAACCAAGACAACACTTAAACGGAGATAACCCAGTGGCGGACGAGGGAAGAGAATTATGAGCATACTCGGCCCAGGCCAGTTGATCGCACCACGGCGGGAGTGCGTGATGTTAAACTACGCAACATGCGACCGAGAATTTGATTGGTCCTTTCGGCTTGCCCATTGGTCTGTGGATGGAATCCTGACGACAGAGCAGGGGAGGCCCCTATCTGATGACAGAACTCCTTCCAGAACTGAGAGGCGAATTGAGGCCCTCTGTCAGACACAATGTCGAAGGAAGACCATGAATCCTAAACACATGATCTACCATGACTTGCGCGGTCTCACGGGCGGACGGTAGCTTAGGAAGAGGGATAAAATGGGCAGCTTTAGAAAAACGATCCACCACGGTGAGGATAACCGTATTACCTGCCGAAAGCGGAAGACCGGTAACAAAATCCAACGCAATGTGAGACCACGGCCGTGATGGAATGGGGAGGGGCCTAAGAAGACCTGCCGGTGGTGAATTACTAGACTTAGTCTGGGCACACACCTGACACGAGGCAACAAAGCGAACGTCGCGTTCTCTGGTGGGCCACCAAAAGCGTTGACTGATCGCGCTAAAGTACCCCTGATTCCCGGTGTGCCATCAATTTGGAAGAGTGACCCCAGCGAAGGACAGTGGAACGAACGACCTCAGGGACGAATAACGCCCTCAGGAGCGCGGGGCTGGTCTGGTGACATGCAAAGAGCTCTTCTCACAGCCTGTTCCACTCCCAGGAAGCAGCCCCGACCACACAACGCTGAGGTAAAATATTCTCAGTGGTCGGGCGACTTCTGACGAGCCGAACTGGCGTCAGGCTTCAGATTCTTGGAGCCGGGTCTAAACGAGATCGTAAAATCAAAGCGGCCAAGAAAAGAGCCCAACGAGCCTGGACGGGCGTTAAGTCGCTTAGCGGAACGGATGTACTCCAAATTTTGATGATCCGTCCAGACAATGAATGGAACGCTGGCTCCCTCGAGCCAGTGTCGCCACTCACCAAGGGCCAGACGGATCGCCAAAAGTTCTCGGTTACCGACATCGTAATTGTGTTCAGCGACGAAAGGCGATGGGAGTAAAAGGCGCACGGATGTACCTTGTTGTCAAGGGACGAACGCTGCGATAAGATGGCACCCACCCGGCGTCGGAAGCATCAACCTCAACTATAAACTGCTTCGGGATCAGGAGTGATGAGGATGGGAGCGGAGGTAAACAACCCTTAAGCCGCTCGAACGCATCCTGAGCAGCTCCGGACCAAGAAAAGCGAGTCTTAGAAGAGGTGAGAGTAGTAGCGGAGCGGCGACACGACTAAAATCCCTGATAAAACGACGGTAAAATTAGCAAACCCCAGAAACCGCTGAAGCGCGACGCGAATCAGGAACAGGCCAATCAATGACAGCACGAACCTTGTCAGGGTCCATGCTGATCCCTCCGCCGAAACCACCGAACCGAGAAGCGTGACAGACCGGGCATGAAACATGCACTTCTCTGCCTTGACAAACAGGCGGTTCTCAAGTAGACGTTGTAAAACTCGGCGGACGTGTTGTACGTGTACCTGGAGAGTAGGTGAGAAAATGAGAATGTCATCCAAATACACAAACACGAACACATTGAGCATATCTCTCAAGACGTCATTGACTAAAGCCTGAAAAACAGCGGGAGCATTGACCAGCCCGAACGGTAAAACCCGGTACTCAAAGTGACCGATGGGAGTGTTAAACGCGGTCTTCCACTCGTCTCCCTCCTTAATACGTACCAAGTGGTAGGCATTGCGTAAGTCAAGCTTTGTGAAAACCTTTGCGCCCTGTAGGATCTCGAAGGCCGACGACATAAGAGGCAAAGGATAGCGATTCTTGACTGTTATGTCGTTCAACCCCCGATAATCAATACAGGGACGCAAAGACCCATCCTTCTTTTTCACAAAGAAAAACCCCGCCCCGGCAGGAGAGGAGGAAGGAACAATAATGCCAGCGGCGAGGGACTCTGTGAGGTAATTCTCCAAAGCCCCGCTCGGGCGCCGAGAGAGTAAAGTCGACCGCGGGGTGGCATGGTACCCGGAAGAAGCTCAATGCTGCAGTCATAAGGGCGATGAGGAGGCAGAGAGGTGGCCCGGGAACGGCTGAAGACCGCCCGCAGATCGTGGTACTCCTCCGGAACTCCAAACAAATCACCAGGCTCCTCCTGAAACACAGACACAGAAGAAACAGCAGGAACAGCAGAAACTAAACAGTTAACATGACACGACAAATTCCATGAATGAACAGATCCCTTAACCCAGTCAATCTGAGGATTATGCTGGGTAAGCCAGGGATGCCCTAGAACAATAGGAGTATAAGGGGACTGGAAAACAAAAAAAGAAATAGTCTCTCTGTGATTTCCTGAGACGGTAAGGCTCAACGGGCAGGTGATGCGATGAACGGTAGAAAGTGCCCTGCCATCAAGCGCAAAGACGGTGGTAGTGTCATTGAGGTCCAGCAGGGGGATCCCTTGTTCCATGGCCCATCTCTCATCAATGAAACTCCTCAGCCCCTGAATCAATGAGCGAGACCGTTGACAGTAATGCCAGCCCATCGGATAACAACAGAGATAGTCGACGAGACCTGGGTAGAGAGGAAATGACAGTAGCGCCGCCAGTACTCCTCCGTCTACTGGTGAGCTCTGGCCCTTTAACGGGCATGAAGCGGCAAAATGTCCATTAGCGCCGCAGTACAGGCAGAGGCGACTCCACCGTTCTCGTTCCTCCGCAGAGATGTGAACCCCTCCCGCTGCATGGGTTCGGGGTCAGAACAGAGAGGAGAAGATACTACGGCTGGTGTCAAGGTCTCCAGTGGTCTTGAACGGGACCTCGAATCCGCCGCCGTTGCTCAAGCACCTGTCCAGGCGAATACCCAGCTCGATGAGCTGATCCAATTGAGCCGGCGGACCACGCGCATAGATCTCCTCCTTGAGATCCATGTTGAGCCCCTCCAAAAAGCAGCGACCAGCGCGGGCTCATTCCACTCACACGTAGTAGCCAAAGTACGAAACTCAATGGCAAAATCAGCGACTGACCTTCTGCCCTGATGGAGTTGTGAGAAGACGCCAAGCCTCGCGACCGAAAACAGAACGATCGAAAATCTTGATCATCTCCTCCTTGAAGAGCTCAGAACGGCCACAGCAAGAAGTCCGTGCCTCCCAAGCAGAGGTGCCCCATTCACGCCGCCCGTGAGAAGTGAGAGTACAAAGGCGATCCGAGCGGGTCTCCCGCATCGTCTGGGGCTGGAGAGAAAAACAACCTCACATTGAGTCAGAAAAGCCCTGCATTCAGTAGGCTCACCAGCATAACAGGGAGGGTTGTTAATACGCCGGCTCATGGAGTGGGTAACGGCGGGATCTGCTGATGGATCCTGGTAGCGCATAAGCAGACGCGATGATAAGTCCGTCACCTGAGCGGTCAAGCCCTCCACAGCGAGACGGGCAGCGGACAGCTCCTCCTCATGTCTGCCGAGCATGACTCCCTGCATATCCATCGCTGACCGGAGTGGTTCCTCCTTTGCTGGATCCATGAAGATGGTCGGATTATTCTGTCACAATGAGAATGGAAGGATCCAAACGCAAAAGGATAGTAAACACAGTCTTTAATGAAGGAGCAAAAAACAAGGCAGTCTGTCGTGCGTAGACGCAGAACTGAGAAAAATACAAAACAAAACTTGAAGACGATGATCCAAGGAAATCAGTCTAGGGAGACTTCGTGGAACCGGACTAACTGGAAGCGGCAGCAGGACACAGAGGAAGCACCAGAAACTCTCAGCATCTCCAGGCGAGACAAGACAAGGTACAAGATCTTACTACTATGAAAAAACAAGAGAACACATACAATGCATGATATACAATAATCCGACAGAGAGCCACGAGCGCAGACGCTGTAAAATAGAGGGACTGATTAAATGAGTGAGAACAGGTGGCACTGCAAAGTAGCGCGAACGCTGATTGAAATAACAAACAGGTGGGGGAGAGAGAGAGGTGTAAGTGTCAGTATGCATGTGTGTGTGTGTGTGTGTGAGTGTGTGTACAACAGAGTGAGAGAGAGAGAGAAAGAAGAAGCAAACCCAGATCATGACAAGTTTATATATATTGGCTTTTTTTTTCTCTCTCTCTTAACCAATCGGTAAAATTGAAAAGTCCTTTATATGACTGCTTTTTGAAAAGTTGTATTAATGTATAGTTCCGACTTACATTTGCAAAATGAAGATAAATGCAACATATTCATAAATATTCAGACCCCGCCCACATGTGGTGACAGCATGCAGACAGTGTATATTTTTGTAACTCAGCCTGACTTACTTTTGGTGAAATACTTACCTGTACTGATAACCTTTGACATTTTTTATAATTTAGAAAGTTAACTCAAATTTAACCATAACTTAACTGGCTCATAATATAATTGGGTCATAATTGGGTAAGGGGCCCCCTCGATCTATGGGGGCCATGGAGGGTTCTGTATGCCAGCGTCTATATTAATGTGCCAAGTTGCTGCATGTACCATACTACATGGCTGCAGAATTGTTTATTCCAATTGATATTAATAAACATAATGATTTATTGAAACATCAGTGACTTTTAGTATACTGATGTTGCCAGAATTTTCGAAGAGGATGTTATTTCAGCATTATGACTTCATGTAGCAATTACATGAAAAAAAGAGCATCGTAGATCAAAGCTCCTGAGTGTACACAACTTTGTTGAAAATCTACTCTAAACGTTAAATACACAGCAATTTGCAGATAGTAAGTTCCCTGAAGCAATCGAGTAATGGAGCGATAGCTCTCTGTGAACCTGCCAGCATTGCCCTGGGCAGCAGTCAGCGCACGGTTACGTGAATGAGCGAGCAGAATAATCAACAACACTAGTCTACAGTGAAGCCTCATTAAGAGAGAGGACAAAAGAAGTGACGGTGTACTAGTCAGGTGTGAAATGTCTCCCACAGGACTGTCTTTTCTTCAAGAAGTGAACAGACAGACGCTCTGTTACTGCCTTACATATCCACACTGATGCCAAACACCTGCATTTGATAAACACATTACCCACCACCACAATATTCCTCACAGCTTCACACAATAAACACGTATCCTTAGTTATTTCACTATTTATCTCCATTCTTTGGCCACAGAGCTCCAAATGAGGCAGTCTACCGATCACCACTCAGATGGCGTCACGAGGCTGCATGACTGAGTTGTATAGAAAACCGTAACAGTAAATGGGCTTGATAAAAGCCAATATTCCTAGAGAAATGCTTGGTGTGGAGGAGTGTTGCTGCAATTAAACAGCAGTGTTCAAATGCACAGACTGCACATTCTTAATGGACACATTTGCTACTGATGGTTATTACAATCATTTCAATGATCACTAGGTAAGAGACAGTGTATAGGTTAACAGTAAGGCAATAAACAACATTAAGCAATGCAGATAAAGAAGACAGTCATCAGGACCATTACCTAAAGAGATATTCACATTGTTGTGGAGACCTATACTGTGAGCATAATGATCAACACAGTACATCTATTAGGGATGCACAATGTATCGGCACCAGCATTAGATTTGTATTTATTTATTTATTTTTATTATCATTTCATTCTATATTTACATCCAGTTATCTAATGCTCACTTAAAGAAAACAATACTTTTGAAACTATTTTGACTCAGAAACTGCCAGTAACTTTCACAAATAATCGCAAAGATAATAAGAATAATAAATCGCAAAGAAAAATAACACATTGAATTTAGAACTGTTGAAGTAGAAAGACAGAAATGGCTAAACATACTCTTATAAAACATGCTTTTATAATCTTTATTTACATCTTTGAAAAATCTTTAGCTAATCTCAAAATGAGATAAGCATACAAATTTGTGCCTGTACATGTGAAGTAGTTTTGGCTTGAAGTCAGACACATCTAAGTGGGGCAGACAGGTTTGGCACATTACACTACAGACCCAATCCAGTGTTTTTGTTTTGGAGAAAGAGCTCAGTGTCTGATTCATTTTTTAAACCTTCCAGAACAGCTGGAGGTGGGCAGAGGGGTGGGGGACCAACCAGTGAAGTGGGAGGGGCATTGCCTAGCCAAGCTGATCCAACTTAAATATGCAAGCATTATTGGTGTTGGAAGAGGAAATGGGAAGACAAGTGGAGAACAAAAAAATGAGAACAAAAAGAACAACATATTATGCAATTAAATGTTTAGCACTGTTTAGCCTTCAATTAAGGAGATAATTATAAGCCTCTACACTTTGGCCAAGCTACAAAACACATAAGATGAGTCTGTTGATTCACTCTTCAAATCATCCGTCTCAATTTAAAAGGTACCTGAGGGGATTTGCACCCACAAAACTCTGTAAAAATTGCAGCAGTTGTCTGCAAATGATGTTATAGCGGACATTTTTTAATTATGACATTGTTTCCTCACCCTCATGTCATTCCTTTCTCCAGAAGAACATCAAATATGATATTTTGAATATTTTGTTTGAAAGTCAGTGGGGTCCTAAACAAAACTGGACTCTGCAAACAACAACATTCATTGCATGGACAAAAAGAGAAAGTCATACTGGTTTGAAACAACACAATTGTGTTGCAACAATATTAAAACAGCTGCTCTTTTGAGCCTGAGATCCATAAATCCAATTGCAAACACACCATACGTTATTTACGTCAAGACCTGTCAGGTCACAAGTAATATGTCCCAATCCATAAGCTTTAAACAGATTGTTTTGAGCACTTCCTTGATAATAGACCTAAAATATCTCATAAAAGCTAATTCAAGCAGCTCATATCTGTCAGGGCAAACCAAGCCTGAAATTAGTTAAGTCAGCTGAATCCCTGGTTTCCTCAGATCCGGAGTCGAGTTGAACCCACCATGCTCCCATTGTCTTCCGCCTCACTGAGTCCAAGCATATAACCAGGCTGGGAACAAAGGCATCAAGGGGGAGTCCCCCTAAAATCCCACTTTGCTCAGAATAGAAATGGTGAGGGCAGAGGGAGAGGGGGCAGAGCCATCAAATGAGTTTTCCACCCATTCGTCTTTTGAGAGCATAAGACTGGTCCTCAGGGAGGTGAAACTAAACAAATAAAGGGGTGACTGCTTTAACTCGCTCACCCCAGCATGCACCGCAGTGCATTTCACACAATCAGTAGCAGCTCACCCACCTCATGAAATATTTTCGGCCCACCAACACAATGTAATCTCCATGGAGATTAGTTTTCTTTTGGAAAAAATCATCAGGCGGTAAAATGATTATCGGCCATGTGCCAGGTTCATTTTAAATGAGTTTTCGGCTCAAATTGGATGGATATGTAAATTACCTCAGATATTGACCAGCTTGGGACTAGGAATATTAATTTTAACCATTTAAGTGTTAACGGACCGTTAAGAATTTTGACTGATTAATACAATAAGTTGAATGGTTTAAAGTCACTTATTTTTTTTCAGTAATTTATAAAAAATATTTTAAAAGGTTTTCTGCATGGTTAAAATAAGCTACGCATATAACAATATACGTTTTTTTAGAGAGAGAGCGAGAGAGAGAGAGAGAGAGAGAGAGAGAGAGAGAGAGAGAGAGAGAGAGAGAGAGAGAGACGAGAGAGAGGAATTGTGTAATACATTTATGAAGCTATTATTTCAGCTTTGGGAAATCATGTATTAAAGGTACCATCCCTGTGGTGGAGGTATGGAATTTGGCCTGTCAGAATGGGACAAGCGTGATGCATTTCAAAGAGGAGGAAGAGATGGAACATCTGGTGTGGTTTTCCGTCAGTAACCTGCCACTGACATGTATAAAATCCCACATGAAGGTGACTTATTATTAACGGGGGGTTTCCTGACACCCGCAAAATACCCTATCTAGAGCATTATCTTTCACTTAATATAACTACAAACTGAATAATCTTTTTTAAGGTCATCCATGACCAATTACAGCAGTGTAATCAATACAATATGTTCTAGACTAGTACCTTCAACAATAAATGATGCATCATAATGACATATAGGGGAAGCTGGGGATTGATGTCATACTTTTTGCACCACTGAATATTTTTCAAGGTGGAATTATTTTGTGAAAATCAATTTCTGTACAGAGACATCTTTGTTGTTTACAATGTTACTGCATAGACAAAGAAAGATGAGGTTCATTGAACGCATAGTGGGGTTGCTGTGACAATATAACTTGTTGTTAAACAACCCCGTTAAGTTAAATAGAAAAGCAATTATGAAATATAAACAGTAAATGAACATTATTTTTTATTTATACTATTATTTGGCAACGATGCATTATTTTTTTTTTTAAGTGACACTAAAGACTTTTAAACTGCTATCTATCTATCTATCTATCTATCTATCTATCTATCTGAAAAAATGTGGTTTCCACAAAAATATTAGGCACTACAAATCTTTTACACAGATAATACGATTTGTTTTATTGATTTTTACTTCCTGCTTAGCTACTGTTCGGATGCTCTTGCTTATTGCTCAGCGCTTTGCTCCCTATTTTTGTACTTTTCTCAGATCTCTCTAAGATTTTAACTTCAGCAAATCAACACAGTGCTCAAACAACACTTTTTTTGGGAAAAAGAAGACTGTTTGCCTCCCATTGCCAGCAGTTTACATTCCGGAGACAGAAAAACACAGCTGTCTACATTCAAACAGATGAGAGAAAATGCCTCTCGTGGAATCTACTTGCTGCATGAACTGCCACAGACTTCTACAAAGGATTGCGGTTCTTGAAACAAAGTTACTTACTGGACTTCCAAAACAGGTGGAACACACAGCAGATCATTATCATGGACCCCCTCAGCATACAGCCAGTGAGTCCTGTGAATCTCAACAGTTTATGCAAACTGTAGAGGAACAAGCCGAAACTGATCAACAGACTAATTGATGGCACAAACAGGGAGCAAGACACAAAGGCACTCGAGACATCAGATTCTCACGGGTATCTCGTATTGCTGCCGCAGCATTCTCTACCCAAGATACGGCTATGACAAGACTTGTAAATACTGGTATTCTACCACCACCTATACATCTTGAAAACAGATTTGAAGCATTAACGAATGTGGGTGAGGAATCCCCAAATGTGACTAAACATAGATCGAATCAGCCAGCAGCTAATATTGCTACTAACATGTGCTCGAGGTCGAGCAGACGGCAGCACTCAGCTCAGAACGCAGCCGAGCCCAGGACTCTGATAGTGGGTGACTCTATTATCAGAAACTTCAGTAGCAGGACTACAATGACATGCTGCTTTCCTCAAGCAACCGTCTCTGATGTGAACAAGGAACTTCGGAACATTCTGATGAAGCGCAAGACTGCAAATCTAGTCATCATCCATTTGGGGAAGAATGATATTCGGAAAGAGCAGTCAGAACTCCTTAAGAAGGACTTCACCGAACTCTTTGAAACACTTCAAAGACTTGAAGTTCAGTCGTTCATCAGTGGACCACGCCAGCAAGGGGAACAAACATGTTTTCACGGCTGCTTGGGCTGAATACATGTCTACAAAGAACCTGCAGTATAAAAGGAGTCAACTTCATTGACAACTTCAATCATTTCTGGGGACATAGACAGCTGTTTAAATTGGATGTCCTCCACCCAAACAGACTTAGTGCAAGAGTACTTAAGGACAATATATATTTCTCCCTCCGTCATCCTTCAGTGGTGTGTGCCAATCCACTCGGCCTGAATGGCACACACAAACCTGGACAGAGTATGAGTGACCACAGGACTTCATATCTGCTTCAGAGTCACCATGTGGTTGACACATCCCACAAGGACACTGATAACCCCACGCGCAAAACAACCAATGCTCATTGACATCCCAGCTGAGCCCTGCCCATTGAGCTCATCACATGCAGACTGTGACGTATTACAAGAGCTCCAAGACTCAGCACCCAAGGATGACTTTCACAGGGCAGCCACTAAGCCTTGTTCGGACTCAGGATTGGCAAACTCTTTAATGAAGGCTTCTCGGAGCAGTTGGTACTCAGTTATTGTCTGAGCAGGCTACCGGTGCAGGAAGCTGCACACTTCAGAGCAGGATATTATTGGGAGTGAATAGAGTAAATAGTAAATAGAGTATATCTTTGTCGGTAATGTTAGTTTGCATTTCCAGATGGAAATCGATATCTTGGAGATAAGCTTGGACATTTTGGCTATTTGGCACGCTGGGGGTGAATTTGGCAATGTTCCTGGCAAGCTTGTCAAGGTCTTTTAGGTCCAAGCCATTCGAAGATCTGCGGCTGGCTGCAGCAGGTTATTTTGGCTTTGGCTTTGCCGTGAGGTAAAGTTCTTCAGAGGGAGTTGGTGAATGTTTCAACACCACCCCCTCCACCTTTTGCTCACGTGTCAGTCATGGCGCACTTCGTAGGCGTACTTGAGTTCCTCTCGGAAACTACAAGATTCCTCCTTGATGTAGTCGAGCTGTCATGTTAGGTGACTGATCTCGTTTCTTGACTCTTCTAGGTGAGCTTCAAGGGCTTTGATCCTACTGTTCTTGTCTCTGAAGTCAGCATTTGCCTTCTCCAGTAGCTGTTCTGCATACTGTAGCTTGTCAGAACGATCAGCTTAGTCTGCCTTGATTTGTCCAATATCTTGGGTAGTAGCTGCTAGGGTCTCATTTAGCCTATTGATCTCCTTTTCAGCACCTTGTTCCACTTTATCAGGCCCTTCCTGTCGCACCTGAGCATCAAGTTCCAGCTGCTCGATGCATCGTTGTGCGCGTGTCAGCTCCTGCTGGAGTTATGCAGCGTGCTTGTCACTCAATTTGAGGGTGGCGATGAGTGTGTGACTTAAGGATTATTGTAATAGTCTCCTCCCTGGCCTTCCAAAGAAGACCATTAGACAGCTGCAGCTCATCCAGAACGCTGCTGCCAGGATACTGACTAGAACCAGAAAATCTGAGCATATCACACCAGTCCTCAGGTCCTTACACTGGCTTCCAGTTACATTTAGGATTGATTTTAAAGTACTTGTACTCGTTTATAAATCACTCAATTGCCTAGAAGGACCCAAATACATTACTATATATGCTCACTGAATATAAACCTAACAGACCACTCAGATCATTAGGATCGAGTCAGTTAGAAATAGGGTTCACACAAAACAAGGGAAGTCTGCTCTTAGCTATTATGCTGCCCACAGTTGGAACCAGCTTCCAGAAGAGATCAGATGTGCTAAAACATTAACCACATTTAAATCCAGAATCAAAACTCATCTGTTTAGCTGTGCATTTGTTGAATGAGCATTGTGCTATGCCCGAACTGACTGCACTGTATTGTATGTATAATAATTTTATATTCTTAACTGTTTTAAATTCATTAAAATTATTGTTGTGATTATTTTATTTTTTATTATTATTATTTTAATGACTATTTCACTTTCTTTTTAAAGCACTTTGAATTACCACCATTTATGAAATGTGCAAGTTTTTGAAGGATCATGTGACACCGACGACTGAAATAGTGACCATCACAGGAATAAATTACATTTATAATAAATTAAAATAGAAAAAATAAATACATTTGAAGAATATTTCACAATATACCTGTATTTACTTAATTGTTTTAATCAAATATATGCAGGCTTGGTGAGCATAGAAGAATTTAAACACTCACACACATTTGGCAACTAGCACCAACCTCCCCTTTATGATATCAAATAATACTACAGGATTCAAATGTGGAAAACAACCTAAAATGCTTTAAACGTATTGTGCCAGTACAGCTAAAGCCAGCAAACAATGCTGAATGCTACAGGCTTTAATAGAAACCTGTTTGAAAAAAAACACTAGTAAAAATGGATCATGTGTTTTAATGTGTCTTTGTGATGAATTGAACATCCGATTGGGAAGGTCAGTGATTCAGACCCAGAGTAAATGATCCGTACAGAGGTAAAGACATCAGTGACAATGGCCATTTTACTGGTTCTGAAGAAGTGGTTTAATAATGCAGTATGTGTTCATTGAATGAGGTGAGTTATTCAGGTGGAGTCGCATATTCATCTCTGTCATCTCTGACAGGCACATGTGGGCTGACTACCACCCATAAAAAACAGCAGAGCTCCAGGCAATGGAGATGGGATATCTCTGCAATAACAGCTGGACAAAGTGCACTTGATGCAAAACAGGACATGATCCTACTTTTAATAGCACACAGCTGAAGTAATAACTCACACACCCGCACACAAATACACTCGCAAGAACTTCCAAGACTTCCAACAACAAGACTGAAGATAATCCTTCATAGCTTCTTCATTTTATGATTGCTGTCATGCGGAGTGAATCCCAGAATCCAGTCATGACAATGAATTTGAGTGAATGCACATAAAATGCGCGATTTTATGAATAATGAATAAATCAAAAACAGAGCTGTCAAATCACGGCATGATCTAGTGTCTGGGATTACTAAAGCGCAAAAACACTGCTATATAAAAATGTAATCTGTTTGTTTTGCATTTCTCTCTGTGAATGAGCGGTGTTGTGTCCGTATACTTAAGTATGCGCGCTGGCGACGCTCATAGTGTTTAACAGCACCTGCTGTCTCACTATCTGCAAACGTGAACACAAACACTGAGAGCCTCGCTGACACTGAGAGAAAAATTCATAATTCTTTCATTTTATTTGAGAAAACCATTGTCAAATACACTGACACTCAAAGCTCTTCACTACAACCAGTCAAAATAAAAGTCTGAAGAAACTGATATAAATTACGACTGTACTATTATGTAGCCTACTTCTAAAATAATAATATTAATGTATAGAAACATTTAAGGAATGTAATTTTTCCCTAATTTTTATTTAGTAAATCTCTGTTGTGCAGCCTTTTACGAAAACATAAAAGGATAAAAGTTATTTTCATTTGATTACATTTTAAAACATTAATTACATTGTTAAAGCTTTATACATTCATTTCATTACCACCATTTTTTATGGTATATTTGTATTTTATAATAAAAGTACAGAATCCATAAAAAAATAAGTAAAACCAGAATTTATGAATTGTTATGAATTATTTACTTGATTGTTGTTGATTAATGAAATTTGAATAAACGCATGCTTCCAAATATTTGTTAAATCCCCCCCAAAAAATGGTTTTGATTGTATAATATCGTATACCATGATATTTTCTGAGACAATTATCATACTGTGAAAATCTCATACCGTTACAACCATACTCATGACCCTTCATGCAGGAACAAACATAGATTTGTATAGGTAGATTCCCTATTATTTAGATGGCGGACACGTCTACTTGCTTGGAGCAGTAGAATTGGGAATCTACACGTATATACCTATGGGTACAACAATGAGCATGTTGTTGTTTACATGGTCATCAAGGATACGCAGAGCAAATGTGAGTAGCCACTCCATCGTTTTCAAAAGTCTCCGTTTTGGTCCGTTTACACTGAAATGTAACCCGAAATTTCAAACTAAAATGGGGTCTGCAGCCCCGCCCAATATAGTCATATTGTGATATACAACAGTCAAATTTCTTAGAGTATTATGCTCCTCACATAAAGTCATGGTATGAATTCAGAAGGCATGGAATATAGCACATTAGCTGTATGGAGTCTGGACTACTTTTATGTTATTTTATATATAAGATGAGCTTGAAAGATGTGTTTACTATGAACTCATGTCATTGCATGGAAAAGACCATTTATTTTCTTTAAATTCTATAATTTTTTCACAGAATAAAAAAAACATCATACAGAAGAGTAAATTTCCATGTGTACTGGCTATACATATCATTACCCAACCCCAATTACATCAGTTCTGTCTATGTTTAAATACGCACGCTAGCAGGTCTTTAATTGCTGTCTTATCTCATTCCTCCACACACTGATTGATTTTTTATTTATTTAATAAGCAGCAAAAGGAAAAAGTGCCCTGGCGGAACCCTCTACCTTGGAAAAATGGCACTCGGCACACCTCAGCGCTCCAGCATGGACAGACCACTTCCTGCTAATTCAATTCCCTCCCACCAAATTAATATTATAAGCAGGTGGTTATGCAACTAAACACAACGGCCAACATCCGGTCAGTCAACCCCCATGGGACAATGATTTACACCGACCGCTCGGCATCAGGGCACAAATCAACAGCTGTGAAATCTCCCCTTTCAATGGCAATCACAGAGAGCTCATTGATTACTGATACAGATCAATTGGATGACAGCGGAAGAGCAGCTAGTGAGAAATGGCATTTTACAGACTGGTTTAAAGATTACTAGCTCTGCTTCCTCTTTATAATAATATTTGAGAGGGAGCTGAAGTAAGTAAATGAACTGACAAACACTACATCAGGAAGAAAGCCTGTGAGGTGTGCCAGGATGTAGATAGTGGCTTAAAAAGTGAACAAACCTAGAATGTTGTGTTATTTGAAGCCTTGTCTATGCTTGAGTGTTTCTTCATATTCTGCACTGTGTGCATTTCAAGTTCACAACTTTTTCTTATTAGTATGTGAGGGTTCTAACTTTTGAAGTGCTGCGTTTCCTAGCAACAGATTCCTGGCTCACCCGACTCGCTGTCAGCTGTAAGACTACGCGGCCTCTGACAGATGACCTGACTTCACAACACAAAACTATGTATGCTGAATCTTCTTCAAGTGCTTTTCTCCCTTATTTCAATCTCCTCTGTTATATTTGTTTAAATATATATATTTATTCCACATCAAACATAGGCCATGAGTGAATCCTCATTTGTGATTAATGTAGCCCTGATATGTGAGAGTAAAAATGAGGAACTAGGAATTAGATCACTGCACAGCATGCTAGTGGATTTATATGGAGGCAGGAAGCCAGCTGAAAAATTCTATTCTCATTAAGAATTTTGTTTGTGATTGAGAGATCAAATGCAGCTTTATAAATGGACTGTCACTCATGAATGCCTGAAGTTATGTTTACTTACATTTTCAACTTTCAATAGCAGTGGTTCTTAACTGATTTTGCTATACGGCCCAGATTTTTTACCTTAAACTTCCAGTGGCAACTCAACACAGTGACAAAATGGTCAATAAAAAAAAAGAATAAATAAATCTCCCTAAAATAAACCATCAAAATGTAATATAACTAAGGCTTTTGCATACTGTAGGCCCAACAACATGCAACATGATTACGACTCATTTGAAACTGTCAATTTTATAAATGTATTTCTATCATGACAACTCTCTGAAGATTTTAGCATGGTAATGAATATGGCAGTGTTAATGTATTTAGTCTTGGTAGAATAGATCTGCTATACAGCTGAATTTCTGTTGCTGTTGGTTATTGCGGTTGTTTTAGATTATTGCTAGTAAACAGCAAGTACAGGAGCTCGCTAATGCCAATTTATATGCTGATACGGTGTTGTATTTAAGACCTTGCCTACTGCTTCTGCACAAGTTGCATATATTATATAATAACCCATAGCAGATCTATACATGTGGAGCTGGGGAAGGTGGAGGGTTTCAGAGTAATTCTGAAAGTCCATTTCGAAATGCTCTAAGGAATTAGTCAATTGAGCCATTTAAATGTAAAGCAGCAAGCTTATTGGCTCTGTATGCAACATAAAACAATAAGCTTGTGCTAAGTAGTTTAACACAGTGTGTGAATATTGTCAGTTGTCATTAATGACCTGTGCCATCTAGAGTATCATGACAGAACTTGGCATGAGCTTCAGCAGAAGAGTCACTAGTTTAAGGGTTTACGTTTATCTGACAAAAAAAGGTCCATTGTCCACTGCCAATAGTGTTGTGAGCAGAATTATATTGGTCAACACGGGGAATTTGCATGCAAAAATAAATAAGTACAATTATCCTTACATAAATTTTCAGGTCATGTAGTTTTCCCATGTAGAATCGCCAGCAAAAATGTCAAATGTGACTGCAGGTAACACCTAACAAACACAAATACTGTATTATTAGCATTAGCAATATTAGCAAATTACAGATTAATTTGTGACATGCTATGGGTTTGATGAATGCTCTGTCTTTGACTATAACAAAATAGATGGAAATTATTTGAAAGACTGATATGTTGGTATCCAAACATGAATGTTAATTATGTTAATAATTATGTCGTAGACCTGCGACACACCAGTTGAGAACCACTTGTGTATGATATTTGGTTTATAAGGTAAGCTGTAGATAAGCATTGATTCCCACATCTTTTGAGAAGACAGTGATAATATTTACTAAAGCATTAGAACTGATGATACTTGTAAATAGTTGTAATTTAGAATCAATACAAGTATTAGCTCTTCTTAGTGCTCTTGATACTGTTTTGTTGTAAATTGTTTCATTTGAAGTCATCATCAGGGTAACTACTGTTTCTTTTGGTGAAGTTGGAGTTCTTGATTATGTTGTCAAGCCAGTTCAAATGTATAATTATTTCACCATTTGCATGTTCATATAATATTTAAGAATTAAGTAGGTAAACATATAAATGAAGAATGTAAAAAAAAAAACATGATGAAGATGATGTCCAACATAGTGAGAGATGCAACTTGACCAATATACCAGTGTTACACTGCTTACGGGAGTGTACATGATGAGGTAAAAAACATAAGTTGACCATAACAAAAAGTCCTGGAAGGTGGAGAATATTATTAGAAACATAGTTGTTGCTACTAAAACTCCCTTTTCTTTCAAACTGTCCCATGAAATCTCTGTATTACCTCCTTGTAAAACAAAAATATTAGCTGTAAACAAGAGCACAAGTAGTGCACTAGTTTTATTCTTCTTCACTCTCGAAATACCCTGCCTTCCCTTCCCCCATTTTTGCACCCCCCGCCCCACTACCCCCTGGAATCTCCCTCAAGTCTGCCAATGAGAGCGCTTTGGCAGCATTTTTTCCTAGAGACAGTGCGCTCCATGTCTGGGGTTCTTCCCCTCCTTTGCTCAGTCGCGGAGTTCAACACCAATCAGATGGCAGGCCGCAATGATTCCGCATCACAGCCTTTCCTGTTTGGCAAAGTGCAATATGTTTTTTTTTTCAGGCTTCTTATTCTCCAGGCATGAGGGGTGCCATGTGACGGCTTGCATACTCTAAGACAATGGAGCTTACACCCTGACACGTGCACATTAAAAACAGATTCCAGCTAGGTGGGGGGCGGCTACAGAGCTACAGTTTATGGAGGATTTCTGATTTCGTATTGTATACAGTTTTGTGTGTAACTTTTGCAATAGCACTCCATAAAACAGATTCATCACGGATCCCAAGTCTTCTAAAGGTTTTCCCAACTGAATGGATATTCTGTGCACGAAGAGCTCAAGGACCACATGCAAGGCTCGATTTCTCCATCTCTACAAAAAGCAAAAGCAATCACAAAACAAGAGCCCCAAGTTGATTCACTTTATTTATATGGATCTCATATTCTCATCTTGGCTGGAACATTGTTTTCAGACAGAGAGTTACTGTCCGAGCTCAAGGACGAATGTGATCAATAGCACAACTCCCTAGGCATTCTCATATTACAGCGCGCATGCTACTGATAGTGTTAGACGTCTCTGAATCTAAATGGATCAGGAATAGCTGAAAATCGCCACTGCAACCGGTGATTCCTCTAGAAGCTCCCTAAGAACACAAATCCACCTCATCCCAAAAAAGCTTAAGAATGACAAATCCAAAATTCATGTTATACAACATAATATATCAGTGTGTAATATATCAGTGTTAATAAACACACTATTCATTATTACATTGATTATAATGTCATGTGTCAGTTTCTCAAGCCATTCATGTTTCATAAACACTCAATTTTCACAGCTTTGCTGCCGCCTCGTGTAGTTGAAGAACAAATGAAACAACTCCGGCTACTGCACATCAGTGTAAAACCTGCCGTAATCTCAAGTCCCACGTGGAATTGCCCCCAATTCATACATCAAGTGACTTGAGTGAAGCAAAAACTATTTCACTCAAATTCACTCTACAGGAAATTCAACCTGAATGGTTATGACCTTTTTATGGTAACTGGACCATACGGATGAGACACTGGACACGTTGGAAAAGAGGCCCCCCTCTGCACCAAGATTCATGGGTTTGGGCTTAAGAGACTGAATTACGTCTCAACAAGAGGACGTTTTGAAAAATAGAAGGGTTTTGACAGGGTTTAGCTGGAGACTGTCAGGGTTAAGAGAATCTGGTTGTTCCTCCATGCCATGAAACAGGGGAAATTGATGTGCTCAGTTGTTGGATTAGAACACATTTCACACTCTAAACAGCTTACGTTGAAAGATACAGAGCGAGAGAGAAGCACAAAGTGATGGTTGGATGGGGTGCTACTCCAGAAACTAGATATACTCAAATCACTTGTTTATATGTCAGAATGCTCAGTGCGCAGGTTCCTGTTGTTTTAACATTGACGATCTGCATCAAAGCTTGGCATTCCTGAAATGTGGGTCATGCAGCTACCCATGTTCTGCATACCAACCAATGAGAAGCAGTGGTGAGGGACCAGCCTCCACATACAAGTGCACACATACACAAACAAGTAGGAGTGAGTCTATTACAAAAAAAGCTGTTGCTGAAAATTTATAAGAAAACGGAAAACCTTGAATGTTACAAATCTGCTGGTCAAGTATGTCACAAAAAAACCCTTAACAAAAAACTCTTTACAAAATATATATATGTGTATATACACATACATACACATATATATACACATACACATACACATACACATATATATATACATACACATACATACACATATATATATATATATACATACACATATATACACATATATATATATACATATATATATATATATATATATATATATATATATACATATATATATATATATATCACACATACATAGATACACACACATTAATACAAGTAAGTGATCTGTCTATATAAACATTAATACAAGTGATCTGTCTATTTATATCTATATATTAAAATATAATAAAAGTAATTTTTGTTTTAATACATTCATTTATACAATGAAATGTATTTGTTTTGAAATAGAATAGCTGTTTATATTTTTATATATATATTCACATTTAAATACATATAATTTTTAATATATATATATTTTTTTTATCCATAAAAATAAATGTGAATCTACATTTTACATTACATAATTTTACACTAATGTTTAACTATAATTATTAGGAGAACCACTGTCCTATGCCAAGATAATCCATCCACCTCACAGGTGTGGCATATCAAGATGCTGATTAGACAGCATGATTATTGCACAAGTGTGCTTTAGGCTGGCCACAATAAAAGGCCACTCTAAAATGTGCAGTTTCGCCTTTCACATCAATGTGTTTGCACTTGCTTGAGCAACTTAATATACAAATCTAGAAGCCAAATGCATTTAATAGGTTGTTTATATTAATTGAGTTTAAACGTGAATATGTCTATGAAAGATTGTGTAACTGTACTGTGATAAAAGAGGATTACAATGCAAAATAGAGATTTTGTGTTACAATATACACTACAAAATATTAGTGCCGAACAGAAGCATGGACTCTAATACTACTCACATACAGTATACATAGGTTAAATACATTAGGTGACAGATGGTTTAGGGGTCCCACTCGTTGAATTATCTCTTCTAACACATGAGCATGGATATAGATAAAAATAAACAAAAAATATATATTATAGTGATATATTATATTAAATTGATAGTGATGCATTACACAGCAAACAAACAAAATTTGTTAATTAAAAATGTATTACATTAATTATTAATTTAAATCATTAAAGTTAATAAATATTATGAATATTAATCACTATTATTAAAATTAAACAAAATTACAATTGTAAAAAAAATACTGTAAAATTACTATAATTTGTATCATACATTTTGTTGCAATTGTGTCTATCCGTATCTGTGATGTTAGTGATACAAATTCAGTGAGTCAACTGCATCTCACCACATACACTCCATTCACTGCTGTGTGTTTGTTTGAGATGACACGATCCAACTCATAATTCATTCATGTTAATTCAAAGTTACAGACCTTCTTACCCAAATATTCTCACCACAGATGCAAACATCCATTTTAATATGGGCGGTCTCTTGTTTGCATCAGAGTGTCATTAAGCATTCACCGCAAAACAATGTTTATCCGATGCATCCAATCTGAAGCATGATAATTATTTGGGAAAAACATTGAGATGTGGCTCTACGTCGTGACTGTAAACACCAATTCTCACTCTTGTGATGTTGAGACAGGGATAAACACAGGGCTCATCCCTCTTCAAGCCTTTCTCTGCAGTTAGTGGGATATTAGGAAGCACATCTATACAGTTCTCATTATTCGTACATGAGTTTTTAATTGCTTTTTAATTCTGATTCAAACACTTTTTGTCTATTTCTCATCCTCACTGCTGCCACAAGAAATGCATCATCATAAGCACAGTGGATCTTAAGATAGATGGCATATTTAATTTGAGCAAAATGAAAACAAGGCAATGAAAGATAGAAGAACAAGCAACACACTCTCATGACAACTTGTAATAATTTGTATGCAATGACAGCATCATATATACATCGTATGAATTCGTACATATAAAAACCTATGACTTTGAGGACTTTTTTACTATTTCAATCATTATCAAATTTAGGGTATATGTATAGAGTTGGATTTATGCGCAATTAAATAAATAGTTAGTTAATTGGTTACTAAATAAGTTAGTTATGACAATTAGACTTGAGACTTATTGTAGTTAATATTAAATTAAATTTGGTCTGTATTAATAAGTAATAATAAGGTAATAGTAATATTAATAATAAGGTCTGTATGTGTCACAGATCAGCCAGGCTCCACCACCAATCTCTCACAGCGATTACTGTCACCTGAGTTTTAACTCAAACCACCAGCACCTCATCAACACTCAATTAAGCCAGCACTACTTAAGCACACACCTCACCTCAGTCAGTTGTCCGATCTCGCTTACACGAAGTGGACTCACACCTACTCTACACAGTTACTTACCTCAAGATTGCTTACTTCCTGTTCCTCGTTGGTCCTCCGTGTCTCCTACGTCTACCTGTCTTCATCCGTCACCCCAGCTCGTCTTCGGTGTCGACCCGAGGTGTGTGCTTACCACGTCATCCACGAGTTCCTGGCAAGAAAACCATCATCAGTATATCCTTTATCAGTCTAAGTACTTCAAGATACTTACTCACCATTCTTCCCTGCTTACTTGACTGCTGAATTCAAATAAACATCACAGTGTTATTTCATATCCTCCGTGTCTGATCTACTTCCCGTAACAGTATGTGACTTTTGCGCAAGTCAATAAATAAACAAACAAACAAACAAATCAATTAATAGCAGTTAGTTAGTTGTAAAAATTACTCTAATTATGAACTTTGTGCAAATAAATAAATAAATAGTTAGCTAGTTAGTTAGTAATGAAAATTAAATTAGAATGGACTTAAAACACATTTTAGTTCATATTAAATTAAATGTGGTGTCTATCATGACTGAGGTCCGTGTATGAACGTTGAACAAATAAATAAATAAATAGTTAGCTACGCAAATTAGACTTGACTCAAGACTTATTTTAGTTCATATTAAAATAAATGTGGTGTCTGCCATGACTAAAGTATGTAAACATGCATACATAAAGATATACACACATACAATTTATTATTTTAATTATATATGAAAAAATACAGATTTTCATTCAATTTGTCTACTTTTTACAAAACATAGCTAAAACGACAACCAATAGCTAAAACGACAACGACCACTAAAAAGACAAAAGAAAAATGTCCCTTTTAAATTGGATAATGAACTCAAATTCCTCAACCATAAAAACTCTCCAGCATAGACTCCAGCATAGACTGAGATGCAGCTCTTAATAGGCAATTGTGCTGGGTGACATCACAGGTCGGTGCTAAAAAGCAAATTATGAAGTTCTCCAGCCCTGAGTCTGCACTTTATCCACTAATACAGCCATTAATGTGGCCTATCAAAAAACACTCCAGTCCAGAAAATGTGAAGTAAATCAAATCATCAGGGTTTCCTCTGACCGTAAAGATGCAATTTTATATTTAAATTGATCAGACAGCTCTGTCTGCACACAGAGAAATTATGACAATCTATCATCAGACTGTCTTCAGTACTCCTTTCAATACATTTGGTTTATTGAAGCCACTCCAAGTTCAGCTCTCTCTCCTTTTGCAGTTTATCAATCACAAAGAGTTGGAGAGAGTGGTTTTGATGGAAGAGCTTTTCTCTAACACTAGAATCCAATTTGGATTATAAAGCAAACATAATAAACAACATGACAAGAATAAATACTAACCAATTAAGTGAATACATCTCGTCACATCTAACTGTATCTACAGATTTCTTTACAGTGGGAAATATAAATGAGCTATCCCATGTCCTATTTCTGAGTGCAATTACAGTGCAAAGAAGGACATAAACGGCTTGTAAAAGCAACACTATCATTTATAAGACCTCTTCTTTATCTCAAACACTTGCAGTAATTAACCTGAT